>CM057101.1:23531829-24734329 GCA_029959045.1 Taenioides sp. WSHXM2023 | reverse complement strand
CATATTTTCTTTAAAAGCTTCAACTTCATCTATCAATAATATAAGAATATAGTTTTATGAAAAGAAAAACTGAAAAAAATCCCTAAAAATATTAAAATTGTGAATATAAAAAGCAACAATTTTGACTTAGTAAAACTTAAAAATAGTCACTTTCAACCAACGTAACATTTTAGAGTTGAAAGAGTGACATTAAAAACATTTCTGACGACTGAAAACCAGAATCAGAATTACCTCAAAAACAAACACGGAAATTTATGCCAACTAACTAAACTAAATAAATCTAGTCAAGACAGCTCAAAAGTAGGTAAACATGCCGAATTCAAATCATTTTAACTTTTGTGGATATGTTTACAGCGCTTTACAGTATAATTCAGGACCAACACCACACAGTGACACAAAGTGAGATATATCTGGCATGGAGAGGACAGGTGCCATGAACGGGGACTTACTCGGCGTGGAAGATGGTGAGCTCAGGTAGTGTTCAAATGAAGGGGGCAAATCGACTCCCAAACTCCACCACGTGAGGTCAGGCTTGCATAGAGGAAAAACATTCACTCAGTCACTCCCCCCTATTGTAGCCTGACCCTGCACACCCGCCCACCGCTGTCCAGGGAATGTATTCATGATTCATCAAGAGGGGAATCGCACCCTCGCGCTCTCCGTTCCATTTTCGATCTGCTTGTTTTTCGTTTCATCACAAAAGCAAAAAAAATGTGTTTAAGTCCAGGTTACAGCGGGCGCGTAGTTGGGCCCAAGCAGTGTGGAACAAAAGTCACATGGAGGAGCAAGCACAGGGGAAGACTGCAAAAACGAATACATGAGTGGAGGGACTTAAATTTCAAATGTTCATCTTGATTTGTGCAGTTTTGAGTAGGTTAGACTTGTTTTGTTTTGTTTACTAGATCTAGATTACTTCATTTTCAGGATATTTGACCTGTTTTATTTTCTTATTTAAAATCAATCACATCACCTGCACAATTCCATGGAAACAGAAAGTTAAAACCATACTTTGGAACTTTCTCTGTGGAGATGGATACGTTTTACGCCATAATGTGAAAGAGTATAGCCAAAGGAACAACATTTCTATGGAAACAGGCCAACTAAGAGTCTGGTGGAGGTGCAAGCCCGCTCACAGTAGGAATGCATGTATTTTTGGATAAAAAGTTACACACTGGGGCTTTAAGCAAATTATATAATCTAGAACTAATATGTCCAAAAACAAAGTAAATCTAGTTAAAACTACTCAAATCAAGCCAAACATTCTTAATTCAAGTCATTTCAACTCATGTGGTCATTTCTGCGGTCAGACCACCCCAACACGGAGTTCAAAACAAAGCTGCGGCGTCCCCGGCTACTGCCGACAGAGTTTCCCCTGACGACTGCCCGCCCCCTGACTCCAAGCCGCTGCAGGCTCCGCCCCCGCTGGACTCCAGGGAAGCGGGGTCAAACCCTGGCTCCGCCCCCACCAGCCCGTCCTCCTCCGTCTTGACATTCTCGGGGAGGTAGGCGGAGTAAGCGTCGCTCTCGGCCATCAGCAGCTTGAGTTTGGGGATCCAGCTCTTGCGGACCACCCGTCTGGCATTGGTGCACATGTCAGCCGCGATGGCGTTCATCTCGCTCTCCTTGAAGCTGGTGGCGAAGTTCTGGCAATAGACTGCGGGGGTAAGGAAACAAAAATAAGCATTATATATATTCATATGGAAAAAATGCACAAAATTGATGACATTTTGCATCTATACAAATGGCTCCCATTTGCACCTCCAAACTCCAATTACAGTGAAAATTTTAAGTTGTTAAACTCTCTGCACTAAATCTTTTTAATGTGATAGAATTGAATTTGGCACATTAGCACCCCCTACAGATTGAGATCAAAATTAATATGGGGAGAAAAAAAATTAGTTTTTCATGTATTTCTGAAATTGTGCACAAAAGCCCATTTTGGCATCCTGATCCAAAAAGTCAGACCCCCATGCCATATTTTTCAAGACGTAGCCACAGCAATGACTCTCTTATGTTTTTTTAAGGGCTATTTTATTTTTTATTTGGTCAGACAATTTACACCAGCAGTGTCATACGTGCGTCCAGCGGCCATCACTACACTACGCCCTGCTCAATTTAGGTTGGAGTTCTAAATTTTTCAGGCTTTTTAGCAGGGCCATGACAGGAAATAAGCCTGTGGTGTCAAAATAAACTTCCAATGCCCTTTCAAAATACGTCCTCTAAAACCACTACAGTTGCGTAAACACTCGCTCTGGGAATGACTCGTGATGGACTACAAAACGTTTACAGCTGTGGAGGATAAATAAAAAACACTTCACGACATCAGGCAGCAACTTTACAAGAACAACTTCTGAAGGAAACGGTGCGTGGTGCAGACAACTGAAGTTAAATGGTGAGTAGTTTAATTAATGCGAGCACCGCAGATACGGCTTGTTATCACTGCAAAGCATCGTCTCTCTTGTCAGCTTTTGTTTTGTGACTTAAATCAATTTGATCCAATCAACAATGAATACACAAGCCATGTAAAAAGTATATGTACCTTTTCAACTTCAGGGCCAAACCTTCTGTACAAAGTAACCTGGGGGCCAAGAAGGTGCAGACAAAGAATGGCAGCCCCACAAAAAAGTGTTTTACACCATCAATTCTATACATTATTATTTATGTTAGGAAATGCATTGCCTTCCCCCAACATTTACAACCCAATAAAATCTACGCATTTCCATAAATGACAATGAGTCGATTGTTTTCATTCACAAGGGCAAGACGGGGCCAGTTCACTTGTGTTTAATAAAATAACATTTGTTTTTCATTTAATTGTAAAATATACCACACTATATGTACTTCACTGTATACATAATGAGTAAAATTGGACTCTGATCTGCACTCAGTGTGGGATAAATGGTGCTACCTAGTGGTCACAAAAGGCATTACAGCAGTCTTATCCCCCATCCCATCTATGACATAAGCATGAGTCTGCATTCAGTGAGTCCATTTTAGGTAACTCACTGAGGCATTTCAGTTCACATGGCTGTAAATGTGACATTATTCTGACAGCTTAAACACCTGCTTTATTCATTCACTTTATCATACTGCTCACATTTGACTGCGTGTAGCACTCTGTTGTCCAGTGGCTTTCTGCTGGGGTCATTGGTGGAGGAGCGGATGCCAGTTCCACAGCTGTTAGCCAAAGTATTTCTGAAACATCAAAACAAAACTATTTATTCACATTTATTACATCTGCAGACAGTGTTCATTTGGATGACAACATTGGCTGTTTTTTTTGTTAATTTATTAAAAGGAACGGTATGTAAGATTTAGATTTTAAATTCCATAAGTTTGACCTAATTGTGTTCCCAGATACAAGATAGATCAAATACAGCTTTTACTGATAACAACTGTAATGTTCATTTATTTATACTTATTACAATTTCTAAGTGTTTTGGTTCTCAAGATGATTGTCCAATCAAATGTAGTTTTAGAAAACCTTATTCATCCCAAAGGGCAGCAGCATTCAATTATTACCATGGAAAACAACACAGAAGACACAAGTCAATGGAAAAGAAGTCCATGATAAGAGAGAGAGGGACAAGACAAGTACAACAGATTAACAGTGGTTCACCTTGTGTTTAGCAGCTTATCGCTGAAGGAATAAAAGAAAGAAGATAAAAGAAGATAGTGATTTGTTTTGGCTCAAGGCACATTAGAGCGCCGCTCCGAGGGCATCACTGTGAACTCTGGACAGGATGTGCTCTGGTTGGCCAATGATACGCCTGGCTTTTCCTGTCACCCATTTCCTCCAGAGTGCCAATCAGACCAATCAGAAAGCAGAATGACTCTCACATGACTCTCTCATTTGGGTTGCCAGTTTCAATGTCGAAATCCATTTGGTTTAAACTTAAAAAGACTCTCTGACATGAATCATCAATTCCTAAACCCCAGCACCTGAATCGGCCCTATTGCAGCCTCTGCAGTGAATTCTGGAGGTTCTGAGCTTTCACATGAGGCATGGCCTGTCCATATACTGAGAATGAGAAAAGTTTGTACATATCTGCAGGTTAAGGCACTGGCAACCCAAGGTCAGTTGTGATAGTAGCTTTACATCCTTTTAATTATTATTTTGCCATGCTTCATTGACCTTTTACCACATGTAAAGACTTTGGCATTGGGATTGAAAAGGAACAGATAGAAATTCTGTCTTGACAAAAAATCCTAATATTTGTCCATTTAGTTTGTGTCCTCAAAACAAAGGGTTAGATGATAACTTCATTAAAGTAACAAAATAAAAATAAACACAGCCTGCAGCTAACTTTGAGCACACTTTTATTTGCACATAAAAGCTCAAGTGCTAAATCGATTTAAAAGTAGGACAGAAATAGGCACAGACCTGTCAAAGAAGGCAGCCAGCAGCCTCCGCAGCAGCACCTTGTGTCTGGTCCCCGCGCTCACATGACAGTTCATCAGCTGGGCGCGCGTGATGTACACCGACGTACCTGCGCACACACAATAACACACTGAGAATAAACGGCTCATTTAAGTTTAAGTATTCTAAATCTGCTTTGGATTCAGGGCAGGTCAAAGTGGCCTAAATTTGCACCACAATATAAAAGAGAACATTTGTAATAATGGCATAACTGTGATGTAAGGCTTAAAGGTGACTTCTACACTACTTATACTTGTTTCAAACTATTAAAAAGGCCCATATTATGCTATTTTCTGATCTCTGTTATAATGTTGTTAGTTGTCTTTTGTTTCATTCACACATTTAACTCAGTAATTCTGTATTATAGAGCAGCTCATCAACACTCCAAATACAAATGTAAAAACTGAAATATTTACATACATTATTCGTACAGACAGCAGGTCACTAATGGCTACAGCCCTGACTCTGTTTAAGCCACTTAAGGTTGAATTTAAAATGTCCCACACTCCCCCACAAACACAGGTAGAGTTACAGGCCCTTGCTGCTTTGACAGAGAAGCAGTTCTGTCCAAATGTGGTGGACTTTAACTTCACGTCACAGTCTGCTCTAGACACTTTTAGTGGTGGGGGCGCCGGGCTGTGAGACCAAGACTAACAGAATTAAAAGGACATTGTAAAAAGTTAATGATGTGACACTGGTTTCTTATCCGAGATCTTGAGTGCTTGTTTGTACAGCTTGCTTGTTTGAAGAGGCTGCATTGTTGCCAGTCACCATGTAAAATGTGAAAATATTGAATGCATGGTTCTTGCCCATTTCTAGTCATCAGTCAGTAAAAGAAATCACATGAACCGACAGGAAACAAGCTAACTACATTGTCTAATCTAGTTACACTGTGTCGTAAACTTTGGTGAATCATTTCAAAACCCAAAAAATTCTACAGAAATTTCTATTAAAATGAATAAATTTAAAAAAACATATGACTAAACATAAGTCACTCCAGGCCTACAAAATGTTATGATAGCTGTTGTGCCAGGCAGTCCCAGGGTGCGAGACGTAAACATTGGTCACATGGGCGGTAAATATGCTGTGTGATTGGAACGCCCGTGCCAAAGCCCAGGCATCTCGCTCACTGTGCATGTGTATGTGTGTGCATGTGTGTGTATGTGTGTGTATGTGCATGTGTGTGCCAGCGCCAACACCCATATCAGTGTGTTACCAATGAATCACAACGTAAACATGTGAAGTGAATCAGAGCCATTGGATGGAGAGGTGGGAGGAGTACAGATTTCTACACAAATATTGATCAGACATTGTGAAATTACAGCTGTGTCACTTCTCTTAAAGGTGTATTGTGTAACTTTTCTGGTGGAGGGTCTGTCAAATGCTTTTCTCCATGCAGATGTTATTGCTTTGTCAGAAATGTTTCATAGCGTGGCTTTAAACCTGTCTATCTTCACGGAGACCAAACCAGACCAAGTTACAGGTCAGATCTGTGGAGAGGCCTGTTTTTCTAGGTATTTTTGAGCTGTAAAACCACCTGTAATTGAATAAATCTAAGGCAGAGCTGTTTAATGTCATACTGTGGAACATTCCAGGCAGAGCAATGACATCTCCATAGAAACACGAAGGTGACGGACCATCAAACAAAAAGTTACATAGCAAAAAAATCTCAAAAAAGTTCTTATACAGTTCTAAAACGTCACTACAAACTATTGTGTGTTGAAACTTCAGTTGAATTATTTTTTGGACAAATCTATTCCAGAAAAAAAGACTGAAAATATGAAGAGAATTCCAAACGCCTCTTACCTGAGACTAGCTCGAGCTTCTCAGCGGGGTCACCCTCCTCGTAGAGTTTGGGGTGACAGCGGTTGCCGATCTGTGCGATGAGCTCAGCAGGCAGACAGGTCAGGTCCCGCCCCCTCATACGCCCGCGCGTCTCCGTGTGGTCGGGCAGGGCTTCCACGCGCTCACCGGTGGCTGCAGGGCCAAAGGGTTCAGCATTAACGGATTTATTTTGGTCATGTTCATCTTGTTTTCAGTTTTGATATACTGTATTTTTTTCTTCATGTTCATTAACAAATTGTCTGGCAAAGAGAATGGAAAATTTAATGGGCTTGTCTAAATAAAATAATAAAAGTTCATAATAAAAATCTGAAAAACTCTTAGAGGATCCGTACATCCTGATATGTACCATGGAATAGCATTAAACGTATTTTCATGGTATTTTGTTTTAGAAATAATCACCTATAACTGAATAAAGAGGATTATTATTCTGTCTCTATGGAGATATAAAGTTTAATGCCATACTGCAGAACATTCCAAGCGAAGCAATAACGATGGAGACAATCAGATGGCAGAGCCCCCCCCAGAAAAGTTACATAGTGCACCCCTAACTATACTGTAAATCATATATTTAAGTATAATAGACAAACATATTGATCTGTTTTAGGGGGTTATTGGGGGCTGAACCACATGAACAATTATTAACCTATAATTAATTACTAAAAATTATTTCTAGTCATTTTTTTGTAGTGACTAAGGCAATGCATTTTATCCGTCTGTTTGGTTGCTTATTTTTATGTATTTGATGTACTACTCAGTAAGTGTGAGTCCTACACAGTGTGGTTACCTGCGGCCCCCATGTTGAGCATGCTGTACATGGTGTACATGTTGCAGATCTGCCTGTACTGCTCTTCAGCGCTCTCGTCCGCACCCTCCTCCTCTTCCTCGTCGTCATGGTAACTGATGGGCGAGTCGCTGGCGTAGGTGCTCAGGGTGCCCGGGCTGGCTCCGTCAGACATGCCCAGACCCGCCGGCGCCGCGCTGCCGTTGGTGCCCCCGTTACTGCCCCCCAGGCCCCCCACCATCCCCGCCAGGCTCGAGGCCGTAGCCCCCATGCCCATCGCCAGTCCCAGGGCGCCGGGACTCTGGATGGCGCTGCCCCTCACCGCGTCCTGGGAGTATCGTGCCGCTTTCCTGGCCCCGCCCCCTCCCCCCGAACCGGCCCCGCCCCCGTCCCGCACGCTGCCGCCCTCCCACAGGCGTTTGGCGACCGGGGTGCACACCACGGAGTAGGGGGTGGCGGCTTCGGGCTGGCCGGGCTGCTCCGTCTTCACGCGGGACACTAGAGGTAGAGGGGTGACGCTGGCCGCAGGTCGGGACACGCCGTTACTGGTCTGGGTGACGGGGCTCTGGGGCTCCGAGGTGGGGGCCTCTTCTGTGTGGAGGCCCTGGGAGTCACAGCTCGGGGAGGACACCTATAGGGAGACACGCGCACATTAGAACATTGTATAGAGGCTTCACTGGAGGTTGTGTTCAGACGACATGCTAAACAGTTAATCAGTTGAAGGGCTTGTTTTTATTTCCACATGTATTTGATTGTATACAGATTGTATAAGCAGCTCTTGAGGTCAAAATAGTTTCAGGATGTGCATATTAGCATGGTAGTTGTCGTTAGCATTGATCATAAGAGCTGATTTTACAGTATATCTCATGAAAAAAAAAAAAGGTACACCCCTTTAATTATGTCTTAATTTCTGTCTGTTGCTTTACACACTCAAACCACGATTTCTTTACCTGTTTCTTCAACAGCAGCATTTGATCGACATTTTATAATCATATGACCTGTTCTGACCTGGTGTTTCGTTCACACATACGGCACAAGTCCCTGCAGAGTCCCAGTAGCACGTGTACATACATGTCTGCAGATAAACAGGGAGAGGCTGTGTGCGCTCAACAATACAACTATACACTGCCCTCATAATCGCACAGGAAATCACATTAAGCTCAAACTACAGATTCACAGGCATGTCTGGACCGCCTGTCATAGGGACTGTGTGGTCACTCATTTATTGCTGGGTTTCTGTAGGCCAATATTGTTAAATACAGATCATCACATTCTAGCATCTGAAACCCACCAATATCCCACTAATGTGTATATTAGTTTATATTAGTTAGTTCATCATTATTGAGTAACACAATGATATACAACGTGTGTCACCATCATAAAATAAGGCAGTTTTATATAGGACACATTTGATAAAAGCGTCTCTATAAATGCTCACATACGTCAGACACATTTCTCTGTGCCTCCAGTCTGTGTGCAGTCACTGCTGAGCGGCCATTTGAGTTCGAAATGTTCAGCATTATAAACAGTGACTGAATAGTGACATACAAACTGCTGTGCTACAATAATGAAAACATTCAATTACTACTGCTAGTACTAGTACCCAGTAATTAGAGATCGACCAATATGTTTTTCTTCATGGCTGATTCTGATACCAGCTGTTTTGAAATCAGAACAAATAATGGCCCATAAGCTCTGTCAATATTTTAGGGCCAATATTTAGGCCTGATCAGATCATTTTCCTTCAATTATATACATTGAAATAGCAAAACAAACTTATTTCGTTTGTGCAAACCAGTAAGAGCACCTAGTCACATTTTGGGCATTGCCCTCTTTGCATTTAAGTGTACAAATAAAGGTCAGCCAAACCAACATATGGACCTGTGTTGGAAATTTAAGGCTGATAGCCAATCCACTAAAGGATTTGTGATTTACTGTTCCACAGGCAGGCACTCTACCACCACACCAGGCAGTCCAAGCTCCCGCACAGCTCACAGAAGGAGTCATGTGGTATGGGAGGATCCATCATTATCTTTATCATTATACATCTGGAGCCATGGCCTTGCCCTTCAAAGGACATTAGAACAGTGGCTCCTCATACATAAACTTGTGGATTACTTGCGGTACCTTGAGGAAGAACTCTGTGCCCTTCTCCATGATCTGCTGTATCTGGAGGAACCCGGCGGTGTACATGAGGAGGAACTGGTCTCCCACGGTCATGCTGAGGCGCCCGGTGTAGCAGAAGGACAGGATCTGCTGGAAGCTCTGGGGCTGCACGGCCGGGGGCAGCTCCACCACGCTGGGGCTAACGTCACCGGAGCCTCCCCCTGACCCCGAGCCTCCACCCGAACTGCTGCTGCTGCTGCTGCTGCTGCTGAACAGGTCCCGGAAGTAAGCACTGCTGGCGGCTAGAACGGCACGGTGGGCCTGGGGGAGAAGAGGGGGGTTTGTGGTTAGGATTTATGATGTGATGTAAATGGTGCGGTCAGTATTGTTGTCAGAATCCTTTTATCAGTATTTTGGCTAGGGCTGGGTAATGTCCAAATAATACAATATAAGTACTTAAAACAATACTTGGTTTGATACTGGTACTTGGTACGATAATAGTACCAGAATAAACCAGTGTTTCAATTTGTAGTGTGAAAAAATACAGATATATCGCGATACTAAATTTGGTGATACAGTATTGTTATCGTAAACTGTTTTATCAATATATCGGCAAGTATTTTTTGGTATCATTTAGCAATTTTTTTGTGACTGCGCTATAATTTTGTTGCTTATTTAATGGAATGAAACTTGTTTATGCAATACACTTTGATGAATAAAATAGATGCATTTCATATTAACTTTGCACAAGCAGGGGGTTTAACAAAGAAATATGATTGTTAAAATGTATTTGCAAAGAAATATTATTGTTAAAATGTATTTGCTTCTTAAAAAACAGCACAGTATCATGTGAAAATACATTGATTATCGCATGTATCGCCATATTGTGCATCATATCGAATTGTGAGAGCCTTTGATTCCCAGCCCTATTGTAACACACGCAAAATCTGGAACATTTTCACAAAAATAACCAGTATAGCCACAAAAAAGATCTGCCAGCCTCTCACAGCTAATCGTTAAAGCCATAAGACGCGTCGCACATTCTGTAACACAGGACCACACTCACCCACTGCACTGTTATTTAACCCTGCTGCCCTCCCGACGACAACACAGGACTCTCTGATGCAACAGAGCCCACAGCCATCAACACACTGAACAAACTGTAAACAATGCCCTCCTGTTCTGTTCAGATGATGTATTTTTTAGGGATGCACCGATACAATACTGGTATCGGATATCGGCGCCAATATTCAACATGTCGGTGGATACGATATCGGCTTCCAAGATAACGGTTCGGTCTATAAACTGATTTAATAAGACAATTTACTGGCAAATGGTGACTCTAAACGTCTCGTAATATTAAACTTGTAAACGTCTGTTGTCTGCTGTGGTTTCTGCACTTGATGTGAAAGTTTTTATTGTCTTTTTATCTTTTACTGTATAAAAATGAAATCAATATCTAAATCACACTATCAAGTAAACTATGATTTCGAAATCGTAAATTTATAAGGGCCCATGTTACGCTATTTTCTGATCTATGTCATAATGTTTCCTCATCACAAACAGACCTGGAGTTGTGTTTTGTTTCATTCATGTTTAACACACAAACCCTGCATAGTTACGCTGAGTTCTTCTTTCAAACAGAAAACACTCTGTTCCTCCTTGTGATGTCATGAGGTAAAACAGGAAGTGCTCCACTGTGTTTTTAAACTCCACACACCTTCACTAGAATCATTTGGATAATTTTAGCCCTGGAATTGCCAATCTCTACTGAACTAAAATTAAGATGTAGTTGTCAACTTGAAAACTACCGCTTCATGACATCACAAGGTGGAACAGAGCATTCTGAGCTTTGGAGATGTAGACAGACTAATAATAAAGAGTTACTCAAACATGTGCGAATGAAACAAAACCCAACTCCAGGTACAGCACTGTAACATGGCTTAAAGGTATAGGAGCTTTAACAATACAAAGTGGTGAACTCTGGTACCTTAAAAGTGTGTCCTTTGACCACCACAGAGACGTCACAGTAGAGCCCCTGCAGCCTCTGCTCGTTCAGACACTCCAGGACGTTGTTGCCGAAGTTTGGGATCGCCATCTGGAGGGTCTGGGCCATGGTGCGCTCAGCACACCTCGAATGAGTCTGTGAACACAAAGAAAGATCAGTGCGTGGAACAGGAGGTGATGATGTCCAAATCCACTGTGTAGTTTGGGCATAGTGTTAACAATAGGTACAAGATTTACTATAGTATTGTAGAGAAGCTCACGGTATTTGAAAAGTACTAGGTCTAGGGTTTGGATCAGGTATTGGTCCCTTAATATCGGTTTAGTCGATATCCTGGTTGGGCCTTTAATTGGATGTAATGAGACAATTTAGTGACTGAGGTAGGCCCAGGATGTCTCATGTTGCACTTTATTTCATGCAAAGTAGGTCAGGACTAAACGGATAAATAACAGTTACATAACGCAATCGGATCAATCTTGTAACAAGTTTTTGAGACTGGCAGATATTCCCAGCTTTTTCAGTTCCAATACCGATGTCGGTATCATTCACAGGACAAAAATTAACTTTAAAAGCTTTAGAATGACCTTGAGCTCTATCAGAACAAGTATAAGCCCATGGGCCACTATGGAACCTACCTGGACCACTAAGGGATTACACAGATGATATAAAATAAAGTACTGTTATTTAATGCTGAAAATCACATTCTATTGTCTAAATAAAGAGTTTTTTTATTATCATTGTGGTATCAGAATCAGAAATGTTAGTATCGTGACAACACACATCATATTTCAAGGCTACTTTGTTCATTATAAGAACCGTTTTAAGATAAGATAATCCTTTATTTGTCCCACAATGGGGAAATTGCATTTTGCCAGAGACTTGCATGGCATTTGTCACTTTTTGGTAGCAATGTGCACTAGCCCTGTTACACAAAAGGAAAAAAAAAATCTCACCAGCTTATCTTAATAAAGTCAAATTCATAGTTTCCACCCAAAAATAAAAATGTACAAATAAAACAGTTTTGGGGGGGTAGTACAATTTTTAAAAAATAAAAAAATTCTCGGTTGAATATCTTTAAAGGCGCACTTTGTATCTTTTTGTTTCGGGGTCCGTCACCTGTTTGTTTCTGTGGATACGTCATTGCTCTACCTGGAATGTTCCACAGTATGACATTAAACAGCTCTACCTTACATTTATTCAATTACAGGTGGTTTTATAGCTCAAAAATACTTCAAAAAACAGACATTCTGACTCTGAGCGGGGTCGCCTCTCCACAGATCTAGCGTATAACTTGGTCTAGTTTGCTCATCATGAAGATAGAAAGGTTTAATGCCATACTGTGAAACATTCCAGACAAAGCAATAACACTTCCACCAAGAAAAGCATTTGACGGATCCTCCACCAGAAAGGTCACACAACGTGCCTTTAGCTTCAAAACATTGCCTCTTCCATCTTGGTGCTGTACACTTCAAACACCCGTGCCCATAAATGGGTCACGTTGTGTTGTTCTGTGTCAAATGCATGAGCAATAAGCCTAAAAATAAAGTGCACATCCTCTCACATCACCAAACGTCCCCCACACAGATACTGGAACACGACCACACACTCCTATGGACTTGTGTCATGTCACTGTGCTGAGCTATATCCTGTTATTCCATTGGGACAAAATGTAACCGAGAGCCACAAAAACAGGAACACGGCTATTTATTTCATATTTTTGATACATTTGATCACAAAGTTGAGTCATTTTAAAGGGCCCATGTTACACTATTTTCTGATCTATGTTATAATGTTGTTTCCTCATCACAAACACACCTGGAGTTGTGTTTTGTTTCATTCACACATGTTTAACACACAAAACCTGCACATTTAAGCTGAGTTCTTCTTTCAAACTGAAAACTGTCTGTTCCACCTTGTGATGTCATGTGGTAAAACAGGAATAAAGTGCTCCAGTGTGTTTTTAAACTCCATACATCTTCACTAGACTCATTTGGATGATTTAAGCTGGAATTCTGTACTGAACTAAATGTGAAAGGAGCTGTTAACTTGAAAACTCCCACTACATGACATCACAAGGTGGAACAGAGCATTTTGAGGTTTTTAGATGCAGACAGACTAATAATAAAGAATTACTCAAACATGTGTGAATGAATCAAAACACAACACAGGTAACAGCATTATAACATGGCTAAAAGCTCACCGGAGTCAATTTGGTCTAATACAGGACCTTTAAGTGCTACAATGCAAAATATTAATAATAAAAGGAAATTCTATTTAAATGTGTCCTCCATTTTGATAAAAAAAGTTTCATTTTTGACTGGTTTCAAGATTATTTAGCCTGAAAAAAAGTTGTGGTGTGCAATTTTCTCACCAATTTACAGATAATTTACAAGTAAAATAAACCCAACTGAATTAACTGAAAGAAAGATGTATTCAGTTTTTACGTCAATTTAAAGATGTTATTACTTTGTCTGTCTACTTTTATCGGATACATATATAGAGTATTTTTTGGTATATTTCACTAAATTATTTTGTTACAGCGCTAAAGTTTTGTTGCTTGTTTAAAAGAAGGAAACTCCTTTATGCAACACATTTGACATATTCACTGTTTTGATGATAAAAATGGGCGTGTTTCATATTCACTTTGCACAAGAAGTGGTCTAACAAAGACTTTCAGTATTATTTTTACTGAACCGTTTCAAATCGATTTGAAATATATCGTATCAAATGCTCACTGTATCGAGGTGCGTATTGTATCGTGGCCTATGCATCGATTTATGTATCGTATCAGCGACTTCTTAATAATACCCAGCCCTGTGCAGTGTATTGTTTAGTATCATGTGTTTGTGGATTTATGGGGAATTATAGTGCAGTAGCATGGGTCACGTAGGCTTGTGGTCTGAGTCTTGGACAGGATTGTACTGTTTACTGCAAAGGAGGGTTCGAATAGGGCCCAGGAGAGATCGCTTAATTACTTAAACATGCATGGATGACATCTAAAACCTCTTCAGGCATGTTTTTGATGAGGGAACAACGTTAGAACATGTAAGAAAGCTCCAGAAAGTCGATTTTGCACAATACCCCATCTTGAATTAATGCTACTACTTAACAAAGTGTCAGCTAAACAATTATAAATAGTACTGTTATTTATTGTACTGTATTTTGGGTACTCTTATTGTAAGTCGGTACAGAAACTGAAAAGACTGAAAAGTTTGCATTTCTTTTGACTTTTATGTTTTAACCATTATAACATCGATCAGTGTAAATTGCTGGGTTTCAGATGACATCACATCATTCAACAAGTCAATATAATTTAATACAGACGGGGGCAGCTATAATTAAAATTGTTAAAATGCCGCTTTTCCTGGTAAAACAGTGAGTTCTTTGGTCTAAGTACAATGTAATCAATAGGGAAAAATGTCTCTTGTCCCCCGTCTGTCTGGTAGTATGACATTATCGCGTCCTAGAATCTAAAAAAACACCACTTTTTCATAGCGCCAATAACATAAAAAAAAAAAACATTAAAAATCACAAAATAGCAATGTTTCCTCAGACATTAGAGATCTACTGATACTTGCATTGAATATATTTGAGTTGTTTGTGTCGACAGATGTAATAAGACTGTATAAAAGCTGTTGTTGGAAGAGAGCGTGCTAAAATGCCACTTTTTTTACACCGAGCGTCTCTTTTTGAAGGAAAGTAACAGCTACATTGCACATTTGGATCCGTTTTGTCAGACGTTTGTGATGTTTTATGGTCTGGTCTGTCCATATACTGAGAATGACAAAAACTTATATGTGTCCTCTACCTGCAGGTTGAGGCTCTGACAGCACAGGTTCAGTGATTGCAAGACTGCAGATTACACAGTTCCTTTAATGAAGAAAAGACTAAAATATGAACTCCCGAACTAATACAAGAATCGCGTTATTTTAAAAGGTCCTATATTACGTAAAAGTGTTAAGTGTGAGTGTTACGTAAGAGTGTTAAGCCATGTTATAATGTTGTTACTTCCTCAAAAACAGACCTGGAGTTGTGTTTTGTTTCATTCACACGTTTGAGTAATCCTTTATTATTAGTCTGTCTACAACTCCAAAGCTGAAAATGCTCTGTTCCACTGTGTGATGTCATCAAGTGATAGTTTTAGAGTTAACATTTATATTACATTTACATTTACATTACACTAAAATAACCAAAAATAGTCAGTTAAGATTGCCACAATATCCTCTGGCGTTTCGAGGAATGAAGAAGTTTGCTGTTGGCCAAAACAAAATGTAGCTAAAGTTTGACCATTTCAAGGCTGAAAATGATTCAAATGATTTTAGTGAAGTTTGAGAGAAGAACTCAGCCTAAATCTGCAGGATCTGTGTGTTAAACATGTGTGAATTAAAAAAACAACTCCAGGTACGTTTGTGACGAGTAAACATTATAAACATTCTTGTGAGCTTTCTGGCATGTTAAAATGTTGTTACCTCTTCAAACACACACCGGGAGTTGTGTTTTGTTTCATTCGCACATCCTTTATTATTAGTCTGTCTTCATCTCCAAAGCTCAGAACGCTCTGTTCCACTTTGTGATGAAGTGCTAGTTTTCAAGTTAACAGCTACCTTTTGCCTCGTGCAATTTTGCAATTCCAAGACTGAAATGAGCCAAATGATTCTAATGAACATGTATGGAGTTTAAAAGCACAGTGGAGCACTTCCTGTATTACCGCATGACATCACAAAGTGGAACACACGTTTTCTGTTTGAGAGAAGAACTTAAAACATGTACGTTAAACATGCAAGAATGCAACAAAACACAACTCGAGGTATGTTTGTGATGAGGAAAACAACATTATAACATAGATTTAAAAAAAAACAAAACATCAAAATGTGGGCTCTTTAAAATGTTAAACTACAGCTAAAACAACAAGTTTTCCCCATAAAAAGACAGTAGAATATTTAGTTCTTTGCAGACTACATTCTGTTATCAAAATAATTACAGCCTTTGCGAGCTACAATCCAGCAGCTCGACACTACCAGCTCACCCCGTGCATCCCACCCCATCATATCCCAAAACCAAAGCCTCTCCCTGGGCATCAGCCAAGCACTAGGCTGGGTAAAGAGAGAACCGCTTCTTTTGTCCTCCATCGCTCACTCTCTCTCTCTCTCCTCATCCTCTCAGCGACTCATACTAAGCACAGACCGACACACACACACACACACACACACACACACACACACACACACACACAGGCATACGCACACACACCAATCAAACAAACCCACAATGGCACACAAACTCGACAATACCGCTTGTTTACAGTTAGCTAACCACCGTTACGGCGCACGCACGCACACACACAGACAAACACACGCACACACACACACACATACATACACACATAAAAAAACATGGCGGACACACAACACACATCAGGCAAGCTCGCAGGCAGGGCGTGTTTGAACAATTCACCCTGACACAGGAGTAGAATGGGGTTATGTGCTCGCACGGGTGCCAACTAAGCGGGGCGGGTGGGTGCAGCGGTGAAGACTGAAAGAAAAAAGAAAGGGATAAGAAAAGAGGATGGATAGAGGGATAGAAGAGTGGAAGAGAAGGTGGTCTCAGGTTGCATGAAACGTACAGCGCGCTGAAACGTGCAGATATGTCACCCAACTTGACCCCGACTTAAAGCAGAGAAAGTGGGTCAGACCAGTCATTTGGACATGCGCAGATACGAGACAAACACACTGCAAAAGAGGAATGCCTACAGTAGATTCATTAATCTGAAATGAAATCTTGGTTTGAACTTCTTGGACTAGGTCATATGGGTTTTTGCGTGTAGGCGTACAGTTTCAAAATATGTCAGATTTGTGGCAGCGTAATACATTGTTTCACTGCACAAAAGAAGAACAAAGTTGGTACAAACTTGAATTGAGAATTTTAGAAGTTCTATAGCTGTAGTTCCTAATCAGGGGTGTGCAAAAATATCAAAATATCGATATATCGTGATACTAAATCTGGTGATACAGTATCGTTATCATGAGCTGCTGTATCGATATATCGCCGCGAGTATTTTTTGGTCTCTTTTAGGCACAAGCAGTGGTGCAACAAAGAAATATTGTAATATAATCAAGCATCGCAGGTATCAAAATATCGTGATAATATCGAATCATGAGAGACCCGGTGATTTCCAGCTTTTCCAGCCCTAGTGCCCATGGAGATTTTATTGTTTTGCTTGGAATACTCCACAGTATGGCATTAATCCACATCTATCTCCATTGAGATGAGCAGGCGAGGTCAGAGGTCAAATCTGTGGCAACAGCAATTTGTGTTTTGCAAGTTTTATTTTTAACAATAAAAACACATGTAAATTAAGAAATAGATAAGCTTAATGCCATACTGTGGATTATTCCAGACACAGCAACACCATCTCCAAGGGGACAAGTAAGAGGCAGAAAGTTAAAGGTGCATTTTGTAATTTATTAGCATAAAATTATAGCCTTTTTGCAATGTTGTGTATAATATTATCGTGCTCTATTTATCCCTTCACACCACAAAAACTGGAGGACAAAAAAACATTCTATCTGCCCCATTTATTTAAAAACTACACGCTCGAGGAAGTTTTAGTTTCTCTTATTATCAAACAGTGGTTTAAGATTTGTCAACTTTTAGCTTCCGACAAAACTCTAGTTATGTTAAAGCTGCATTGTGTAACTTTTCTGGTGGAGGGTCTGTCAAATGCTTTTTCTCCATGGAGAGGTTATTGCTTTGTCTGGAATGTTCCACAGTATGGCATTAAACCTTTCTATCTTCATGGAGACCAAACCAGACCAAGTTACAGGTCAGATCTGTGGAGAGGCGACACTGTTCACAGTCGTTTTGACTGTTTTTAAAGTTATTTTTGAGCTCTAAAACCACCTGTAATTGAATAAATGCAAGTAGAGCTGTTTAATGTCACACTGTGGAACTTTCCAGACAAAACAATAACATCTCCATGGAGAAAAACATCTGACAGACCCTCCACCTGAAAAGTTACACAATGCAGCTTTAACACTAAACTAGACAGAACTACTCAAATCAGTTATGCCTAGATCTCTTATGCTCGTCTCCATGGAGATGATTGCTTAGCCTGAAATGTTCCACAGTATGGCATAAAAGGTGGGATGCACTGATCCTGCTTTTTCAGTTCCGATACCGATTCCAATACTGTGGTTTTAAGTATCTGCTGATACTTGATATCAACTGATACCAATGCACAGAGACTGAAAACAGCATTTATTTCCTAAAAACAAGATTAGAATTAAAACAAAACTGACCCAAATGTTTTATATAATTTTATCCTTCAAGGAACTACAGAACTGTCTCGTATAAATTGGAGTTGAGACTTTCAGGGCCGTCTATGACCAGTAAATAGTCTTATATTTTCATTCATGTGTCCAACCAGCAAAGTGACAGAACAATTTGGAAGCAGATTTCCAAACCAGCAACATTTTCGGTACCAGAATCAGATCAGTGCATCCCTACGTGAAATAAAACTTAACCATCTGCCTCCACGGACACAAGCAGGTCACTTCTGTGGAGATGCGACTCCCTTCACAGTCAGAATACACGTTTTTTTCAGCAATAAAACACACAAAGTTGCAGTACGCTACGGTGAAGCAATAACATCTCCATGGAAACAAGCAGTTGGCAAACGCGTAAACCAGAAAAGTTACACAATGGCACTTTTACTAACAGGAGTATCGTTTTCTCCATTGTTTTGAAACAGAATAGAGTTTTTATTTTCTGTTTTACTTGTTAATTTTCGATTTCTATACCGTAGCAAGCTGGACATCAATTGTGTTTAGTGATACAAAATAAACTCCTAATGTGCAAGCATTTTAAACAGCCAACTCCACGGAAATAAAAGTGTAGATTTTGCGAGACCACAAGGAAACGAAAATCTTGACATTATATGACTTGTGTCCAAAGGTTTATCCAAGAGTCAATAAATACATTTTAATCAATATGGAATGTCTGGGTAGCTATAACTCTTAAATCCTACCCAACATTAAAACAAAAAAGAAAGGAAATAATACCTTAAATGTTTACCTGGACAATAATTATTTGACAAATGTTACTTAGCCTGGCTTAGAGAACAACTAGGGGCCATGGTCCTGTCCATTTTGAAGGCATTTCCTGGTTCACGTGGATCCAAGCCTGTATCAAACCGATTCTGATTGTATTTAAGAAATCTGGAAATTCTAGCAAAGCGCCAAACTTCAGAAACAACACAATTCTCGAGTCCCTGATGGAGAATTCGAGAAAACGAGTCACTTTGATGTGAAACAAGGAGGATGTGTTTGTAGTTGAGACATGGAACCAGCAGCAGCAGCAGCAGCAGTCTGTCCGTCTGTCCGCTAGTCTGGTGGGGCAACTCAGGCAAGACACCCTCCAAGACACCGGTAAGGGGCAGGTAGTTGTCCCCGATCGGGTTGAATCTCCCCCGGCGCGCTCGTTTTGGTTAGCTCCCCCCGTGCGCCAGCGGTGTAGTGACGTGCCATCTTTACCCGCATTCACTGGGCCTAAAAGGTGGCTAACAGCTAAGCTAACTCTAAAATATTTTGGGTTCCATCCACCTCACGCGTACCCAGACACGCAATCCAAAATCGAGAGGCATTTCTGCGACACAAAACGACCTGCAACACCGTCCGGCAACATGCGCTTTTTTTTTTTACTTACTTTGGATCTAAACGCAGGTGGGGGACAAGTTGAGCAGCCGCGACGCCGATTGAGCGAAAACGTTTAAATATTTGGGAGATGGGGGTAATCGTCGCTCCCCCTGCTATTCTCCATTCTACCGACATCAACAGGTCATCCCAGGACACGCAGCAGCTGAGGGCGAGCCAGACTGAACCAGTGCGGCACGGCGCAGGGGGGTTGGGCCGGCGCGCAGCGAGCCAGCCCCGGAGACAGGGGCAAGCCAAAGGAGCTCGCGTATGAGTGAGGAAAGCCTTTTGGGCACAGCGGGGAGTCGCGGTCACACCTCCTAACCAAAAACAAAATACCCCCCCTCATCAATAACCACTAAAACAGCTCGGGATGGGACGTCAAAAAAAACAAGCGTTGCCATGGAAATCCGCCATATTTGAGGCAGCAGCGCAAAACGTCCATACAGATGTGAGATGTATTGCCAAAACAGTAGAAAAAGTAAACAAAAGAGACGCGGGACAACCTGATAAGCTGCTACATGTGTCACTCTTTAATCGGAATACTTTTGAATGAAGATTAAGTTTAGTTTAGCGTCAGAAAATCATCTCCACTGCGCTCGTCTAACATTAAAATTCTCTGTCCCGAGCTTTATTCCTCTGAAAAGACTCACCCTGCTCGCTGAGAACTTTCCAGCTCAGAGATGGTTCAAATAAGGAGACGCGGCGCGCTCTTGTCCCGGCTGCTGGTGCTCCCCGCTTTCACTGGGCCATGCACGGACAGCCATTCAGGGTACGGTGAGCTCGGGATAACGGCGGAGGGACTGGAGCTGGGACACGGGTGCGCGGCTGTCGTTCCAACGCATGACCGCCGCACTGAGACCGATCCCGGCGCGGAGACTGGCTGTTGGCGCAGTGGCCGCACTCCCCCCCGCGCGCTCACTCTATCCGCATATGTGAGTGCAGCCGAGTAAAGTAGGCCGTGTGCGCGCGCGTGTGTGTACGTCCGTGCGCGCGTCAACTTATGTGAACTCAGTCTGCGCATATAAAATAGGTATAAACTAAAGCCGCACCCATCGCGGCCGTAAACAGTTGGGATTGACCTCACATGGCGCTATCAGGTCCGCGCACGTATTTCACGAGACGCGGAGACGTATTCTGGGGATCGTGGTGTTTGTTGGCTGTTTGGTGGAAGGCCTGAGAAGTACAGGCTCGCCCAGACATCCTTTCATCACACGTGACAGCGATCACATTGTCCCCACATAACCCTGCAGCACATAATGCAGACTGAGGAACATGGACTCTTATCAAGATGAGGAAGAAAGACAAGAGTCTAAAGGCCTATACAATAAGGTATTCAGTAATCAAGCTGCAGTTTCAAAGTACAATCTCAAAGACAGATTTGAATAGGCTAAGAAATCATAATAAATGCTGTTTTTGTCATTCTTTTTTATAGTAAAGGTGCACTATGTAACATTAAACATCTATATTCATGGACAGAGTTACAGGTTAGATCTGCGGAGAGATTTTTGCTGAAACATTTTTCAACTTTACACCATACTGTCATCTTCAGAGCATAACTGGAGCATGAAATAAACAATCCAGTTTAAAAAGTTTTGCATTTTCGTCTCAAAATGCTCTGTTCCACCCGCTGATGTCACATGGTGGTAAGATATAATAATAATTTCCCTTGTGGATCAACAAAGTTAGTCTAAGATGCTCCAGGAAGTGGACAATTGCTATAAATCAATACAGTTACCATGTTATGTGTGTCAAATAGTGGGTAGCCAAAATATAGAAGGATAAAAGTACCCAAATAATCACAGTGTGTAAAAAAGGCATTTAGTGAAAGAAAAGTTTGGACACAATATCTGATTACGTCATGTAATTTGACAAGGAATGAAAAAACAAGCATCTGATTCTTCTCATATCGTAATCACAAAAGTAATTTACTCAAGTAGTAAATTACTTCTGCTTCAAAAATATTAAGAATTTGTTATTGTTTTTTTTTCCTCTTTACTTTTGCTAGGCTTTTTTGGATTGGACTTAAAGCATGTGTGCAGCAAACCAACGCCGAGGCCCACGAACACGACAAGTAAAGGTAAGTTACGATAAAACTGCTCTGAAAGGTCCTATATTACATCAAATGGACTCTTGTGAGCTTTAAGCCATGTTTTAGTGTTGTTACCTCCTCAAAAACAGACCCTGAGTTGTGTTTTGTTGCATTCACCCATGTTTGAATAATCCTGCATTAGTCTGTGTATATCTCCAAAGCTCAAAATGCTCTGTTCCACCTTGTGATGTCATGTCGTTCAAAGTATATCACTGAAAACACTGGCAGTTTATGTAGGCAACGCTGTGTACCCTCTGCTTGTGATTATTAAACATTATGTGTGTTAAGTAGGAAGTGCGAGTTAGCATGCTAGTTGTTTTTAGCATTACCGTGACTGCAAAACTGCTCTGGCCCCTAAAAGTTGTGAAAAGCGCTTTATTAACTCATCATGGTGAGTAATTAGGATGCTCAGAATGCAAAAGGTTAAGTGAGGAAAAACTTTGGACCCCTGCGCTGCCAAAGTTCATATTCTGATAAAATCACTTAAGGGTGCACAGCGTAACTTTTCTGGAATGTTCTACAGTGGCATTTCTTTGAACTATCTCCATGGAGACACGCAGGCCACATCACCAGGCCAAGTTACAGGTCGGATCTGTGGAGAAGTGGACCCGCTCACCATAATAATGCATGTTTATGTGGTAGTTTTGAGAAACTCCTGTAATTGAATAAATGCAAGACACAGTTGTTTAATGCCATACTGTGGAACATCTCAGGTAAAGCAATAACATCACCGTGGAGACAAGCTGATGGCTGACCGTCCACTTGAAAAGTTACACAATGCACCTTTAAATTAAGAATATTTTAAAATGATCTACTGATGAAATAAGTTCCCTCTTCTTAATCCAAGCAACATAAGATTTGGTTTTTTATTGCAAAAAGTTGTTCTGTTTTCTGCGTTTTTAAGGTGGTAAATATCAGGTACTGCGCCTTTAAAGGTGCATTGTGTAACTTTTCTAGGTATTTTTGAGCTATAATTGAGCTGTAATTGAATAAAAGTGAGGCAGAGCTGTTTAATGTCACTCTGCGGAACATTCCAGGCGGAGAAATGGCATATCCATAGAAGCAAGCAGGCGACGGACTCCCTTTTCCCAAACCAAAAAGTTACGCAGTGCACTTTAAAGAACGCAAAACATTCATCTCACACTGTATGTAGGTTGTATTAAACCTAGTCACCCAAAGCCCACCGCATAGTTTCTAACCCAGTGCTCCAGAAATGCCGTGAAGGGGCCGGTCTGTTCCTCCGGTCTGGCTTTATGGACACAGTGAGCAGGTCAAATGAGGATCGGGGGAGAGGCGGGGCTACATTTTCTCTGTGTTTCCTGGTGGTTTTGCTTTTATTTATACTTTATTTAAAGAAGCACTGCGTAACATTTTAACATTTCTAGTGGAGGGTCCGCCACCTGCCCAAAATGTTCCACAGTATAAGTTAAATTTGTCTATCACGAGGGAGAGAAGCAGGTGACAGCACTGCGCTACGTTACAGTTCAGATCTGTGGAGAGTCTCCCCTATTCACAGAAGGAACACTGAACGCTGCTAGATGGATTATGGATTATGCTTAATGTCATACCGCGGAACATTCCAGGCAAAGCATTGACATCTCCATGGAGACGAGCAGAAAAGTTGAGTTTGAATTGACACTTTGCAGCTGATGTCTGAAGGGTGTGATGCTAACGGTAGGCACTGCTCTGTTAGACTTTATTCTGAGCTTTAACTTCATTTAAGAGTTGACTAGTTGTGTCACCATGGTAACTGCTGAACATTCCGCCAATGGAGATACATGTAGAACACCCTCAGCGTGATGTCATTGCAAAGTATCAATAGGATAGTGTCTGAATGCATAGAGATAGACACGTTTTTTTTTTGTTTTTGTTTTTTGTTTTTTGTAGAATCCCAACAGAAAAATAGTTTGTTAGTTTAGTTAAATTTTTGTTTTTGACACAAATTTACAGTTTTAATAAACCTAAACATAAGAACATAAGATTTGCCTGTATATTAACTAAAATGAAATAAAACCTCTGTGCTAATTTTGTCTCATATCGGCCCAGTAACTGAAGATGCACTGTGTAACTTTTCTTTTGAGATCCAGCGTCTGCTTGTTTCCATGGAGATGTTATTGCTTTACCTGAAATGTCCCACAGGGTTGTGTTTTGTTTTGTTTCACTCACACATGTTTGAGTAATCCTGGATTATTAATCTGTCTAGCTCTCCAAAGATCAAAATGCTCTGTCCCACCTTGTGATGTCACTAAGTTATGGTATTCAATCTACCTTTCATTTAAGTATTTAAGTATTTATTTTGAGTTTTATCCATATTGACATTCGTGCAAACATAACAGAAACAAAACAACAATAACATTTTTAAATTTGCCCAAAAAGGAGTGGGAAGAAGAAAAACCTTTTACTTTCTGGTACTTTTTAGGCAATTCCAGGGCTGAAATTCTCCAAATGATTCTAGTGAAGTTTAAAAACACAGTGGAGCACTTCCTGTATTACCACATAACATGAAAAGGTGGAACAGTGTTTTCCATTTAAGAGAAACACAACTCTAGGTACGTTTATGATGAGGAAACATAGCATAGATCAGAAAATAGAGAAATATTAAGACTTGTTCCAGATAATTTTACTTGTCATGTGAAACGAACTCAATATAACATGTTCTTAATCCAATCATTTCACTTTCACTTGGCAAGATTTGAGTTTTTGTGGAGTAAAATGCCATTACTTGGGCACACAGGTTGCTAAGCTCTCCTTCGCCGGCCCCCTCGGTTGGCACACCACGGGCAGGCTGGCATGGAGACTACATCCCAGCAACAGCGTCACTCTTTTGGGGCAGACAACCAGCGGGCACCGGCCAATGGAGGCTCAGGCTGGCACATCACTCCAGAGGCAGCCAATGGTAACACGTCATGAGCAGCCCTCCCAGATGTGGAAGACTTGGAAAAAAAACATAAGGAATTGAAGGTATATAAATTCAGATCAATGTCATATACATCGACATCACGACTAAAAGTGTGTAGGTTAATTTTGTGTGTTTGTTGCATGTCAGTGAAATCAAAATGAGCTCATTCTTCAACACCGGTGAGGCGTAGAAAGTGGGTTTGGAAGAGCAACGCCGCCCCTTAGTGGATAAATGACAAAATGGCACTTACGAAAGGGACTGACCTGAAATAACCTTTACTTTGTTTCAATTTGAGTTATATTTATTTATTTCAACATATTTTTAAAGGTCCTGTGTTACACAAAATTGACTCTTGTGAGCTTTTTGTCGTGTTGTAATGTTGTTACCTCATCAAACATACCAGGAGTTAATTTGAAAACTACCGCTTCATGGCATCACAAGGTGGAAAAGAGCGTTTTGAGCTTTGGAGATGTAAAAAGAATAATAAAAAAAATAAAATTCATGTGTGAAAGAAACAAAGCACAACTCCAGGTATGTTTTTGAGGAGGTAACAGCGTTATAACATGACTAAAAGCTCACAAGAGTCCATTTTGTGTAATAACTTAACTGGAGTACAATAATGCATACTTTAGCATCTCTGTTAACACAACATTTTGAAAGATTTAAGATCATTTTACGTTTTTGGAACTCGGAATACATTATCATGAACAATTAAATCAACCACTCGACTCAAAAGTATTATCTACAGTAGATTTATTGTTTGTATTTTACAGAAACCCAAGTCATAGTAACTGTAAGACAAAAAATCAAAACATGAAATTGAAATCCAATAAGACTTCAGAAGTGTTTCTTGTATTTCTTCTTCATTTAGTCTGTGAAAAAAAAAAGAGTATTATTAATATGTCGATATCACACACACGCACACGGACACACTTTCATACTAGGCAATGTGGGGGAAGTGTCTTGCCTAAGGACACAGCGACATTTTTGGTTAAAAGCTCTGGAAAGTCGATTTTGCGTAAAAAGTCTGCTTTAAAGTGCATATCACACATTTTTGACTTAACTGGGTGGGATAATAAATGATAGTTTTACACAAATCAATGAGAAATTTGTGAAGAAAAGCTGAAAATTACAGGAAGCAGAGAGTTCGAAACACTGATGACATTAAGTTCAGTACAATTTACACATAAATTGTAAAAAAAATAATTCAAAACAAACAAAATAAAAGTGTTTTCTTATATTTGTATGTGTCAGATAATAATTTCTGTGTAGATTTCAGTTTTGCTAGGTAAATGTTGTGGAATTCCCTAGTGTGATGTCACGATTTCCAACCAGGAAGTGAAATGTTAAACCTAAAAAATGGCCAAATTGGGAAAACGACATGAATGTTTTTGCAAAAATCTTAAATACATTGATCTCCACTGTGTTTTAGGTTCATCGCTATGGCAACAATAGCAATTTCTCATCATTAGGGAACAGATTACAGTCTATAATCTCACCTTGACTAGAGTGGCCCACACACAGTAAACTGCAGACAGGAGGAAACACAGTAAAAACACACAGGCCATGTACCAGCTCTCCACCCCAGAGTCCTGCTCCAAGTCCACGTGCAGGAGGTAGTCCAGGAAGTTACACTCCTCTACGTTTTCTGCTCAAATAAGATCCAGAGTGAATGAACTTAGACTTAGACAAACCTTATTGATCCACAAGGGAAATGACTCACACATCACACTATATCACATATATTACAACAATAGAGGAAGTGGAAATAAAAGATACAAAGATGATATGATGATTGGCAGGGCATAGGGTTATCTGTTACATACAGGTGAGTTGTACACTTGTAGGGAGTATTATCTGTTACATACAGGTGAGTTGTACAGTTGTAGGGAGTATTATCTGTTACATACAGGTGAGTTGTACAGTTGTAGGGAGTATTATCTGTTACATACAGGTGAGTTGTACAGTTGTAGGGAGTATTATCTGTTACATACAGGTGAGTTGTACAGTTGTAGGGAGTATTATCTGTTACATACAGGTGAGTTGTACAGTTGTAGGGAGTATTATCTGTTACATACAGGTGAGTTGTACAGTTGTAGGGAGTATTATCTGTTACATACGGGTGAGTTGTACAGTTGTAGGGAGTATTATCTGTTACATACGGGTGAGTTGTTGTACGGTTGTAGGGAGTATTATCTGTTACATAAGGGTGAGTTGTTGTACAGTTGTAGGGAGTATTATCTGTTACATAAGGGTGAGTTGTTGTACAGTTGTAGGGAGTATTATCTGTTACATAAAGGTGAGTTGTACAGTTGTAGGGAGTATTATCTGTTACATACAGGTGAGTTGTACAGTTGTAGGGAGTATTATCTGCTACATAAGGGTGAGTTGTACAGTTGTAGGGAGTATTATCTGTTACATAAGGGTGAGTTGTTGTACAGTTGTAGGGAGTATTATCAGTTACATAAGGGTGAGTTGTTGTACAGTTGTAGGGAGTATTATCTGTTACATAAGGGTGAGTTGTTGTACAGGTGTAGGGAGTATTATCAGTTACATACGGGTGAGTTGTTGTACGGTTGTAGGGAGTATTATCTGTTACATAAGGGTGAGTTGTTGTACAGTTGTAGGGAGTATTATCAGTTACATAAGGGTGAGTTGTTGTACAGGTGTAGGGAGTATTATCTGTTACATAAGGGTGAGTTGTTGTACAGTTGTAGGGAGTATTATCTGTCACATAAGGGTGAGTTGTTGTACAGTTGTAGGGAGTATTATCTGTTACATAAGGGTGAGTTGTTGTACAGTTGTAGGGAGTATTATCTGTCACATACGGGTGAGTTGTTGTACAGTTGTAGGGAGTATTATCTGTTACATACGGGTGAGTTGTTGTACGGTTGTAGGGAGTATTATCTGTTACATAAGGCTGAGTTGTACAGTTGTAGGGAGTATTATCTGTTACATACGGGTGAGTTGTTGTACGGTTGTAGGGAGTATTATCTGTTACATACGGGTGAGTTGTACGGTTGTAGGGAGTATTATCTGTTACATAAGGCTGAGTTGTACAGTTGTAGGGAGTATTATCTGTTACATACGGGTGAGTTGTTGTACGGTTGTAGGGAGTATTATCTGTTACATAAGGGTGAGTTGTTGTACAGTTGTAGGGAGTATTATCTGTTACATACGGGTGAGTTGTTGTACGGTTGTAGGGAGTATTATCTGTTACATAAGGCTGAGTTGTACAGTTGTAGGGAGTATTATCTGTTACATACGGGTGAGTTGTTGTACGGTTGTAGGGAGTATTATCTGTTACATACAGGTGAGTTGTTGTACAGTTGTAGGGAGTATTATCTGTTACATAAGGGTGAGTTGTACAGTTGTAGGGAGTATTATCTGTTACATACGGGTGAGTTGTTGTACAGCTGTAGGGAGTATTATCTGTTACATAAGGGTGAGTTGTTGTACACTTGTAGGGAGTATTATAGTATGAATGTAGTCCTGTATACAGAATACACATGGGCCCCCCTCTAATATTAATTAGTAGGAAGAGGGTGCAGTTCTGGGCCCTTAAAGTCCGGGGAGGGGCAGTAGCTTCTCAAATGTACAAAAAAATAAAATAAAAATCTAGTTACTTTGATTTGCATTTGAAACTTGTTAATGAGTGGGTATTTTACTTCTATAGAGTAACTGCTAACACATAACACTTATTAACATGTTTTCACTTTCGTTTTTGTCGTTCTGAGTCGCCCCTCCCTTTGATTGACAGTGTACATGACCCGGTATCTTTAAAAATAAATAAATAAATAAATAAATACAAACGTAAGAAAAAAAAAAAAAAAGTATAGAGCAGAGGGCAGAGGGGGTAGGTGCAAACAGATTTTTTTTTAGCTCTCATGTCTCAAATGCAGGATTATTAGGGAATAGGTTTTATAACAGGTTTTAGAGCTCATAAACGTTGATTTTGCATATCTGTCCACTTAAAGAGGGGGTATTTTACTTCTATGGGGTATTAACTGCTAACACATAACATATTTAGATCACCATGTTACCTTTTACTGTTTTAAAAATGTTATATTTGCCGAAAACAAATGTATTGCTAACAATTTTACTTTGATCAAAAGTCACTCCCCCTTCAGAGCACACATTATACACTTGGCTTGCCTTCTGCTAATTAAATTACAGCACATCGCCTCAGGCTTGTAAAGCTCTAGTGTATTGTTTTGTATCATGTTTTTGTATATTTATGGAGTTGTCGTGAGGGACCAGAGACTGTATAAAGAACTGGACTAAGGGAGTGTGAAGTCACCTATAGCGTTCGGCTCCAGTCAAATGAAGCTCACGATGCTAGCAGTTATAGGTGCAAATTTGGAGCTGAGTTCCATATTAGGAATAGGAATTTATTTATGGACAAAATAGCGAAATAAAAACATCAGGATCATGTAGGGTGAACGGTTTACGAACATTTTAAGACCAAATGACGAGGCTCACTGCAGATGGAGCTGGAAGTGCCCCCATGGACACTTCCTATTTGGAAAACAGTGGCTAGCAGGTTAGCTATGTCCATTTATATATACAGTCTACGTGTGGGAGGCTTGTGAGCGGAGCATTGGACAAATCTTACAGCTAACCATAAGGAGGGTCCAAACAGGGCCCAAGAGAGATCACTAAATGACTGAAACATGCATGGATGACAGCTAAAACCTCTCCAGGCAGGTAGAAAGCTAAAAAAAAAATCCATTCTGCATAATTCCCCCCCTTTAAACGTGCAGAATTTGCTTTTGAAATAAAACCTGTATCACCTTTCTGCAGGACATGAACATCTATGGTCGCAGTGGCATGAGTGACTCTGCAGGTGTGGCGGGCCCCTGGTAGCATGTTTGTCGGGGTCAAACGGAGTCGACTTTGGATGCTGAATTTTCTGTCTGGGCCTTGGAGAACCTCGCTGGTGTTGTGGTCCTTGAGCTGAGTGGAGTTATCCAGAAACCAGGAGATGTTTACGTGCGCTGGACTGAAGCCGCTCACCAGGCAAACTAGCTCATTATCACCACGTAGCAACACAGCGGAAGGCTTGGTGGGAATAACTGATGCTATGGGATAAGAACATGGAAAAACTGTTAAAAATGTAAAGTATTAAAGATCCTATATTACACAAAATGGATTCTTATGAGCTTTAAGCATTGTTATATGTTGTTACCTCCTCAAAAGCATACCCAGAGTTGTGTTTTGTTTCATTCACACATGTTTGAGTAATCCTGGTTTATTTCCACCTTGTGATGTCAAGTGGTAGTTTTCATGTCCGTTAAAAATTCCTATTCATAATATAGACCCTGGCTCCAAATTTGCTCCTGTAACCGCTAGCTTCGTGAGCTTCATTTGACTGGAGCTGAATGCTATGGGTGACGTTACACTCACTTAGTCCACTTCTTAACCCAATTTAGACCCAGTTTAAGCAAAGTTTAGTAATGTTTAAGAGCTTATTTAGATCTGATTTAGTCCAGTTTTAGACTTAGTGTAGGTCTGATTTTGTTCTTTTGTTGACCTTGATCAACACTGGATACTGCTTCCTTTCCTGAAATGTCCCGTAGTATTGCATTACACTAAACCTACATTGAGACAAACAGGTGGCTCCTCTAGGCCAAGTTAAAGGTCAGCTCTGTGGAGATGCGAACCATTTTACAGTAAGATGTGTTTCAGTCTATTCAGCAACTAACCACGTAACTGATTAAAAGTTAAATAATGCCACACTGCAGAACATTCCAATATACATTCCAGCAAAAACAAACCTACAGTATATAATGAATGTGTGTTATGGCATACCAAAAACATGTGTTATGGTCGCGGTGAACGGTGCCGGTGAAGATTCATGCCTCACAACACAAGAGTAGGTGGAATCGTCATCTAAAGTGTTGGATATATTCAGACGACTACTTGTAGAATATGTGATGCCATCTTTGTCTTGCCAAACCGGTGCGTTGGTTTGAATGGAAGATGGAAGCCTAATACCGTTCTTCTCCCAGAAAATGCGGACCTCCGGGGGATAGAATCCAGAGACAAGACAGTCCAGGAAAACAGGATCCAAAAGGGGTAGCTCATGGAGGTTGGGGTAGGTCAGTGTTACAGTTGGTGGAAGTTGCACTAGATAAAAAAAATTAAAATATGGTTAGTTAAAAGTGAATTGTGAAGAGAATTACAAAATGTCTGCATCCGTTAAAGGAACTCTAAGTAACTTTTCCTTGAATGTTCCACAGTATGACATTATCTAAGGAACCCTGCTTCCAGTAAAAATGCATGTTTATAAAGGTATTTTTCTTGGTAAAGCAATAACAAGGCTAGAAGATGAGACACGAGGTAATCAACATCTTGAACTAGGGGTCCATCTAGTAAATACATAATTTCAAAATAGTCAAACTATTTTCTCCCCAAATGACATTTAACTGATTGTGAAGTGTATTATTTTGGAGAATACCTCTGTTCTTGTTTGTGTGTTCCCTGAAGATGAAGTTGGAGCACAGATGCTTTGCCTCACAGGTCACTAGCTTGTGAGCGTGCCAGTCCTGTGCTGACAAACTCAGCTGGCTCTGTAGGGTCTGACTGCCATTACTGTGAAGCACTGGGGCCTTGGTATGAACGCCTCTAGACTCAATCTGCTCATCTACTTTCCAAGTCACTGTGAAACTGTCCAGTGAGGGCCCAACCAGAAGGCAAGAGACGTTGAACCTGGAAGCAGTGCTCTGAAGCTCTTTCAGTGGAGGACCCTGAACATATATACCAACAGTGTTGAATGCCAGTGGAGTGACTGAAAGAAAAAAGAAAAAGTAAATACACTGTTGTAGATACATAAGTCCTATGTGGATTACTGACATTACCTGCACATACACTGATGTCCTCCTTGAGTGTTGTGTCCAGAGACTTGTCAGACACTTGACAGCTGAAGACCTGTCCAGTTTTCCACTCTGCTTGAGACACTTGCAGCTGACTGCTCACCACCACATGTCCCTCTGCATTCACACTGATGGGGACATTTGATCCAGTGGAGATTCTCTGAGACCCAGAGAGCCATTCAATGTGCGGGTCAAATCCCCATGCTGTGCATGAGAGCGTCTGCTTTCCCGACTCGTCACTGGGGGCCAAAAGAAGCTTGACTGAAGGCTCCACTGAGAAAGACACACAGCCCCATTCCTCTCATTATCAGTAGTATTAAAGGCACACACACTGTGGTCATGAACACAAGAGGGCTCTTACCAAAGATGCTTCCTGTGGATTGGGAGGTGATGTTGCTGGAGAAGCCATAGTTCACTTTGCAGCTGAAACGTTTGTCTTTTCTCCAGTGGTCTTTAGGGACAGAAAATCTTCTGCTGATCGAATGGAGGCCAGAGCCCTTAGGGAGCTGGACAAAGTCTTTAGAGGAAATATCAACCTCATTGGACTGAAAGGTCACATAGAAGTCAGTGGAGGACACACTGGTGATGTCACATTCCAGCACAGCACTGTCACCCTTCAACACATCTGGCAGAGACCTCCTGATGGACACCAATGGAGGAGTGCCTGGAGGAGCTGCAAAAGAACCATGTCCAACATGAGTTAGAGTTGTCTTGTGTTGACTGAATCCCTGCTGCTGTCCTCTCACCTGTCACATGGCCAGTCTTCTTTGTGGTGGGGAGGCACACATGCTCTGCTTTGCAGGACACATCACTCAGTGTTTTCCATTGCCTTGGGGGAAGTGTGAGCTCACTGATGATATGACTGGAGTTCATGTACTGCCTCACTGAGTGACTCTGTGCACGAGTATTACCCATCCACCAGGAGACTGTGGCCTCAAACACAGTGCACACTGAGCAGGAGGCTGTCACGTCAGAGGAAGAGGTCATCACGGTCTGGAACGAAGGGAGCTCCACTAGAACCACAGGAGGGGCCTTCAAATGTGCTGCCACTGAGGGAGAATATGGAGAGTAAGTTACCAGGTTGGTCATATATTTTCACGTTTTTATCTCGTTTATGGATTCTTGTGAAAAGCTAAGAAAATGTTGCAGTATAAATGAGACTCTTAAAGAACAAATATGGACTATTTGTATTGTTATTGGGCTTTAAACAAATGAGGCCACTTAAGCAAGAAATTGATACATTTTTCTGTGAAAAACGTCGCAGAAGATATTATGAAGAGGGTTCCAAGGCCTCCAAAATTCTAGCATAGAGTTTGTGCAAACAGTAGTGAGATGCAAGTGTTTTTTAAAATAAAAGATCCAGCAACAAAACTAATGTTCATGAAATCCCTGTCATCTAGGTAGGATCCATAGCAAAGTCAAAAAACGTGTGTCCAGTTGACAGAATTGAATTTCTCCTTTGTTAATAAAACTAATAGTACAAAGAGAATTTGAAATATATTGCCAGACCTTATATGATCAACTTAATGCATTTAACAACTATGTGGTAGATAGTTTCTTGAGTCGGTTGGATTTACCCTCACTTGGTAAATTACATAATGAAATATTGACTAAACCTATAAGTGTTGAATAAATAAGACTATTTCCTTCTTGAAAACTAACAAATCTGTGGGTCCTGACGGGATCCCAGGGGAATGGTACAAATCAATGAGAGAGCAACTGCTTCCAATTCTGCTAGAGTTTTAACTGTATTTTTAAGAAAGGCTTCCCTCCTCCATCTTGGAAGGAGACCACTATTTCGATCATTCCAAAAGACAGAAAGGAGCTGACTCAATGTTGGTCCTATAGGCCTAATACTGTCTTGAATCAACACTACAACATTTTTGCTGCAATTTTAGCAAAGCGAATGGAGGAGAGTTTGACCTTCCTTACTGAAGCAGACCAAATTGGATTTATCCAGGGAAGGAAAACTCAGAACAATATAAGGAGGACCCTCCACACTACAGAACACATACCAAAGCATAAATTACAGGCTATTATGCTTAGCCTGGATGCAGGAGAAGCTTCTGACAACTGGGTGGGGCTTCAGTGTTGTAAAATACTCGTGATCCAAACACAACGCTAAACTGTGTTTTGGATGAGTGAGTTGAACTTATTGTAAAGTACAATTTATTAAAGAATTTGCAATGGAAAAGTGACAGCTATGCTAAGTAGATACCAGTAGAGCAATCGGATTTTTAATATATTTCCTCAGACACATTCTTTGTCCTCACCACTAGATGGCAGCACACTAATGGTTTGGCATGTTTACCTGTGCATACACTGATGTCCTCCTTGAGTGTTGTGTCCAGAGACTTGTCAGACACTTGACAGCTGAAGACCTGTCCAGTTTTCCACTCTGCTTGAGACACTTGCAGCTGACTGCTCACCACCACATGTCCCTCTGCATTCACACTGATGGGGACATTTGATCCAGTGGAGATTCTCTGAGACCCAGAGAGCCATTCAATGTGCGGGTCAAATCCCCATGCTGTGCATGAGAGCGTCTGCTTTCCCGACTCGTCACTGGGGGCCAAAAGAAGCTTGACTGAAGGCTCCACTGAGAAAGACACACAGCCCCATTCCTCTCATTATCAGTAGTATTAAAGGCACACACACTGTGGTCATGAACACAAGAGGGCTCTTACCAAAGATGCTTCCTGTGGATTGGGAGGTGATGTTGCTGGAGAAGCCATAGTTCACTTTGCAGCTGAAACGTTTGTCTTTTCTCCAGTGGTCTTTAGGGACAGAAAATCTTCTGCTGATCGAATGGAGGCCAGAGCCCTTAGGGAGCTGGACAAAGTCTTTAGAGGAAATATCAACCTCATTGGACTGAAAGGTCACATAGAAGTCAGTGGAGGACACACTGGTGATGTCACATTCCAGCACAGCACTGTCACCCTTCAACACATCTGGCAGAGACCTCCTGATGGACACCAATGGAGGAGTGCCTGGAGGAGCTGCAAAAGAACCATGTCCAACATGAGTTAGAGTTGTCTTGTGTTGACTGAATCCCTGCTGCTGTCCTCTCACCTGTCACATGGCCAGTCTTCTTTGTGGTGGGGAGGCACACATGCTCTGCTTTGCAGGACACATCACTCAGTGTTTTCCATTGCCTTGGGGGAAGTGTGAGCTCACTGATGATATGACTGGAGTTCATGTACTGCCTCACTGAGTGACTCTGTGCACGAGTATTACCCATCCACCAGGAGACTGTGGCCTCAAACACAGTGCACACTGAGCAGGAGGCTGTCACGTCAGAGGAAGAGGTCATCACGGTCTGGAACGAAGGGAGCTCCACTAGAACCACAGGAGGGGCCTTCAAATGTGCTGCCACTGAGGGAGAATATGGAGAGTAAGTTACCAGGTTGGTCATATATTTTCACGTTTTTATCTCGTTTATGGATTCTTGTGAAAAGCTAAGAAAATGTTGCAGTATAAATGAGACTCTTAAAGAACAAATATGGACTATTTGTATTGTTATTGGGCTTTAAACAAATGAGGCCACTTAAGCAAGAAATTGATACATTTTTCTGTGAAAAACGTCGCAGAAGATATTATGAAGAGGGTTCCAAGGCCTCCAAAATTCTAGCATAGAGTTTGTGCAAACAGTAGTGAGATGCAAGTGTTTTTTAAAATAAAAGATCCAGCAACAAAACTAATGTTCATGAAATCCCTGTCATCTAGGTAGGATCCATAGCAAAGTCAAAAAACGTGTGTCCAGTTGACAGAATTGAATTTCTCCTTTGTTAATAAAACTAATAGTACAAAGAGAATTTGAAATATATTGCCAGACCTTATATGATCAACTTAATGCATTTAACAACTATGTGGTAGATAGTTTCTTGAGTCGGTTGGATTTACCCTCACTTGGTAAATTACATAATGAAATATTGACTAAACCTATAAGTGTTGAATAAATAAGACTATTTCCTTCTTGAAAACTAACAAATCTGTGGGTCCTGACGGGATCCCAGGGGAATGGTACAAATCAATGAGAGAGCAACTGCTTCCAATTCTGCTAGAGTTTTAACTGTATTTTTAAGAAAGGCTTCCCTCCTCCATCTTGGAAGGAGACCACTATTTCGATCATTCCAAAAGACAGAAAGGAGCTGACTCAATGTTGGTCCTATAGGCCTAATACTGTCTTGAATCAACACTACAACATTTTTGCTGCAATTTTAGCAAAGCGAATGGAGGAGAGTTTGACCTTCCTTACTGAAGCAGACCAAATTGGATTTATCCAGGGAAGGAAAACTCAGAACAATATAAGGAGGACCCTCCACACTACAGAACACATACCAAAGCATAAATTACAGGCTATTATGCTTAGCCTGGATGCAGGAGAAGCTTCTGACAACTGGGTGGGGCTTCAGTGTTGTAAAATACTCGTGATCCAAACACAACGCTAAACTGTGTTTTGGATGAGTGAGTTGAACTTATTGTAAAGTACAATTTATTAAAGAATTTGCAATGGAAAAGTGACAGCTATGCTAAGTAGATACCAGTAGAGCAATCGGATTTTTAATATATTTCCTCAGACACATTCTTTGTCCTCACCACTAGATGGCAGCACACTAATGGTTTGGCATGTTTACCTGTGCATACACTGATGTCCTCCTTGAGTGTTGTGTCCAGAGACTTGTCAGACACTTGACAGCTGAAGACCTGTCCAGTTTTCCACTCTGCTTGAGACACTTGCAGCTGACTGCTCACCACCACATGTCCCTCTGCATTCACACTGATGGGGACATTTGATCCAGTGGAGATTCTCTGAGACCCAGAGAGCCATTCAATGTGCGGGTCAAATCCCCATGCTGTGCATGAGAGCGTCTGCTTTCCCGACTCGTCACTGGGGGCCAAAAGAAGCTTGACTGAAGGCTCCACTGAGAAAGACACACAGCCCCATTCCTCTCATTATCAGTAGTATTAAAGGCACACACACTGTGGTCATGAACACAAGAGGGCTCTTACCAAAGATGCTTCCTGTGGATTGGGAGGTGATGTTGCTGGAGAAGCCATAGTTCACTTTGCAGCTGAAACGTTTGTCTTTTCTCCAGTGGTCTTTAGGGACAGAAAATCTTCTGCTGATCGAATGGAGGCCAGAGCCCTTAGGGAGCTGGACAAAGTCTTTAGAGGAAATATCAACCTCATTGGACTGAAAGGTCACATAGAAGTCAGTGGAGGACACACTGGTGATGTCACATTCCAGCACAGCACTGTCACCCTTCAACACATCTGGCAGAGACCTCCTGATGGACACCAATGGAGGAGTGCCTGGAGGAGCTGCAAAAGAACCATGTCCAACATGAGTTAGAGTTGTCTTGTGTTGACTGAATCCCTGCTGCTGTCCTCTCACCTGTCACATGGCCAGTCTTCTTTGTGGTGGGGAGGCACACATGCTCTGCTTTGCAGGACACATCACTCAGTGTTTTCCATTGCCTTGGGGGAAGTGTGAGCTCACTGATGATATGACTGGAGTTCATGTACTGCCTCACTGAGTGACTCTGTGCACGAGTATTACCCATCCACCAGGAGACTGTGGCCTCAAACACAGTGCACACTGAGCAGGAGGCTGTCACGTCAGAGGAAGAGGTCATCACGGTCTGGAACGAAGGGAGCTCCACTAGAACCACAGGAGGGGCCTTCAAATGTGCTGCCACTGAGGGAGAATATGGAGAGTAAGTTACCAGGTTGGTCATATATTTTCACGTTTTTATCTCGTTTATGGATTCTTGTGAAAAGCTAAGAAAATGTTGCAGTATAAATGAGACTCTTAAAGAACAAATATGGACTATTTGTATTGTTATTGGGCTTTAAACAAATGAGGCCACTTAAGCAAGAAATTGATACATTTTTCTGTGAAAAACGTCGCAGAAGATATTATGAAGAGGGTTCCAAGGCCTCCAAAATTCTAGCATAGAGTTTGTGCAAACAGTAGTGAGATGCAAGTGTTTTTTAAAATAAAAGATCCAGCAACAAAACTAATGTTCATGAAATCCCTGTCATCTAGGTAGGATCCATAGCAAAGTCAAAAAACGTGTGTCCAGTTGACAGAATTGAATTTCTCCTTTGTTAATAAAACTAATAGTACAAAGAGAATTTGAAATATATTGCCAGACCTTATATGATCAACTTAATGCATTTAACAACTATGTGGTAGATAGTTTCTTGAGTCGGTTGGATTTACCCTCACTTGGTAAATTACATAATGAAATATTGACTAAACCTATAAGTGTTGAATAAATAAGACTATTTCCTTCTTGAAAACTAACAAATCTGTGGGTCCTGACGGGATCCCAGGGGAATGGTACAAATCAATGAGAGAGCAACTGCTTCCAATTCTGCTAGAGTTTTAACTGTATTTTTAAGAAAGGCTTCCCTCCTCCATCTTGGAAGGAGACCACTATTTCGATCATTCCGAAAGACAGAAAGGAGCTGACTCAATGTTGGTCCTATAGGCCTAATACTGTCTTGAATCAACACTACAACATTTTTGCTGCAATTTTAGCAAAGCGAATGGAGGAGAGTTTGACCTTCCTTATTGAAGCAGACCAAATTGGATTTATCCAGGGAAGGAAAACTCAGAACAATATAAGGAGGACCCTCCACACTACAGAACACATACCAAAGCATAAATTACAGGCTATTATGCTTAGCCTGGATGCAGGAGAAGCTTCTGACAACTGGGTGGGGCTTCAGTGTTGTAAAATACTCGTGATCCAAACACAACGCTAAACTGTGTTTTGGATGAGTGAGTTGAACTTATTGTAAAGTACAATTTATTAAAGAATTTGCAATGGAAAAGTGACAGCTATGCTAAGTAGATACCAGTAGAGCAATCGGATTTTTAATATATTTCCTCAGACACATTCTTTGTCCTCACCACTAGATGGCAGCACACTAATGGTTTGGCATGTTTACCTGTGCATACACTGATGTCCTCCTTGAGTGTTGTGTCCAGAGACTTGTCAGACACTTGACAGCTGAAGACCTGTCCAGTTTTCCACTCTGCTTGAGACACTTGCAGCTGACTGCTCACCACCACATGTCCCTCTGCATTCACACTGATGGGGACATTTGATCCAGTGGAGATTCTCTGAGACCCAGAGAGCCATTCAATGTGCGGGTCAAATCCCCATGCTGTGCATGAGAGCGTCTGCTTTCCCGACTCGTCACTGGGGGCCAAAAGAAGCTTGACTGAAGGCTCCACTGAGAAAGACACACAGCCCCATTCCTCTCATTATCAGTAGTATTAAAGGCACACACACTGTGGTCATGAACACAAGAGGGCTCTTACCAAAGATGCTTCCTGTGGATTGGGAGGTGATGTGGCTGGAGAAGCCATAGTTCACTTTGCAGCTGAAACGTTTGTCTTTTCTCCAGTGGTCTTTAGGGACAGAAAATCTTCTGCTGATCGAATGGAGGCCAGAGCCCTTAGGGAGCTGGACAAAGTCTTTAGAGGAAATATCAACCTCATTGGACTGAAAGGTCACATAGAAGTCAGTGGAGGACACACTGGTGATGTCACATTCCAGCACAGCACTGTCACCCTTCAACACATCTGGCAGAGACCTCCTGATGGACACCAATGGAGGAGTGCCTGGAGGAGCTGCAAAAGAACCATGTCCAACATGAGTTAGAGTTGTCTTGTGTTGACTGAATCCCTGCTGCTGTCCTCTCACCTGTCACATGGCCAGTCTTCTTTGTGGTGGGGAGGCACACATGCTCTGCTTTGCAGGACACATCACTCAGTGTTTTCCATTGCCTTGGGGGAAGTGTGAGCTCACTGATGATATGACTGGAGTTCATGTACTGCCTCACTGAGTGACTCTGTGCACGAGTATTACCCATCCACCAGGAGACTGTGGCCTCAAACACAGTGCACACTGAGCAGGAGGCTGTCACGTCAGAGGAAGAGGTCATCACGGTCTGGAACGAAGGGAGCTCCACTAGAACCACAGGAGGGGCCTTCAAATGTGCTGCCACTGAGGGAGAATATGGAGAGTAAGTTACCAGGTTGGTCATATATTTTCACGTTTTTATCTCGTTTATGGATTCTTGTGAAAAGCTAAGAAAATGTTGCAGTATAAATGAGACTCTTAAAGAACAAATATGGACTATTTGTATTGTTATTGGGCTTTAAACAAATGAGGCCACTTAAGCAAGAAATTGATACATTTTTCTGTGAAAAACGTTGCAGAAGATATTATGAAGAGGGTTCCAAGGCCTCCAAAATTCTAGCATAGAGTTTGTGCAAACAGTAGTGAGATGCAAGTGTTTTTTAAAATAAAAGATCCAGCAACAAAACTAATGTTCATGAAATCCCTGTCATCTAGGTAGGATCCATAGCAAAGTCAAAAAACGTGTGTCCAGTTGACAGAATTGAATTTCTCCTTTGTTAATAAAACTAATAGTACAAAGAGAATTTGAAATATATTGCCAGACCTTATATGATCAACTTAATGCATTTAACAACTATGTGGTGGATAGTTTCTTGAGTCGGTTGGATTTACCCTCACTTGGTAAATTACATAATGAAATATTGACTAAACCTATAAGTGTTGAATAAATAAGACTATTTCCTCCTTGAAAACTAACAAATCTGTGGGTCCTGACGGGATCCCAGGGGAATGGTACAAATCAATGAGAGAGCAACTGCTTCCAATTCTGCTAGAGTTTTAACTGTATTTTTAAGAAAGGCTTCCCTCCTCCATCTTGGAAGGAGACCACTATTTCGATCATTCCGAAAGACAGAAAGGAGCTGACTCAATGTTGGTCCTATAGGCCTAATACTGTCTTGAATCAACACTACAACATTTTTGCTGCAATTTTAGCAAAGCGAATGGAGGAGAGTTTGACCTTCCTTATTGAAGCAGACCAAATTGGATTTATCCAGGGAAGGAAAACTCAGAACAATATAAGGAGGACCCTCCACACTACAGAACACATACCAAAGCATAAATTACAGGCTATTATGCTTAGCCTGGATGCAGGAGAAGCTTCTGACAACTGGGTGGGGCTTCAGTGTTGTAAAATACTCGTGATCCAAACACAACGCTAAACTGTGTTTTGGATGAGTGAGTTGAACTTATTGTAAAGTACAATTTATTAAAGAATTTGCAATGGAAAAGTGACAGCTATGCTAAGTAGATACCAGTAGAGCAATCGGATTTTTAATATATTTCCTCAGACACATTCTTTGTCCTCACCACTAGATGGCAGCACACTAATGGTTTGGCATGTTTACCTGTGCATACACTGATGTCCTCCTTGAGTGTTGTGTCCAGAGACTTGTCAGACACTTGACAGCTGAAGACCTGTCCAGTTTTCCACTCTGCTTGAGACACTTGCAGCTGACTGCTCACCACCACATGTCCCTCTGCATTCACACTGATGGGGACATTTGATCCAGTGGAGATTCTCTGAGACCCAGAGAGCCATTCAATGTGCGGGTCAAATCCCCATGCTGTGCATGAGAGCGTCTGCTTTCCCGACTCGTCACTGGGGGCCAAAAGAAGCTTGACTGAAGGCTCCACTGAGAAAGACACACAGCCCCATTCCTCTCATTATCAGTAGTATTAAAGGCACACACACTGTGGTCATGAACACAAGAGGGCTCTTACCAAAGATGCTTCCTGTGGATTGGGAGGTGATGTGGCTGGAGAAGCCATAGTTCACTTTGCAGCTGAAACGTTTGTCTTTTCTCCAGTGGTCTTTAGGGACAGAAAATCTTCTGCTGATCGAATGGAGGCCAGAGCCCTTAGGGAGCTGGACAAAGTCTTTAGAGGAAATATCAACCTCATTGGACTGAAAGGTCACATAGAAGTCAGTGGAGGACACACTGGTGATGTCACATTCCAGCACAGCACTGTCACCCTTCAACACATCTGGCAGAGACCTCCTGATGGACACCAATGGAGGAGTGCCTGGAGGAGCTGCAAAAGAACCATGTCCAACATGAGTTAGAGTTGTCTTGTGTTGACTGAATCCCTGCTGCTGTCCTCTCACCTGTCACATGGCCAGTCTTCTTTGTGGTGGGGAGGCACACATGCTCTGCTTTGCAGGACACATCACTCAGTGTTTTCCATTGCCTTGGGGGAAGTGTGAGCTCACTGATGATATGACTGGAGTTCATGTACTGCCTCACTGAGTGACTCTGTGCACGAGTATTACCCATCCACCAGGAGACTGTGGCCTCAAACACAGTGCACACTGAGCAGGAGGCTGTCACGTCAGAGGAAGAGGTCATCACGGTCTGGAACGAAGGGAGCTCCACTAGAACCACAGGAGGGGCCTTCAAATGTGCTGCCACTGAGGGAGAATATGGAGAGTAAGTTACCAGGTTGGTCATATATTTTCACGTTTTTATCTCGTTTATGGATTCTTGTGAAAAGCTAAGAAAATGTTGCAGTATAAATGAGACTCTTAAAGAACAAATATGGACTATTTGTATTGTTATTGGGCTTTAAACAAATGAGGCCACTTAAGCAAGAAATTGATACATTTTTCTGTGAAAAACGTCGCAGAAGATATTATGAAGAGGGTTCCAAGGCCTCCAAAATTCTAGCATAGAGTTTGTGCAAACAGTAGTGAGATGCAAGTGTTTTTTAAAATAAAAGATCCAGCAACAAAACTAATGTTCATGAAATCCCTGTCATCTAGGTAGGATCCATAGCAAAGTCAAAAAACGTGTGTCCAGTTGACAGAATTGAATTTCTCCTTTGTTAATAAAACTAATAGTACAAAGAGAATTTGAAATATATTGCCAGACCTTATATGATCAACTTAATGCATTTAACAACTATGTGGTGGATAGTTTCTTGAGTCGGTTGGATTTACCCTCACTTGGTAAATTACATAATGAAATATTGACTAAACCTATAAGTGTTGAATAAATAAGACTATTTCCTCCTTGAAAACTAACAAATCTGTGGGTCCTGACGGGATCCCAGGGGAATGGTACAAATCAATGAGAGAGCAACTGCTTCCAATTCTGCTAGAGTTTTAACTGTATTTTTAAGAAAGGCTTCCCTCCTCCATCTTGGAAGGAGACCACTATTTCGATCATTCCAAAAGACAGAAAGGAGCTGACTCAATGTTGGTCCTATAGGCCTAATACTGTCTTGAATCAACACTACAACATTTTTGCTGCAATTTTAGCAAAGCGAATGGAGGAGAGTTTGACCTTCCTTATTGAAGCAGACCAAATTGGATTTATCCAGGGAAGGAAAACTCAGAACAATATAAGGAGGACCCTCCACACTACAGAACACATACCAAAGCATAAATTACAGGCTATTATGCTTAGCCTGGATGCAGGAGAAGCTTCTGACAACTGGGTGGGGCTTCAGTGTTGTAAAATACTCGTGATCCAAACACAACGCTAAACTGTGTTTTGGATGAGTGAGTTGAACTTATTGTAAAGTACAATTTATTAAAGAATTTGCAATGGAAAAGTGACAGCTATGCTAAGTAGATACCAGTAGAGCAATCGGATTTTTAATATATTTCCTCAGACACATTCTTTGTCCTCACCACTAGATGGCAGCACACTAATGGTTTGGCATGTTTACCTGTGCATACACTGATGTCCTCCTTGAGTGTTGTGTCCAGAGACTTGTCAGACACTTGACAGCTGAAGACCTGTCCAGTTTTCCACTCTGCTTGAGACACTTGCAGCTGACTGCTCACCACCACATGTCCCTCTGCATTCACACTGATGGGGACATTTGATCCAGTGGAGATTCTCTGAGACCCAGAGAGCCATTCAATGTGCGGGTCAAATCCCCATGCTGTGCATGAGAGCGTCTGCTTTCCCGACTCGTCACTGGGGGCCAAAAGAAGCTTGACTGAAGGCTCCACTGAGAAAGACACACAGCCCCATTCCTCTCATTATCAGTAGTATTAAAGGCACACACACTGTGGTCATGAACACAAGAGGGCTCTTACCAAAGATGCTTCCTGTGGATTGGGAGGTGATGTGGCTGGAGAAGCCATAGTTCACTTTGCAGCTGAAACGTTTGTCTTTTCTCCAGTGGTCTTTAGGGACAGAAAATCTTCTGCTGATCGAATGGAGGCCAGAGCCCTTAGGGAGCTGGACAAAGTCTTTAGAGGAAATATCAACTTCATTGGACTGAAAGGTCACATAGAAGTCAGTGGAGGACACACTGGTGATGTCACATTCCAGCACAGCACTGTCACCCTTCAACACATCTGGCAGAGACCTCCTGATGGACACCACTGGAGGAGAAACTTGAGGTTCTGGCATGAAATATGAAATATGCAATATGAAAAAACTGCATCTGGCATATTAGCATCCAATAGTAAATAATCTATAAATGTAACCTGAAATGTTAACAGTCTCCTCTGTGGTGGGGAGGCAGGCATGTTCAGCTTTGCAGGTGAGCAAAGACAGTCTTTTCCATTCGGAAGAGGGCAGGGTCAGTTTGCTGATGATATGGGTGCTGGTGGATTCTTTAAGGATCTGATGAGTGGAGGACTTAGAGCCATCCAGGAGCCAAGTCACCGATGCCCTCACCACACTGCGCACAGAGCAGGTGGCTGTTACATGGGCCTTTTCAGTCACTACGGTTTGGAAACTGGGAGTCTCCAAGTGAACAGCAGGGGGCAATTTTGGTGTCACTGCCATGAACAAAAACAATGTACACAGTAAGAAATATGATTGAATGTGCACTGTGTTAAAATGGAAAATATTAAACCATATACATATAATAATAAATAATATTTTAATTTCTTATGCATTTCAAGTTTAATCTCAACATTTTCTTTTCTTTTGGCTGCATTGCCTACTCTTCCTCTCATACAATTGGATTATACACTGTTAGCGTCACTACTTTGTTTTCGCCAAGTCACACTAAAATAAATAAATACCTAAAGATGGATGTCACTGGTAATTTTGCTAATGCTAATTTCAAGGTAACCTATATTAAATATCAAAATAACGGCACAGCTTAAGTAATCTGCATACACAAAAAATCAATTGGTCTTCATTACATTTTTAATCAGCTGTTTTATAGTTCTCATTTGACTAAAAGTAAACGTTAGCTTTGAGACACTTTGAGCGCTGTGTACACAGAGCTTATCGACACCTTTAAATCAAACTTATTTAACTCCTCCTCTTGTCTATACATTTTGTAAGTATGTAGACTACTAGTCAAAGTTTGGACGCACCCTCTTATTGCGTTTTTTTTTTTTTTTTTCCCCAATTTATATACATACATAAGACATCAAATATTACGTAGCAATGAACAAAAGTTAAATAACTCAATTACATTTTTATATTTTCTATTCAAATCCTCACAGTATCCACCCTTTGCTTTGGTGACAGCTGCAAACCTTTGACCTTCCCTCAATGAGCTTCATGATGAAGTCTCCTGAAATGGTTTTCACTCACTCACTTGTCGGGGTCAAGAAGTGCCAGAAGTGCAAACCAGGGTTCAAAACTAGGCTATTTTTTGTTTTGTTTTGTTTTGTTGCTACATTCCATATGTGTTCATTCATAGTTTGATGCCTTTAGTGAGAATCTACTGTATTATACAAATAATCATGGAAATAAAGATGAAAAATAAAAGAAAAAGTGCTTTTTGACTGGTTGTGTATCTATGTCATGGTGTGAATACTTTTAAACTTTCACCTTTTTTAAGATTTCTCCAGCACTGCGTTTCTAAATACCACTTTTCTTCACTTACTTTTACAGATATCGATGGACTGGCTGTAAGTATTTTTCCCGTGCACCGCTATGCAATTGAAGCTGGATCCCTTCTCCCACTGTGTCATGCTGGGCTCGATCTGGCTGCTCAGGGTGAATCTCTGGCCCCCATGGGTGCTTTTGAGCTTACTCTCGATGGGTGCTGAGTCCTGAAAGGGCTGGCTGTCTCTGGTCCAGCTCACTTTAAGAGTGTCCGGGTAGAAGCCACTCAGGACGCACGTGAGTTTGACTTGGGAGTCCAGATCTCCCTCCCATGTCGGGTACAGTGTGATGTTTGGAGGTTCGACCAGTGGGCCTAAGGATAGATGTTCCAGTATTACTCAATGCATACACTGTTAATGCGTAGTAAAAACCTAATGTGGGGTAAAATAGTCATTCAGTGTTTTTTTTTCTATATATTTACCACTTCTGACATTTTATATACACACAGAAGCCATCAAATATATGAAGCAAGATGTATGGAATTAGGTAGCAAAGAAAGAAACGTTAAATAACTCTCAAATTAGTAAATAAATAAAATAAATAAATCCTCAAATTAGCCACCCTTTGCTTTCTCGAAAAATCTTTATTTTTTTTTTTCTTTACTACATAATTCCATATATCTTACTGCATGCATCTGATGTCTTTCGTATATATAGAAAATGTGCAAAGTGGTAAAAAAAAAAACCCACAAAAAAACAAAAAAACAAAACCATACACTTCTAATCAAAAGTTTGGACACACCATCTAAATTTTTTTTCTTACTGCTTTCTACATTTGCATATACATACAGAAGACATCAAATATATGAAGAAAGATATATGGAATTATTTAGTAAAGAAAAAAAAAGTTTTAATGCAAATTGTGGCTAATTTGAGTATTTGGATATAAAATCTTTTAAAAAATTCTTCTTCTTTTTTTTTACTATATAATTCCATATATCTTACTTCATATATTTGATGTCTTCTGTATGCATATCAAATGTAGAAAGAAGTAAATATATATATTTAAAAAAAAAAAAAAAAACTTGACTTGTACTGTATCTTACAAACTACTTAAACCTTTCAAACAAAAATTTATAGGTGTGAGTTTGAATTTTGGGGAAAAACTTTGTTGCTTTTTCAAACAAAGCTTTTTTTTTTTTTTTTTTTTTTTTTTTTTTTACATTCATTTTAGAGTTTTTGAATTGTATTTTTTGTAACAATTATGAAGAAACATTTCAGATAATTTATTCACTAAGGCTAGTTTAAATAAATTTGAATATGGATAATAATAGGGATTTAATTTACACATATAAAGTCTTTGCATATCAAAAACCTATAAAGAAGACCAACCAAAACTGGGACTAGAAAGGGGGCATCCAAATCAAACGTACCTTTTGTGTTGAGATAATCTCAGCTCTAATTGTAATACTCGCTGCAGCCAGCAGATGGCAGCCTTCCACTGTATCTCTCTATAGTTTCACATCTGGTGGAGGGAGGAGAGCTGCAAATGTTTTTTTTCTTGTTTTTTTTTTTTTTTCTTGTGCAAATATTTCTGAGCAGGACAGAGGCAGAGGGCTAACCGAAAGCAGCGGCTGTGAGCATCGAAATGCCCAGCTCCGAAAAAGGGACAGAATAGAGAAGTGAAATGGCCCGCAGAGCTACAAGGCGTAACAGGTGGCAGGTGCACAAGACAGTTTTTACAGTAACAGAATATTTACATTTCCCCAAGGACACAAAAGTTCACTTAACTGTAAGTTTTGGTACTGAATTAGACAGAAAGAGATACAGCTCTAAACCGCTTCATTTGAGTATTTTCAGTGTTCACACCCAGGTGCAACAAAGAATAAAATGTGGGTAAGTAGAAAAAGTAAGTAGTAAAACAAAAAAATACATGAATTGAAATAAATAATACATTCAGTCTTACTTACAGTTTATTTAAGAAAGTCACAAATGGAGTATGATACAAGAGTACATGCACATAAAAGATGACGGGGACAGATGCGTGAGAATCGTATGTTTGTTTGTTTTTTACATTTTCCAGAAAGTCTTTTTTGGATTCATTTGACCTAAAAGACAAAAACAAAATAAATAATTAAAACAAAATAATAATAGAATTGAATTACAATGAATGTTACAAATAAACTTCACTAAAACCTTGAGAGTAGTTTTGCATAATCGTTCTTTCAAGTTGCATCAGTTCATTTTTTATACGCCATGCTATTTTTTAGAAATGGACGTATATAAAATTATAATTATTACTAAAGCTTGGAAAATCTCTCACTAGAAATGACTTACGCCTAGCCCGAGCTTATTGTATCTAGATAAAGTTGCAAGAATTGAAAATGTGCGTTTCAGTTTGAGTTCTTTCGACTAGGTTATATTTTAAAGGCCAAGAATTATTAAGAATTATCTATTCAGAGTTTCAATGTATTTTAGATTTCATACCATTAACAACTGCACTATAAATTCTCTCTAAAGTAGTTGAAGTAGTAGTATTTATATTTTTACATACCAGGCTAAGAATGTGCGCCTGATGTACCAATGAATAGTTTTATATTCTAATAGTTTTAATTAGGGTTGTTCCGATACGATACTGATATAGGCAAAAGCTCCAATACTGCACATTTTTAAGGTATCGGCCCGCGAAAGTTTGCTTGGAGTTAAGAAAATAAAACCTACTTTCAAAATTTTACATAATGCGTGGACTAAAACCGCAGTGCTTTTACTTTGAAGCCTCTGTTAAAGCTCAACAGAGGCTCGATTTCTCTCACTGAACAAGAAAAAAACACTAAAACATGTGAACTTTGACTTTTTTCTGCACAGTTTGGCAGTTGGACATAAATTGTGTGACATACAGTATCTTGTATTATATTATTTGCCGTACAAAGACATTGTGGTGTCTTAATAGAAAGTTAAGAAAGTTAAACTCAGAAAGCATTGTGGGGTTAATGTGACTGAAAAAGACTTACAAATATTTCACGTTTACCATTGTTTTGAATATTTTGTAAAATAACCTCACTCTCATTACCTCATAATAACACAGACTCTTACCAGCTTCTGTAAACAAAGCCATTTACTGATTTCAACGTAGAAATAAAATTAATAACCACAGTAGACTTCAAACTTTTGGCCCGGCCCTCCACAATATATTTTGCTTCTCATTTGGCCCCTGGGGAAAAATAATCACCCACCCCTGATTTAGCCTTTGGTAGGGACGCAACAGCGCTAATTCAGACTTTATTTACTTTGCATAATTAGACATGTGCCTCGAGGATGAGCGTCTTTTTACTTTTACTTTTATCCACGCACTGCGGTAGAAAGTTAAAATGATTATATATTTGACGCTTAATACTTTTTCTTCTAGATTTTCTTTTGCGATCGCCTTTTAGTTGATTTATTTATTGCTCTTGTACTGTAACAAAACAACAAAACTGAGTGGCCTTAGTCTACTTCTTCGCACTGTGGTATCGGGCTGGTATCGGTATCAGACAGTACGCTAAGGCCGAGCATAGGTATCGGATCAGATCTTAAAAGAAAAGGTATCAGAACAACACTAGTTTTAATAGTGTTTTTTTTTTCTGGATGCAACTTGATAGAGCCAAAATATATGCATGCTGAGTGACTGGCCACGAGCAGATCTTTTTAACCGCAAATTGATGCAAAAGTCAGTCATTCTACCACTATTCTACACCAATAAAAAGCATACCATACCAAATAAACTCAATGATATCGCACTGTATTGTGACGCAGGCTTAAATCAATGCCCCAAGCCTTTTTAAAGGTACGGCGCTATCTTAAACGCACTACTCTGTCTGATTCACTGTACTGACCCACTCCCTATGGCCCTCCCCTTCCAATACGTGTAGATATGTGGCCCTCGGTGAAAATGGTTTGGACACCCCTGCTGTATAGTTTCATGTTAAAGCTGCATTGTGTAACTTTTCTTGTACATGCCCCGTCACCAGCTTCTCTCCATGGACATATTGCCTGGAATGCCCCACGGTATGGCATTACACTTATGTTACACACTCGCGGCAACAATGCGAGTTTTTAGGTCAATAAAAACCCACGTTGTTGCGTAAATGCGAGACGGGTATGTTTAATGCCACACCGGGACATTCCAGACAAAGCGGCAACATCTCCGCGGAGAAAAGCAGCTACGCAATCCACCTTTAAAGCTGCACTATGTAACTTTTCTGGAGATGTTATTGCTGGACGTAGAATGTTGCAAGATATGGCGTTAAACATCTGTCAAAATAAATGCGAGCGGGGTTGCCTCTTCACAGACTTGACCTGTAATAACGTTGCCTCATAGGGTCCCCTGCGTGTCTCCGTGGAGATAGACAAGTTAAAGAAAGCAATAACATCTCAACGTAGACAAGCAAGAGACAGACCCTCTGTGACAGGGGTGGGCAGTTATCTTTTCCATGGGGCCACATGAGAAACAGAAAATATTGTGGAAAGCCAAAACGTTTAACTCAATTCTGGATAATATTAATTGTATTTCTTTATAAAAAGCAGTAAATATCATTGTTTTGATGCTGGTAAGGCTGGTAAGAGTTTATGTTATGACTCAGTAATGAAAAAGTGAGGTTGCCTTACAAAAAAAAGTCATTAAAAAAAATCTCTAAAATAAAAGCAATCCAGCTTTAGTCCATGCATGAGGTAAAATGATAAAATATGTTTATTTTGTAATTCCAAATGAGCTTAAACGAGCCAGTCAGAGTCAACAAAAAGGCCGTATGTGGAGCTGGGAGCTGGACAATGCACAGATCTGCTCTATGAGAAAAGTTACATAGTGCAGCTTTAAGTAGCACTAATCAATGAAACCGAAAAAGGCCTGTGGAAGTGTGTTTTACCTTGAAAGCAGTGGTGGCGATACTGAAGAGCAGAGTAATGAGGAAGAGGAGGATGAAGGCCATGGCTGTGTTCTGCATAGTGTCCTCCTCGTCGACCTGCTTGGGGTTCCACTTGTGATACAGCTCAATCATGTCCACAATGTAATTAGGATCTAGGATTAAATCACCATGGAAACACTGTCATTAGGCACTCACGGTCAGAACAGTCACGTCTAGCAAAATTTCATTCATTCGTGTTCTGAAGTGTGAATCTTAAGTATTTTGGCTGCTTTAAAGGTCCAGTATTGTGCAAAATGGACTCATGTTATAATGCTGTTACCTCCTCAAAAACACACCTGGAGTTGTGTTTTGTTTCATTTAAGCGTGTTCGAGTAATGCTGCATTATTAGGCTCTCTGCATCCCCAAAACTCAAAATACTCAGTTCCACCTTGTGATGTCATGAAGTGGTAGTTTTCAAGTTAACAGCTAACCGTAACCTTTTGTTTAGCAGAGATGGGCAATTCCAGGGCTGAAATTATTATTATTATTATTATTATTATTATTATTATTATTATTATTACTTTTTTGTGCATATAAAGCAAATATCACCAAAAAAGAAAAACAATTAGTAATAGTGTCCATTTCCCCTGCCCTTAAACACCCCTCCCATTACCCTCCCGTATTGTCTCCAGAAAAAAGAAAAATAAATTAATACTAATACTAATACTAATACTAATAATAATAATAATAATAATAATAATAATAATAATACAGATAGAGTAACAGGTAAATAAAATAAATAGATATAGGGGGGAAAAAAAGGAAAATAAAGAGTAAAAGGGCTGAAATTATTATTATCCGAATGATTCTAGTGAAGGTGTGTGGAGTTTAAAACCACGGTGGAGCACGGCCTGTATTACCACGTGGCATCACAAGGTGGAACAGAGTGTTTTCTATTTGAAAGAAGAACTTATATCTTAAACATGCAGGGTTTGTGCGTTAAACTTGTGTGAATGAAACAAAACACAACTCCAGGTCAACATTAGAACATAGATCAGAAAATAGCGTAATATGGGCCCTTTAAGGATGTGTATCATTTAAAACTCAAAATTAAAACTCAGATTAATTTAATGTATGTAGATAGTTAGTAGCAACTTAACTAAAAAGAGTTCTGGTTTGACAATTACCAAAATAACAAAATAGCAAAATTATCTCAAAATGTACCCTGATGACCCTGAGTTGCTGGTATTATTTTAACTTTTATACTCGTATATAATTCATTTTTAGTATCGTTAGTTAATTCATAATGTCAAATTGATCATAGTATTGTAATTTAATAGTTCACTGTGTCAAAGCTAATGCTAACGCTAGTGCTAATGCTAACTTTTATGAAACCATAACATATTAAAAAATAATAATAATAAAAAAACCAAAAACACTTAAAATTAAAAGGAAAGTTTAAGTGTAGACTACTCAATTGTTTTTATATACTAGTAGATTACATCAATTTGTGGTTTTATTTTGACAGTCCTAAATGACACAAAATTGACTCTGGTGAGCTTTTAGTCGTGTTATAATGTTGTTAAATCGTCAAAAACATAGCTGGAGTTGTGTTTTGTTTTATTCACGTTTGAGGAAACCTTTATTATTAGTCTGTCTACATCTCCAAAGCTCAAAATGCTCTGTTCCACCTTGTGATGTCATGCAGTTTAATTCAGTAGAGATTGGCAAATTGAGAAAAAGAAAGATGGTGGAGGGGAAGGTCGTGCTTGAAACTATCGAAATTTTTCTCGGGAAGGTGTATAGAGCTTTAACCACGTGACATCACAAGGTGGAACAGAGTGTTTTCAGTTTGCGCGTTAAAAATATGTGAATGAAACAAAACACAACTCCAGGTCTGTTTGTGATGAGGAAACAACATTAGAACATAGATCAGAAAATTGCGTAATTTAAAGAAACTCGGGGGGGAAAAATAAAGAGTTAGAATTGGACAGGAAGTAGAGACACTAAGAGTAAGCCATTCTTCTTATATAATGTTATTTGATACGCTCTTTAGTAAATTCAAATGTGTTTTTAAACGTCCAATACTGTTATTATTTTGTTGTACAATTTATAGGACGTTGTTACTTTGAAATTGTTTATGATTATGATTATTATTATTCTTATGATTGTTAGCCCCTGACTGGTACAGTGCAAGATCCAGTAGAGCAAACAGACAACAAAAACTACTGAGACTCACAGTGACAGAGAGACAAAATGGACTTTTATGGTCATTTTAGTCAATTCGTTATTGAATAATGCTTAAAGGTGCATTGTGTAACTTTTTTGGTGGTCCGTCAAAAGCTTTTCTCTGTGGAAATGTTTCTGCTTTGTCTGGAATGTTTCACAGTGTGGCATTAAACCTTTCTATCTTCATGGGGACCAAACCAGACCAAGTTACAGGTCAGATCTGTGGAGAGGCGACCCCGCTCGCAGTCAGAATGTTGTTTTTCTAGGTATTTTTGAGCTGTAAAACCACCTGTGATTGAATAAAGGTAAGGCAGAGCTGTTCAGTGTCATACTGTGGAACATTCCAGGCAGAGCAATGACATCTCCATAGAAACCCTCCACCTTAAAAGTTACACAATGCACCTTTAAATGTAAGTACCTGTATTTCATCCACAAATATAACCATACATAAAACAAGACATAACTGACAACATTACCAAAAGGGACATACAACGACAACATAGAGTATTTGCTGATGATTTTTATTGTTTTGAATGAAAAGTATGCAGGACAAAACATAACAGAGACGCAGACGTAGATCTACTAGGCCTTGCACATGTCGGGGAACTTCATGTTGAGGTTAACCATGGTCGTTTGCTGAGAGAAATTCTGCGTGATAGACCTGACGATGTTTTTGCTCATTGCAATGGACTCATGGTAAACCAGGCAGCTGTACACCTGCTCTGTCTCCTCCCACTCTGTCAGAGGTACAGTCAGGTGGCTGTAGGCGTAGTAAGCGCCATTGGTTTTCATGCTGTTAGTTGTATTGAAATCGTGCATGGACACCTTATCGTCAATTAGCCACGTGATATAGATCTCCTCGGGGACGAAGTTTTTTACATAGCAAGTCAGGGTCACCTTGTTGTCTTTAGTTTGTTTTAAAGGCGCCAGCATGAATACAGAGGGGGTCTGCTGAGCCAAGATGTCTGTGGAGGTGAAAGGCAGTTACTCAAAATGATTAAGAAAGTGTGGCTAAAACTTAACTTAATAATAAAATTGTGTAAATTAGCTATTATTTTGACAAATAAAAACACATGGCAATTTAACAAAAAGTATCAAATTACTTCCTGTAAATTTATACTTCAATATATGATGTTGAATACTGAGTTGTAACGTTTGTGTGTGTAAGAGTGAGATGTATTTTACAGTGCAAACTCACCATTCTTTCTCTCATAGATTTGTTTCAGTGGGTCATCGAGCAGCTCCATATGATACAGGACACACTCACGCATGGTGCCTTTGTTCCACTCCTCGTATTTGATATCCAGATCCAGAACAATGCGCCCTCCCCGCACCAGCGCCCCTGCGTCACTGTTGTTCATCAGCACAATCCCCTTGTCGTCCAACCAGGACACGCTGATGATTTTACTGGGGTCGTCTACATTCACTTCACATCGGATCTTTCCTACTGTGTAATACAGCATGTCTTCCACAGTGGGCGGGGTGATTTCCATACGACCTTTAAATGTACCTCCAGCCTCTAAAACACAGAGAAGAACCAGTGCTTTCAATTATAACTGAACAACACCCGTTTACAACTGTGAACATCTGGAAAAGAAGGGCTGGATAATTTAATTGAATGTTGTTGTTGAATGTTGTTCATGTCATCTTTTTGTTCTAGTGATGTATAACAAAAACAACAAGTTGGATTCCCACCTATATGACAAATTACTTAAGATAATGTGCAGGAAGAATTTACACTAAAAAAGCTATTGGATTCAATTACTTACTTATGATTATTATTATTATTATTTTTATTATTTAATCTTTTTTAATATCTGGTTTTGAATTATATAATACAGTTTATATTTGACCTTTTGTGTTTGATCAACCAAATTAATTAAGTTAATAAAACATTTTCTTGGGGTGAGAAAGTCTTAATCAACATAAAATACAATATTTAAAAAAAAAAAAAAAAAAAAAAAAAAAAAGGGTAAAACAGTATCAAGATGACATTTTGAATTAAAGATTTTTTTTTACTACAAATGTTTACTCACCGCATTTTTGTGAAGACTTGTATTTTTGGGTTTCGTTGACTGTTTGAAGTTTTGCCCCTTTCCCCAGGTTAAACTTGCACATGAATTCGTTATCGTCATGCAGGTCGTCCGTTGGTACAGTCAGGAAACTCGCGGCTGAATACACATTACCCTCGGCAGTCTTCATGGACTTGGGCGGCAGGGTGTGCACCAGGCTTGACTTGTCCATTTCTTTATTGTCTTTCAGCCATTTAAACTCAAAAACTTTGGGCAAAAAACTGTTTGCCAGACAGGAAAACGTAACTTGTTCATTTGCCTCAGAGGTCATCATTGTAAGACTTGGCAACTGATAAATCACATCTGGAAAATAAACAGAAAAAAACATACACACATATATAATTGCAAAAGCAGGAAATTTATATATATATGCAGAAGTGAATTAACTGTATAAGGTACACTTAACACTTATTCTTTAGCAATAGGCTTAAGTAACACAATCAATTCACTATTCTGCATATACATGGACAGCACAAGCAGACAACTTGACAACTCTAACAATTAACTACAAAGTGAATTTAGACTGAAGACAAACAAATGAAAAGACATACACATAAATACATACACATTTAGTGCCAGCAAAGCATTTTTAGTATAGGATCAAGTATAGGCTATATTATCATTAAAAGTGCACGACTCCTCCACTCCACCCATCTTTAATATCACAAATATTTCACTTATAGCAAGAAGAATTTACAAAACTCAAATTATGATGATTATTATTAGAATTTTTTTTAAACTTTTTTTTTTTTTTTTTTTTTTTTTTAACTTTTTTAAAAGAAAATTTCAGGAAATATTGTGACCAAAATTTTGAAAGTTATAAGTGTACAGGTGATTTTGGACATCTGTGTCTGTGTCCATACATATGCATCAAATTGTGATTTTTTTTTTTCTTTTTTGCAGTTAGATTTGCGATTTTTTATTTTATTTTATTTTTTATTTATTTTTTTTTTTTTTTTTTGAGACAGAATATAAAACTGCTACATTAATCTCACATGCATTTCAGAACGTGTTTTAGAGGTCAAGATATTAAGCTATTTAATAATTTGGACCATTTAAAATATTATTACAGCCAACTACAAATCTAATTCTAACAACATTCTAACTTTATTTCTATTATCTTTTTTTCACAACGCAATCAGTACAATTACAGTACAATTGTGTTTCCTTTCAATAAATATTTAAAATAATTTTTTAAGAACATTTAGCAAACATTGTCATGTACTGAATATGTTAAAATGTTATCACTATCATATTTTCAATTAGTCTGCTGTATGACAAGTAAAAAAAACTTACGTGGCTGGTTAAAATTCACTTCTTTATTCCCAGCCGCATGGTCCACTTTACATTTGTAACCCTTCTTCTGGTCCCAGTCCTCTCTGCGGATCCGGATCTGGCTGACTCCGGAGTAGACGTTGTCTTTGAGCACAGGTGGATACTGGATGGAGTCGGTCAGGGCGGTATCGTTAAGAGTCCACTTAAAGCTCACAGCCGACGGGGAAAAGCCGGTGGCCAGGCAAGCCAGTGTCACCGTGGGTCCGGAATCAGAGCTGCATGGCATGACCGGGAACACCGAGGGGGCCGTGGGGGTCGCTGGAAAAACAGGACAGAGGAATAAATAAGTTGCTGGCAAAACGTCAATGAAGAGTCTCGTTCAGGACGCTGTAAAAAAAGACGGTGAATCGTGTCATAAACGGTTGAATAAATACAACAACCGAACAAAAGAACAGAACAAAACAAGATATGAAGAGTTTAGAATCGAGTTTGCGAAATTTCATACGTGTCTTTTGCATTTTCCTTTTTTGCAATGGAAAAACAAAAGAATAGAAGAACAAAAAACATGATAATGATCAAACTTTAAATCATTTCTAAAATTTCTTACATATCTTTTTCCTTCTTTTTTCTTTTCAGTGGTATCTTGGAATTTTAATTGTGCGGATCAAAAAAACCAAAACTTTATTATACATACCCGTACAATTTTTCAATTTTGTGCCCAACATCCTAAATAATTTAAGAAATATTTTACACCACCAGTTCAATGGAAAACTCAGATCAACGCAAAACCACCAAGTATTGTATTTTAAAATGTTACAAAATTAGTTTACGTTCCTTTGATAAAACATTTTCGAGAGAAAGCTTGGACAATACGCATACATTCTTACTGGGATCCACATTTTCAACTGCAATGAATGACCCTATATTCAGTCAATTTACACTTACAAATTTGACTTTTTTCAAAATAAATACGTATCCACAGCATAGGTATCAATAAATTAAAAAAATTACCTGATGTGACGGTTACCATGGTGCCTTTTCCCCAATAGTCGAAATACCAGTTGTCACAGTAAACAAAGTCAGTGGTCGCCTCTCACAAAAACTATTTCTCTCATATCATTTCATAACTAACTAAGTACATACAATTTACTTCTTTACTTCAAAAAACTTTTTAGATTTAAAATATGTTATCGTGACTTACCAGAAGTGACAGTTACCATGGTTCCTTTTCCCCAGTAGTCAAAACCGTAGTCACAGTGCATAATTCTATCATTCTCGACATACAAAAACCTGTCTATTTTTCAAATCAGTTCGTCAAACCGTAGCATTAGAGAATTACAGATTATTTAAAATTGTTGATGTTACACAGACAACCATGCATTTTTGCCCATTTCATACTCTTTGGAACCGTTAAAGTACACTGTAGACACATACTCACCATTAGCAACTGCTATAATAAAAACTAAATACACACAATTTTGGCTAAAACGAATTTTGTTGTTCTGTTAACAATATAAATGAAATTATTTAACATTTTTACCTGACGTGACGGTCACTGTGGTTCCTTTTCCCCAGTAGTCAAAAGCGTTGTCACATTGCTCAGTTCTATTGCTCACTTCATACAAAAACATCCTTTTTTTTATAGATCCGAGTTCACGTCGTCATTGGACAATATGAACAATTTTTATCTTACACAATCGCGATTTTTTGGGTCAGAAGATCTAAACTTTTAATCCAGACAATACCGTTATACCGTTCACACAGATGACCACGAGTAAAGCCACGGTTCAACCAATACTCCATGCATACTTTAAAATCAGCTTACCAATATATAGTCCAAAACATGCAGAAATGAGTGTTTTACAAATTAAATAGTACAATAAATTTTGAAGACTTTTTTTTTACCTGAAGTGACGGTCACTGTGGTTCCTTTCCCCCAGTAGTCAAAGTAGTTGTCACAGTGCATTATTTCAATGATACGTCAACTCAAAAACTATAGTTAACAGCTAAATTTAAAAAATCAGGTTGTGTGTAGACTGTGTTATACGTTACCTCTGATAAACCATTAATATGTTGGTTTTGGAATGAAATTTAAGGATATTTAACAGAAAAAAACCATAAATAAATACAGTTTTAAAGCTGACATTACGACTTACCAGAAGTTACTGTAACCTGGGTCCCTTTCCCCCAGTAGTCGAAGTAAGCGTACACAGTGTATTATTTCAACGGTATGTCAATTCAAAAAGTCAAATCACAGCTAAATAAAAACATTGAGTTGTTTGACCTCTAATACGTGGTTTTAATTGAAAAACACAAGCAAATAACACAATTAATATCAAAAGATCTTGGACTTACCAGAAGTTACTGTGACCTGGGTCCCTTTCCCCCAGTAGTCAAAGTAGTCACAGTGTAACTTTTCAATGGCACATCAATTCAAAAACTCTTAACACTAACACATACTTAAGAATATTGTGTTTTGTCAAGCATTATGATACGTTACCTCTAACACAACTTGTGTAGTTGATTCAAGAAGGAAATGTGAGTATATTTTAAAACGGAAACACAACTTCTACATCTAGGACTTATCAGAAATTACCGTAACCTAGGCAGGAAGGAATTTTAAGTATATTTTCAAAACCTAAACAACAAAACATAAGACTTACCAGAGGTTACCGTGACCTGGGTCCCTTTTCCCCAGTAATCGAAGTAGCCGTAGCTGCTATAGTAGCTGCCAAAGTAGTCACAATGAATTGTTTCAGCAGTACACCAATTCAAAAACTCACACCTGCATAATGTCTTACCGGCTTAGGACAGTGTTCGTTTTGGATGACATTTCCGAGCACAAAAAAAAAAAAAAAAAAAGCAAACAGATTCGAAATAGATTAAACCAATTCAGGACTTACCAGAAGTTACCGTGACCTGGGTCCCTTTTCCCCAGTAGTAGAAGTAGCTGTCACAGTGTAACTTTTGAATGGCACATCAATTCAAAAACTCTTAACGCTAACACATACTTAAGAATATTGTGTTCTGTCAAGCATTATGATACGTTACCTCTAACACAACTTGTGTAGTTGATTCAAGAAGGAAATGTGAGTATATTTTAAAACGGAAACACAACTTCTACATCTAGGACTTATCAGAAATTACCCTAACCTAGGCAGGAAGGAATTTTAAGTATATTTTCAAAACCTAAACAACAAAACATAAGACTTACCAGAGGTTACCGTGACCTGGGTCCCTTTTCCCCAGTAGTCGAAGTAGCCATAGTAGCTGCCATAGTAGTCACAATGAATTGTTTCAACGGAACACTAATTCAAAAACTCACACCTGCATAATGTCTTACCGGCTTAGGACAGTGTTCGTTTTGGATGACATTTCCGAACACACAAAAAAAGAAAAGCAAACAGATTCTAAATAGATTAAACCAATTCAGGACTTACCAGAAGTTACTGTGACCTGGGTCCCTTTCCCCCAGTAGTCGAAGTAGCCGCCATAGTAGTCACAATGAATTGTTTCAGCAGTACACCAATTCAAAAACTCACACCTGCATAATGTCTTACCGGCTTAGGACAGTGTTCGTTTTGGATGACATTTCCGAGCACAAAAAAAAAAAAAAAGCAAACATTCGAAATAGATTAAACCAATTCAGGACTTACCAGAAGTTACTGTGACCTGGGTCCCTTTTCCCCAGTAGTCGAAGTAGCCGTCACAGTGCTACAACACAACCTGCATGTTGTACAAATATTGTTTCAATAAAAGTAGTAGAGCCTCCACTATTTATTATTTTTATCTAATTCCCTTGAGATTTGAATTTCCTCTTCGCAACTCTTATAGAACTTCCTTCTTTCTCCAACGTTTCCGTTTGTTGTTTGTATTTTTTTCCTCAATGTAGCCACGTTTAGGCTATTTAATAATAAGCAATATGAAGTATATGTTTAAATGAAAACTCTAATATGCCAAATCTCTTAACACAAGCAAGAAGGCATCCAGGGCTTTGGAGTTAGTTTACTTTAAAATGACCAGATGCAATAAACCTTCGAATAATGAATATGTGTCACTTGTATAATATTACTGTATTGTTCATTTATTCAATTACGGATGATTTAAATGCTCAAAACTACCACAGAAAACATACATTCTTATCAGTTCATGTCAGCCTATGACACATGTCACATGATAGTTTTCCATTTTGGTTGGTTGAAGCCATATCGTTTCTATGGGAAGCTTCAAGTCTTTACTCTGTCTGCTTTATTTTTGAGTGCTCAGAGAAACGGTCTTTGCATTAATGGATTCATGAAACATGAGTGAATGAAGCAAAAACTCAACTCCAGGTATGTTTTGGTGAGGGGACAACAGTATTATATAATCAAAAGCTCATTTTTATTTGTTCTTTAAAATACAACTGTACTATTGAACGAATTTGACTGGTTTATAGATATTTCCCTCTGGCCACCAGTGGCGTATAAGTCACATGTCTGGCATGAACCATTTGTGAGTGGTTTCAACTACCAGCCTCATTTATAAAGCCTTACGCACAAACTGAGGACAAAAACGTGTGTATGCACAGAAGTGTTGTTATATTTATTAAAACCAAGGTTAACGTGAAACATTGTGCATCTCCACACAAAGTTTGTGGCTGGAGTATGTGATACACACTTTTCAGAGACACAGGTCAGAGGCGAGGAGAGCAGAGAGGAGCCATGAGGGAGAGAGTTTGAGGAAGATGTTTGGTGGAAGTTTGAGACTGTTCATTTTGACTTATTTTCCCAGAAAAAAACACTGAATCTAACTGAACTGTGAGCATTAAGCCATAAGCGTGTGGAAAGCATACACAATTTATTTGGGTATCGTAGTTTTACAAGTGTTGCAATCAGATGCAGATCCACGTGCACTGGAGCATCGGCACTGGCGGCTGATGATGATGATCCAACACTGTGTCCATTCATGAAATGATCTCTAGACAAACATCTGACCCTCTCCTGCAGCTGACCCACACCTCTGACCCTCTCCTGCAGCTGACCCACACCTCTGACCCCGTCCTGCAGCTGACCCACACCTCTGACCCCGTCCTGCAGCTGACCCACACCTCTGACCCTGTCCTGCAGCTGACCCACACCTCTGACCCTCTCCTGCAGCTTTTTTTTCACCCTCCTAAACCATAAAAGCTAGAGTCGGGCGACATTGTCACATTGTGCCCCATCCTAAATAAATCCCCTGTGTTTTTTACCACAAGTTCACAACAAACGATTAGGCCATTTGGATATCTGATGGCGTACATATACAGTAAGTCAGGTGTAAGATTAGATGTAACTCAGAATTTCAGCTTTGAAATGCAGAACAACCCTCATCCAACTGTTCTACAAAAAAGGGCACTGTCTTGTTAAAATTCGTTCTTTGATCATATCTCTGTTCTTGTCTTGCTTTCAGTACAGCAGTTTAGTGAGACATGTTATTGAAAGAGTATCTACTACATGTCTGCCATTGTTGGAAAAATAAGGAAGCACCTGCCTAGACGACATCCTGCTTTGCAAATGAAGCATGACACAATATAACGAAAGCTGGTGATACTTTCCAACAGTTGGACACAAAATATGAATGGCATAGGCCAAGCCATTAACCAAGTCTTGCTGTTCCTAGTTAACAAACTTCTATTTTTCCCCTTTAAGACTAATTAATATGAAGTGCACCAAATAAATAGTGGAGTCATTTTTGTGTGAGTTGATTATTTTCATAGACTGTACGGGATATAAATGGGCATAACTAACCTGCCAGCCGGCGCGTTTGTCACGGTGTTAATTTTAATTGAATTATTTTATTATTCTTGACCCGGTTTTATTTTGTTATTTCTCTAGCCGTGTGTGTTTTTGAGTTTTATCTCCAGTTGTATTGATTGTTTGCCCCGCCCTAATGTGTGTCACCTGCGTCTCATTCATCTGTGTGCGTAAATACCTTGTGTTTATCCTCTGCCCTTTGTTGGTTCATTATCAGTGTCACGTCTGTTTGGATTTTTGTGTTTGGTCATTATTTGTTATATTAAACAACTGTCCAAATGCAGAAAGTGAGCTGCTCCATCGACTTTCAAATGAAAAACCATCACCTCTCGCCATAACTGCTACTGTCAGGCATGGCATTTTGGTCTTACACGCTACATGAACCTGGTGTTGTTATTTATCTATTTTGTCCGTAAATCAAGATATGAACATGGTCTCTTTAGCCGAGGTCGTTCCCGCTAGTGTTGGCAACAGGTTTGATTGACAGCGTTGCAAAGCGCACGTTCTCTGCTAAATCAGCGGAAGGGGACATTACCTTCAACAGCCTCGCACCTGATTGGATCTTTGGTTGCTATGATACTCGCACTTCGAATTCCACATACGGAACTCTGCTCCATATTCGCCCCTATGACAGTTAGCTTCGCTGAGCTTCATTTGAGTGAGCACGTGAGTTTTTGTATTGGCATGTTTCACTGTGCCCCAGCCAGCCAGTACATAGTGAAATACAGCCTTACAAAAACCACTGGCTGACTTCCTGGGTGGTTTACACAGAGATTCAATAATACTACCATATGGAAAATAGTGTGAATGCATATGTTTCTAGTTATTATCTGTTTAAACAGGCACTATGTAATATATATATATATATATATATATATATACACACACACACACACACACACACACACACACACACACATATACATATATATATATATATATATATATATATATATATATATACACACACACACACACACATATATATATATATATATATATATATATATATATATATATATATATATATATATATATATATATATATATATATATATAAAAAAACACTTATTGTGCAATGTTCCTGTGCCTTTTAGCTTATAGTGTTGTGTTTTTAGTTGATTGTAAATACTTATCTATATATATATAAAAATACTTTTATATATATATATATATATATATATATATATATACCTCCTCACTGTGAACTATGCCAGTAGCTTGTATTTCACGGTATGGTGTTCTGCCCCTGAATACGTATATTGCAGGTTCAAACCTCAGTTGATACACTGGGTACTAATACTACATCTAGTCTAGAGAAAATGTATAGATTTTTGCAACCCCAGTTTACTCTTGAATGAACTCAGTTGTTGTCTAATTGAAACGTATATCATATATACTATTCAAGTATATATTTTTATATATATTGGGGAAAATAATTGTTTATCCCTGGCTGTGATTACATGCACACTCAAAATATGATTCATATCATATTTTTGGAGTTATACGATTATTAAAATAGTCACATTGGTTTACATGTCTTTTAAATCCAGAAATCAGATAATAAGATTTTGGTGTGCATGTGAACAGGGCCACTGCATATTTGTTTCCACACATTAGTTGTCTTTTAATATGGTCTTTAGTGACACAGTTTATACATTACTTGGCTGGACCGTCTTTCGTAGTGGAAACAGTGGTGTACTGTTTGGCACAAGGTTTTTGTATTGGCACATTTTGATGTGCCCCCCGGGTACACAGTGATACACTGCCAGGCAAAAACCCTAACTGGTTTCCTGTCTGTTGGGCGTCATAAGATCACTTTGAACTGAAGTTGATATATTCTATACAGTTAATAGTATAGATTAGTAAATTGAGGTTGTGAACTATGCTCTTTTTTTTTTTTTTTTTTACACATTATTCATTTAGTTGAGTGAACATCTACATAAATAGCTCCGTATATTTCATTAGTTCAGTTCAAAGTCCTTTAAACAACACAACTTAGAGAATAAGAGTCAACATTGAGCTTAACAGGTCAGCCCCATGTTATTGGAAGAAGAAAATAGTCTAGACATTCACAAAGGCGATGGCTTTAGCACCCACACTGCAGCTCCCATAGGAGTCGCATCTAGAAAGAAAAATGAAATGACTGCTAATCCTACAGCTAAACTGCAACAAAGGTCTGTAGCTCCAACCTACCACTTTCACCTCACAGGAATGTGTCTCCTTTTTATTTCCCACCCGATCACCCACCCCCCACCCCACACCACCCAGGTCCTACATAGACACAGATTATTTATAATGTTGTTACAAAGACTGTTCAACTACAGTACTTATGAAAGAAACCATGGCACACCAGTTTAAAATATATATGGATTAAGTCTCTGCTTTTACAGGTTATATATAAGTAACAATCTGTGCTGTATAAAGAACATTTTTCTTTGCCTTTTGTACCAGTGGAAGCACCCTAAGCTAGAAGGCACATGCCTAAATGGAAATTTGCCGTGAGGCCTTCTTGAGAGGGTTATAAAGTTATATTGATTTGAGAGTTTTTGTATATTTGATTATAGCGCCCCACACACTATAAAATTTAGATGTTTGGTTTCTCAAATCATATTTAATTTTTTCGAGGTCAAGAAATGACATAAGGTCACTTAACCATTGTGAGGCTTTTGGAGCAATCGGTGACTTCCATTCTAATAGGATTCGTCTTCTGGCTATAAGGGTTGAAAAGGAGACAATATGCATGTTGCGTCTTTTGTATTGGCTGGGTAGTATTCCAAATATAGCTAAATCAACAGAAGGGGTCAAGGCAACTTCCAGACCACCTGCAAGGTGTTTGCAAATGGCTGCCCAGAAATGTTTTAGTTGAGGACAAGACCAAAACATATGTGTCATGTTTGCAGAGGACATTTTACATCTGTTGCATTCATCTTTCCCATCAGAATACGTTTTGGAGAGTCTATGGTTAGTATAATAAATACGGTGAACTATCTTAAATTGTATCAGATTAAGTTTGCAACATCATCATCAAATTCTTTGCCGATTTCATCCTTTGCTGATTTCATCATGAACTATGCTCTTATTGGCACAAGGTTTTTGTATTGGCACATTTCACCGTGCCCCCGTAGTGCCACAGTGACACAGAGCCATGCAAAAAGCCCTGACTGACTTCCTGTCTATGTGCAACCGGGAATTACAAAACCACAAGTTTACTTTTCAGTGTATAAGTTTTTTCCTGTTTGTTTATTAGGTTTGTTGAAAATTTTGTCCTTATAATGTTTTTTTTTTTTTGTTTTCTTTCCCCCCAACATTTCAGATAAATTATGATAATTTTGGCTGATCATTATTGGCATTGAGTAGCAGTGTGTCATGTCTTGAGTATAAACAATATTCAGTGATTAGACAAAGGTTTTTGTATGGGCTCGTTTCACTGTGGGTCCCACCCCACACTGTCACACAGCCTTGTACAAAAACCCTGGGGTGTGTATTTATAGTGGTGAACATTACAGAGCCTTGACTTTTTTCCCATTCATGTCAATGTTGAAGCAAAGTGAAAATAAAAAAGGATAATAATAATAATAATAATAATAATAATAATAATAATAATAATAATAATAATGAAATGGGGAAAAAATGTTAACCCCGCTTAGATGTTTGATGATTTAATTTCAACCATCTCATAATTTTGAACAAATTTATATGACTTAAATTTGAGCCTTCAAATGACTAACAAAATATGTACTTTATTGTCGTTATATTTATATTTGCAATGTGTTATTATTTTAAAGTTCACTATAATAGTACTTGGGGAGTAGTAGTTTTTGTTATGACGTGTTTCACTGTGGCCGCTATAGTAGGCACAGTGTTTGACTTCAGCGCAAAAACACCTGGGTCTTACACAGTTTAATAGTGACAGTCTTTGTACATGAACTAAATTAAACCATTCATTATAAATGATAGAAAATAATACAATTGTCATGTATTAATTCATATTCATATTCCTTATGCAAAGATAGAAAAGTAGAAATGATATCAAATCCAAAGTGTAAAGATACACACAATAGGACCCATAGCCACATAAGGGTTAATATAACTCATATTCTGTTAATTGTTCTAGCATTTGTTTCTCTTTATCATCCTACTTTTTCTGGATTATTAATATTTAATAAATTTAATAATGTGATTGTATGCTCAAATCTATATCAGGATTCATCAACCACCCCTACTACAAAAACTAAAAAACAAATTTATTTGAATTGAATTTGAAATGACAAAAATGACAATGAAATGACAAAATATGTACTTTATTGCTGCTATATTTCTATTTGAAATGTGTTTTTGGGGGGTACTTTGTTTTTGTTATGTCGTGTTTCACTGTGGTAGTTATAGTTCACAGTGTTTGACTTCAGCACAAAAACTCCCCCCTGCACATGAAGTAAATTAAAAGATTCATTATAAATGATAGAAAATAACATGATTATTATGTGTTAATTCATATTAATATTAATATTAATTATGCACGGATAGCAAATGTATAAATCATGTAAAATTGCATTATTTTAGAAGCAGAAATGTTATAAAACCCAAAGTGTGAACTTCCCGTCCAGGTAAAATTTGAAGAACTGAAGAAGCTGCTTGGATGAGCTGCGAAACATATTTAATCAAAAAAACTTTTGTCCAGTTGACAAACTGAATTTCTCCTTTGCCAACAGTGAAAAAAGTTGACACAAAAGGACCCATAACCACATAAGGGTTAATCTATCCAGATCGTTATATAGCTCTTATTTTCCAAATCCAAAAACTTTATTTATATAGCACATTTTACGAACAAAGCAGTTTCCAAAGTGCTGCACAAAGATCATAACATGAAGACAACAAAAAGGTAAATTGCTCAAATTTGATCGTACCAGTAAAATCAGTAAAAACCAGTAAAATAGAACCAGTAAAATCAAATAAAAACACAACCATCAAATCATAAAATAGCAATAAAAATAAATAAAATAACTAAAATAAATAAAAGACACGGAGGATCAAACAACTCACGCAGTGTTAAAAGCCAGAGAATAAAAGTGGGTCTTAAGACGAGACTTAAAACACTCCACTGTGGGGGCTGTTCGGACGTGGAGAGGCAGAGTGTTCCAGAGCTTGGGAGCCAGCCACAGAGAAGGCCCAGGGGAGACAGGGCCTCGACTTAGGCACCATGAGTTGGAGCTGGCCCTCAGACCTCAGAGCGCGCGGGGGTGTAAATTTGGATGAGGACCGAGATGTACTGCGAGGCCAGTCCGTTCAAAGCTTTAAAAACAAATAATAAAATCTTAAATCAACTCTAAAACGAAGTGGAAGCCAGTCCAACAACGCTAAAATCGGGGTAATGTGGTCACGTTTTTTAGGTTCCAGTTAAAAGGTGCGCAGCAGAATTTTGGACCAACTGTAAGCGAGAAAGTGCATGGAGACTAATGCCAGAGAAAAGTGCATAACAGTCGTCTAAACAAGAGGAGATAAAAACATGCATGACCTGTTAAAAAAATTTAAAAGATAAAAAAGGTTTCATTTTAGATAAAAGCTGCAAATGATAAAAGCCAGATTTAACAACCGAGTTCACTTGTTTGTCAAATTTAAAATCAGTGTCAATAGTGACGCCGAGGTTGGTGACAGACTGTTTCACATGCTGTTTCAGTGAACACAAGTCAGTGAGGAGGTCGGTATTGTCAAACACAGTGACCTCAGTTTTGCCCTCGTTTAGACTTAAAAAGTTGTGGGCCAACCAATCCTTGACAGGCAATCAAGGAGAGGTGTCAAAGGGGCAGAGGCAATTTTTTTAAGTGGCAGGTAAATCTGTCAATCGTCTGCGTAGATGCTAGTGATAGTGAATGCCACGTTTTTTAAAGATTTCACTCAACGGGAGGAGGTACAGAGCAAAAAGAACGGGCGCGAGAATTGAACTCTGGGGGACTCCACTGTTTAGAGGAGTGGTAGACGAAGTGCAGTCCCCCAGTCTGACGGAGCAGCTCCTCCCACTGAGGTAAGACCTGAACCACTGGAGCGGGGCCCCCCTGACACCAACACAGTTTTCCAGAAGATTTAAAAGAATTTTCACTAGCAAGGACCACGCCGACGACGTAATGCGATGAAGATATTTATTGATGAATGAACGATGGATGACTGGACGAATGAGTTAGTGATGGCTGGGTTGAGACTCAGGGTGGGGGCTCCGTCTCAATCACCAATTGGCCCAGCTAGAACGGGACCCCCCTTCGTAGATGTCTCATAGCTGAAAGACAAACGAGATAGCGGATGGGAGGGAGGGATCGAGTTAGCCGAGACAAACTGGGATGATGGGATCGGCAGGTATAAATGGCTTCTGGGAAAATAGAGGTGTGGTTGTGGGTGAGGAGGAGAGGGCGGCTGAGGCGTGGTCCTGCTCCTGAATCTCAGTTAATCATATTAACTCCACGTATGATCAACTGTATCAAAAGCAGCTGTCAAGTCTAAAAGCACTAAAATGGCAGAATCACCAGAATCAGTCACTAAAAATTCATTAAAAACCTTCAAAAGCGCAGACTCTGTACTGTGTTAGGCCTTAGATCCCGATTGGAAGATGTCAAAAGTGCCATTATGTTAATTGTTCTAGCATTTGTTCCTCTTTATCCTCTTTTTTCATCCTACTTTTGCTGGATTATTAAAGATAGTTCAAGTGTAATAATGTGATTCAGTTTATTTTTTAATAATTTATTATTTTTATACAGCTCTGTGCTCAAATCAATATATCAGGATTCATCCACTAAGCTGCAAAAACTAAAATTACGTTAATTAAGAACATATTATCTTGATTTGAGTAAATTTCATGTGACAAGTACAGGACAGGACAAGCCTTTTTGTACTTCTACATCTTCTTACACTTACAATAAGAAAAACAAGGTATCTTTGCATTTAAAATATGAAACATGTCACTTGATTAAAAAAAACAAAACTTAATCCACTGGTAGATAATTTTACTTGTCAAATCTGCTAAAATCAAGTTAAATATTCTTAATTTGAGTAATTAGAATTAACCTAGATATTACTTTTTGCTGTGTATTATATAGTTATTACAATTAAAATAATAAACCAACAAAGACCTACAGATGGAATTGGAGTCGTCCATTAAGAAACATTTCACATTTCAATTTCTTTTTTTTATTTTTTTGTTTGTCTGGTTTGTTTTGTGAATGTTTTTGTCATGGTGTTTTTTACTGTGGTAGCTGTAGCCGCTATACCCTCACTGTGATACACCTCTGCACATGAACTCCTCCTTCCATCTCTCACTGTAACTGCTATCTTAAACCTATTTCATTATTATTACTGACAGATAACACCACAAAACAAAATGAGGGACGCATCAACAGCATTTAATTAAAACAGGACACTTTCGATTAATTGGATTTCTGTAGTTATGTTGTGGCGTTGTTAATTCAATTCTGTGGCATTGTGGGGATTTTATTGCCAAAAACATTTAATTCTGTGTCCACCATGGCCCAGTGGGTTACACCTGTATGTGGGCATATTGTGAAGACCCTTTTATTTATTTAACGGACTCATAATTGGACCAAGGAATAGCTACATTTAAGAACCTTGTGCAGTACACACAGGGGTCAAGTGAGATTATGCTGTATCTTTAGAGCTCCCTCTGGTGGTTGCTTTGAATAACACTCTGTGGTGTTTTTGTACACCCAGATGCTCTTTGTGTGACTATGGGTCTCGAGCACAGCAGCACACTCTCTTTTGATCGAGTAGCTTCTCCTTCGTGACCCAGTGTTCTGTTATTCTGTCTCATTGTGTCTCCTCCTGACACAGTAAGATGAGAGTGAAACAAAATATTTTCAACTCCATATGATTTTGACTCAGAGCTTTTGTTTATAACTACAATCTATACATAGCTATAACGCATAAATATGGAAGGATTCTAGATGCTCCTGCAGTCATGTTTTTATCATGGTGTTTTTCACTGTGGTAGCTGCTATATGCACAATGATTCACCTCTGCACATAAACACTGTACTGTCTGCCTGTCACTCTTACTAATTCTTAAATTTGTATGTTAACTTGCACCAACTTTTTAAACTCATTTTAGAATTTAACGCAAACGCTAGAAATCTTTTGAAATCATTTTTTCCATACTCATTTATGATCATTGTCACTATTAATTATTTCATTGTTTTCTACATCAAACACAGTTCACTGAATTAAACCTTTTACCTGGTGTTAACACATAGAAAAAGCCTCCCATGTTGCTGTGTGACTGGTTTGCTGCAATAATCATACAGAAGAAGTCATTTGGTCTTCATCCTGAGAAAGAAAAAGCCTGAATTGCTATGAACCATGAAGTATAAATTGTCTGACTTGAGATTGTAGCTTGTGCATTGTTTTTGTCATTGTCAGAAGAACAATTCTTGCTGATCCCAACCCATTATGGACCAAGCGGCACATAGAGACATTTAGCGATATACTGTGCATAGGGCACCCTCTCTGGTACTTACTGTGAACTGCACTCTTTACTGTTTTTATACAGCTCTAGATATACTTTGGGTGACTGTGGTTGTCTAGCACAGTAGTACACTGCAGTGTCTCCAGGCTGCATGTTCTGTCCATTCAGAGTCACTGTTTTGGTTGAAGAATCTACATTTATACTGAACTTGTTCTTCAGTGAATCTTTGAAAATGAATTTGGTACTACATGTAGGACAGTGACGTCCAATCCACTCCAGGCCTTTCCCAGCAGGCTGTCTGACCCAGTGTGTCCAGTAGCTGCTAACATCATATGAGACAGTACAGGGGATGGTGAGACTGTGTCCTGGCTGCACAGTCACAGAGGCTGGCTGTGTCAGTGTCTCACACTTCACACCTGTGGAGGACAGAAATGTGTTGAGGAGAAGCTTCAATAACAGGAGCATTGTGTGTAAGTGGAGCTGATGTTGAGTGTGAAAGAGGAAAACTCACAGAGCAGACAGAGAGCAGCCCACAGCAGAGTGAGTGTGTCCATCCTGAGACTGCACATGTGACCGAGGAGGAGCAGCAGCACACTATGTACTGCACACACATTTACATCTGCTCTGCATACACTCCTCCTCTCACTGACACAGCCATGGAAAAGTTCCCTTATAAGGAACAACTAAGTGTATCTGCACATGTTATTTTCATACTATTAATTTACTAACATTTCCATAATATATTGTACTAGTTGATTAGAAGTCATCATTATTTTGATCACATCACACTGAAAAACAATGTACAAAGATCTGTAATAGTCCGATGTTTTACAGTCAAAAGTACACACGCACTGTTCATTTGAATAATGTTGAGAAAATGTTTGAATTGTCCATAATTTACTATCAAAAGTAAAAAATAGGCCCAACAGCTAAAATGTCTATAATTTATATTTTATGTAAATGATTTTTTACATTAGCAGCAGGTAGGATCTTGGTTGTCTTTAGACCTGTGCCAGAGCATTGTGGAACTGAACAGGGCTGCACTTTATCATCTGTTAATTTTGTTACATCTATAAAGAAAACTTCACTTTTATTACAATACATGATCTCAAAAAAAAAAACAAAAAAAAAAACTTACTGCAATAGTTTTCATCATCCAACCATGAGTACTAATTGTCTGCTAAATCTGTTTTCGTTGTACAGATTGATCAGGCTGCTCCCCATGCCCGCGGTTTGACCTCAGTCCTGGTCAAATGTGATCGTCCAATCAGATTTTGTTCAACTTTTAAGAATTTTTAACAATGTTATACAGTTTCATCCACTCAAAGGTGTATTTACAGTGATTCATGCTTGTTTGAGTTATCGTTATTTTCCTGAAATTACTCTGAAAATTCCAATTTTCCCCTGTCCCACAAACACAGCCACTGCTTTGCTCTTACTTCTTTATAACTATATAGAAGACAGAATAAAATAGCAATGATTTCTTTTGGTCGCTGGAAATTGAAAATCTTTCAGAATATCCTGTGATTTTACTGATTTGTTTTATGTTTTATGTTTGACAGTGACAAAGCTGTTCCAGAATGTGATACTGAAGGTGACAATACTGTGTACAGATTACAACATGTGGGAGTTATTTATAAACTCTATGAAGCCAACAGGCCTGTCTTTCCGGTGGGGTTTTTGTTCAGCTCCTCCCTGTGTCTCTCTCACTGTGCTCTCGGGCACAGTAGTACACAGCCGTGTCCTCAGTCTGGAGGTTGTTCATCTGCAGATACAGCTGGTTTCTGCTGTTGTCTCTGGAGATGGTGAACCTGCCTTTCACTGACTCAGAGTAAGCAGTGCTCCCATCGCTCCATATGTAAGCCAGCCACTGCAGCCCCTGCCCAGGAGCCTGTCTGATCCAGCTCATGCCATAGCCGCTAAATGTGAGCCTGGATGCTGTACAGGTCAGTCTATGGGGCTCTCCTGGTCTTTTCACAGCTGGACCAGATTCAGTCAGAGTCTGAGCAAAGACACCTGTGGAAACAACCCAAAACTGTATTCAAATTCATCCTGCTGTCATTTACCAGTATTAGTCCAGAGCAACAGTTCACCTGTCCAGTATGTGAGAAACACAAGTGCTGTCCTGTAGTCCATTTTGTTCAAGTGTCCACGGCTCTGTTTCCTCTACACAGAGTTAAATAGAGGAGAGGATTTCAGGTTTGCATTGGCTCCTCCCCAATGACAACTGTTTGAACTGTCTGAATGTCAAATGTTTGAAGGTTCTGAGGAGTAAAAGTGCTAAAAGAGTGCAATATATACATGTTTTAAATTGCTGAAATAAAGATCTGTCAACAAGTTTTTCAAAATTATTTTACAATTATTAGAAAATTAATTAATTTATTTCATTCTGTTTTATTTATTTTATTATATTACTTGTGTTTCATTACAATTATGAAACACAACTGATAATGCATTTTTTTATTCTTTTACAAATTACTCATAAATCTACAAGACATTGGTGCATTTATGTCATAGATAGAGTGAAGAACACTGGAGCAAAAATAGTCCCCTGTGGGCCCCCAATATGTTTAGCTCAACATTATATCCATTTTGATTAATACTTTAGTGGTGCCCATAAAGAGTGCACAATTTGAACATATGGTATCCCCATTTACTGGACACAGACAATTCTGTAATGGTAGAATATATTGTAATCATGAATCGTAAGTTGGGAACCTTCATGTGTGTTTCAGCTGCTTATGGTTCTTACAAGAATATTTTTGCAGAGGTTTTAGAGGTAATTTAATTGCTGTTAATAGAAAACTAAAATCACACATTTATTTATATTCACAAGTATAAAAGGGAAACCTGAAGCAGATCAGCGCATCAGATGTTTTTTTAATTTCATTTTTTTTCATGTGTGACAATAGTGCTTAAAGCTGCTAAAGCATCTCACTATTTTGTGACTACTCTCACTATTCTGTCCTCAGACCGCTCATCTGCAGATACACCTGGAGTCGTCTCTGGAGATGGTGAAGCGTCCCTCCACTAATTTGGAGTAGTAGATTGGGGTACTGGCTGTGCTCACATATGCAATCCACTCCAGACCTTTACCTGGAGCCTGTCTGATCCAATTCCACCCATTGTTTCTGAAGTCTAACCCAGAGGTAGTACATGTGAGTCTATGGGATTCTCCAGGACATTTGATGGCTGATCCAGACTCTGTTATGGACTAAGCATGAACAATATTGAAAAGGCACACAGCACACAGCAGTATAGTGAAGTCTGTAACAGCCATTGTAGCACGGTGCTGCTTACAATCGTGCGCTTACACTTTAAATATTATCCTAGCTGAAGCTCCTCCCACTATCCAAACTATGACCATAAACCCAAATTCACAAACAATTTATGCCATCATATATTTACAGAAAGAATTATAAACACCATCTCAATCTGTTTTTGTGACCACAGTTGGGATGTTTCACTTGGACTATAGAATACATCAACAATGATCTGCCTCAAAATGTGACTAATTTGTAGTAATTACAGCTCTTGTCAGGTTTGTGGTAGAGGCTGTTTGATTGTGAAATGTTTTTCTGTTGAATGCAGCTCTATGAATAAAACTCATCATAAACTGAATTGAAGATCAGATCAGAGAGGATAACGTATTGTCTCCTGAAAATAAAAAAAGTTCCAGTCATGTTTTTGTCATGGTGTTTTTCACTGTGGTAGCTGCTGCTATAAAGTCACAGTGATCCACCTCTGCACATAAACCCCCCCTGCTGTTTCTCACTGTAACTAATGCTGCAACATCAGGAGGATTTCATGATCACTGTCACACACAACTACTGTAGAATCTAAAGACTAGATTGCTTTTCTGTCCTTGTTGAACATTTCTTATACAATATTTTTTCCTTCATTAACTTATTATAAATGTGATGTGTTGTTGTTTCATGTTTGTCTTATGACTGTAGCTCACCATGAATCAGGCAGTGCTGTTTCTTTTTTTCTTTGTGTTGTTACAAACATTAAACAATTATGCAGGTTATAAACAAATTAAAACTTGATTTTAAAAGTTGATCTAAAATTATGAGTCGTTCACTGATGTGGCAGTATGGTTAAGTCTTGATGATCCAAACCCATCTTGGACCAAACAAAAACAATATTCTAGAGCCACATGCAGCACACATAGAATTCTTGCTGTGTAAAGAGCGCCCTCCCTGGTTGTCACTGTGAATAACACTCTTAAATGTTTTTGTACAGCTCTAGATATACTCTGTGTGACTGTGGGTCTCGAGCACAGTAGTACACTGCAGTGTCTCCAGGCTGCATGTTCTGTCCATTCAGAGTCACTGTGTTACTGGAGGAATCTACATTTATACTGAACTTGTTCTTCAGAGAATCTTTATAGTAAGAGGCTCCTGTGTATTTGCTTCCAATCCACTCCATTGGTTTCCCAGCAGGCTGTCTGATCCATGCTGTGTAGTAACCAAGATCATATGAGACAGTACAGGGGATGGTGAGACTGTGTCCTGGCTGCACAGTCACAGAGGCTGGCTGTGTCAGTGTCTCACACTTCACACCTGTGGAGGACAGAAATGTGTTGAGGAGATGCTTCAATAACAGGAGCATTGTGTGTAAGTGGAGCTGATGTTGAGTGTGAAAGAGGAAAACTCACAGAGCAGACAGAGAGCAGCCCACAGCAGAGTGAGTGTGTCCATCCTGAGACTGCACATGTGACCGAGGAGGAGCAGCAGCACACTATGTACTGCACACACATTTACATCTGCTCTGCATACACTCCTCCTCTCACTGACACAGCCATGGAAAAGTTCCCTTATAAGGAACAACTAAGTGTATCTGCACATGTTATTTTCATACTATTAATTTACTAACATTTCCATAATATATTGTACTAGTTGATTAGAAGTCATCATTATTTTGATCACATCACACTGAAAAACAATGTACAAAGATCTGTAATAGTCCGGTGTTTTACAGTCAAAAGTACACACACACTGTTCATTTGAATAATGTTCACAAAATGTTTGAATTGTCCATAATTTACTATCAAAAGTAAAAAATAGACCCAACAGCTAAAATGCTAAAATCATTTATATTTTATGTAAATGATATTTGACATTAGCAGCAGGTAGGATCTTGGTTGTCTTTAGACCTGTGCCAGAGCATTGTGGAATTGAACAGAACTGCACTTTATCATCTGTTAATTTTGTAACATCTATAAAGAAAACTTTTATTAAAATGCATGAATCAAAAAAAAAAAAAAAATGAAACTTACTGCAATAGTTTTCATCATCCAACCATGACTACTAATTGTCTGCTAAATCTGTTTTCCTTGTACAGATTGATCAGGCTGCTTCCCATGCCCGCGGTTTGACCTCAGTCCTGGTCAAACGTGATCGTCCAATCAGATTTTGTTTTCACTTGGACTATAGAATACATCAACAATGATCTGCCTCAAAATGTGACTAATTTGTAGTAATTACAGCTCTTGTCAGGTTTGTGGTAGAGGCTGTTTGATTGTGAAATGTTTTTCTGTTGAATGCAGCTCTATGAATAAAACTCACCATAAACTGAATTGAAGATCAGATCAGAGAGGATAACGTATTGTCCCCTAAAAATAAAAACATTTCCAGTCATGTTTTTGTCATGGTGTTTTTCACTGTGGTAGCCGCTGCTATAAAGTCACAGTGATCCACCTCTGCACATAAACCCCCCCTGCTGTTTCTCACTGTAACTAATGCTGCAACATCAGGAGGATTTCATGATCACTGGCACACACAATTCAGAAAATTGTGTGTGCCAATTCAGAAATTGGCACACACTCTACTCTATGAAGCCAACAGGCCTGTCTTTCCGGTGGGGTTTTTGTTCAGCTCCTCCCTGTGTCTCTCTCACTGTGGTCTCGGGCACAGTAGTACACAGCCGTGTCCTCAGTCTGGAGGTTGTTCATCTGCAGATACAGCTGGTTTCTGCTGTCGTCTCTGGAGATGGTGAACCTGCCTTTCACTGACTCAGAGTAAGCAGTGTCCCCATCTCTGTCAATGTAAGCCAGCCACTGCAGCCCCTGCCCAGGAGCCTGTCTGATCCAGCTCATGTCATAGACGCTAAATGTGAACCCAGATGTTGTACAGGTCAGTCTATGGGGCTCTCCTGGTCTTTTCACAGCTGGACCAGATTCAGTCAGAGTCTGAGCAAAGACACCTGTGGAAACAACCCAAAACTGTATTCAAATTCATCCTGCTGTCATTTACCAGTATTAGTCCAGAGCAACAGTTCACCTGTCCAGTATGTGAGAAACACAAGTGCTGTCCTGTAGTCCATTTTGTTCAAGTGTCCACGGCTCTGTTTCCTCTACACAGAGTTAAATAGAGGAGAGGATTTCAGGTTTGCATTGGCTCCTCCCCAATGACAACTGTTGCATAAGAGGATGAAAGATGAATGACAGGGTGATGGTTTTGTTAAGTGTTAAATTCCCCCAAAAAATGTGGCAATATATACATGTTTCTATCTGGTGTTACAATGCAATTTATTACACAATTATGAAACACAAACTGACAATTTTTTTTAAATTTATTGATTTGTAATAAATTTACAAGATACTGGTGCATTTATGTCATAAATAGAGATAACGTGTGAAGAGTTTAGGAGCTATAACAATCCCCTGCAGGACTCCAATAGTATTTACACAACACTACATCTGTCGGTAAACATACATATTTGTTTTCAATTTTTCTGATGAATAACACATAGTGACATAGTGAATTTGTAATAACAGTTTCTCCCTCTGCTGGACACAGACACTAGTGTAATGATGGGAAAAAAACAAAAAACTTTATTTTTTTCTTTTTTATTAACAAATGCTGCCATGAGTCATGAATAGTTCCTCTTTTTTTTTTACACCATAGAGAAGTGCACAGTGAACAGAGAAAGTAGTTTTTGTCCCAGCGCTCTGTTATTCTGTCTCATTGTGTCTTCTCTGGCACAGTAATACAGCGCAGTGTCCTCTGTCCTCAGACCGCTCATCTGCAGATACACCTGGCTGCTGGAGTCGTCTCTGGAGATGGTGAAGCGTCCCTCCACTGACTTGGAGTAAAAGAAGTGACTACTGCCAGTGTGCACAAATGCAATCCACTCCAGTCCTTTTCCTGGAGCCTGTCTCACCAAGTTCCATGCAGCACTGCTGAAGGCAAACCCAGAGGTAGTACATGTGAGTCTATGGGATTCTCCAGGACGTTTGACGGCTGATCCAGACTCTGTTATGGACCAAGCATGAACAATATTGAAAAAGCACACAGCACACAGCAGTACAGAAAGATTTGGAAGGGCCATTTTGCACTGTGCTGTTGTCAATACTGTGATTTTGATTTAAATATCATCTCTTCTGAAGCTCCTCCCACTATCCAAACTATGGCCGGAAAAGCCAAATTCAGGAAAAATCAGTCATGAAAAATGTACATATGTTGTATTCATTTTACTGGCCCCTGTGACTACAGTTTGCATGTGTCACTTGAACTATAGACTACAACAGCAATGGAGTGCAACTAATTTTGAGTGTTGATTAATCAGAACTTATGTCAGGTCTGTTAAAAAAAAAAAAAAAAAAAAAGAATGATCACCAGGTCAGAAAGAGTAGAAAAATCCAAGAAATTAAAAAGAAGTTCCAGTCTTATTTTTGGCACGGTGTTTTTCACTGTGGGAGCTGCTTTATGGACAATGATTCACCTCTGCACATAAACCTGGACTTCATGTTTGTAGGGCGTAAACCGGTTGTTGGGTGTTAGCAGGTTTTATACAGAATATGACCCATGAGACATTTTGTTTTTTCTTGCTGATTTTGACTGGGTGGAATCATTAACATGCAGTTTATCCAACCTTATTGAGAGTCAGTTTTCATTGTAAAATTCACACTAACAAGAGTCAAACTTCATGTGAAATGGCTTTTGACAATGGTACAAAAGGTGTAACATCAGCCCTGGTTATCGTGGCTTTGAAGACTTCAGTGACTTCATGTTCATAAATGATTATCTCTGAAGTTCTGTTTGTATCAGGTTTTTGTAGTGGTGTAGTTATTATAATTGTCACTGTAAATTATTTTGGTGTGAGGAGTATTATTTGCCATATCAAACATCATTTCATGAAATAAATCTTTTAACTGGTGACAAAACATTGCCCAGTGAAGGGCATCTGACATAAAATCTCCCATATTGCTACTATTGCTTTGCTGTGATAATCATCCAGAAAAGAAAGTAATTTGGTTTCTATCCTGAGAAAGAAGAGGTCTGCATTGCTAAACTGCATGAAGTATCATTTATCTGTTTTGGGACCATGTCTTTTCCATTGTCTTTGGTAAATATGGACAACTGCTGATCCTAAACCATCATGGACCAAGCAAAAGCAGTTTTCTAGAGCCACATGCAGCACACATTCAAGTGAAATTTTGGTGTGTAAGGAGCCCCCTCTCTGGTACTTACAGTGAACTGCACCCTTCAGTGTTTTTGTACAGCTCTAGATATACTTTGTGTGACTGTGGCTCTCGAGCACAGTAGTACACTGCAGTGTCTCCAGGCTGCATGTTCTGTCCATTCAGAGTCACTGTTTTTGTGGAAGTGTCTAAATCAATACTGAATTTGTTCTTTAGAGAATCTTTATAGTAAGAGCCTCCGGTATATTTTTCTCCAATCCACTCCAGGCCTTTCCCAGCAGGCTGTCTGATCCATGCAGTAGCATAGATGCTAACATCATATGAGACAGTACAGGGGATGGTGAGAGTGTGTCCTGGCTGCACAGTCACAGAGGCTGGCTGTGTCAGTGTCTCACACTTCACATCTGTGGAGGACAGAAATGTGTTGAGGAGATGCTTCAATAACAGGAGCATTGTGTGTAAGTGGAGCTGATGTTGAGTGTGAAAGAGGAAAACTCACAGAGCAGACAGAGAGCAGCCCACAGCAGAGTGAGTGTGTCCATCCTGAGACTGCACATGTGACCGAGGAGGAGCAGCAGCACACTATGTACTGCACACACATTTACATCTGCTCTGCATACACTCCTCCTCTCACTGACACAGCCATGGAAAAGTTCCCTTATAAGGAACAACTAAGTGTATCTGCACATGTTATTTTCATACTATTAATTTACTAACATTTCCATAATATATTGTACTAGTTGATTAGAAGTCATCATTATTTTGATCACATCACACTGAAAAACAATGTACAAAGATCTGTAATAGTCCGGTGTTTTACAGTCAAAAGTACACACGCACTGTTCATTTTAATAATATTCAGAAAATGTTTGTCCATAATTTACTATCAAAAGTAAAACAAAAACAAACAAAAAATAGGCCCAACAGCTAAAATGTCTATAATTTATATTTTATGTAAATGATATTTGACATTAGCTGCAGGTAGGATCTTGGTTGTCTTTAGACCTGTGCCAGAGCATTGTGGAATTGAACAGGGCTGCACTTTATCATCTGTTAATTTTGTTACATCAACAAAAAGAATTTCAGTTTTATTCAAAGACAAGATCAATAAATATACTTTATCATAATATTGAAACTTACTGCAGTAGTTGTTTTTATCATTCAAACATGTCTAGTAATGAGACTACTGACCCACTTCGATCATGGGTTTATTTCAAACATTCTTTACAATATAATTCTATTTGCCTGATGTAAGAAAATGTTTTGAATAGACTTCTGTTCTGTCATCTCAGTTTTTGTACAGCTGTGGAGCCGTCTGCACCACGGTGTTTCCCTTGCACAGTAATAAACAGCCGTATCTCCTTCCTTTGCACTGTTAAGTCGTAAATACACAGTGCTTGTTGAAGTGTCTTTTGTGATAGAAAACTGGCCCTGGAGACTTTGAGCAAATATGGTGCCTGTTCCACTATCAATGCGACCGATCCACTCCAGTCCTCGCCCTGGTTTCTGACGAATCCAGTGCAGATAAGCTAAAGAGAGCCCCTCCACTTTACAGGACAGTGAGACAGACTGTCCCGGGCTGGTGACCACTGGCTCTGAAGAGGTCAGAGACTGGGCCTGGACCGCTGGAAAAACAGAGAGTTGAAATGGTGTAAAATGCTGTTTGTGCTGTAGATGTGTTCAGTGTTTGTACCCACCTGGAATAAGAGCCCAGAGGAACACAGTCAGTGCTCTCCCCATCATAGTGGAAGCTTAAGGAGTTCTGCAAAGACTCACTTTCACTTGGGCTATAAAAAGAGAGTGGGTGTGGCAACGCTCTAGCTATTTACAAATATTTGCTTCATTCAAGAAAATCTCTCAACGTTGAAATATTTTCAATAATATTGACATTTATGTGATGTATGTCATAAGGATTTTATGATTTAATGCTAAAATTAAGCATATTATCCTATTTTACACTTTACCTGTTTTATCATTTTATTATTGCTTGTGAAAGCAACTTCAGTTTTCCTGAATACAGAGGAATTTACTGAAAGATTACCTAAAGATGTAGTACTAGTCTGCTAATATGTAGTCCCAGGTTATAAGACTGTGTACTGTTCTGATAATGCGTAATTCAATTGCCTTTTCGTTAATGAGCTTTACACTCTGTTAGCGGGTGTCACTGTGATTGTGCACAGCTACATGCAGGATTCAGCAGCGTCACAGTGCGGCACTTTACAATGTTACAGTGAGCTTTATCAGGTCATTTTAGATCAGTATTGGTGCATTTATAGTAAGAAGAATGAAATGCAGAATGAAAACCTTTCATTCTGTACTCTTCTCTCTCATTTAATATCTCTCTTTTTTAATTTTATGATGATTATTTATGTTTTGATTTGTTTGTTTTGCAATTTTAATGTATTTCTTATTGTGTAAAGCACTTTGAATGAGTGTGAAAAGATTTGGAGCAAAAACATTCCCCTGCAGGACCCCAATACGTTTTACACAACACTATGTCCGTAGCCTAGACCAACATACTGGTGCGTTTTCAATTGCTCTCTATAATGACAAATCTTTTAAAGAATAACCTAGAGGTGCTCATATAAAGAGTGGACAATTTGTTAATAGTGTCTCCCTGTGCTGCACTCAGAAAATATTATAATGATAGACTATATTATAATGAATCCAAAATTGGGAATCCCCAAATGGGTCTTGCAATAATACTTTAAAAAGTAAATTTCTGATCATTTGAATTCAGGTAAAAAGGTAGTTTTCTTAACAGAAAGTTTTCATGTTAGAATCACACATCCATTTAAATTTATGGGTATAAAAGGAAAAGTTTGAATCATGTAGAATCAAGTTTTTATTTGAGATTATGGTGCTTAAAATTGGTGAAGCTTCAAACTATTTTTACACAGTGCACAGTGAACAGAGGAAGTAGTTTTTGTCCCAGCGCTCTGTTTTTCTGTCTCATTGTGTCTCCTCTGGCACAGTAATACAGCGCAGTGTCCTCTGTCCTCAGACCGCTCATCTGCAGATACACCTGGCTGCTGGAGTCGTCTCTGGAGATGGTGAAGCGTCCCTCCACTGACTTGGAGTAGTAGATTGGGGTACTGGCTGTGTGCACGAACGCGATCCACTCCAGACCTTTACCTGGAGCCTGTCTGATCCAACTCCATGGATATAAGCTGAAGCTTAACCCAGAGGTAGTACATGTGAGTCTATGGGATTCTCCAGGACGTTTGACGGCTGATCCAGACTCTGTTATGGACCAAGCATGAACAATATTGAAAAGGCACACAGCACACAGCAGTATAGTGAAGTCTGTAACAGCCATTGTAGCACAGTGCTGCTGTCAACAGTGTGGTTCTCATTTAAATATCAGCTTTACTCAAGCTCCTCCCACTATCCAAACTATGACTATAAATTCAAATTTATGAAAAACAATATGAAACTGAATATTTCAATATATATTTACATATTATATAAGGGCTGGAGGCTGAATATAGGAGGTTATAAATGAGAAAAAACAAAAAAAATGTTTTAAAAGCACCTCAGATGAGAGTGAAACAAAATATTTTCAACTCCATATGATTCTGATTCAGAGCGGTTTTGTTTACAGGTTTACAGTTGTTGTTTTTTTTTAATTATTATTATTATGGTGTTTTTCATTGTGGTAGCTGCCATATGCACAGTGATACACTCTGCACATAAACACCTGGTCTGTCTGTCACCCTAACTGCTGCTACTATAGGGAGGATTCTATTTTAGATCTATTTCACTGTGAAACAAATCTACTTTTGGGCACACAGTCACCTCAAATGTTGTTGTCAAATAACAAATAAAAACAAAACATATATAATGAACACTGAAACATATTGGGAGACCTTTTTATTGTTTTGTTTTTTTCTAACCCTAAGTAAAAACGTCTGATCAGCTTGGTCTGTCTACATTATGGCAATAAATGGCACCAAGACTCTAGTTGCTGCCACACTGAGAAGTGGAGCAGTTCAAATTAGGTTCAAACAACAGGGTAAGATCACGAAACACAATTGTCTTCATTCATTAGAGAAAAGACTGAAATGTAAACTGCTAAACTAATATAAGAATTCCATCATACATTTGAAAACATGTTCATAGAGGTCTAAAACTACAGGGTTAAAAGGCAAAAAAGGAGAAAATTTAATTTGTCAACTGGACATAGTTTATTTGGTTGAATACGTTTCGCAGCTCATCCAAGCTGCTTCTTCAGTTCTGGTCAGATGCTGGCGGACACTGCTTTATATCTGCCTGAAGGGAGGAGCTTAATTACAATGAAAATTACTCTGAGACACACATATTTAAATACAGTTTCAGTTGGTCAGGTGATACAATATGGAGTTGTTAACAGTTTCTGTTAGTCATGTGAGTCTATTCAATATGGAGTGGGAGTGGGGGAGTAGTTAGCATATCCATTCAGGGCCATGATGGGTGTTTTCACACCTCTGTACATGTCCTGCTAGTCCCATTGTTTTCCCAGTTTGTTTTGATTTAGGTTTGAGGATAGAGTTATAGATGGGAGACAAATGATGTCTGAGACCCCCATTTCTGTTCAAGGAAGGATTCTCTTTCTTGACAAAAATAGCTTCTTTAACTCCCCTCTCAAACCAGTTCTTTTCTCTGGCCAAGATCTGGGGATCTCAGATATCATTTGTCTCCCATCTATAACTCTATCCTCAAACCTAAATCAAAACAAACTGGGAAAACAATGGGACTAGCAGGACATGTACAGAGGTGTGAAAACACCCATCATGGCCCTGAATGGATATGCTAACTACTCCCCCACTCCCACTCCATATTGAATAGACTCACATGACTAACAGAAACTGTTAACAACTCCATATTGTATCACCTGACCAACTGAAACTGTATTTAAATATGTGTTGTCTCAGAGTAATTTTCATTGTAATTAAGCTCCTCCCTTCAGGCAGATATAAAGCAGTGTCCGCCAGCATCTGACCAGAACTGAGGAAGCAGCTTGGATGAGCTGCGAAACGTATTCAACCAAATAAACTATGTCCAGTTGACAAATTAAATTTTCTCCTTTTTTGCCATGGATTCTACCTGGACGACTGAGGGATTTTACATACAGGGTTAAAAGGTTTTATACAGAATATAACCAATGGAGACACAGACATTTTGTTGGTTCTAGTTGATTTGGATAGAAATGATTTAAAATTCCATAGTAAAAGACGGGTGCATTAATTATCATGAAGTTCAGTAAAGTCTTAAGAGTTAATGTCCATCGTCAAATTAACATCAACAAGAGTAAACCTTCATCTGTAATGGTTTGTACAATAGTGCAGAGGGTGTAGCATCTCTCCCTGGGTACAGTGGCTTTGAAGAGTACAACGGCCTCATGTTCATAAATGATTGTCTCTGTAGATCTGTTTGTACCAGGTTTTTGTAGTGTCTTATTTCACCATGAATACAAACATTATTGCTGATTCTAAACCATTATGGACAAAGCAAAACCAGAGCTACATGCAGCACACAAAGAAATGTCATTTTGCTCTGTACAGAGCGGCCTCTGGTGGCGGTGCATGACGCTCTTCAGTGTTTTTGTACAGCTCTACATATACTTTGTGTGACTGTGGCTCCGAGCACAGTAGTACACTGCAGTGTCTCCAGGCTGCATGTTCTGTCCATTCAGAGTCACTGTTTTTGTGGAAGTGTCTAAATCAATACTGAATTTGTTCTTTAGAGAATCTTTTATGTTAAAGCTGCTTGTGCCTTTGTACCCAATCCACTCCAGGCCTTTCCCAGCAGGCTGTCTGACCCAGTGTGTCCAGTAGCCAAGATCATATGACACAGTACAGGGGATGGTGAGACTGTGTCCTGGCTGCACAGTCACAGAGGCTGGCTGTGTCAGTGTCTCACACTTCACACCTGTGGAGGACAGAAATGTGTTGAGGAGATGCTTCAATAACAGGAGCATTGTGTGTAAGTGGAGCTGATGTTGAGTGTGAAAGAGGAAAACTCACAGAGCAGACAGAGAGCAGCCCACAGCAGAGTGAGTGTGTCCATCCTGAGACTGCACATGTGACCGAGGAGGAGCAGCAGCACACTATGTACTGCACACACATTTACATCTGCTCTGCATACACTCCTCCTCTCACTGACACAGCCATGGAAAAGTTCCCTTATAAGGAACAACTAAGTGTATCTGCACATGTTATTTTCATACTATTAATTTACTAACATTTCCATAATATATTGTACTAGTTGATTAGAAGTCATCATTATTTTGATCACATCACACTGAAAAACAATGTACAAAGATCTGTAATAGTCCGGTGTTTTACAGTCAAAAGTACACACGCACTGTTCATTTGAATAATGTTCAGAAAATGTTTGAATTGTCCATAATTTACTATCAAAAGTCAAAAATAGACTCAACAGCTAAAATGCTAAAATCATTTATATTTTATGTAAATGATTTTTGACATTAGCAGCAGGTAGGATCTTGGTTGTCTTTAGACCTGTGCCAGAGCATTGTGGAACTGAACAGGGCTGCACTTTATCATCTGTTAATTTCATTGCATCTATAAAGAAAACTTAACTTTTATTAAAATTCATGATCCAAAAAAAACAAAAAACAAAAACAACTTACTGCAATAGTTTTCATCATCCAACCATGACTACTAATTGTCTGTTAAATCTGTTTTCCTTGTACAGATTGATCAGGCTGCTTCCCATGCCCGCGGTTTCACCTCAGTCCTGGTCAAACGTGATCGTCCAATCAGATTTTATTTTGTTCACTGATACATGATTTACAAAACTGTCTAATCCACCTGTCAATCATGCCCATCTGACCTGGAGGAGATTAGCCAGTCTGAGACTCACATCTTTGTAAAGTATTGAAGAAGTGTGTATTCTGGATCCTAGGCAAGTTTACTAATGCTACTTTTTACTCACTTCTATCATGGTTTGATTTCAGACCTGTTTCATAAGTGATTCTATTTGCCTAATGTAAGATTTTAAATGTTTTGAATAGACTTCCGCTATGTCTTTGGATCATCTTAGTTTTTGATTTGCACACGCATGAATACACAGTACTTGTTTTGACTATTTACAGAACAGTGTCACTGCGGTCTATTTACATTTAAACTAAATCATTTCAGCTAGAGACAGTTTACCATTTTTATGTTTTTAAAGGAGACATATCATGCTCTATCAACTTTTAAGAATTTTTAACAATGTTATACAGTTTCATCCACTCAAAGGTGTATTTACAGTGATTCATGCTTGTTTGAGTTATCGTTATTTTCCTGAAATTACTCTGAAAATTACAATTTTCCTCTGTCCCACATACACAGCCACTGCTTTGCTCTTACTTCTTTATAACTATATAGAAGACAGAATAAAATAGCAATGATTTCTTTTGGTCGCTGGAAATTGAAGATCTTTCAGAATATCCTGTGATTTTACTGATTTGTTTTGTGTTTTGTGTTTGACAGTGACAAAGCTGTTCCAGAATGTGATACTGAAGGTGACAATACTGTGTACAGATTACAACATGTGGGAGTTATTTATAAACTCTATGAAGCCAACAGGCCTGTCTTTCCGGTGGAGTTTTTGTTCAGCTCCTCCCTGTGTCTCTCTCACTGTGCTCTCGGGCACAGTAGTACACAGCCGTGTCCTCAGTCTGGAGGTTGTTCATCTGCAGATACAGCTGGTTTCTGCTGTTGTCTCTGGAGATGGTGAACCTGCCTTTCACTGACTCAGAGTAGAGAATAGTGCCCCCACCGCTGCTAATGGCAGCCAGCCACTGCAACCCCTGCCCAGGAGCCTGTCTGATCCAGCTCATGTCATAGTCGCTAAATGTGAACCCAGATGTTGTACAGGTCAGTCTATGGGGCTCTCCTGGTCTTTTCACAGCTGGACCAGATTCAGTCAGAGTCTGAGCAAAGACACCTGTGGAAACAACCCAAAACTGTATTCAAATTCATCCTGCTGTCATTTACCAGTATTAGTCCAGAGCAACAGTTCACCTGTCCAGTATGTGAGAAACACAAGTGCTGTCCTGTAGTCCATTTTGTTCAAGTGTCCACGGCTCTGTTTCCTCTACACAGAGTTAAATAGAGGAGAGGATTTCAGGTTTGCATTGGCTCCTCCCCAGTGACAACTGCTGATACATTGATACATGTTTGAAGGCTCTGAGGCGTAAAAGCCTAAAGTCAGTGTCAGTGTGTGATTGTTGGGAGACAAATTCCTAAAAATGTGTCACTAAAAATACATTTTCGTACACAATTATGAAACACAAATTGATATTATTGATAAAATTTATATTTTTTTTAAATACAAATATCTCATAAAATTCACACTTGTGCATTTATGTCATAGAGAATAGAAATAACCTTTATTATAGTTAGTTTGACGTTAGGTTGATATGTTAAACCAAAGATGTTCATTTTGTCTTCTTATGTACTTTAACTTGCATGATTTGCATTGGATGTTGTAGATGGCGTTCCATTTTTGTTTTTGTGGGATTTTATGTTTGGGGAGTACTAGCTGTTGGTGGAGTTTTGTGTATGGTTTGACCACAGTGCTTATGGTTCAGTTATTCCTCTTATTTATTTATTTATTTATTTATTTATTTGAAATAGGGACAAAACACATTAATGAACATATATATGATACGTAAATATGTTATCAGATTGTAGCCCAGGGCTAATTTCCATCTGCTGTCCCTAGACAGGTTGATGTAATCATAAAGCAAATACACACAGTAAAAACAATACACCCAGACAGATAATACAATACTACAAATAGACAGACATAAAGAGATGGTCAGTCACAAGATCACAGACACAGGTCAACTAAAGGATGTTAGATTATTTGATCAAAATTGCACGCTGCCCTGTACTTATATGTATGTATGTACTTAGAGGAATAACTGAACCCTGAACACATAAGCACTGTAGTCAAACCATACACAAAACTCCACCAACAGCTAGTACTCCCCAAAGATAAAATCCCACAAGAACAAAAATGCAGCACCATCTACGAAATCCAATGCAAATCATGCAATAAATCATACATAGGGAAAACGGGCCGGGCTTTTCACATCCGAAAAAAGGAACATCAAAAGGAATGTGAAAAAGAAACATCAGGGAGACTCACCAGAACACAAAAAGACAAAGCATTGCAGGAAAACCTAAAATTCGCCATATCAGGCCAGTGTAAAAGAAATAACCACATTATGGATTGGGACGGGGCACGGGTCATCGGATCGGAAAACAACAAATTCAAACGCTGGATCAGGGAGGCCATTGAAATCAGGAAACGAGGCACGGACAGAATTAACCGAGATGACGGAGCGTTCCTCCTTTCACACACCTGGGACATCCTCCTCCAGAGAGCACCAGGCGACGGGAGGCGTGGTCAGTCTGAGCGACCCGCCAGGTCCATCAGGCTGACCACGCCTACAGGAAGTAACAACAGCTGACCACACCTACAGGAAGTAACAACAGCTGACCACACCTACAGGAAGTAACAACAGCTGACCACGCCCACAGGAAGTAACAACAGCTGACCACGCCCACAGGAAGTAACAACAGCTGATATACGACATGTCACCACCAACACCGGTGACAATTCTGAAGATGCAGCAGCAGCAGCAGCCGAAACATGTCAACAAGGTAAATACAAGTTACTGTATTGTCTTAAAAAAGAACCCAAGAAGTTAAAGGCTGATATGTTGTTACAGCATTTATGATCTTGGATAGCAGCAGCAGTAAAAAAGAAATGTTCCAGTGTATTTTGGAATCTGACAGGGCTGCCCTGTATTGCCTCTTAACTTTGTTACATCTTTAAACAGAAATTTAATTTTCAGAAATTTAATTTTCTTAGAATAAATTAAGAAAATTAAATAAAATAATAATTAACTAAAATAATTAAGCAAATAAGTAATCATATAATTGTAACTTACTAGAATTCCTCTTTCTTTTATGTCCACTAACTCTGTTATTTGTCATATAGTAAGAGGGTGGAAACCTGTTATTTCATCACTATTAGAATGGCACCGGTTATTTTGGACAAATTTTTATTATTATTTTACAGTGATTTTCAAGGTGAAAGAGAGCATCACCTTTTATCATTTTCAGTCATTTGTTTGGCTTGTGGTTGCAAAAGAAAATAAAAATATCAAATTTCATGGTATTTGCTTTAGAGTGAATTTCCAGCCTGTGTTTGAGAGGTCCATCCACAGTTTCTCTTGGTTGGATGTTTTTATACATGAGCTGCATTCTTCCTGTCACTGTGCTCTTCGGGCACAGTAGTAAACAGCAGTGTCTTCTGCTGTCAGACCTGTGATCTCCATGTACTGGGTGCTGCTGGGGACATTTTCAGTCAGAGTGAAGCGTTGTTGAAAGTCACTGGCATAAGTTGGCGAATTACTGCCAGTATTCATTCTTCTGATCCACTCGAGCCCTTGTCCTGGTCTCTGTCGTATCCAGTGCATGTAGTAGCTTGTCATAGAATAACCAGATGTAATGCAGGACATCTTCACACTCTCTCCAGCTCTTTTCACCAGAGAAGATGGCTGCTCCAGTCTGATCTCTGTCCACACACCTGTACAAGAAAAAACATATGAATTTAATATACAGTACACTCAAACATTTTCAAATCACAATTAAAATATCATAATTATTAAAGTCTTACAATTAATTGTAGCTATAAATAATAATGTTATTACAGCATATTTTGCCATTTTGAAAATCAGACTTGTGTTCGATGTTGCAGTTCAATTGGGTTTCTGTGGCACAGAATAACTTAGTGGTGCCTTTTTAAAGAGTGTATCATTTGCATATGCAATACCTCCCTCTGCTGGACACAGACAATAATGCTGATTGTAATTCCATTGTTTTCTCATTCAATGACAATAAAGGACTCAAACTATAGCGTAATGGAAGACTATATTATAATCAATGCTAAATTGGGAAGCTTCGTGTGTTGCAGCTGCTTCTTCTTCTTTTAAGACAATTTTAACAGAAACAGTTTTCTTGTCAATATGTTACATTTATTTATATCATGGAAAACAAATGTAGCTCACATCAAATTATTAGTGTGTGTTTTTGTGACAACAGTGCTAAAAACTGGGAAACCTTCCACTATTTTTATACAGTAGAGAAGAGCACAGTGAACAGAGAAGTGTTTTTTGTCTCCGTGCTCTGTTATTCTGTCTCATTGTGTCTCCTCCTGGCGCAGTAATAGAGCGCAGTGTCCTCTGTCCTCAGACAAAAATGTACATATGTTGTATCAGTTTACCGGCCCATGTGACTACAGTTGGTATGCTTCACAATAGAATATAACAGCAATGGAATGCAATCAAGTTTGAGTATTGATTTATCAGAACTTATGTTAGGTTTGTAACAGAGGCTTGAAAGAATCACATAATGAAGGAGACATTATGATAAATCGACTTTAGCCATGTTATAAATGTTTCCCCTTCTAATTTATCCACTCACAGTTGTGTTTAGAGTGATTCATGCATGTCTGAGTCCTCTTCATTCTCCTGCAATCAAGACACTGTTACTCTGATAATTCACATTTTCCCCTGTCCCCTAACACCCCACTGCTCTGCTCTCACTTTGTTATATCTATGTAGAAGACAAAATGAAACAGCAATGATTTCTTTGTAGGTCACTGCACACTCAAGTTCTTTCAGGGTAATGTTATGTTTTGTGTTTGACAGTGACAAAGCTGTAACAGAATGTAAAGTCAAAAGACAATTATGCTATTATTATTTATTAGTTTCATGGATTCATTTCAGGCCACTAACAGATCAGGACTGTCTTTATTTCCGGTGGAGTTTTTGTTCAGCTCCTCCCTGTGTCTCTCTCACTGTGGTCTCGGGCACAGTAGTACACAGCCGTGTCCTCAGTCTGGAGGTTGTTCATCTGCAGATACAGCTGGTTTCTGTTGTTGTCTCTGGAGATGGTGAACCTGCCTTTCACTGACTCAGAGTAAGCAGTGCCCCCAACGCTGTTAATGTAAGCGAGCCACTGCAGCCCCTGCCCAGGAGCCTGTCTGATCCAGCTCATGCCAAAGCTGCTAAATGTGAACCCAGATGTTGTACAGGTCAGTCTATGGGGCTCTCCTGGTCTTTTCACAGCTGGACCAGATTCAGTCAGAGTCTGAGCAAAGACACCTGTGGAAACAACCCAAAACTGTATTCAAATTCATCCTGCTGTCATTTACCAGTATTAGTCCAGAGCAACAGTTCACCTGTCCAGTATGTGAGAAACACAAGTGCTGTCCTGTAGTCCATTTTGTTCAAGTGTCCATGGCTCTGTTTCCTCTACACAGAGTTAAATAGAGGAGAGGATTTCAGGTTTGCATTGGCTCCTCCCCAATGACAACTGTTGCATAAGAGGATGAAAGATGAATGACAGGGTGATGGTTTTGTTGAGTGTTAAATTCCCCCAAAAAACTGGCAATATATACATGTTTTTATCAGTCTGTACAATACAATTTATTACACAATTATGAAACACAAACATAAAATTACAAGATAATGGTGCATTTATGTCATAGATAGAGATAGAGTGTGAAGAGCTTAGGAGCTATAACAATCCCCTGCAGGACTCCAGAATTATTTACCCAGCACTATAGCCGTAAATGAACGTACATGTTTGCTTTACTTTTTTTTTTGATAAATAACACAGTATCTCTCTCTGCTGGACACAAACACTAGTGTAATGATGGAAAAAATACGTTTGGAACCTCCAAGTTTGTTTCAGCTGCATATGGTTCTTGCAAAAATAAAAAGGAAAAACGTGATCTGTTGAAATCTTGTAACTGTAATAGTTGGTAAATAGATAAAAAAACAATCAGAATTTTACTTTTATTTATATTCTGGGGTAAAATGTGGAATCTTTAAACAATTCCTATTTGTGTTGTTTTCTTTTTAAGTTACAAATGCTGCCATAAGTCATGAAGAGGTCCACTAATTTTAGCCAGTAGAGAGAATATTTTTGCAGAGGTTTTAGAGGTAATTTAATTGCTGTTAATAGAAAACTAAAATCACACATCTATTTATATTCACGAGTATAAAAGGGAAACCTGAAGCAGATCAGCGCATCAGATGTTTTTTTTATTTCATTTTTTTCATGTGTGACAATAGTGCTTAAAGCTGCTAAAGCATCTCACTATTTTTATCCAGTAGAGAAGTTCAGAGTGAAGAGAGAAAGTAGTTTTTGTCCCAGCGCTCTGTTTTTCTGTCTCATTGTGTCTCTTCTGGCACAGTAATACAGCGCAGTGTCCTCTGTCCTCAGACCGCTCATCTGCAGATACACCTGGCTGCTGGAGTCGTCTCTGGAGATGGTGAAGCGTCCCTCCACTGATTTGGAGTAGTAGATTGGGGTACTGGCTGTGCTCACATATGCAATCCACTCCAGTCCTTTACCTGGAGCCTGTCTGATCCAACTCCACCCATTGTTTCTGAAGTTTAACCCAGAGGTAGTACATGTGAGTCTATGGGATTCTCCAGGACGTTTGACGGCTGATCCAGACTCTGTTATGGACCAAGCATGAACAATATTGAAAAGGCACACAGCACACAGCAGTATAGTGAAGTCTGTAACAGCCATTGTAGCACGGTGCTGCTTACAATCGTGCGCTTACACTTTAAATATTATCCTAGCTGAAGCTCCTCCCACTATCCGAACTATGACCATAAACCCAAATTCACAAACAATTTATGCCATCATATATTTACATAAAGAATTATAAACACCATCTCAATCTGTTTTTGTGACCACAGTTGGGATGTTTCACTTGGACTATAGAATACATCAACAATGATCTGCCTCAAAATGTGACTAATTTGTAGTAATTACAGCTCTTGTCAGGTTTGTGGTAGAGGCTGTTTGATTGTGAAATGTTTTTCTGTTGAATGCAGCTCTATGAATAAAACTCACCATAAACTGAAATGAAGATCAGATCAGAGAGGATAACGTATTGTCCCCTAAAAATAAAAAAAGTTCCAGTCATGTTTTTGTCATGGTGTTTTTCACTGTGGTAGCTGCTGCTATAAAGTCACAGTGATCCACCTCTGCACATAAACCCCCCCTGCTGTTTCTCACTGTAACTAATGCTGCAACATCAGGAGGATTTCATGATCACTGTCACACACGACTACTGTAGAATCTAAAGACTAGATTGCTTTTCTGTCCTTGTTGAACATTTCTTATACAATATTTTTTCCTTCATTAACTTATTATAAATGTGATGTGTTGTTGTTTCATGTTTGTCTTATGACTGTAGCTCACCATGAATCAGGCAGTGCTGTTTCTTTTTTTCTTTGTGTTGTTACAAACATTAAACAATTATGCAGGTTATAAACAAATTAAAACTTTATTTTAAAAGTTGATCTAAAACTATAAGTCGTTGTTCACTGATGTGGCAGTATGGTTAAGTCTTGTTGATCCCAACCCATCTTGAACCAAACAAAAACAATATTCTAGAGCCACATGCAGCACACATAGAATTCTTGCTGTGTAAAGAGCGCCCTCCCTGGTTGTCACTGTGAATAACACTCTTAAATGTTTTTGTATAGCTCTAAATATACTCTGTGTGACTGTGACCCTCGAGCACAGTAGTACACTGCAGTGTCTCCAGGCTGCATGTTCTGTCCATTCAGAGTCACTGTGTTATTGGAGGAATCTACATTTATACTGAACTTGTTCTTCAGAGAATCTTTATGGAGAGTGCCTCCTGTGGATTTGCTTCCAATCCACTCCAGGCCTTTCCCAGCAGGCTGTCTGATCCATGCAGTAGCATAGCTGCTAACATCATATGAGACAGTACAGGGGATGGTGAGACTGTGTCCTGGCTGCACAGTCACAGAGGCTGGCTGTGTCAGTGTCTCACACTTCACACCTGTGGAGGACAGAAATGTGTTGAGGAGATGCTTCAATAACAGGAGCATTGTGTGTAAGTGGAGCTGATGTTGAGTGTGAAAGAGGAAAACTCACAGAGCAGACAGAGAGCAGCCCACAGCAGAGTGAGTGTGTCCATCCTGAGACTGCACATGTGACCGAGGAGGAGCAGCAGCACACTATGTACTGCACACACATTTACATCTGCTCTGCATACACTCCTCCTCTCACTGACACAGCCATGGAAAAGTTCCCTTATAAGGAACAACTAAGTGTATCTGCACATGTTATTTTCATACTATTAATTTACTAACATTTCCATAATATATTGTACTAGTTGATTAGAAGTCATCATTATTTTGATCACATCACACTGAAACACAATGTACAAAGATCTGTAATAGTCCGGTGTTTTACAGTTAAAAGTACACACGCACTGTTCATTTGAATAATGTTCAGAAAATGTTTGAATTGTCCTTAATTTACTATCAAAAGTAAAAAATAGGCCCAACAGCTAAAATGTCTATAATTTATATTTTATGTAAATGATTTTTTACATTAGCAGCAGGTAGGATCTTGGTTGTCTTTAGACCTGTGCCAGAGCATTGTGGAATTGAACAGGGCTGCACTTTATCACCTGTTAATTTTGTTACATCTATAAAGAAAACTTTTATTAAAATGCATGAACCAAAAAAAAAAAAAAAAAAACTTACTGCAATAGTTTTCATCATTCAACCATGACTACTAATTGTCTGCTAAATCTGTTTTCGTTGTACAGATTGATCAGGCTGCTTCCCATGCCCGCGGTTTCACCTCAGTCCTGGTCAAATGTGATCGTCCAATCAGATTTTGTTCAACTTTTAAGAATTTTTAACAATGTTATACAGTTTCATCCACTCAAAGGTGTATTTACAGTGATTCATGCTTGTTTGAGTTATTGTTATTTTCCTGAAATTACTCTGAAAATTCCAATTTTCCCCTGTCCCACATACACAGCCACTGCTTTGCTCTTACTTCTTTATAACTATATAGAAGACAGAATAAAATAGCAATGATTTCTTTTGGTCGCTGGAAATTGAAGATCTTTCAGAATATCCTGTGATTTTACTGGTTTGTTTTGTGTTTTGTGTTTGACAGTGACAAAGCTGTTCCAGAATGTGATACTGAAGGTGACAATACTGTGTACAGATTACAACATGTGGGAGTTATTTATAAACTCTATGAAGCCAACAGGCCTGTCTTTCCGGTGGAGTTTTTGTTCAGCTCCTCCCTGTGTCTCTCTCACTGTGCTCTCGGGCACAGTAGTACACAGCCGTGTCTTCAGTCTGGAGGTTGTTCATCTGCAGATACAGCTGGTTTCTGTTGTTGTCTCTGGAGATGGTGAACCTGCCTTTCACTGACTCAGAGTAGTAAGTAGTGCCCCCACTGCTGCTAATGACAGCCAGCCACTGCAGCCCCTGCCCAGGAGCCTGTCTGATCCAGCTCATGTAATAGTCGCTAAATGTGAACCCAGATGTTGTACAGGTCAGTCTATGGGGCTCTCCTGGTCTTTTCACAGCTGGACCAGATTCAGTCAGAGTCTGAGCAAAGACACCTGTGGAAACAACCCAAAACTGTATTCAAATTCATCCTGCTGTCATTTACCAGTATTAGTCCAGAGCAACAGTTCACCTGTCCAGTATGTGAGAAACACAAGTGCTGTCCTGTAGTCCATTTTGTTCAAGTGTCCATGGCTCTGTTTCCTCTACACAGAGTTAAATAGAGGAGAGGATTTCAGGTTTGCATTGGCTCCTCCCCAATGACAACTGTTGCATAAGAGGATTAAAGATGAATGACAGGGTGATGGTTTTGTTAAGTGTTAAATTCCCCCAAAAAATGTGGCAATATATACATGTTTCTATCTGGTGTTACAATGCAATTTATTACACAATTATGAAACACAAACTGACAATTTTTTTAATTTATTGATTTGTAATAAATTTACAAGATACTGGTGCATTTGTGTCATAAATAGAGATAACGTGTGAAGAGTTTAGGAGCTATAACAATCCCCTGCAGGACTCCAATAGTATTTATACAACACTACATCTGTAGATAAACATACATATTTGTTTTCAATTTTTCTAATGAATAACACATAGTGACATAGTGAATTTGTAATAACAGTTTCTCCCTCTGCTGGACACAGACACTAGTGTAATGATGGGGAAAAAAAAAAAAACTATTTTTTTCTTTTTTATTAACAAATGCTGCCATGAGTCATGAATAGTTCCTCTTTTTTTTTTACACCATAGAGAAGTGCACAGTGAACAGAGGAAGTAGTTTTTGTCCCAGCGCTCTGTTTTTCTGTCTCATTGTGTCTCTTCTGGCACAGTAATACAGCGCAGTGTCCTCTGTCCTCAGACCGCTCATCTGCAGATACACCTGGCTGCTGGAGTCGTCTCTGGAGATGGTGAAGCGTCCCTCCACTGACTTGGAGTAGTAGATTGGGGTACTGGCTGTGCTCACATATGCAATCCACTCCAGTCCTTTACCTGGAGCCTGTCTGATCCAATTCCATCCATAGCTACTAAAGCTTAACCCGGAGGTAGTACATGTGAGTCTATGGGATTCTCCAGGACGTTTGACGGCTGATCCAGACTCTGTTATGGACCAAGCATGAACAATATTGAAAAAGCACACAGCACACAGCAGTACAGAAAGATTTGGAAGGGCCATTTTGCACTGTGCTGTTGTCAATACTGTGATTTTGATTTAAATATCATCTCTTCTGAAGCTCCTCCCACTATCCAAACTATGGCCGGAAAAGCCAAATTGAGGAAAAATCAGTCATGAAAAATGTACATATGTTGTATTCATTTTACTGGTCCCTGTGACTACAGTTTGCATGTGTCACTTGAACTATAGACTACAACAGCAATGGAGTGCAACTAATTTTGAGTGTTGATTAATCAGAACTTATGTCAGGTCTGTTAAAAAAAACAAAAAAAAACAAAAAAAAAAAAACAAGAATGATCACCAGGTCAGAAAGAGTAGAAAAATCCAAGAAATTAAAAAAAGTTCCAGTCTTATTTTTGGCACGGTGTTTTTCACTGTGGGAGCTGCTTTATGGACAATGATTCACCTCTGCACATAAACCCGGACTTCATGTTTGTAGGGCGTAAACTGGTTGTTGGGTTTTAGCAGGTTTTATACAGAATATGACCCATGAGACATTTTGTTTTTTCTTGCTGATTTTGACTGGGTGGAATCATTAACATGCAGTTTATCCAACCTTATTGAGAGTCAGTTTTCATTGTCAAATTAACACTAACAAGAGTCAAACTTCATGTGAAATGGCTTTTGACAATGGTACAAAAGGTGTAACATCAGCCCTGGTTATCGTGGCTTTGAAGACTTCAGTGACTTGATGTTCATAAATGATTATCTCTGAAGTTCTGTTTGTATCAGGTTTTTGTAGTGGCTTATTTCACTGTGCCCCCCACCCACACAGTGACACAAACACATGCAAAAACCACTGACTGCTTTCCTGTCCTTCCTGAACATGAGCGCCATAAGAAAATACACAGTCGTCTTATACTGACTTTAGCTTTACATGTAATATTTTTTATACAGGCTAACGTTTTAGACTCACTGTAGTATTTAATTGAAATGTTTTGCAATAGATTTTTCCAAATGTAATTATTATAATTATTGCTATGAATTATTTTGGTGTGAGGAGTATTATTTGCCATATCAAACATCATTTCATGAAATAAATCTTTTAACTGGTGACAATACATTGCCCAGTGAAGGGCATCTGACATAAAATCTCCCATATTGCTACTATTGCTTTGCTGTGATAATCATCCAGAAAAGAAAGTCATTTGGTCTCTATCCTGAGAAAGAAGAGGTCTGCATTGCTAAACTGCATGAAGTATCATTTATCTGTTTTGGGACCATGTCTTTTCCATTGTCTTTGGTAAATATGGACAACTGCTGATCCTAAACCATCATGGACCAAGCAAAAGCAGTTTTCTAGAGCCACATGCAGCACACATTCAAGTGAAATTTTGGTGTGTAAGGAGCCCCCTCTCTGGTACTTACAGTGAACTGCACCCTTCAGTGTTTTTGTACAGCTCTAGATATACTTTGTGTGACTGTGACTCTCGAGCACAGTAGTACACTGCAGTGTCTCCAGGCTGCATGTTCTGTCCATTCAGAGTCACTGTTTTTGTGGAAGTGTCTAAATCAATACTGAATTTGTTCTTCAGAGAATCTTTATAGTGAGTGCCTCCTGTATATTTCATTCCAATCCACTCCAGGCCTTTCCCAGCAGGCTGTCTGACCCAGTGTGTCCAGTAGCTGCCAAGAGAATATGAGACAGTACAGGGGATGGTGAGACTGTGTCCTGGCTGCACAGTCACAGAGGCTGGCTGTGTCAGTGTCTCACACTTCACACCTGTGGAGGACAGAAATGTGTTGAGGAGATGCTTCAATAACAGGAGCATTGTGTGTAAGTGGAGCTGATGTTGAGTGTGAAAGAGGAAAACTCACAGAGCAGACAGAGAGCAGCCCACAGCAGAGTGAGTGTGTCCATCCTGAGACTGCACATGTGACCGAGGAGGAGCAGCAGCACACTATGTACTGCACACACATTTACATCTGCTCTGCATACACTCCTCCTCTCACTGATACAATGAAATCCCCTTTGAGGAACAATAAAGTGTTGATGCAAGGTCAGAGAAATTGTCATAATATTAATTTTGTTTATTGCACTAATCAATAATCATAATTTGTTTTTATCATATCACAAGTTGAATTAATTTAATTCTAAACAAATACTAAAATCCATGGTGAGCCAGGCTTTTCCAATAAAAAAGTAGAAGCACAAACACAGGCACCACTAAAATATTGTATTTTAAATAAATAATAAATAAATAAATAAATAAATTAATTAATATTTGCCTATAATAAACTACTGAAAGTAATAATTAACCAATTTTATCTTGAGTTGAAATTATACTTCAGTTAATGTCAGCAGCCTGTGTGATTTTGGCACTATGAGCACTTAGAGCAATTTCAGTGTATGTATATATATATATATATATATATATATATATATATATATATATATATATATATATATATATATATATATATATATATATATATATATATAATATGTAATTGTATTTGTCTTAAATAAGTTTTAAAATGTGTTTCAATATCAAGATATAAAGAGAGTTGGAGTGTATACAGCCTCAGAATTTACATGCATTTCTTAAGTATTTGCTTATTCCAAGTAAATTTGTCAATGTCGTCATCTTTTCAACAATATCAGAGATTCCAAACTGCAAGTGTGTGATGTATATGACTTACAAGTAATGAATATATGACTGAAATTATGTAAATCCTGTAATGTCATGTTAATATTAGTAATAATTGCTCATTATTAGTTAGCAGTTACAGAGGAATCTATTGAAAGGTCACTCCAAGATGTAGTATTCTTCTACCATTGGTTTCCTAGATTATAATACTGATATTATCTGCTAATGTAGTCCTAGGTTATACTACTGTTCTGTATATGTGTTTAATGTATATAGTTGAATAGCCTGTTCCCTAATGTGCTTTACACTCTGTTAGGGCCTGGCTCTGTGTTTTTGCACAGCTCTGCTGTTGCTCTGAGTCACTGTGGTCGCACACAGTAATAAACAGCTGAGTCTTCAGGCTGCAGCCTCTGTCCTTGAATAGTCACTGTTCCTGCAGACGTGTCTCTGCTCAGGCTGAACTTGTTCTTCAGAGCATCGTTCTGGTTGATGCTACCTCCTCCCCAATAATCAAATATCCACTCCAGTTTGCCCTCTCTCTGTCTGATCCAGCCTGTGGCATAGCTGCTGTCAGTGAGAGAGTAACCAGAGACCCGGCAGCTGATGGTCAGAGTCTGAGCAGGCTGCAGCAGCACTGAGCCTGGCTGGAGGAGCTCCACACTGTCCACTGTACCTGTGGAAAGACAACAACATCATCACACTCATTGTCCTACAGGGGGCGCTGCTGTAAAGGTCAGGAAGTGTTCTCACAGGAAGCAGCTGCCAGCAGCAGGAGCACAGCCACAGACAACATGACTCAAGTGTGCCTGTCCCTCTCACCACTCGCCTTATATCACTCTGGGATTTGCATATGCATGAATTCACCAGTACAGTTTTTACCACACAGAGTCACTGGTTATCCATATCTTATTTGAATTTAAATCAAAGTATTAATTCACTATATTTGTCTTTTTAAATGAGACATGTTATGCCAGTATGCCTTGTACAAATGTTTAGCCATTAGATTCTACTGGAAGTCCCCAGAGCCAGGCTCAAACACTGGGGTGATCGGGGTTCTCTGTCGTTGGCCCCAGACTCTGGATCAAACTGGCCCCTGATATGCCACTGTCACAGACTTTGGCCTGTTTCTGTGTCTGCACATAGACACCCTGTGTGTCTGTCACTGTAACTGCTGCTCAACTATAGCTCAGGAGGATTTCAGTATTATTCTAATTTCTCTGCAAAAGTAATTGACCTAATACAGACACAAATCAAGAAACGGTGTAATTTGTCAGATTTAAAATAGCTATATTACTATAGCAAGAGAAACATTCAGAACTGAAGAAGCTGCTTGGATGAAGACTCAAAAAGCTTTTGTCCAGTTGACAGAATTGATTCTTTTTTTTTTTTTATTATGGATCCTACCTGGACGACTGACAGATTACACAAACAGCTGTATTACAACTTTATAATAACTAATATGTATCTAGACTTTAATCATGAATTAGTAAATAAAGACTTAATTCATAATAAACAAATTGTTAATACACTATTTGCTCATCATGTTTTAAATGTTTATTTGTGCTTTAAGACTAATTAATGTGCAGTTATTATAAAGTGTGACCCAGTATTCTAGAACCACATGCACTTAAAGCTCCAGTGACATTTTGCTGTATATAGGGCTCCCCCTCTGGTTTTTATTGAGAATGGCACCCTTTAATGTTTTTGTACAGTTGTAAATATACTTTGTGTCCTCAGTCTGGAGGTTGTTCATCTGCAGATACAGCTGGTTTCTGCTGTTGTCTCTGGAGATGGTGAACCTGCCTTTCACTGACTCAGAGTAAGCAGTGCCCCCACCGTAGCTAATGTAAGCGAGCCACTGCAGCCCCTGCCCAGGAGCCTGTCTGATCCAGCTCATGTAATAGTTGCTAAATGTGAACCCAGATGTTGTACAGGTCAGTCTATGGGACTCTCCTGGTCTTTTCACAGCAGTCAGAGTCTGAGCAAAGACACCTGTGGAAACAACCCAAAACTGTATTCAAATTCATCCTGCTGTCATTTACCAGTATTAGTCCAGAGCAACAGTTCACCTGTCCAGTATGTGAGAAACACAAGTGCTGTCCTGTAGTCCATTTTGTTCAAGTGTCCACGGCTCTGTTTCCTCTACACAGAGTTAAATAGAGGAGAGGATTTCAGGTTTGCATTGGCTCCTCCCCAATGAAAGATGAATGACAGGGTGATGGTTTTGTTAAGTGTTAAATTCCAAAAAAAATGGGCAATATATACATGTTTTTATCAGTCTGTACAATACAATTTATTACACAATTATGAAACACAAACATAAAACTACAAGATACTGGGGCATTTATGTCATAAATAGAGATAAAGTGTGAAGAGCTTAGGAGCTATAACAATCCCCTGCAGGCCTCCGGTATTATTTACACGGCACTATATCCGTAGACGAACATACGTGTTTGTTTTAATATTTTTTGATGAATAACACATTGTGAGTGTACAAATTGCAAAACACAGTACCTCCCTCTGCTGGACTCAGACACAAACACAGCAGCATGGTGGCTGAGTGGCAACACTCATGCCTCACAGAAAGAAGGTTACGGATTCGATCCCCGGGTCGCCTGGGCCTGTGTGGAGTTTGCATTTCCTCTGGGTACTCTGGTTTCCCCCATCAACCAAAAACATGCAACACCCCTATGAACAGTTTACAATCAAGGTCCGTCAAGGAATTCCTCCCTCCTGTGGGCTCACCACCTGCAGAGGGGCTCACCACCTGCAGAGGGGTTCATAGGGGTCTGGGTCTGGTGCCCAGAGTAGGATTACAGATGCAAATTAGCTATGAGCTACAATCTGGTACAAACATATCGGCCACTGTGCTTAATGTAATTGTACATTGTCCTAATAAACACACACACACACACACACACACACACACACACACACACACACACATTTGGAACTTCCAAGTTTGTTTGAGCTGCATATTGCTTTTGCAAAAATCAAAAGGAAAAATGTAATCTGTTGAAATCTTGTAATTGTAATAGTTGGTAAATAGGAAAAAATGCATAACTTTAATTTTATTCATATTGTATCTTTTTTTTCTTTTTTATTAACAAATGCTGCCATGAGTCATGAACAGTTCCTCTATTTTTATCCAGCAGAGAAGTGCACAGTGAACAGAGGAAGTAGTTTTTGTCCCAGCGCTCTGTTATTCTGTCTCATTGTGTCTCCTCTGGCACAGTAATACAGCGCAGTGTCCTCTGTCCTCAGACCGCTCATCTGCAGATACACCTGGTTGCTGGAGTCGTCTCTGGAGATGGTGAAGCGTCCCTCCACTGACTTGGAGTAAAAGAAGTTACTACTGCCAGTGTGCACAAATGCAATCCACTCCAGTCCTTTACCTGGAGCCTGTCTCACCAAGTTCCATGCAGCACTGCTGAAGGTAAACCCAGAGGTAGTACATGTGAGTCTATGGGATTCTCCAGGACGTTTGATGGCTGATCCAGACTCTGTTATGGACCAAGCATGAACAATATTGAAAAAGCACACAGCACACAGCAGTACAGAAAGATTTGGAAGGGCCATTTTGCACTGTGCTGTTGTCAATACTGTGATTTTGATTTAAATATCATCTCTTCTGAAGCTCCTCCCACTATCCAAACTATGGCCGGAAAAGCCAAATTGAGGAAAAATCAGTCATGAAAAATGTACATATGTTGTATTCATTTTACTGGCCCCTGTGACTACAGTTTGCATGTGTCACTTGAACTATAGACTACAACAGCAATGGAGTGCAGCTAATTTTGAGTGTTGATTAATCAGAACTTATGTCAGGTCTGTAAAAAAAAAAAAAAAAAAAAAAAAAAAAAAAAGAATTATCACCAGGTCAGAAAGAGTAGAAAAATCCAAGAAATTAAAAAGAAGTTCCAGTATTTTTGGCACGGTGTTTTTCACTGTGGGAGCTGCTTTATGGACAATGATTCACCTCTGCACATAAACCCGGACTGTCTCTCACTGTAACTGATGTTAACTGTAGCTCAGGAGGATTTCATTATTCGTCTAAACTTTATGTAATCATGCACATGAAGGTCACATCATCAACACATTTTCATGAAAACACTGTCAGTAGGACACTTTTGAATCTCCAGCAAAGGTATTAATGCATAAGGATTATTTAGGGTTTATAAACTATTTTTGTATAATATGTAAAAATATCTGATCTCTTTTGTCTTTACAGAATATCATCAGAGTGCACCAGGACTGCAGCTGCTGCCACACAGAGTAATGGAGCAGTTTAAATCAGGCTAAAACCATTGTTGCTAAAATCAAAGTCTGTCTGGTGCATAGTGTAAACACAAATGAAAACAGGTCTTCATTCATTTGAGAGAAGACTGAAATATACTCCAACTAATACAAGATTAAGCTGGACTTTTGTAGGGTGTAAACTACAGGGTTAGCAGGTTTTATACAGAATATGACCCATGAGACATTTTGTTTTTTCTTGCTGATTTTGACTGGGTGGAATCATTAACACGCAGTTTATCCAACCTTATTGAGAGTCAGTTTTCATTGTCAAATTAACACTAACAAGAGTCAAACTTCATGTGAAATGGCTTTTGACAATGGTACAAAAGGTGTAACATCAGCCCTGGTTATCGTGGCTTTGAAGACTTCAGTGACTTCATGTTCATAAATGATTATCTCTGAAGTTCTGTTTGTATCAGGTTTTTGTAGTGGCTTATTTCACTGTGCCCCCCACCCACACAGTGACACAAACACATGCAAAAACCACTGACTGCTTTCCGGTCCTTCCTGAACATGAGCGCCATAAGAAAATACACAGTCGTCTTATACTGACTTTAGCTTTACATGTAATATTTTTTATACAGGCTAACGTTTTAGACTCACTGTAGCATTTAATTGAAATGTTTTGCAATAGATTTTTCCAAATGTAATTATTATAATTATCACTGTGAATTATTTTGGTGTGAGGAGTATTATTTGCCATATCAAACATCATTTTTTGAAATAAATCTTTTAACTGGTGACAAAACATTGCCCAGTGAAGGGCATCTGACATAAAATCTCCCATATTGCTACTATTGCTTTGCTGTGATAATCATCCAGAAAAGAAAGTCATTTGGTCTCTATCCTGAGAAAGAAGAGGTCTGCATTGCTAAACTGCATGAAGTATCATTTATCTGTTTTGGGACCATGTCTTTTCCATTGTCTTTGGTAAATATGGACAACTGCTGATCCTAAACCATCATGGACCAAGCAAAAGCAGTTTTCTAGAGCCACATGCAGCACACGTTCAAGTGAAATTTTGGTGTGTAAGGAGCCCCCTCTCTGGTACTTACAGTGAACTGCACCCTTCAGTGTTTTTGTACAGCTCTAGATATACTTTGTGTGACTGTGGCTCTGCAGCACAGTAGTACACTGCAGTGTCTCCAGGCTGCATGTTCTGTCCATTCAGAGTCACTGTTTTTGTGGAAGTGTCTAAATCAATACTGAATTTGTTCTTTAGAGAATCTTTATAGTTAAAGCCTCCGGTATATTTTCGTCCAATCCACTCCAGGCCTTTCCCAGCAGGCTGTCTGACCCAGTGTGTCCAGTAGCTGCCAAGACCATATGAGATAGTACAGGAGATGGTGAGACTGTGTCCTGGCTGCACAGTCACAGAGGCTGGCTGTGTCAGTGTCTCACACTTCACACCTGTGGAGGACAGAAATGTGTTGAGGAGATGCTTCAATAACAGGAGCATTGTGTGTAAGTGGAGCTGATGTTGAGTGTGAAAGAGGAAAACTCACAGAGCAGACAGAGAGCAGCCCACAGCAGAGTGAGTGTGTCCATCCTGAGACTGCACATGTGACCGAGGAGGAGCAGCAGCACACTATGTACTGCACACACATTTACATCTGCTCTGCATACACTCCTCCTCTCACTGACACAGCCATGGAAAAGTTCCCTTATAAGTAACAACTAAGTGTATCTGCACATGTTATTTTCATACTATTAATTTACTAACATTTCCATAATATATTGTACTAGTTGATTAGAAGTCATCATTATTTTGATCACATCACACTGAAAAACAATGTACAAAGATCTGTAATAGTCCGGTGTTTTACAGTCAAAAGTACACACGCAGTGTTCATTTGAATAATGTTCAGAAAATGTTTGAATTGTCCATAATTTACTATCAAAAGTCAAAAATAGACTCAACAGCTAAAATGTCTATAATTTATATTTTATGTAAATGATTTTTGACATTAGCTGCAGGTAGGATCTTGGTTGTCTTTAGACCTGTGCCAGAGCATTGTGGAACTGAACAGGGCTGCACTTTATCATCTGTTAATTTTGTTACATCAACAAAAAGAATTTCAGTTTTATTCAAAGACAAGATCAATAAACATACTTTATCATAATATTGAAACTTACTACAGTAGTTGTTTTTATCATTCAAACATGTCTAGTAATGAGACTACTGACCCACTTCGATCATGGGTTTATTTCAAACATTATTTACAATATAATTCTATTTGCCTGATGTAAGAAAATGTTTTGAATAGACTTCTGTTCTGTCATCTCAGTTTTTGTACAGCTGTGGAGCCGTCTGCACCACGGTGTTTCCCTTGCACAGTAATAAACAGCCGTATCTCCTTCCTTTGCACTGTTAAGTCGTAAATACACAGTGCTTGTTGAAGTGTCTTTTGTGATAGAAAACTGGCCCTGGAGACTTTGAGCAAATATGGTGCCTGTTCCACTATCAATGCGACCGATCCACTCCAGTCCTCGCCCTGGTTTCTGACGAATCCAGTGCAGCCAAGCTAAAGAGAGCCCCTCCACTTTACAGGACAGTGAGACAGACTGTCCCGGGCTGGTGACCACTGGCTCTGAAGAGGTCAGAGACTGGGCCTGGACCGCTGGAAAAACAGAGAGTTGAAATGGTGTAAAATGCTGTTTGTGCTGTAGATGTGCTCAGTGTTTGTACCCACCTGGAATAAGAGCCCAGAGGAACACAGTCAGTGCTCTCCCCATCATAGTGGAAGCTTAAGGAGTTCTGCAAAGACTCACTTTCACTTGGGCTATAAAAAGAGAGTGGGTGTGGCAACGCTCTAGCTATTTACAAATATTTGCTTCATTCAAGAAAATCTCTCAACGTTGAAATATTTTCAATAATATTAACATTTATGTGATGTATGTTATAAGGATTTTATGATTTAATGCTAAAATTAAGCATATTATCCTATTTTACACTTTACCTGTTTTATCATTTTATTATTGCTTGTGAAAGCAACTTCAGTTTTCCTGAATACAGAGGAATTTACTGAAAGATTACCTAAAGATGTAGTACTAGTCTGCTAATATGTAGTCCCAGGTTATAAGACTGTGTACTGTTCTGATAATGTGTAATTCAATCGCCTTTTCGTTAATGAGCTTTACACTCTGTTAGCGGGTGTCACTGTGATTGTGCACAGCTACATGCAGGATTCAGCAGCGTCACAGTGCGGCACTTTACAATGTTACAGTGAGGTTTATCAGGTCATTTTAGATCAGTATTGGTGCATTTATAGTAAGAAGAATGAAATGCAGAATGAAAACCTTTCATTCTGTACTCTTCTCTCTCATTTAATATCTCTCTTTTTTAATTTTATGATGATTATTTATGTTTTGATTTGTTTGTTTTGCAATTTTAATGTATTTCTTATTGTGTAAAGCACTTTTTTTTTTTGCTCTTTTATTTGGATGGGACAGTGCACATTAATGAACGTACAATTTGCACAACATTACACAGCTTGACGTAAATATGCCAGATTTAGCACAATGCTAATTTCTATCTGTAGTCCCAGACATAAAATAACACTCATTGGACAATATTAGACTGTATGTTGCAGTTGCATACATAATAACACTCACCAGACAAATATGGTGCAGTTGCAAACATAACGAGCAACATAAACAACAAGCAAATACACAACAATGACACATGATACAATACATCTACAGTATCGTTCTTCTGCTGATGGGCTTGGCCTAAAGTGCTGGATGAAAGCTGCTTCTCGCAGTGTGCATAGTAAAGTGTATTTAAGTAAGGTGTCTTTTTTATGTAGTGTATACATGTAGGTGTGTGTGTGTATGCTTCTTGTTTATTATGGCTAGTGTGTAATTGGATGATTACAGTTTTGATTGCTTTTGAGCCATGTCTTAAGGTGTTTTTTAAATGATGCAAATGTTGAACTAGTTCTAATGGAAATAGGTATTGTGTTCCAGTTATTGTAACCTGTGATTGAGAGAGTGTTCTGAGCAAGGGTGGTTTTTCTAAACTGTGCCTCACAGTCCCCCCTAGCAGCTGACCTGGTACTGGACTCACTTTTCCTTTTGAATGAGTGTGAAAAGATGTGGAGCAAAAACATTCCCCTGCAGGACCCCAATATGTTTTACACAACACTATGTCCGTAGCCTAGACCAACATACTGGTGCGTTTTTAATTGCTCTCTATAATGACAAATCTTTTAAAGAATAACCTAGAGGTGCTCATATAAAGAGTGGACAATTTGTTAATAGTGTCTCCCTGTGCTGCACTCAGAAAATATTATAATGATAGACTATATTATAATGAATCCAAAATTGTGAATCCCCAAATGGGTCTTGCAATAATACTTTAAAAAGTAAATTTCTGATCATTTGAATTCAGGTAAAAAGGTAGTTTACTTAACAGAAAGTTTTCATGTTAGAATCACACATCCATTTAAATTTATGGGTATAAAAGGAAAAGTTTGAATCATGTAGAATCAAGTTTTTATTTGAGATTATGGTGCTTAAAATTGGTGAAGCTTCAAACTATTTTTACACAGTGCACAGTGAACAGAGGAAGTAGTTTTTGTCCCTCTGTTATTCTGTCTCATTGTGTCTCTTCTGGCACAGTAATACAGCGCAGTGTCCTCTGTCCTCAGACCGCTCATCTGCAGATACACCTGGCTGCTGGAGTCGTCTCTGGAGATGGTGAAGCGTCCCTCCACTGACTTGGAGTAGTAGATTGGGGTACTGGCTGTGTGCACCAACGCGATCCACTCCAGACCTTTACCTGGAGCCTGTCTGATCCAACTCCATGGATAGAAGCTGAAGCTTAACCCAGAGGTAGTACATGTGAGTCTATGGGATTCTCCAGGACGTTTGACGGCTGATCCAGACTCTGTTATGGACCAAGCATGAACAATATTGAAAAAGCACACAGCACACAGCAGTATAGTGAAGTCTGTAACAGCCATTGTAGCACGGTGCTGCTGTCAACAGTGTGGTTCTCATTTAAATATCAGCTTTACTCAAGCTCCTCCCACTATCCAAACTATGACTATAAACCCAAATTTATGAAAAACAATATGAAACTGAATATTTCAATATATATTTACATATTATATAAGGGCTGGAGGCTGAATATAGGAGGTTATAAATGAGAAAAAACAAAAAAAATGTTTTAAAAGCACCTCAGATGAGAGTGAAACAAAATATTTTCAACTCCATATGATTCTGATTCAGAGCGGTTTTGTTTACAGGTTTAAAGTTTTTATTATTATTATTATTATTATTATTATTATTATTATTATTATTATTATTATTATTATGGTGTTTTTCATTGTGGTAGCTGCCATATGCACAGTGATACACTCTGCACATAAACACCTGGTCTGTCCGTCACCCTAACTGCTGCTACTATAGGGAGGATTCCATTTTAGATCTGTTTCACTGTGAAACAAATCTACTTTTGGGCACACATCACCTCAAATGTTGTTGTCAAATAACAAATAAAAACAAAACATATATAATGAACACTGAAACATATTGGGAGACCTTTTTATTGTTTTGTTTTTTTCTAACCCTAAGTAAAAACATCTGATCAGCTTGGTCTGTCTACATTATGGCAATAAATGGCACCAAGACTCTAGTTGCTGCCACACTGAGAAGTGAAGCAGTTCAAATTAGGTTCAAACAACAGGGTAAGATCACGAAACACAATTGTCTTCATTCATTAGAGAAAAGACTGAAATGTAAACTGCTAAACTAATATAAGAATTCCATCATACATTTGGAAACATGTTCATAGAGGTCTAAAACTACAGGGTTAAAAGGTTTTATACAGAATATGACCAATGGAGACACAGACATTTTGTTGTTTCTAGTTGATTTGGATAGAAATGATTTAAAATTCCATAGTAAAAGAATTTTATCATAAAGTTCAATAAGTTCAAAAGTCTTAAGAGTTAATGTCCATCGTCAAATTAACATCAACAAGAGTAAACCTTCATCTGTAATGGTTTGTACAATAGTGCAGAGGGTGTAGCATCTCTCTTTGAAGAGTACAACGGCCTCATGTTCATAAATGATTGTCTCTGTAGATCTGTTTGTACCAGGTTTTTGTAGTGTCTTATTTCACCGTGAATACAAACATTATTGCTGATTCTAAACCATTATGGACAAAGCAAAACCAGAGCTACATGCAGCACACAAAGAAATGTCATTTTGCTCTGTACAGAGCGGCCTCTGGTGGCGGTGCATGACGCTCTTCAGTGTTTTTGTACAGCTCTACATATACTTTGTGTGACTGTGACTCTCGAGCACAGTAGTACACTGCAGTGTCTCCAGGCTGCATGTTCTGTCCATTCAGAGTCACTGTTTTTGTGGAAGTGTCTAAATCAATACTGAATTTGTTCTTTAGAGAATCTTTTATGTTAAAGCTGCTTGTGCCTTTGTACCCAATCCACTCCAGGCCTTTCCCAGCAGGCTGTCTGATCCATGCTGTGTAGTAGCCAAGAGAATATGAGACAGTACAGGGGATGGTGAGACTGTGTCCTGGCTGCACAGTCACAGAGGCTGGCTGTGTCAGTGTCTCACACTTCACACCTGTGGAGGACAGAAATGTGTTGAGGAGATGCTTCAATAACAGGAGCATTGTGTGTAAGTGGAGCTGATGTTGAATGTGAAAGAGAAAAACTCACAGAGCAGACAGAGAGCAGCCCACAGCAGAGTGAGTGTGTCCATCCTGAGACTGCACATGTGACCGAGGAGGAGCAGCAGCACACTATGTACTGCACACACATTTACATCTGCTCTGCATACACTCCTCCTCTCACTGACACAGCCATGGAAAAGTTCCCTTATAAGGAACAACTAAGTGTATCTGCACATGTTATTTTCATACTATTAATTTACTAACATTTCCATAATATATTGTACTAGTTGATTAGAAGTCATCATTATTTTGATCACATCACACTGAAAAACAATGTACAAAGATCTGTAATAGTCCGGTGTTTTACAGTCAAAAGTACACACGCACTGTTCATTTGAATAATGTTCAGAAAATGTTTGAATTGTCCATAATTTACTATCAAAAGTCAAAAATAGACTCAACAGCTAAAATGCTAAAATCATTTATATTTTATGTAAATGATTTTTGACATTAGCAGCAGGTAGGATCTTGGTTGTCTTTAGACCTGTGCCAGAGCATTGTGGAATTGAACAGGGCTGCACTTTATCATCTGTTAATTTCATTGCATCTATAAAGAAAACTTAACTTTTATTAAAATTCATGATCCAAAAAAAAAAAAAAAAAAAAAAAAGAAACTTACTGCAATAGTTTTCATCATTCAACCATGACTACTAATTGTCTGGTAAATCTGTTTTCCTTGTACAGATTGATCAGGCTGCTTCCCATGCCCGCAGTTTGACCTCAGTCCTGGTCAAACGTGATCGTCCAATCAGATTTTGTTTTGTTCACTGACACATGATTTACAAAACTGTCTAATCCACCTGTCAGTCATGCCCATCTGACCTGGAGGAGATTAGCCAGTCTGAGACTCACATCTTTGTAAAGTATTGAAGAAGTGTGTATTCTGGATCCCAGGCAAGTTTACTAATGCTACTTTTTACTCACTTCTATCATGGTTTGATTTCAGACCTGTTTCATAAGTGATTCTATTTGCCTAATGTAAGATTTTAAATGTTTTGAATAGACTTCCGCTATGTCTTTGGATCATCTTAGTTTTTGATTTGCACACGCATGAATACACAGTACTTGTTTTGACTATTTACAGAACAGTGTCACTGCCGTCTATTTACATTTAAACTAAATCATTTCAGCTAGAGACAGTTTTTAATTATTATTTTTTTAGCCATTATCTATTATCTTGTTTTATTGCATGTTCCATTTTCCTGCTGTTCTTGAACTGTGCGTTGCAACACTGGAATTTCCCCACTGTGGGACTAATAAAGGCATATCTTATCTTATCTTATCTTATCTTACCATTTTTATGTTTTTAAAGGAGACATATCATGCTCTATCAACTTTTAAGAATTTTTAACAATGTTATACAGTTTCATCCACTCAAAGGTGTATTTACAGTGATTCATGCTTGTTTGAGTTATCGTTATTTTCCTGAAATTACTCTGAAAATTACAATTTTCTCCTGTCCCACAAACACAGCCACTGCTTTGCTCTTACTTCTTTGTAACTATATAGAAGACAGAATAAAATAGCAATGATTTCTTTTGGTCGCTGGAAATTGAAGATCTTTCAGAATATCCTGTGATTTTACTGGTTTGTTTTGTGTTTTGTGTTTGACAGTGACAAAGCTGTTCCAGAATGTGATACTGAAGGTGACAATACTGTGTACAGATTACAACATGTGGGAGTTATTTATAAACTCTATGAAGCCAACAGGCCTGTCTTTCCGGTGGAGTTTTTGTTCAGCTCCTCCCTGTGTCTCTCTCACTGTGCTCTCGGGCACAGTAGTACACAGCCGTGTCCTCAGTCTGGAGGTTGTTCATCTGCAGATACAGCTGGTTTCTGCTGTTGTCTCTGGAGATGGTGAACCTGCCTTTCACTGACTCAGAGTAAGCAGTGCTCCCATCGCTCCATATGACAGCCAGCCACTGCAGCCCCTGCCCAGGAGCCTGTCTGATCCAGTGCATGTGAAAGCTGCTAAATGTGAACCCAGATGTTGTACAGGTCAGTCTATGGGGCTCTCCTGGTCTTTTCACAGCTGGACCAGATTCAGTCAGAGTCTGAGCAAAGACACCTGTGGAAACAACCCAAAACTGTATTCAAATTCATCCTGCTGTCATTTACCAGTATTAGTCCAGAGCAACAGTTCACCTGTCCAGTATGTGAGAAACACAAGTGCTGTCCTGTAGTCCATTTTGTTCAAGTGTCCACGGCTCTGTTTCCTCTACACAGAGTTAAATAGAGGAGAGGATTTCAGGTTTGCATTGGCTCCTCCCCAATGACAACTGTTTGAACTGTCTGAATGTCAAATGTTTGAAGGTTCTGAGGAGTAAAAGTGCTAAAAGAGTGCAATATATACATGTTTTAAATTGCTGAAATAAAGATCTGTCAACAAGTTTTTCAAAATTATTTTACAATTATTAGAAAATTAATTAATTTATTTCATTCTGTTTTATTTATTTTATTATATTACTTGTGTTTCATTACAATTATGAAACACAACTGATAATGCATTTTTTTATTCTTTTACAAATTCCTCATAAATCTACAAGACACTGGTGCATTTATGTCATAGATAGAGTGAAGAACACTGGAGCAAAAATAGTCCCCTGTGGGCCCCCAATATGTTTAGCTCAACATTATATCCATAGATGAACGTCCAGGTTTGTTTTTAGTTTTGATTCATAATTTAGTGGTGCCCATAAAGAGTGCACAATTTGAACATATGGTATCCCCATTTACTGGACACAGACAATTCTGTAATGGTAGAATATATTGTAATCATGAATCGTAAGTTGGGAACCTTCATGTGTGTTTCAGCTGCTTATGGTTCTTACAAGAATATTTTTGCAAAGGTTTTAGAGGTAATTTAATTGCTGTTAATAGAAAACTAAAATCACACATCTATTTATATTCACAAGTATAAAAGGGAAACCTGAAGCAGATCAGCGCATCAGATGTTTTTTTTATTTCATTTTTTTTCATGTGTGACAATAGTGCTTAAAGCTGCTAAAGCATCTCACTATTTTGTGACTACTCTCACTATTCTGTCTTCAGACCGCTCATCTGCAGATACACCTGGAGTCGTCTCTGGAGATGGTGAAGCGTCCCTCCACTGATTTGGAGTAGTAGATTGGGGTACTGGCTGTGCTCACATATGCAATCCACTCCAGACCTTTACCTGGAGCCTGTCTGATCCAATTCCACCCATTGTTTCTGAAGTCTAACCCAGAGGTAGTACATGTGAGTCTATGGGATTCTCCAGGACGTTTGATGGCTGATCCAGACTCTGTTATGGACTAAGCATGAACAATATTGAAAAGGCACACAGCACACAGCAGTATAGTGAAGTCTGTAACAGCCATTGTAGCACAGTGCTGCTTACAATCGTGCGCTTACACTTTAAATATTATCCTAGCTGAAGCTCCTCCCACTATCCAAACTATGACCATAAACCCAAATTCACAAACAATTTATGCCATCATATATTTACATAAAAATTATAAACACCATCTCAATCTGTTTTTGTGACCACAGTTGGGATGTTTCACTTGGACTATAGAATACATCAACAGTGATCTGCCTCAAAATGTGACTAATTTGTAGTAATTACAGCTCTTGTCAGGTTTGTGGTAGAGGCTGTTTGATTGTGAAATGTTTTTCTGTTGAATGCAGCTCTATGAATAAAACTCATCATAAACTGAATTGAAGATCAGATCAGAGAGGATAACGTATTGTCTCCTGAAAATGAAAAAAGTTCCAGTCATGTTTTTGTCATGGTGTTTTTCACTGTGGTAGCCGCTGCTATAAAGTCACAGTGATCCACCTCTGCACATAAACCCCCCCTGCTGTTTCTCACTGTAACTAATGCTGCAACATCAGGAGGATTTCATGATCACTGTCACACACGACTACTGTAGAATCTAAAGACTAGATTGCTTTTCTGTCCTTGTTGAACATTTCTTATACAATATTTTTTCCTTCATTAACTTATTATAAATGTGATGTGTTGTTGTTTCATGTTTGTCTTATGACTGTAGCTCACCATGAATCAGGCAGTGCTGTTTGTTTTTTTCTTTGTGTTGTTACAAACATTAAACAATTATGCAGGTTATAAACAAATTAAAACTTGATTTTAAAAGTTGATCTAAAACTATGAGTCGTTGTTCACTGATGTGGCAGTATGGTTAAGTCTTGATGATCCAAACCCATCTTGGACCAAACAAAAACAATATTCTAGAGCCACATGCAGCACACATAGAATTCTTGCTGTGTAAAGAGCGCCCTCCCTGGTTGTCACTGTGAATAACACTCTTAAATGTTTTTGTATAGCTCTAAATATACTCTGTGTGACTGTGGGTGTCGAGCACAGTAGTACACTGCAGTGTCTCCAGGCTGCATGTTCTGTCCATTCAGAGTCACTGTGTTACTGGAGGAATCAACACTTAAACTGAACTTGTTCTTCAGAGAATCTTTATAGTAAGAGGCTCCTGTGTATTTGCTTCCAATCCACTCCAGGCCTTTCCCAGCAGGCTGTCTGATCCATGCTGTCCAGTAGCTGCCAACAGAATATGAGACAGTACAGGGGATGGTGAGACTGTGTCCTGGCTGCACAGTCACAGAGGCTGGCTGTGTCAGTGTCTCACACTTCACACCTGTGGAGGACAGAAATGTGTTGAGGAGATGCTTCAATAACAGGAGCATTGTGTGTAAGTGGAGCTGATGTTGAGTGTGAAAGAGGAAAACTCACAGAGCAGACAGAGAGCAGCCCACAGCAGAGTGAGTGTGTCCATCCTGAGACTGCACATGTGACCGAGGAGGAGCAGCAGCACACTATGTACTGCACACACATTTACATCTGCTCTGCATACACTCCTCCTCTCACTGATACAATGAAATCCCCTTTGAGGAACAATAAAGTGTTGATGCAAGGTCAGAGAAATTGTCATAATATGAATTTTGTTTATTGCACTAATCAATAATCATTATTTGTTTTTATCATATCACAAGTTGAATTAATTTAATTCTAAACAAATACTAAGATCTGTGGTGAGCCAGGCTTTTCCAATAAAAAAGTAGAAGCACAAAAACAGGCATGTCTAAAATACTGCATTTTTTCAACAATGTTTAGAGAATATGTATCTATCTATCTATCTATCTATCTATCTATCTATCTATCTATCTATCTATCTATCTATCTATCTATATATCTATCTCTCTCTCTCTCTCTCTATATATATATATATATATATATATGTGTGTGTGTGTGTGTGTGTGTGTGTGTGTGTGTATATATATATATTCTGCAAGTGTGTGATGTATATGACTTACAAGTAATGAATATATGACTGAAATTATGTAAATCCTGTAATGTCATGTTAATATTAGTAATAATTGCTCATTATTAGTTAGCAATTACAGAGGAATCTATTGAAAGGTCACTCCAAGATGTAGTATTCTTCTACCATTAGTTTCCTAGATTATAATACTGATATTATCTGCTAATGTAGTCCTAGGTTATACTCCTGTTCTGTATATGTGTTTAATGTATATAGTTGAATAGCCTGTTCCCTAATGTGCTTTACACTCTGTTAGGGACTGGCTCTGTGTTTTTGCACAGCTCTGCTGTTGCTCTGAGTCACTGTGGTCGCACACAGTAATAAACAGCTGAGTCTTCAGGCTGCAGCCTCTGTCCTTGAATAGTCACTGTTCCTGCAGACGTGTCTCTGCTCAGGCTGAACTTGTTCTTCAGAGCATCGTTCTGGTAGAAGCCACCTCCTCCCCACTGATGGAATATCCACTCCAGTTTGCCCTCTCTCTGTCTGATCCAGCCTGTGGCATAGCTGCTGTCAGTGAGAGAGTAACCAGAGACCCGGCAGCTGATGGTCAGAGTCTGAGCAGGCTGCAGCAGCACTGAGCCTGGCTGGAGGAGCTCCACACTGTCCACTGTACCTGTGGAAAGAAAACAACATCATCACACTCATTCTCCTACAGGGGGCGCTGCTGTGAAGGTCAGGAAGTGTTCTCACAGGAAGCAGCTGCCAGCAGCAGGAGCACAGCCACAGACAACATGACTCAAGTGTGCCTGTCCCTCTCACCACTCGCCTTATATCACTCTGGGATTTGCATATGCATGAATTCACCAGTAGAGTTTTTACTACACAGAGTCACTGGTTATCCATATCTTATTTGAATTTAAATCAAAGTATTAATTCACTATATTTGTCTTTTTAAATGAGACATGTTATGCCAGTATGCCTTGTACAAATGTTTAGCCATTAGATTCTACTGGAAGTCCCCAGAGCCAGGCTCAAACACTGGGGTGATCGGGGTTCTCTGTCGTTGGCCCCAGACTCTGGATCAAACTGGCCCCTGATATGCCACTGTCACAGACTTTGGCCTGTTTCTGTGTCTGCACATAGACACCCTGTGTGTCTGTCACTGTAACTGCTGCTCAACTATAGCTCAGGAGGATTTCAGTATTATTCTAATTTCTCTGCAAAAGTAATTGACCTAATACAGACACAAATCAAGAAACGGTGTAATTTGTCAGATTTAAAATAGCTATATTACTATAGCAAGAGAAACATTCAGAACTGAAGAAGCTGCTTGGATGAAGACTCAAAAAGGTTTTGTCCAGTTGACAGAATTGATTTTTTTTTTTTTTTTTTATTATGGATCCTACCTGATGACTGATTACACAAACAGCTGTATTACAACTTTATAATAACTAATATGTATCTAGACTTTAATCATGAATTAGTAAACAAAGACTTAATTCATAATTAACAAATTGTTAATACACTATTTGCTCGTCATGTTTTAAATGTTTATTTGTGCTTTAAGACTAATTAATGTGCAGTTATTATAAAGTGTGACCCAGTATTCTAGAAACACATGCACTTAAAGCTCCAGTGACATTTTGCTGTATATAGGGCTCCCCCTCTGGTTTTTATTGAGAATGACACCCTTTAATGTTTTTGTACAGTTGTAAATATACTTTGTGTCCTCAGTCTGGAGGTTGTTCATCTGCAGATACAGCTGGTTTCCGCTGTTGTCTCTGGAGATGGTGAACCTGCCTTTCACTGACTCAGAGTAAGCAGTGCTCCCACTGTAGCTAATGTAAGCCAGCCACTGCAGCCCCTGCCCAGGAGCCTGTCTGATCCAGCTCATGCCAAAGCTGCTAAATGTGAACCCAGATGTTGTACAGGTCAGTCTATGGGACTCTCCTGGTCTTTTCACAGCTGGACCAGATTCAGTCAGAGTCTGAGCAAAGACACCTGTGGAAACAACCCAAAACTGTATTCAAATTCATCCTGCTGTCATTTACCAGTATTAGTCCAGAGCAACAGTTCACCTGTCCAGTATGTGAGAAACACAAGTGCTGTCCTGTAGTCCATTTTGTTCAAGTGTCCATGGCTCTGTTTCCTCTACACAGAGTTAAATAGAGGAGAGGATTTCAGGTTTGCATTGGCTCCTCCCCAATGACAACTGTTGCATAAGAGGATGAAAGATGAATGACAGGGTGATGGTTTTGTTGAGTGTTAAATTCCCCCAAAAAACTGGCAATATATACATGTTTTTATCAGTCTGTACAATACAATTTATTACACAATTATGAAACACAAACATAAAATTACAAGATAATGGTGCATTTATGTCATAGATAGAGATAGAGTGTGAAGAGCTTAGGAGCTATAACAATCCCCTGCAGGACTCCAGAATTATTTACCCAGCACTATATCCGTAGATGAACGTACATGTTTGCTTTACATTTTTTTTTGATAAATAACACAGTATCTCCCTCTGCTGGACACAAACACTAGTGTAATGATGGAAAAAATACGTTTGGAACCTCCAAGTTTGTTTCAGCTGCATATGGTTCTTGCAAAAATAAAAAGGAAAAACGTGATCTGTTGAAATCTTCTAACTGTAATAGTTGGTAAATAGATAAAAAAACAATCAGAATTTTACTTTTATTTATATTCTGGGGTAAAATGTGGAATCTTTAAACAATTCCTATTTGTTTTGTTTTCTTTTTAAGTTACAAATGCTGCCATAAGTCATGAAGAGGTCCACTAATTTTAGCCAGTAGAGAGAATATTTTTGCAGAGGTTTTAGAGGTAATTTAATTGCTGTTAATAGAAAACTAAAATCACACATCTATTTATATTCACGAGTATAAAAGGGAAACCTGAAGCAGATCAGCGCATCAGATGTTTTTTTTATTTCATTTTTTTCATGTGTGACAATAGTGCTTAAAGCTGCTAAAGCATCTCACTATTTTTATCCAGTAGAGAAGTTCAGAGTGAAGAGAGAAAGTAGTTTTTGTCCCAGCGCTCTGTTTTTCTGTCTCATTGTGTCTCTTCTGGCACAGTAATACAGCGCAGTGTCCTCTGTCCTCAGACCGCTCATCTGCAGATACACCTGGCTGCTGGAGTCGTCTCTGGAGATGGTGAAGCGTCCCTCCACTGATTTGGAGTAGTAGATTGGGGTACTGGCTGTGCTCACATATGCGATCCACTCCAGACCTTTACCTGGAGCCTGTCTGATCCAACTCCACACATTGTTTCTGAAGTTTAACCCAGAGGTAGTACATGTGAGTCTATGGGATTCTCCAGGACGTTTGATGGCTGATCCAGACTCTGTTATGAACTAAGCATGAACAATATTGAAAAGGCACACAGCACACAGCAGTATAGTGAAGTCTGTAACAGCCATTGTAGCACGGTGCTGCTTACAATCGTGCGCTTACACTTTAAATATTATCCTAGCTGAAGCTCCTCCCACTATCCGAACTATGACCATAAACCCAAATTCACAAACAATTTATGCCATCATATATTTACATAAAGAATTATAAACACCATCTCAATCTGTTTTTGTGACCACAGTTGGGATGTTTCACTTGGACTATAGAATACATCAACAATGATCTGCCTCAAAATGTGACTAATTTGTAGTAATTACAGCTCTTGTCAGGTTTGTGGTAGAGGCTGTTTAATTGTGAAATGTTTTTCTGTTGAATGCAGCTCTATGAATACAACTCATCATAAACTGAATTGAAGATCAGATCAGAGAGGATAACGTATTGTCTCCTGAAAATAAAAAAAGTTCCAGTCATGTTTTTGTCATGGTGTTTTTCACTGTGGTAGCCGCTGCTATAAAGTCACAGTGATCCACCTCTGCACATAAACCCCCCCTGCTGTTTCTCACTGTAACTAATGCTGCAACATCAGGAGGATTTCATGATCACTGTCACACACAACTACTGTAGAATCTAAAGACTAGATTGCTTTTCTGTCCTTGTTGAACATTTCTTATACAATATTTTTTCCTTCATTAACTTATTATAAATGTGATATGTTGTTGTTTCATGTTTGTCTTATGACTGTAGCTCACCATGAATCAGGCAGTGCTGTTTCTTTTTTTCTTTGTGTTGTTACAAACATTAAACAATTATGCAGGTTATAAACAAATTAAAACTTGATTTTAAAAGTTGATCTAAAACTATAAGTCGTTGTTCACTGATGTGGCAGTATGGTTAAGTCTTGTTGATCCCAACCCATCTTGAACCAAACAAAAACAATATTCTAGAGCCACATGCAGCACACATAGAATTCTTGCTGTGTAAAGAGCGCCCTCCCTGGTTGTCACTGTGAATAACACTCTTAAATGTTTTTGTATAGCTCTAGATATACTCTGTGTGACTGTGGGTGTCGAGCACAGTAGTACACTGCAGTGTCTCCAGGCTGCATGTTCTGTCCATTCAGAGTCACTGTGTTACTGGAGGAATCAACACTTAAACTGAACTTGTTCTTCAGTGAATCTTTATGGAGAGTGCCTCCTGTGTATTTGCTTCCAATCCACTCCATTGGTTTCCCAGCAGGCTGTCTGATCCATGCTGTGTAGTAGCTGCTAACAGAATATGAGACAGTACAGGGGATGGTGAGACTGTGTCCTGCCTGCACAGTCACAGAGGCTGGCTGTGTCAGTGTCTCACACTTCACACCTGTGGAGGACAGAAATGTGTTGAGGAGATGCTTCAATAACAGGAGCATTGTGTGTAAGTGGAGCTGATGTTGAGTGTGAAAGAGGAAAACTCACAGAGCAGACAGAGAGCAGCCCACAGCAGAGTGAGTGTGTCCATCCTGAGACTGCACATGTGACCGAGGAGGAGCAGCAGCACACTATGTACTGCACACACATTTACATCTGCTCTGCATACACTCCTCCTCTCACTGACACAGCCATGGAACAGTTCCCTTATAAGGAACAACTAAGTGTATCTGCACATGTTATTTTCATACTATTAATTTACTAACATTTCCATAATATATTGTACTAGTTGATTAGAAGTCATCATTATTTTGATCACATCACACTGAAAAACAATGTACAAAGATCTGTAATAGTCCGGTGTTTTACAGTCAAAAGTACACACGCACTGTTCATTTGAATAATGTTCAGAAAATGTTTGAATTGTCCATAATTTACTATCAAAAGTCAAAAATAGGCCCAACTAAATTGCTAAAATCATTTATATTTTATGTAAATGATTTTTGACATTAGCAGCAGGTAGGATCTTGGTTGTCTTTAGACCTGTGCCAGAGCATTGTGGAACTGAACAGGGCTGCACTTTATCATCTGTTAATTTTGTTACATCTATAAAGAAAACTTCACTTTTATTAAAGTGCATGATCCAAAAAAAAAAAAAAAGAAAAAAAAGAAAAAAAGAAACTTACTGCAATAGTTTTCATCATTCAACCATGACTACTAATTGTCTGCTAAATCTGTTTTCCTTGTACAGATTGATCAGGCTGCTTCCAATGCCCGTGGTTTCACCTCAGTCCTGGTCAAACATGATCGTCCAATCAGATTTTATTTTGTTCACTGATACATGATTTACAAAACTGTCTAATCCACCTGTCAATCATGCCCATCTGACCTGGAGAAGATTAGCCAGTCTGAGACTCACATCTTTGTAAAGTATTGAAGAAGTGTGTATTCTGGATCCCAGGCAAGTTTACTAATGCTACTTTTTACTCACTTCTATCATGGTTTGATTTCAGACCTGTTTCATAAGTGATTCTATTTGCCTAATGTAAGATTTTAAATGTTTTGAATAGACTTCCGCTATGTCTTTGGATCATCTTAGTTTTTGATTTGCACACGCATGAATACACAGTACTTGTTTTGACTATTTACAGAACAGTGTCACTGCGGTCTATTTACATTTAAACTAAATCATTTCAGCTAGAGACAGTTTACCATTTTTATGTTTTTAAAGGAGACATATCATGCTCTATCAACTTTTAATAATTTTTAACAATGTTATACAGTTTCATCCACTCAAAGGTGTATTTACAGTGATTCATGCTTGTTTGAGTTATCGTTATTTTCCTGAAATTGCTCTGAAAATTCCAATTTTCTCCTGTCCCACAAACACAGCCACTGCTTTGCTCTTACTTCTTTATAACTATATAGAAGACAGAATAAAATAGCAATGATTTCTTTTGGTCGCTGGAAATTGAAGATCTTTCAGAATATCCTGTGATTTTACTGGTTTGTTTTGTGTTTTGTGTTTTGTGTTTGACAGTGACAAAGCTGTTCCAGAATGTGATACTGAAGGTGACAATACTGTGTACAGATTACAACATGTGGGAGTTATTTATAAACTCTATGAAGCCAACAGGCCTGTCTTTCCGGTGGGGTTTTTGTTCAGCTCCTCCCTGTGTCTCTCTCACTGTGGTGTCGGGCACAGTAGTACACAGCCGTGTCCTCAGTCTGGAGGTTGTTCATCTGCAGATACAGCTGGTTTCTGCTGTTGTCTCTGGAGATGGTGAACCTGCCTTTCACTGACTCAGAGTAAGCAGTGCCCCCACCGCTCCATATGACAGCCAGCCACTGCAGCCCCTGCCCAGGAGCCTGTCTGATCCAGTGCATGGCATAGTCGCTAAATGTGAACCCAGATGTTGTACAGGTCAGTCTATGGGGCTCTCCTGGTCTTTTCACAGCTGGACCAGATTCAGTCAGAGTCTGAGCAAAGACACCTGTGGAAACAACCCAAAACTGTATTCAAATTCATCCTGCTGTCATTTACCAGTATTAGTCCAGAGCAACAGTTCACCTGTCCAGTATGTGAGAAACACAAGTGCTGTCCTGTAGTCCATTTTGTTCAAGTGTCCACGGCTCTGTTTCCTCTACACAGAGTTAAATAGAGGAGAGGATTTCAGGTTTGCATTGGCTCCTCCCCAATGACAACTGTTTGAACTGTCTGAATGTCAAATGTTTGAAGGTTCTGAGGAGTAAAAGTGCTAAAAGAGTGCAATATATACATGTTTTAAATTGCTGAAATAAAGATCTGTCAAGTTTTTACAAAATTATTTTACAATTATTACACAATGTATTTATTTATTTATTTATTTATTTCATTCTATTTTATTTATTTTATTATATTACTTGTTGTTCATTACAATTATGAAACACAACTGATAATGCATTTTTAATTCTTTTACAAATTCCTCATAAATCTACAAGACATTGGTGCATTTATGTCATAGAGTGAAGAACACTGGAGCAAAAATAGTCCCCTGTGGGCCCCCAATATGTTTAGCTCAACATTATATCCATAGATGAACGTTCAGGGTTTTTTTTAGTTTTGATTCATAATTTAGTGGTGCCCATAAAGAGTGCACAATTTGAACATATGGTATCCCCATTTACTGGACACAGACAATTCTGTAATGGTAGAATATATTGTAATCATGAATCGTAAGTTGGGAACCTTCATGTGTGTTTCAGCTGCTTATGGTTCTTACAAGAATATTTTTGCAGAGGTTTTAGAGGTAATTTAATTGCTGTTAATAGAAAACTAAAATCACACATTTATTTATATTCACGAATATAAAAGGGAAACCTGAAGCAGATCAGCGCATCAGATGTTTTTTTTATTTCATTTTTTTCATGTGTGACAATAGTGCTTAAAGCTGCTAAAGCATCTCACTATTTTTATCCAGTAGAGAAGTTCAGAGTGAAGAGAGAAAGTAGTTTTTGTCCCAGCGCTCTGATTTTCTGTCTCATTGTGTCTCTTCTGGCACAGTAATACAGCGCAGTGTCCTCTGTCCTCAGACCGCTCATCTGCAGATACACCTGGCTGCTGGAGTCGTCTCTGGAGACGGTGAAGCGTCCCTCCACTGATTTGGAGTAGAAGATTGGAGAACTGGCTGTGCTCACATATGCAATCCACTCCAGACCTTTACCTGGAGCCTGTCTGATCCAACTCCACCCATTGTTTCTGAAGTTTAACCCAGAGGTAGTACATGTGAGTCTATGGGATTCTCCAGGACGTTTGATGGCTGATCCAGACTCTGTTATGGACCAAGCATGAACAATATTGAAAAGGCACACAGCACACAGCAGTATAGTGAAGTCTGTAACAGCCATTGTAGCACGGTGCTGCTTACAATCGTGCACTTACACTTTAAATATTATCCTAGCTGAAGCTCCTCCCACTATCCGAACTATGACCATAAACCCAAATTCACAAACAATTTATGCCATCATATATTTACATAAAGAATTATAAACACCATCTCAATCTGTTTTTGTGACCACAGTTGGGATGTTTCACTTGGACTATAGAATACATCAACAATGATCTGCCTCAAAATGTGACTAATTTGTAGTAATTACAGCTCTTGTCAGGTTTGTGGTAGAGGCTGTTTGATTGTGAAATGTTTTTCTGTTGAATGCAGCTCTATGAATACAACTCATCATAAACTGAATTGAAGATCAGATCAGAGAGGATAACGTATTGTCCCCTAAAAATAAAAAAAGTTCCAGTCATGTTTTTGTCATGGTGTTTTTCACTGTGGTAGCTGCTGCTATAAAGTCACAGTGATCCACCTCTGCACATAAACCCCCCCTGCTGTTTCTCACTGTAACTAATGCTGCAACATCAGGAGGATTTCATGATCACTGTCACACACGACTACTGTAGAATCTAAAGACTAGATTGCTTTTCTGTCCTTGTTGAACATTTCTTATACAATATTTTTTCCTTCATTAACTTATTATAAATGTGATGTGTTGTTGTTTCATGTTTGTCTTATGACTGTAGCTCACCATGAATCAGGCAGTGCTGTTTCTTTTTTTCTTTGTGTTGTTACAAACATTAAACAATTATGCAGGTTATAAACAAATTAAAACTTGATTTTAAAAGTTGATCTAAAACTATAAGTCGTTGTTCACTGATGTGGCAGTATGGTTAAGTCTTGATGATCCAAACCCATCTTGAACCAAACAAAAACAATATTCTAGAGCCACATGCAGCACACATAGAATTCTTGCTGTGTAAAGAGCGCCCTCCCTGGTTGTCACTGTGAATAACACTCTTAAATGTTTTTGTATAGCTCTAAATATACTCTGTGTGACTGTGGGTGTCGAGCACAGTAGTACACTGCAGTGTCTCCAGGCTGCATGTTCTGTCCATTCAGAGTCACTGTGTTACTGGAGGAATCAACACTTAAACTGAACTTGTTCTTCAGAGAATCTTTATAGTAAGAGCCTCCTGTGTATTTGCTTCCAATCCACTCCATTGGTTTCCCAGCAGGCTGTCTGATCCATGCTGTGTAGTGGCTGCCAACAGAATATGAGACAGTACAGGGGATGGTGAGACTGTGTCCTGGCTGCACAGTCACAGAGGCTGGCTGTGTCAGTGTCTCACACTTCACACCTGTGGAGGACAGAAATGTGTTGAGGAGATGCTTCAATAACAGGAGCATTGTGTGTAAGTGGAGCTGATGTTGAGTGTGAAAGAGGAAAACTCACAGAGCAGACAGAGAGCAGCCCACAGCAGAGTGAGTGTGTCCATCCTGAGACTGCACATGTGACCGAGGAGGAGCAGCAGCACACTATGTACTGCACACACATTTACATCTGCTCTGCATACACTCCTCCTCTCACTGATACAATGAAATCCCCTTTGAGGAACAATAAAGTGTTGATGCAAGGTCAGAGAAATTGTCATAATATGAATTTTGTTTATTGCACTAATCAATAATCATTATTTGTTTTTATCATATCACAAGTTGAATTAATTTAATTCTAAACAAATACTAAGATCTGTGGTGAGCCAGGCTTTTCCAATAAAAAAGTAGAAGCACAAAAACAGGCATGTCTAAAATACTGCATTTTTTCAACAATGTTTAGAGAATATGTATCTATCTATCTATCTATCTATCTATCTATCTATCTATATATCTATCTCTCTCTCTCTCTCTCTCTATATATATATATATATATATATATATATATGTGTGTGTGTGTGTGTGTGTGTGTGTGTGTGTGTGTGTATATATATATATTCTGCAAGTGTGTGATGTATATGACTTACAAGTAATGAATATATGACTGAAATTATGTAAATCCTGTAATGTCATGTTAATATTAGTAATAATTGCTCATTATTAGTTAGCAATTACAGAGGAATCTATTGAAAGGTCACTCCAAGATGTAGTATTCTTCTACCATTAGTTTCCTAGATTATAATACTGATATTATCTGCTAATGTAGTCCTAGGTTATACTCCTGTTCTGTATATGTGTTTAATGTATATAGTTGAATAGCCTGTTCCCTAATGTGCTTTACACTCTGTTAGGGGCTGGCTCTGTGTTTTTGCACAGCTCTGCTGTTGCTCTGAGTCACTGTGGTCGCACACAGTAATAAACAGCTGAGTCTTCAGGCTGCAGCCTCTGTCCTTGAATAGTCACTGTTCCTGCAGACGTGTCTCTGCTCAGGCTGAACTTGTTCTTCAGAGCATCGTTCTGGTAGAAGCCACCTCCTCCCCACTGATGGAATATCCACTCCAGTTTGCCCTCTCTCTGTCTGATCCAGCCTGTGGCATAGCTGCTGTCAGTGAGAGAGTAACCAGAGACCCGGCAGCTGATGGTCAGAGTCTGAGCAGGCTGCAGCAGCACTGAGCCTGGCTGGAGGAGCTCCACACTGTCCACTGTACCTGTGGAAAGAAAACAACATCATCACACTCATTCTCCTACAGGGGGCGCTGCTGTGAAGGTCAGGAAGTGTTCTCACAGGAAGCAGCTGCCAGCAGCAGGAGCACAGCCACAGACAACATGACTCAAGTGTGCCTGTCCCTCTCACCACTCGCCTTATATCACTCTGGGATTTGCATATGCATGAATTCACCAGTAGAGTTTTTACTACACAGAGTCACTGGTTATCCATATCTTATTTGAATTTAAATCAAAGTATTAATTCACTATATTTGTCTTTTTAAATGAGACATGTTATGCCAGTATGCCTTGTACAAATGTTTAGCCATTAGATTCTACTGGAAGTCCCCAGAGCCAGGCTCAAACACTGGGGTGATCGGGGTTCTCTGTCGTTGGCCCCAGACTCTGGATCAAACTGGCCCCTGATATGCCACTGTCACAGACTTTGGCCTGTTTCTGTGTCTGCACATAGACACCCTGTGTGTCTGTCACTGTAACTGCTGCTCAACTATAGCTCAGGAGGATTTCAGTATTATTCTAATTTCTCTGCAAAAGTAATTGACCTAATACAGACACAAATCAAGAAACGGTGTAATTTGTCAGATTTAAAATAGCTATATTACTATAGCAAGAGAAACATTCAGAACTGAAGAAGCTGCTTGGATGAAGACTCAAAAAGGTTTTGTCCAGTTGACAGAATTGATTTTTTTTTTTTTTTTTTATTATGGATCCTACCTGATGACTGATTACACAAACAGCTGTATTACAACTTTATAATAACTAATATGTATCTAGACTTTAATCATGAATTAGTAAACAAAGACTTAATTCATAATTAACAAATTGTTAATACACTATTTGCTCGTCATGTTTTAAATGTTTATTTGTGCTTTAAGACTAATTAATGTGCAGTTATTATAAAGTGTGACCCAGTATTCTAGAAACACATGCACTTAAAGCTCCAGTGACATTTTGCTGTATATAGGGCTCCCCCTCTGGTTTTTATTGAGAATGACACCCTTTAATGTTTTTGTACAGTTGTAAATATACTTTGTGTCCTCAGTCTGGAGGTTGTTCATCTGCAGATACAGCTGGTTTCCGCTGTTGTCTCTGGAGATGGTGAACCTGCCTTTCACTGACTCAGAGTAAGCAGTGCTCCCACTGTAGCTAATGTAAGCCAGCCACTGCAGCCCCTGCCCAGGAGCCTGTCTGATCCAGCTCATGCCAAAGCTGCTAAATGTGAACCCAGATGTTGTACAGGTCAGTCTATGGGACTCTCCTGGTCTTTTCACAGCTGGACCAGATTCAGTCAGAGTCTGAGCAAAGACACCTGTGGAAACAACCCAAAACTGTATTCAAATTCATCCTGCTGTCATTTACCAGTATTAGTCCAGAGCAACAGTTCACCTGTCCAGTATGTGAGAAACACAAGTGCTGTCCTGTAGTCCATTTTGTTCAAGTGTCCATGGCTCTGTTTCCTCTACACAGAGTTAAATAGAGGAGAGGATTTCAGGTTTGCATTGGCTCCTCCCCAATGACAACTGTTGCATAAGAGGATGAAAGATGAATGACAGGGTGATGGTTTTGTTGAGTGTTAAATTCCCCCAAAAAACTGGCAATATATACATGTTTTTATCAGTCTGTACAATACAATTTATTACACAATTATGAAACACAAACATAAAATTACAAGATAATGGTGCATTTATGTCATAGATAGAGATAGAGTGTGAAGAGCTTAGGAGCTATAACAATCCCCTGCAGGACTCCAGAATTATTTACCCAGCACTATATCCGTAGATGAACGTACATGTTTGCTTTACATTTTTTTTTGATAAATAACACAGTATCTCCCTCTGCTGGACACAAACACTAGTGTAATGATGGAAAAAATACGTTTGGAACCTCCAAGTTTGTTTCAGCTGCATATGGTTCTTGCAAAAATAAAAAGGAAAAACGTGATCTGTTGAAATCTTCTAACTGTAATAGTTGGTAAATAGATAAAAAAACAATCAGAATTTTACTTTTATTTATATTCTGGGGTAAAATGTGGAATCTTTAAACAATTCCTATTTGTTTTGTTTTCTTTTTAAGTTACAAATGCTGCCATAAGTCATGAAGAGGTCCACTAATTTTAGCCAGTAGAGAGAATATTTTTGCAGAGGTTTTAGAGGTAATTTAATTGCTGTTAATAGAAAACTAAAATCACACATCTATTTATATTCACGAGTATAAAAGGGAAACCTGAAGCAGATCAGCGCATCAGATGTTTTTTTTATTTCATTTTTTTCATGTGTGACAATAGTGCTTAAAGCTGCTAAAGCATCTCACTATTTTTATCCAGTAGAGAAGTTCAGAGTGAAGAGAGAAAGTAGTTTTTGTCCCAGCGCTCTGTTTTTCTGTCTCATTGTGTCTCTTCTGGCACAGTAATACAGCGCAGTGTCCTCTGTCCTCAGACCGCTCATCTGCAGATACACCTGGCTGCTGGAGTCGTCTCTGGAGATGGTGAAGCGTCCCTCCACTGATTTGGAGTAGTAGATTGGGGTACTGGCTGTGTGCACCAATGCAATCCACTCCAGACCTTTACCTGGAGCCTGTCTGATCCAACTCCACACATTGTTTCTGAAGTTTAACCCAGAGGTAGTACATGTGAGTCTATGGGATTCTCCAGGACGTTTGATGGCTGATCCAGACTCTGTTATGAACTAAGCATGAACAATATTGAAAAGGCACACAGCACACAGCAGTATAGTGAAGTCTGTAACAGCCATTGTAGCACGGTGCTGCTTACAATCGTGCGCTTACACTTTAAATATTATCCTAGCTGAAGCTCCTCCCACTATCCGAACTATGACCATAAACCCAAATTCACAAACAATTTATGCCATCATATATTTACATAAAGAATTATAAACACCATCTCAATCTGTTTTTGTGACCACAGTTGGGATGTTTCACTTGGACTATAGAATACATCAACAATGATCTGCCTCAAAATGTGACTAATTTGTAGTAATTACAGCTCTTGTCAGGTTTGTGGTAGAGGCTGTTTAATTGTGAAATGTTTTTCTGTTGAATGCAGCTCTATGAATACAACTCATCATAAACTGAATTGAAGATCAGATCAGAGAGGATAACGTATTGTCTCCTGAAAATAAAAAAAGTTCCAGTCATGTTTTAGTCATGGTGTTTTTCACTGTGGTAGCCGCTGCTATAAAGTCACAGTGATCCACCTCTGCACATAAACCCCCCCTGCTGTTTCTCACTGTAACTAATGCTGCAACATCAGGAGGATTTCATGATCACTGTCACACACAACTACTGTAGAATCTAAAGACTAGATTGCTTTTCTGTCCTTGTTGAACATTTCTTATACAATATTTTTTCCTTCATTAACTTATTATAAATGTGATGTGTTGTTGTTTCATGTTTGTCTTATGACTGTAGCTCACCATGAATCAGGCAGTGCTGTTTCTTTTTTTCTTTGTGTTGTTACAAACATTAAACAATTATGCAGGTTATAAACAAATTAAAACTTTATTTTAAAAGTTGATCTAAAACTATAAGTCGTTGTTCACTGATGTGGCAGTATGGTTAAGTCTTGTTGATCCCAACCCATCTTGAACCAAACAAAAACAATATTCTAGAGCCACATGCAGCACACATAGAATTCTTGCTGTGTAAAGAGCGCCCTCCCTGGTTGTCACTGTGAATAACACTCTTAAATGTTTTTGTATAGCTCTAGATATACTCTGTGTGACTGTGGGTGTCGAGCACAGTAGTACACTGCAGTGTCTCCAGGCTGCATGTTCTGTCCATTCAGAGTCACTGTGTTACTGGAGGAATCAACACTTAAACTGAACTTGTTCTTCAGTGAATCTTTATGGAGAGTGCCTCCTGTGTATTTGCTTCCAATCCACTCCATTGGTTTCCCAGCAGGCTGTCTGATCCATGCTGTGTAGTAGCTGCTAACAGAATATGAGACAGTACAGGGGATGGTGAGACTGTGTCCTGCCTGCACAGTCACAGAGGCTGGCTGTGTCAGTGTCTCACACTTCACACCTGTGGAGGACAGAAATGTGTTGAGGAGATGCTTCAATAACAGGAGCATTGTGTGTAAGTGGAGCTGATGTTGAGTGTGAAAGAGGAAAACTCACAGAGCAGACAGAGAGCAGCCCACAGCAGAGTGAGTGTGTCCATCCTGAGACTGCACATGTGACCGAGGAGGAGCAGCAGCACACTATGTACTGCACACACATTTACATCTGCTCTGCATACACTCCTCCTCTCACTGACACAGCCATGGAACAGTTCCCTTATAAGGAACAACTAAGTGTATCTGCACATGTTATTTTCATACTATTAATTTACTAACATTTCCATAATATATTGTACTAGTTGATTAGAAGTCATCATTATTTTGATCACATCACACTGAAAAACAATGTACAAAGATCTGTAATAGTCCGGTGTTTTACAGTCAAAAGTACACACGCACTGTTCATTTGAATAATGTTCAGAAAATGTTTGAATTGTCCATAATTTACTATCAAAAGTCAAAAATAGGCCCAACTAAATTGCTAAAATCATTTATATTTTATGTAAATGATTTTTGACATTAGCAGCAGGTAGGATCTTGGTTGTCTTTAGACCTGTGCCAGAGCATTGTGGAATTGAACAGGGCTGCACTTTATCATCTGTTAATTTTGTTACATCTATAAAGAAAACTTCACTTTTATTAAAGTGCATGATCCAAAAAAAAAAAAAAAGAAAAAAAAGAAAAAAAGAAACTTACTGCAATAGTTTTCATCATTCAACCATGACTACTAATTGTCTGCTAAATCTGTTTTCCTTGTACAGATTGATCAGGCTGCTTCCAATGCCCGTGGTTTCACCTCAGTCCTGGTCAAACATGATCGTCCAATCAGATTTTATTTTGTTCACTGATACATGATTTACAAAACTGTCTAATCCACCTGTCAATCATGCCCATCTGACCTGGAGAAGATTAGCCAGTCTGAGACTCACATCTTTGTAAAGTATTGAAGAAGTGTGTATTCTGGATCCCAGGCAAGTTTACTAATGCTACTTTTTACTCACTTCTATCATGGTTTGATTTCAGACCTGTTTCATAAGTGATTCTATTTGCCTAATGTAAGATTTTAAATGTTTTGAATAGACTTCCGCTATGTCTTTGGATCATCTTAGTTTTTGATTTGCACACGCATGAATACACAGTACTTGTTTTGACTATTTACAGAACAGTGTCACTGCCGTCTATTTACATTTAAACTAAATCATTTCAGCTAGAGACAGTTTACCATTTTTATGTTTTTAAAGGAGACATATCATGCTCTATCAACTTTTAATAATTTTTAACAATGTTATACAGTTTCATCCACTCAAAGGTGTATTTACAGTGATTCATGCTTGTTTGAGTTATCGTTATTTTCCTGAAATTGCTCTGAAAATTCCAATTTTCTCCTGTCCCACAAACACAGCCACTGCTTTGCTCTTACTTCTTTATAACTATATAGAAGACAGAATAAAATAGCAATGATTTCTTTTGGTCGCTGGAAATTGAAGATCTTTCAGAATATCCTGTGATTTTACTGGTTTGTTTTGTGTTTTGTGTTTTGTGTTTGACAGTGACAAAGCTGTTCCAGAATGTGATACTGAAGGTGACAATACTGTGTACAGATTACAACATGTGGGAGTTATTTATAAACTCTATGAAGCCAACAGGCCTGTCTTTCCGGTGGAGTTTTTGTTCAGCTCCTCCCTGTGTCTCTCTCACTGTGGTGTCGGGCACAGTAGTACACAGCCGTGTCCTCAGTCTGGAGGTTGTTCATCTGCAGATACAGCTGGTTTCTGCTGTTGTCTCTGGAGATGGTGAACCTGCCTTTCACTGACTCAGAGTAAGCAGTGCCCCCACCGCTCCATATGACAGCCAGCCACTGCAGCCCCTGCCCAGGAGCCTGTCTGATCCAGTGCATGGCATAGTCGCTAAATGTGAACCCAGATGTTGTACAGGTCAGTCTATGGGGCTCTCCTGGTCTTTTCACAGCTGGACCAGATTCAGTCAGAGTCTGAGCAAAGACACCTGTGGAAACAACCCAAAACTGTATTCAAATTCATCCTGCTGTCATTTACCAGTATTAGTCCAGAGCAACAGTTCACCTGTCCAGTATGTGAGAAACACAAGTGCTGTCCTGTAGTCCATTTTGTTCAAGTGTCCACGGCTCTGTTTCCTCTACACAGAGTTAAATAGAGGAGAGGATTTCAGGTTTGCATTGGCTCCTCCCCAATGACAACTGTTTGAACTGTCTGAATGTCAAATGTTTGAAGGTTCTGAGGAGTAAAAGTGCTAAAAGAGTGCAATATATACATGTTTTAAATTGCTGAAATAAAGATCTGTCAAGTTTTTACAAAATTATTTTACAATTATTACACAATGTATTTATTTATTTATTTATTTATTTCATTCTATTTTATTTATTTTATTATATTACTTGTTGTTCATTACAATTATGAAACACAACTGATAATGCATTTTTAATTCTTTTACAAATTCCTCATAAATCTACAAGACATTGGTGCATTTATGTCATAGAGTGAAGAACACTGGAGCAAAAATAGTCCCCTGTGGGCCCCCAATATGTTTAGCTCAACATTATATCCATAGATGAACGTTCAGGGTTTTTTTTAGTTTTGATTCATAATTTAGTGGTGCCCATAAAGAGTGCACAATTTGAACATATGGTATCCCCATTTACTGGACACAGACAATTCTGTAATGGTAGAATATATTGTAATCATGAATCGTAAGTTGGGAACCTTCATGTGTGTTTCAGCTGCTTATGGTTCTTACAAGAATATTTTTGCAGAGGTTTTAGAGGTAATTTAATTGCTGTTAATAGAAAACTAAAATCACACATTTATTTATATTCACGAATATAAAAGGGAAACCTGAAGCAGATCAGCGCATCAGATGTTTTTTTTATTTCATTTTTTTCATGTGTGACAATAGTGCTTAAAGCTGCTAAAGCATCTCACTATTTTTATCCAGTAGAGAAGTTCAGAGTGAAGAGAGAAAGTAGTTTTTGTCCCAGCGCTCTGATTTTCTGTCTCATTGTGTCTCTTCTGGCACAGTAATACAGCGCAGTGTCCTCTGTCCTCAGACCGCTCATCTGCAGATACACCTGGCTGCTGGAGTCGTCTCTGGAGACGGTGAAGCGTCCCTCCACTGATTTGGAGTAGAAGATTGGAGAACTGGCTGTGCTCACATATGCAATCCACTCCAGACCTTTACCTGGAGCCTGTCTGATCCAACTCCACCCATTGTTTCTGAAGTTTAACCCAGAGGTAGTACATGTGAGTCTATGGGATTCTCCAGGACGTTTGATGGCTGATCCAGACTCTGTTATGGACCAAGCATGAACAATATTGAAAAGGCACACAGCACACAGCAGTATAGTGAAGTCTGTAACAGCCATTGTAGCACGGTGCTGCTTACAATCGTGCACTTACACTTTAAATATTATCCTAGCTGAAGCTCCTCCCACTATCCGAACTATGACCATAAACCCAAATTCACAAACAATTTATGCCATCATATATTTACATAAAGAATTATAAACACCATCTCAATCTGTTTTTGTGACCACAGTTGGGATGTTTCACTTGGACTATAGAATACATCAACAATGATCTGCCTCAAAATGTGACTAATTTGTAGTAATTACAGCTCTTGTCAGGTTTGTGGTAGAGGCTGTTTGATTGTGAAATGTTTTTCTGTTGAATGCAGCTCTATGAATACAACTCATCATAAACTGAATTGAAGATCAGATCAGAGAGGATAACGTATTGTCCCCTAAAAATAAAAAAAGTTCCAGTCATGTTTTTGTCATGGTGTTTTTCACTGTGGTAGCTGCTGCTATAAAGTCACAGTGATCCACCTCTGCACATAAACCCCCCCTGCTGTTTCTCACTGTAACTAATGCTGCAACATCAGGAGGATTTCATGATCACTGTCACACACGACTACTGTAGAATCTAAAGACTAGATTGCTTTTCTGTCCTTGTTGAACATTTCTTATACAATATTTTTTCCTTCATTAACTTATTATAAATGTGATGTGTTGTTGTTTCATGTTTGTCTTATGACTGTAGCTCACCATGAATCAGGCAGTGCTGTTTCTTTTTTTCTTTGTGTTGTTACAAACATTAAACAATTATGCAGGTTATAAACAAATTAAAACTTGATTTTAAAAGTTGATCTAAAACTATAAGTCGTTGTTCACTGATGTGGCAGTATGGTTAAGTCTTGTTGATCCCAACCCATCTTGAACCAAACAAAAACAATATTCTAGAGCCACATGCAGCACACATAGAATTCTTGCTGTGTAAAGAGCGCCCTCCCTGGTTGTCACTGTGAATAACACTCTTAAATGTTTTTGTATAGCTCTAAATATACTCTGTGTGACTGTGGGTGTCGAGCACAGTAGTACACTGCAGTGTCTCCAGGCTGCATGTTCTGTCCATTCAGAGTCACTGTGTTACTGGAGGAATCTACACTTAAACTGAACTTGTTCTTCAGTGAATCTTTATGGTGAGTGCCTCCTGTGTATTTGCTTCCAATCCACTCCATTGGTTTCCCAGCAGGCTGTCTGATCCATGCTGTGTAGTAGCTGCTAACAGAATATGAGACAGTACAGGGGATGGTGAGACTGTGTCCTGGCTGCACAGTCACAGAGGCTGGCTGTGTCAGTGTCTCACACTTCACACCTGTGGAGGACAGAAATGTGTTGAGGAGATGCTTCAATAACAGGAGCATTGTGTGTAAGTGGAGCTGATGTTGAGTGTGAAAGAGGAAAACTCACAGAGCAGACAGAGAGCAGCCCACAGCAGAGTGAGTGTGTCCATCCTGAGACTGCACATGTGACCGAGGAGGAGCAGCAGCACACTATGTACTGCACACACATTTACATCTGCTCTGCATACACTCCTCCTCTCACTGACACAATGAAATCCCCTTTGAGGAACAATAAAGTGTTGATGCAAGGTCAGAGAAATTGTCATAATATGAATTTTGTTTATTGCACTAATCAATAATCATCATTTGTTTTTATCATATCACAAGTTGAATTAATTTAATTCTAAACAAATACTAAGATCTGTGGTGAGCCAGGCTTTTCCAATAAAAAAGTAGAAGCACAAAAACAGGCATGTCTAAAATACTGCATTTTTTCAACAATGTTTAGAGAATATATATATATATATATATATATATATATATATATATATATATATATATATATATATATATATATATATATATGTGTGTGTGTGTGTGTGTGTGTGTGTATATATATATTCTGCAAGTGTGTGATGTATATGACTTACAAGTAATGAATATATGACTGAAATTATGTAAATCCTGTAATGTCATGTTAATATTAGTAATAATTGCTCATTATTAGTTAGCAATTACAGAGGAATCTATTGAAAGGTCACTCCAAGATGTAGTATTCTTCTACCATTGGTTTCCTAGATTATAATACTGATATTATCTGCTAATGTAGTCCTAGGTTATACTCCTGTTCTGTATATGTGTTTAATGTATATAGTTGAATAGCCTGTTCCCTAATGTGCTTTACACTCTGTTAGGGGCTGGCTCTGTGTTTTTGCACAGCTCTGCTGTTGCTCTGAGTCACTGTGGTCGCACACAGTAATAAACAGCTGAGTCTTCAGGCTGCAGCCTCTGTCCTTGAATAGTCACTGTTCCTGCAGACGTGTCTCTGCTCAGGCTGAACTTGTTCTTCAGAGCATCGTTCTGGTTGATGCTACCTCCTCCCCAATAATCAAATATCCACTCCAGTTTGCCCTCTCTCTGTCTGATCCAGCCTGTGGCATAGCTGCTGTCAGTGAGAGAGTAACCAGAGACCCGGCAGCTGATGGTCAGAGTCTGAGCAGGCTGCAGCAGCACTGAGCCTGGCTGGAGGAGCTCCACACTGTCCACTGTACCTGTGGAAAGACAACAACATCATCACACTCATTCTCCTACAGGGGGCGCTGCTGTGAAGGTCAGGAAGTGTTCTCACAGGAAGCAGCTGCCAGCAGCAGGAGCACAGCCACAGACAACATGACTCAAGTGTGCCTGTCCCTCTCACCACTCGCCTTATATCACTCTGGGATTTGCATATGCATGAATTCACCAGTAGAGTTTTTACTACACAGAGTCACTGGTTATCCATATCTTATTTGAATTTAAATCAAAGTATTAATTCACTATATTTGTCTTTTTAAATGAGACATGTTATGCCAGTATGCCTTGTACAAATGTTTAGCCATTAGCTTCTACTGGAAGTCCCCAGAGCCAGGCTCAAACACTGGGGTGATCGGGGTTCTCTGTCGTTGGCCCCAGACTCTGGATCAAACTGGCCCCTGATATGCCACTGTCACAGACTTTGGCCTGTTTCTGTGTCTGCACATAGACACCCTGTGTGTCTGTCACTGTAACTGCTGCTCAACTATAGCTCAGGAGGATTTCAGTATTATTCTAATTTCTCTGCAAAAGTAATTGACACAATATTTTTTATTGTAAATACTTATTATTATTTATCTTGTTTTTGATGTGTGCTCTTGTTTTCCTACTTTTTCTAAAACTTGCGTTGTGACATTGAAATTTCCCCACTGTGGGACGAATAAAGGATTATCTTATCTTATCTTATCTTATCTAATACAGACACAAATCAAGAAACTGCTGTAATTTGTCAGATTTAAAATAGCTATATTACTATAGCAAAAGAAACATTCAGAACTGAAGAAGCTGCTTGAATAAAGACTCAAAAAGCTTTTGTCCAGTTGACAGAATTTATTCTTTTTTTTTTTTTTTTAATTATGGATCCTACCTGGACGACTGACAGATTACACAAACAGCTGTATTACAACTTTATAATAACTAATATGTATCTAGACTTCAATAATGAATTAGTAAACAAAGACTTAATTCATAATAAACAAATTGTTAATACACTATTTGCTCGTCATGTTTTAAATGTTTATTTGTGCCTTAAGACTAATTAATGTGCAGTTATTATAAAGTGTGACCCAGTATTCTAGAACCACATGCACTTAAAGCTCCAGTGACATTTTGCTGTATATAGGGCTCCCCCTCTGGTTTTTATTGAGAATGACACCCTTTAATGTTTTTGTACAGTTGTAAATATACTTTGTGTCCTCAGTCTGGAGGTTGTTCATCTGCAGATACAGCTGGTTTCCGCTGTTGTCTCTGGAGATGGTGAACCTGCCTTTCACTGACTCAGAGTAAGCAGTGCTCCCACTGTAGCTAATGTAAGCCAGCCACTGCAGCCCCTGCCCAGGAGCCTGTCTGATCCAGCTCATGCCAAAGCTGCTAAATGTGAACCCAGATGTTGTACAGGTCAGTCTATGGGACTCTCCTGGTCTTTTCACAGCTGGACCAGATTCAGTCAGAGTCTGAGCAAAGACACCTGTGGAAACAACCCAAAACTGTATTCAAATTCATCCTGCTGTCATTTACCAGTATTAGTCCAGAGCAACAGTTCACCTGTCCAGTATGTGAGAAACACAAGTGCTGTCCTGTAGTCCATTTTGTTCAAGTGTCCATGGCTCTGTTTCCTCTACACAGAGTTAAATAGAGGAGAGGATTTCAGGTTTGCATTGGCTCCTCCCCAATGACAACTGTTGCATAAGAGGATGAAAGATGAATGACAGGGTGATGGTTTTGTTGAGTGTTAAATTCCCCCAAAAAACTGGCAATATATACATGTTTTTATCAGTCTGTACAATACAATTTATTACACAATTATGAAACACAAACATAAAATTACAAGATAATGGTGCATTTATGTCATAGATAGAGATAGAGTGTGAAGAGCTTAGGAGCTATAACAATCCCCTGCAGGACTCCAGAATTATTTACCCAGCACTATATCCGTAGATGAACGTACATGTTTGCTTTACATTTTTTTTTGATAAATAACACAGTATCTCCCTCTGCTGGACACAAACACTAGTGTAATGATGGAAAAAATACGTTTGGAACCTCCAAGTTTGTTTCAGCTGCATATGGTTCTTGCAAAAATAAAAAGGAAAAACGTGATCTGTTGAAATCTTCTAACTGTAATAGTTGGTAAATAGATAAAAAAACAATCAGAATTTTACTTTTATTTATATTCTGGGGTAAAATGTGGAATCTTTAAACAATTCCTATTTGTTTTGTTTTCTTTTTAAGTTACAAATGCTGCCATAAGTCATGAAGAGGTCCACTAATTTTAGCCAGTAGAGAGAATATTTTTGCAGAGGTTTTAGAGGTAATTTAATTGCTGTTAATAGAAAACTAAAATCACACATCTATTTATATTCACGAGTATAAAAGGGAAACCTGAAGCAGATCAGCGCATCAGATGTTTTTTTTATTTCATTTTTTTCATGTGTGACAATAGTGCTTAAAGCTGCTAAAGCATCTCACTATTTTTATCCAGTAGAGAAGTTCAGAGTGAAGAGAGAAAGTAGTTTTTGTCCCAGCGCTCTGTTTTTCTGTCTCATTGTGTCTCTTCTGGCACAGTAATACAGCGCAGTGTCCTCTGTCCTCAGACCGCTCATCTGCAGATACACCTGGCTGCTGGAGTCGTCTCTGGAGATGGTGAAGCGTCCCTCCACTGATTTGGAGTAGTAGATTGGGGTACTGGCTGTGCTCACATATGCGATCCACTCCAGACCTTTACCTGGAGCCTGTCTGATCCAACTCCACACATTGTTTCTGAAGTTTAACCCAGAGGTAGTACATGTGAGTCTATGGGATTCTCCAGGACGTTTGATGGCTGATCCAGACTCTGTTATGAACTAAGCATGAACAATATTGAAAAGGCACACAGCACACAGCAGTATAGTGAAGTCTGTAACAGCCATTGTAGCACGGTGCTGCTTACAATCGTGCGCTTACACTTTAAATATTATCCTAGCTGAAGCTCCTCCCACTATCCGAACTATGACCATAAACCCAAATTCACAAACAATTTATGCCATCATATATTTACATAAAGAATTATAAACACCATCTCAATCTGTTTTTGTGACCACAGTTGGGATGTTTCACTTGGACTATAGAATACATCAACAATGATCTGCCTCAAAATGTGACTAATTTGTAGTAATTACAGCTCTTGTCAGGTTTGTGGTAGAGGCTGTTTAATTGTGAAATGTTTTTCTGTTGAATGCAGCTCTATGAATACAACTCATCATAAACTGAATTGAAGATCAGATCAGAGAGGATAACGTATTGTCTCCTGAAAATAAAAAAAGTTCCAGTCATGTTTTTGTCATGGTGTTTTTCACTGTGGTAGCCGCTGCTATAAAGTCACAGTGATCCACCTCTGCACATAAACCCCCCCTGCTGTTTCTCACTGTAACTAATGCTGCAACATCAGGAGGATTTCATGATCACTGTCACACACAACTACTGTAGAATCTAAAGACTAGATTGCTTTTCTGTCCTTGTTGAACATTTCTTATACAATATTTTTTCCTTCATTAACTTATTATAAATGTGATATGTTGTTGTTTCATGTTTGTCTTATGACTGTAGCTCACCATGAATCAGGCAGTGCTGTTTCTTTTTTTCTTTGTGTTGTTACAAACATTAAACAATTATGCAGGTTATAAACAAATTAAAACTTGATTTTAAAAGTTGATCTAAAACTATAAGTCGTTGTTCACTGATGTGGCAGTATGGTTAAGTCTTGTTGATCCCAACCCATCTTGAACCAAACAAAAACAATATTCTAGAGCCACATGCAGCACACATAGAATTCTTGCTGTGTAAAGAGCGCCCTCCCTGGTTGTCACTGTGAATAACACTCTTAAATGTTTTTGTATAGCTCTAGATATACTCTGTGTGACTGTGGGTGTCGAGCACAGTAGTACACTGCAGTGTCTCCAGGCTGCATGTTCTGTCCATTCAGAGTCACTGTGTTACTGGAGGAATCAACACTTAAACTGAACTTGTTCTTCAGTGAATCTTTATGGAGAGTGCCTCCTGTGTATTTGCTTCCAATCCACTCCATTGGTTTCCCAGCAGGCTGTCTGATCCATGCTGTGTAGTAGCTGCTAACAGAATATGAGACAGTACAGGGGATGGTGAGACTGTGTCCTGCCTGCACAGTCACAGAGGCTGGCTGTGTCAGTGTCTCACACTTCACACCTGTGGAGGACAGAAATGTGTTGAGGAGATGCTTCAATAACAGGAGCATTGTGTGTAAGTGGAGCTGATGTTGAGTGTGAAAGAGGAAAACTCACAGAGCAGACAGAGAGCAGCCCACAGCAGAGTGAGTGTGTCCATCCTGAGACTGCACATGTGACCGAGGAGGAGCAGCAGCACACTATGTACTGCACACACATTTACATCTGCTCTGCATACACTCCTCCTCTCACTGACACAGCCATGGAACAGTTCCCTTATAAGGAACAACTAAGTGTATCTGCACATGTTATTTTCATACTATTAATTTACTAACATTTCCATAATATATTGTACTAGTTGATTAGAAGTCATCATTATTTTGATCACATCACACTGAAAAACAATGTACAAAGATCTGTAATAGTCCGGTGTTTTACAGTCAAAAGTACACACGCACTGTTCATTTGAATAATGTTCAGAAAATGTTTGAATTGTCCATAATTTACTATCAAAAGTCAAAAATAGGCCCAACTAAATTGCTAAAATCATTTATATTTTATGTAAATGATTTTTGACATTAGCAGCAGGTAGGATCTTGGTTGTCTTTAGACCTGTGCCAGAGCATTGTGGAACTGAACAGGGCTGCACTTTATCATCTGTTAATTTTGTTACATCTATAAAGAAAACTTCACTTTTATTAAAGTGCATGATCCAAAAAAAAAAAAAAAGAAAAAAAAGAAAAAAAGAAACTTACTGCAATAGTTTTCATCATTCAACCATGACTACTAATTGTCTGCTAAATCTGTTTTCCTTGTACAGATTGATCAGGCTGCTTCCAATGCCCGTGGTTTCACCTCAGTCCTGGTCAAACATGATCGTCCAATCAGATTTTATTTTGTTCACTGATACATGATTTACAAAACTGTCTAATCCACCTGTCAATCATGCCCATCTGACCTGGAGAAGATTAGCCAGTCTGAGACTCACATCTTTGTAAAGTATTGAAGAAGTGTGTATTCTGGATCCCAGGCAAGTTTACTAATGCTACTTTTTACTCACTTCTATCATGGTTTGATTTCAGACCTGTTTCATAAGTGATTCTATTTGCCTAATGTAAGATTTTAAATGTTTTGAATAGACTTCCGCTATGTCTTTGGATCATCTTAGTTTTTGATTTGCACACGCATGAATACACAGTACTTGTTTTGACTATTTACAGAACAGTGTCACTGCCGTCTATTTACATTTAAACTAAATCATTTCAGCTAGAGACAGTTTACCATTTTTATGTTTTTAAAGGAGACATATCATGCTCTATCAACTTTTAATAATTTTTAACAATGTTATACAGTTTCATCCACTCAAAGGTGTATTTACAGTGATTCATGCTTGTTTGAGTTATCGTTATTTTCCTGAAATTGCTCTGAAAATTCCAATTTTCTCCTGTCCCACAAACACAGCCACTGCTTTGCTCTTACTTCTTTATAACTATATAGAAGACAGAATAAAATAGCAATGATTTCTTTTGGTCGCTGGAAATTGAAGATCTTTCAGAATATCCTGTGATTTTACTGGTTTGTTTTGTGTTTTGTGTTTTGTGTTTGACAGTGACAAAGCTGTTCCAGAATGTGATACTGAAGGTGACAATACTGTGTACAGATTACAACATGTGGGAGTTATTTATAAACTCTATGAAGCCAACAGGCCTGTCTTTCCGGTGGGGTTTTTGTTCAGCTCCTCCCTGTGTCTCTCTCACTGTGGTGTCGGGCACAGTAGTACACAGCCGTGTCCTCAGTCTGGAGGTTGTTCATCTGCAGATACAGCTGGTTTCTGTTGTTGTCTCTGGAGATGGTGAACCTGCCTTTCACTGACTCAGAGTAAGCAGTGCTCCCATCGCTCCATATGACAGCCAGCCACTGCAGCCCCTGCCCAGGAGCCTGTCTGATCCAGTGCATGGCATAGTCGCTAAATGTGAACCCAGATGTTGTACAGGTCAGTCTATGGGGCTCTCCTGGTCTTTTCACAGCTGGACCAGATTCAGTCAGAGTCTGAGCAAAGACACCTGTGGAAACAACCCAAAACTGTATTCAAATTCATCCTGCTGTCATTTACCAGTATTAGTCCAGAGCAACAGTTCACCTGTCCAGTATGTGAGAAACACAAGTGCTGTCCTGTAGTCCATTTTGTTCAAGTGTCCACGGCTCTGTTTCCTCTACACAGAGTTAAATAGAGGAGAGGATTTCAGGTTTGCATTGGCTCCTCCCCAATGACAACTGTTTGAACTGTCTGAATGTCAAATGTTTGAAGGTTCTGAGGAGTAAAAGTGCTAAAAGAGTGCAATATATACATGTTTTAAATTGCTGAAATAAAGATCTGTCAAGTTTTTACAAAATTATTTTACAATTATTACACAATGTATTTATTTATTTATTTATTTATTTCATTCTATTTTATTTATTTTATTATATTACTTGTTGTTCATTACAATTATGAAACACAACTGATAATGCATTTTTAATTCTTTTACAAATTCCTCATAAATCTACAAGACATTGGTGCATTTATGTCATAGAGTGAAGAACACTGGAGCAAAAATAGTCCCCTGTGGGCCCCCAATATGTTTAGCTCAACATTATATCCATAGATGAACGTTCAGGGTTTTTTTTAGTTTTGATTCATAATTTAGTGGTGCCCATAAAGAGTGCACAATTTGAACATATGGTATCCCCATTTACTGGACACAGACAATTCTGTAATGGTAGAATATATTGTAATCATGAATCGTAAGTTGGGAACCTTCATGTGTGTTTCAGCTGCTTATGGTTCTTACAAGAATATTTTTGCAGAGGTTTTAGAGGTAATTTAATTGCTGTTAATAGAAAACTAAAATCACACATCTATTTATATTCACGAGTATAAAAGGGAAACCTGAAGCAGATCAGCGCATCAGATGTTTTTTTTATTTCATTTTTTTCATGTGTGACAATAGTGCTTAAAGCTGCTAAAGCATCTCACTATTTTTATCCAGTAGAGAAGTTCAGAGTGAAGAGAGAAAGTAGTTTTTGTCCCAGCGCTCTGTTTTTCTGTCTCATTGTGTCTCTTCTGGCACAGTAATACAGCGCAGTGTCCTCTGTCCTCAGACCGCTCATCTGCAGATACACCTGGCTGCTGGAGTCGTCTCTGGAGATGGTGAAGCGTCCCTCCACTGATTTGGAGTAGTAGATTGGGGTACTGGCTGTGCTCACATATGCAATCCACTCCAGTCCTTTACCTGGAGCCTGTCTGATCCAACTCCACCCATTGTTTCTGAAGTTTAACCCAGAGGTAGTACATGTGAGTCTATGGGATTCTCCAGGACGTTTGACGGCTGATCCAGACTCTGTTATGGACCAAGCATGAACAATATTGAAAAGGCACACAGCACACAGCAGTATAGTGAAGTCTGTAACAGCCATTGTAGCACGGTGCTGCTTACAATCGTGCGCTTACACTTTAAATATTATCCTAGCTGAAGCTCCTCCCACTATCCGAACTATGACCATAAACCCAAATTCACAAACAATTTATGCCATCATATATTTACATAAAGAATTATAAACACCATCTCAATCTGTTTTTGTGACCACAGTTGGGATGTTTCACTTGGACTATAGAATACATCAACAATGATCTGCCTCAAAATGTGACTAATTTGTAGTAATTACAGCTCTTGTCAGGTTTGTGGTAGAGGCTGTTTGATTGTGAAATGTTTTTCTGTTGAATGCAGCTCTATGAATAAAACTCACCATAAACTGAAATGAAGATCAGATCAGAGAGGATAACGTATTGTCCCCTAAAAATAAAAAAAGTTCCAGTCATGTTTTTGTCATGGTGTTTTTCACTGTGGTAGCTGCTGCTATAAAGTCACAGTGATCCACCTCTGCACATAAACCCCCCCTGCTGTTTCTCACTGTAACTAATGCTGCAACATCAGGAGGATTTCATGATCACTGTCACACACGACTACTGTAGAATCTAAAGACTAGATTGCTTTTCTGTCCTTGTTGAACATTTCTTATACAATATTTTTTCCTTCATTAACTTATTATAAATGTGATGTGTTGTTGTTTCATGTTTGTCTTATGACTGTAGCTCACCATGAATCAGGCAGTGCTGTTTCTTTTTTTCTTTGTGTTGTTACAAACATTAAACAATTATGCAGGTTATAAACAAATTAAAACTTTATTTTAAAAGTTGATCTAAAACTATAAGTCGTTGTTCACTGATGTGGCAGTATGGTTAAGTCTTGTTGATCCCAACCCATCTTGAACCAAACAAAAACAATATTCTAGAGCCACATGCAGCACACATAGAATTCTTGCTGTGTAAAGAGCGCCCTCCCTGGTTGTCACTGTGAATAACACTCTTAAATGTTTTTGTATAGCTCTAAATATACTCTGTGTGACTGTGACCCTCGAGCACAGTAGTACACTGCAGTGTCTCCAGGCTGCATGTTCTGTCCATTCAGAGTCACTGTGTTATTGGAGGAATCTACATTTATACTGAACTTGTTCTTCAGAGAATCTTTATGGAGAGTGCCTCCTGTGGATTTGCTTCCAATCCACTCCAGGCCTTTCCCAGCAGGCTGTCTGATCCATGCAGTAGCATAGCTGCTAACATCATATGAGACAGTACAGGGGATGGTGAGACTGTGTCCTGGCTGCACAGTCACAGAGGCTGGCTGTGTCAGTGTCTCACACTTCACACCTGTGGAGGACAGAAATGTGTTGAGGAGATGCTTCAATAACAGGAGCATTGTGTGTAAGTGGAGCTGATGTTGAGTGTGAAAGAGGAAAACTCACAGAGCAGACAGAGAGCAGCCCACAGCAGAGTGAGTGTGTCCATCCTGAGACTGCACATGTGACCGAGGAGGAGCAGCAGCACACTATGTACTGCACACACATTTACATCTGCTCTGCATACACTCCTCCTCTCACTGATACAATGAAATCCCCTTTGAGGAACAATAAAGTGTTGATGCAAGGTCAGAGAAATTGTCATAATATTAATTTTGTTTATTGCACTAATCAATAATCATAATTTGTTTTTATCATATCACAAGTTGAATTAATTTAATTCTAAACAAATACTAAAATCCATGGTGAGCCAGGCTTTTCCAATAAAAAAGTAGAAGCACAAACACAGGCACCACTAAAATATTGTATTTTAAATAAATAATAAATAAATAAATAAATAAATTAATTAATATTTGCCTATAATAAACTACTGAAAGTAATAATTAACCAATTTTATCTTGAGTTGAAATTATACTTCAGTTAATGTCAGCAGCCTGTGTGATTTTGGCACTATGAGCACTTAGAGCAATTTCAGTGTATGTATATATATATATATATATATATATATATATATATATATATATATATATATATATATATATATATATATATATATATATATATATATATAATATGTAATTGTATTTGTCTTAAATAAGTTTTAAAATGTGTTTCAATATCAAGATATAAAGAGAGTTGGAGTGTATACAGCCTCAGAATTTACATGCATTTCTTAAGTATTTGCTTATTCCAAGTAAATTTGTCAATGTCGTCATCTTTTCAACAATATCAGAGATTCCAAACTGCAAGTGTGTGATGTATATGACTTACAAGTAATGAATATATGACTGAAATTATGTAAATCCTGTAATGTCATGTTAATATTAGTAATAATTGCTCATTATTAGTTAGCAGTTACAGAGGAATCTATTGAAAGGTCACTCCAAGATGTAGTATTCTTCTACCATTGGTTTCCTAGATTATAATACTGATATTATCTGCTAATGTAGTCCTAGGTTATACTACTGTTCTGTATATGTGTTTAATGTATATAGTTGAATAGCCTGTTCCCTAATGTGCTTTACACTCTGTTAGGGCCTGGCTCTGTGTTTTTGCACAGCTCTGCTGTTGCTCTGAGTCACTGTGGTCGCACACAGTAATAAACAGCTGAGTCTTCAGGCTGCAGCCTCTGTCCTTGAATAGTCACTGTTCCTGCAGACGTGTCTCTGCTCAGGCTGAACTTGTTCTTCAGAGCATCGTTCTGGTTGATGCTACCTCCTCCCCAATAATCAAATATCCACTCCAGTTTGCCCTCTCTCTGTCTGATCCAGCCTGTGGCATAGCTGCTGTCAGTGAGAGAGTAACCAGAGACCCGGCAGCTGATGGTCAGAGTCTGAGCAGGCTGCAGCAGCACTGAGCCTGGCTGGAGGAGCTCCACACTGTCCACTGTACCTGTGGAAAGACAACAACATCATCACACTCATTGTCCTACAGGGGGCGCTGCTGTAAAGGTCAGGAAGTGTTCTCACAGGAAGCAGCTGCCAGCAGCAGGAGCACAGCCACAGACAACATGACTCAAGTGTGCCTGTCCCTCTCACCACTCGCCTTATATCACTCTGGGATTTGCATATGCATGAATTCACCAGTAGAGTTTTTACTACACAGAGTCACTGGTTATCCATATCTTATTTGAATTTAAATCAAAGTATTAATTCACTATATTTGTCTTTTTAAATGAGACATGTTATGCCAGTATGCCTTGTACAAATGTTTAGCCATTAGATTCTACTGGAAGTCCCCAGAGCCAGGCTCAAACACTGGGGTGATCGGGGTTCTCTGTCGTTGGCCCCAGACTCTGGATCAAACTGGCCCCTGATATGCCACTGTCACAGACTTTGGCCTGTTTCTGTGTCTGCACATAGACACCCTGTGTGTCTGTCACTGTAACTGCTGCTCAACTATAGCTCAGGAGGATTTCAGTATTATTCTAATTTCTCTGCAAAAGTAATTGACCTAATACAGACACAAATCAAGAAACGGTGTAATTTGTCAGATTTAAAATAGCTATATTACTATAGCAAGAGAAACATTCAGAACTGAAGAAGCTGCTTGGATGAAGACTCAAAAAGGTTTTGTCCAGTTGACAGAATTGATTTTTTTTTTTTTTTTTTATTATGGATCCTACCTGATGACTGATTACACAAACAGCTGTATTACAACTTTATAATAACTAATATGTATCTAGACTTTAATCATGAATTAGTAAACAAAGACTTAATTCATAATTAACAAATTGTTAATACACTATTTGCTCGTCATGTTTTAAATGTTTATTTGTGCTTTAAGACTAATTAATGTGCAGTTATTATAAAGTGTGACCCAGTATTCTAGAAACACATGCACTTAAAGCTCCAGTGACATTTTGCTGTATATAGGGCTCCCCCTCTGGTTGTTATTGAGAATGTGTCACGGGTTCGTACAGTCAAAATAGGGAAAAAAACGATGGCTCAGTCGAAAAACTTCACTTAAGTGTTTTTTTTTTTTTTTATTCGCACCACCGTTTAACGTGCACAGTGCAATATTTACAGTGAAACAAACGTCCAAAAAAACAGAAGTATTTACAGTGACACTCACAGTAAGCAGCACCCACATAGTCAGGCCAAGGACAGACACAGACTGAGCTGAGCTCCCCTTAAATACCCTGTAGCCCCTCCCCCCGGGTTAACCAATTAACAAAACAGGGTTTAAGGCTTAAACATAGGCAAAACTACACTCCTGATAACTGAACAAACTGTCATTCAACATAATAACAAAAATACTTAAATAACCCCTCATATGGCTAGACTTTAGTTACATAATAAACTTACAAAAACAGAATAAACATATAAATTAATAGGAATGGTTTAGTCCGTGGTCAGGTGACCTCCTTTATCGCGCCACTATGCGCTATTTATCGCACGACCAGGAAGTGCCCCGGTTTGGCCCCTGAACCAGAGCGCGGCGTGGAGACAGCGGAGGGTGAGGAGCGTGTGGACAGGTAGGCTTTGAGTGTGCGCCCTCGAACGCACCACGGGGAAACAGAGTCCAGGCAGCGGGGAAACAGTTTATGGGAGTTCAGGACAGCGGGACATGTAAGCGGTCCTGCGGGGAAGCGGTCTACCAGAGCTTGGCTCCGCAAAAACCAGGGGAAGCGCTCCGCGCGCTCTGCCGGCTAAGGCGCGCTCTCGGGCCAGAGAAAGACGCGCCGGTCGGGGAATGACGGGTCTACTACGGGCGCTCCGTCACAGAATGGCACCCTTTAATGTTTTTGTACAGTTGTAAATATACTTTGTGTCCTCAGTCTGGAGGTTGTTCATCTGCAGATACAGCTGGTTTCTGCTGTTGTCTCTGGAGATGGTGAACCTGCCTTTCACTGACTCAGAGTAAGCAGTGCCCCCACCGCCCCATATGATAGCCAGCCACTGCAGCCCCTGCCCAGGAGCCTGTCTGATCCAGTGCATGTGAAAGCTGCTAAATGTGAACCCAGATGTTGTACAGGTCAGTCTATGGGACTCTCCTGGTCTTTTCACAGCTGGACCAGATTCAGTCAGAGTCTGAGCAAAGACACCTGTGGAAACAACCCAAAACTGTATTCAAATTCATCCTGCTGTCATTTACCAGTATTAGTCCAGAGCAACAGTTCACCTGTCCAGTATGTGAGAAACACAAGTGCTGTCCTGTAGTCCATTTTGTTCACGTGTCCACGGCTCTGTTTCCTCTACACAGAGTTAAATAGAGGAGAGGATTTCAGGTTTGCATTGGCTCCTCCCCAATGACAACTGTTGCATAAGAGGATGAAAGATGAATGACAGGGTGATGGTTTTGTTAAATTCCTAAAAAGCCAATATATACATGTTTTTACCTGTTTTGAAAATACAATTTATTACACGATTATAAAACACAAACTGACAATCTTTTTTTTATTTATTTGTCATAAAATTACAAGATACTGGTGCATTTATGTCACAGATAGAGATAAAGTGTGAAGAGCTTAGGAGCTATAACAGTCCCCTGCAGGACTCCAGAATTATTTACCCAGCACTATATCCGTAGATGAACATACATCTTTGCTTTAAATTTTTTTGATAAATAACACAGTATCTCCCTCCGCTGGACACAAACACTAGTGTAATGATGGAAAAAATACATTTGGAACCTCCAAGTTTGTTTCAGCTGCATATGGTTCTTGCAAAAATAAAAAGGAAAAACGTGATCTGTTGAAATCTTGTAACTGTAATAGTTGGTAAATAGATGAAAAAAAAAGTCCGAATTTTACTTTTATTTATATTCTGGGGTAAAATGTGGAATCTTTAAACAATTCCTATTTGGTTTGTTTTCTTTTTATTTTACAAATGCTGCCATAAGTCATGAAGAGGTCCACTATTTTTAGCCAGTAGAGAAGAGCACATTGAACAGAGGAAGTAGTTTTTGTCTCAGTGTGAGCGTTCGTATGGAGTACCAATTTTGATCTCAACTGTAACTAAATTTACTTGCCAAACAACACCGCCTGAGATAGGCTCAGAACCTAAACTGAGGCACGCAAGATGATTACTGAGTATAGACAGAAGGTTTAAGTTATTCACATGACAGTATTTATTCTTTAAATAATTTAGCTTGAAATAGTTAAACAGTTCCATTGTTGTACTTCATTTCATCCGTTCGTCATTACAGTTCATAGTTCCGTCTTTCCTGAAGTTTGTTGTACATCGAGGACATTTCATGATAAGGACACACCCAAAATGCAAGGCCGTAGGTGGGATCTCCATGGCTCCTGATACATAAAGATGAGTTACGAGATTATTACTGGAGGCTATGTTTTAGCCATGAACCTGGAACAGGGCATTACGCGGCTCCCACGCCCGGCCAACACACTGCATCACAGCCTACGCACCGCCATCCACTCCGCAGACATTTTGGAGCTGGCAACACACGCAGGCGCATAGTAGCCCCTCGACACCCTGAACATTAATAAATGCCACTTAACGCCACAACGAAAGTGTAATTTACAGACAAGATTAGATTGTGTTTACGACCTGGAGACGAAGGTGACGAGGGACAACAACAAAGAGGAATGAAAGTGTGAGAGGTCAGAGGGCAAGTGACATGAGTGACGCGCTTATATTGACTGACAGCTGGCATAAGCTGTTAATACTTTAATACTTTATCATAAACTGGTTGAACTGCAGATCAGACCAGATAGGGTAACTTATTGTCTCCTGAAAATAAAAAATCTCTCACTGTAACTAATGCTGCAACATCAGGAGGATTTCATGATCACTGGCACACACACAACTGGAATCTGAATAGAGACACACTTGATTCAAATGTGATGTTTTAGCTGTTTTTGTTTGTTGTTTCATGTTTGTCTTGTAGCTGTAGTTTGTCCATGAATGAGGCAGTGCTGTTTATTTTTTGTTCCTTTTGTTATGCACGTAAAACACTGGCCCAGGTTATAAACAAATGAAAATGAATTTGATCTAAATCTATTATTCACTGGTAAGTCTATCTGTAGATGACACAAATACACGTGTATATTTAGGCAGTGTGATTGATTCTTGCTGATCCCAACCCATTATGGACCAAGCCAAAGCAATATTCTAGAGCCGTGTGGACCACAGATAGAAGTGATATTGTGATGTGTATAAAGCGCCCTCTCTGGTAGTTACTGTAAATGGCGCTCTTCAGGGTTTTTGTACAGCTCTAGATGTACTTTGTGTGACTGGGGTGCGACTCTCTCACTGTGCTGCCGATGTGGCCCTACCTCCCAATCAATGACACGGGTGAGTTTAGTCAGTGGTGCTTCTACGGACAACACCACAGTGAGAGAGTCACAGGGAGGAGCTGAACAAAAACTCCACTGGAAATAAACAGTCCCGATCTGTTAGCAGTCTGAAATGAATCCATGAAACTAATAAATAATAGCATTTTCAACTTTTGATGTTACATTCTGTTTCAGCTTTCTCACTGTCAAACACAAAACATAATGTTACCCTGAAAGAAATCATTGCTATTTCATTTTGTCTACTATATAGATATAACAAAGTAAGAGCAGAGCAGTGGGGGTGTTAGGGGGATATCAGGACACAGAGATGCAGCGGGACACAGGGTGCGTCTGTGGATGTAGTAATATAGAGATTTTAATTCAGTTTGCATATTGCTGTGCTGTAGTTAAAGTTTAAAATACTTTAACTATGACCTGAGTATTGTCATATCACAACTCTCCTCTGGTGATTGTAGCTGATGGAAAATTAACACATATAAAAGAATCTTGGATGAAAGGGTGAAACTAAATATTATCAGCACCATGTGCCATATGATTTTAATTCAGAGTTTGTTTGTTTGTTTGTTTGTTTGTTTGTTTGTTTGTTTTATAACTCCATAGCTGTAGAAGTATATCGGGATTCCAGATGCTCTTGAAGTCATGTTTTTGGTGTTTTTCACTGTGGAAGCTGCTGCTATATGCACAATGATTCACCTCTGCACATAAACTCTATGCAGTCTGTCACTCTAACTGCTGATCAGCTCTAGCTCATGATTTAGTGTTATTTGTACCAGCGTTTTTACTTACTGTAGTATTAAATTGAAATACTAGAAATGAAATACATTATAAATCAAGTATTTAATTTCTTTTCCACAATTTTCTGAATTAAATATTTTACCTTGAGTCCACGCACTGCCCAAGGAAGGGCATCTGACATAGAAAAAAACTCCCATATTGCTGTGTGACTGGTTTGCTGTGATAATCATACAAAAGCAGAAGTCATTTGGTCTAAACGCTGAGAAAGAAAAAGCCTGAATTAATATAATGCATTAAATCTAGTTTATCTTGAGATCGTAGCTTGTCCATTGTGTCATTGTCAGATGAACAATGATTTCTTGTATGGTCACTGCACACTGAGTAATGATTTTCTGTTGTGTATTTAACCATGAGAAAACTGTACCAGGATATAATGGAAAAACATAAGACTGCTTTTCATATTCCTAATATTTATTGGATTCATTTCAGATCACTAAACAATCATACTTTAGTATAGTGGAGTTTTTGTTCAGCTCCTCCCTGTGTCTCTCTCACTGTGCTCTCGGGCACAGTAGTACACAGCCGTGTCCTCAGTCTGGAGGTTGTTCATCTGCAGATACAGCTGGTTTCTGCTGTTGTCTCTGGAGATGGTGAACCTGCCTTTCACTGACTCAGAGTAGTAAGTAGTGCCCCCACTGCTGCTAATGACAGCCAGCCACTGCAGCCCCTGCCCAGGAGCCTGTCTGATCCAGTTCATGTCAAAGCTGCTAAATGTGAACCCAGATGTTGTACAGGTCAGTCTATGGGACTCTCCTGGTCTTTTCACAGCTGGACCAGATTCAGTCAGAGTCTGAGCAAAGACACCTGTGGAAACAACCCAAAACTGTATTCAAATTCATCCTGCTGTCATTTACCAGTATTAGTCCAGAGCAACAGTTCACCTGTCCAGTATGTGAGAAACACAAGTGCTGTCCTGTAGTCCATTTTGTTCAAGTGTCCACGGCTCTGTTTCCTCTACACAGAGTTAAATAGAGGAGAGGATTTCAGGTTTGCATTGGCTCCTCCCCAATGACAACTGTTGCATAAGAGGATGAAAGATGAATGACAGGGTGATGGTTTTGTTAAGTGTTAAATTCCCCCAAAAAATGTGGCAATATATACATGTTTCTATCTGGTGTTACAATGAAATTTATTACACAATTATGAAACACAAACTGACATTTTTTTTTATTTATTGATTTGTAATAAATTTACAAGATACTGGTGCATTTGTGTCATAAATAGAGATAACATGTGAAGAGTTTAGGAGCTATAACAATCCCCTGCAGGACTCCAATAGTATTTACACAACACTACATCCATAGATAAACATACATGTTTGTTTTCAATTTTTCTGATGAATAACACATAGTGACATAGTGAATTTGTAATAACAGTTTCTCCCTCTGCTGGACACAGACAGTAGTGTAATGATGGGAAAAAAACAAAAAACATTTTTTTTTTTTTTTTAATTAACAAATGCTGCAATGAGTCATGAATAGTTCCTTTTTTACACCGTAGAGAAGTGCACAGTGAACAGAGGAAGTAGTTTTTGTCCCTCTGTTATTCTGTCTCATTGTGTCTCTTCTGGCACAGTAATACAGCGCAGTGTCCTCTGTCCTCAGACCGCTCATCTGCAGATACACCTGGCTGCTGGAGTCGTCTCTGGAGATGGTGAAGCGTCCCTCCACTGACTTGGAGTAATAGAAGTGACTACTGCCAGTGTGCACAAATGCAATCCACTCCAGTCCTTTACCTGGAGCCTGTCTCACCAAGTTCCATGCAGCACTGCTGAAGGCAAACCCAGAGGTAGTACATGTGAGTCTATGGGATTCTCCAGGACGTTTGATGGCTGATCCAGACTCTGTTATGGACCAAGCATGAACAATATTGAAAAAGCACACAGCACACAGCAGTACAGAAAGATTTGGAAGGGCCATTTTTGCACTGTGCTGTTGTCAATACTGTGATTTTGATTTAAATATCATCTCTTCTGAAGCTCCTCCCACTATCCAAACTATGGCCGGAAAAGCCAAATTCAGGAAAAATCAGTCATGAAAAATGTTCATATGTTGTATTCATTTTACTGGCCCCTGTGACTACAGTTTGCATGTGTCACTTGAACTATAGACTACAACAGCAATGGAGTGCAACTAATTTTGAGTGTTGATTAATCAGAACTTATGTCAGGTTTGTAAAACAAAAAAAAATAAAAAAAAAGAATGATCACCAGGTCAGAAAGAGTAGAAAAATCCAAGAAATTAAAAAGAAGTTCCAGTATTTTTGGCACGGTGTTTTTCACTGTGGGAGCTGCTTTATGGACAATGCTTCACCTCTGCACATAAACCCGGACTGTCTCTCACTGTAACTGATGTTAACTGTAGCTCAGGAGGATTTCATTATTCGTCTAAACTTTATGTAATCATGCACATGAAGGTCACATCATCAACACATTTTCATGAAAACACTGTCAGTAGGACACTTTTGAATCTCCAGCAAAGGTATTAATGCATAAGGATTATTTAGGGTTTATAAACTATTTTTGTATAATATGTAAAAATATCTGATCTCTTTTGTCTTTACAGAATATCATCAGAGTGCACCAGGACTGCAGCTGCTGCCACACAGAGTAATGGAGCAGTTTAAATCAGGCTAAAACCATTGTTGCTAAAATCAAAGTCTGTCTGGTGCATAGTGTAAACACAAATGAAAACAGGTCTTCATTCATTTGAGAGAAGACTGAAATATACTCCAACTAATACAAGATTAAGCTGGACTTTTGTAGGGTGTAAACTACAGGGTTAGCAGGTTTTATACAGAATATGACCCATGAGACATTTTGTTTTTTCTTGCTGATTTTGACTGGGTGGAATCATTAACATGCAGTTTATCCAACCTTATTGAGAGTCAGTTTTCATTGTCAAATTAACACTAACAAGAGTCAAACTTCATGTGAAATGGCTTTTGACAATGGTACAAAAGGTGTAACATCAGCCCTGGTTATCGTGGCTTTGAAGACTTCAGTGACTTCATGTTCATAAATGATTATCTCTGAAGTTCTGTTTGTATCAGGTTTTTGTAGTGGCTTATTTCACTGTGCCCCCCACCCACACAGTGACACAAACACATGCAAAAACCACTGACTGCTTTCCTGTCCTTCCTGAACATGAGCGCCATAAGAAAATACACAGTCGTCTTATACTGACTTTAGCTTTACATGTAATATTCTTTATACAGGCTAACGTTTTAGACTCACTGTAGCATTTAATTGAAATGTTTTGCAATAGATTTTTCCAAATGTAATTATTATAATTATCACTATGAATTATTTTGGTGTGAGGAGTATTATTTGCCATATCAAACATCATTTCATGAAATAAATCTTTTAACTGGTGACAAAACATTGCCCAGTGAAGGGCATCTGACATAAAATCTCCCATATTGCTACTATTGCTTTGCTGTGATAATCATCCAGAAAAGAAAGTCATTTGGTCTCTATCCTGAGAAAGAAGAGGTCTGCATTGCTAAACTGCATGAAGTATCATTTATCTGTTTTGGGACCATGTCTTTTCCATTGTCTTTGGTAAATATGGACAACTGCTGATCCTAAACCATCATGGACCAAGCAAAAGCAGTTTTCTAGAGCCACATGCAGCACACGTTCAAGTGAAATTTTGGTGTGTAAGGAGCCCCCTCTCTGGTACTTACAGTGAACTGCACCCTTCAGTGTTTTTGTACAGCTCTAGATATACTTTGTGTGACTGTGGCTCTCGAGCACAGTAGTACACTGCAGTGTCTCCAGGCTGCATGTTCTGTCCATTCAGAGTCACTGTTTTTGTGGAAGTGTCTAAATCAATACTGAATTTGTTCTTTAGAGAATCTTTATAGTTAAAGCCTCCGGTATATTTTCGTCCAATCCACTCCAGGCCTTTCCCAGCAGGCTGTCTGATCCATGCTGTGTAGTAGCTGCCAACAGAATATGAGACAGTACAGGGGATGGTGAGACTGTGTCCTGGCTGCACAGTCACAGAGGCTGGCTGTGTCAGTGTCTCACACTTCACACCTGTGGAGGACAGAAATGTGTTGAGGAGATGCTTCAATAACAGGAGCATTGTGTGTAAGTGGAGCTGATGTTGAGTGTGAAAGAGGAAAACTCACAGAGCAGACAGAGAGCAGCCCACAGCAGAGTGAGTGTGTCCATCCTGAGACTGCACATGTGACCGAGGAGGAGCAGCAGCACACTATGTACTGCACACACATTTACATCTGCTCTGCATACACTCCTCCTCTCACTGACACAGCCATGGAAAAGTTCCCTTATAAGGAACAACTAAGTGTATCTGCACATGTTATTTTCATACTATTAATTTACTAACATTTCCATAATATATTGTACTAGTTGATTAGAAGTCATCATTATTTTGATCACATCACACTGAAAAACAATGTACAAAGATCTGTAATAGTCCGGTGTTTTACAGTCAAAAGTACACACGCACTGTTCATTTTAATAATGTTCAGAAAATGTTTGAATTGTCCATAATTTACTATCAAAAGTCAAATATAGACTCAACAGCTAAAATGCTAAAATCATTTATATTTTATGTAAATGATTTTTGACATTAGCAGCAGGTAGGATCTTGGTTGTCTTTAGACCTGTGCCAGAGCATTGTGGAACTGAACAGGGCTGCACTTTATCATCTGTTAATTTTGTTACATTTATAAAGAAAACTTCACTTTTATTAAAGTGCATGAACCAAAAAAAAAAAAAAAAAGAAACTTACTGCAATAGTTTTCATCATTCAACCATGAGTACTAATTGTCTGCTAAATCTGTTTTCCTTGTACAGATTGATCAGGCTGCTTCCCATGCCCGTGGTTTCACCTCAGTCCTGGTCAAACATGATCGTCCAATCAGATTTTATTTTGTTCACTGATACATGATTTACAAAACTGTCTAATCCACCTGTCAATCATGCCCATCTGACCTGTAGGAGATTAGCCAGTCTGAGACTCACATCTTTGTAAAGTATTGAAGAAGTGTGTATTCTGGATCCCAGGCAAGTTTACTAATGCTACTTTTTACTCACTTCTATCGTGGTTTGATTTCCGACCTGTTTCATAAGTGATTCTATTTGCCTAATGTAAGATTTTAAATGTTTTGAATAGACTTCCGCTATGTCTTTGGATCATCTTAGTTTTTGATTTGCACACGCATGAATACACAGTACTTGTTTTTACTATTCACAGAACAGTGTCACTGCCGTCTATTTACATTTAAACTAAATCATTTCAGCTAGAGACAGTTTACCATTTTTATGTTTTTAAAGGAGACATATCATGCTCTATCAACTTTTAATAATTTTTAACAATGTTATACAGTTTCATCCACTCAAAGGTGTATTTACAGTGATTCATGCTTGTTTGAGTTATCGTTATTTTCCTGAAATTACTCTGAAAATTACAATTTTCTCCTGTCCCACAAACACAGCCACTGCTTTGCTCTTACTTCTTTGTAACTATATAGAAGACAGAATAAAATAGCAATGATTTCTTTTGGTCGCTGGAAATTGAAGATCTTTCAGAATATCCTGTGATTTTACTGATTTGTTTTGTGTTTTGTGTTTGACAGTGACAAAAGCTGTTCCAGAATGTGATACTGAAGGTGACAATACTGTGTACAGATTACAACATGTGGGAGTTATTTATAAACTCTATGAAGCCAACAGGCCTGTCTTTCCGGTGGAGTTTTTGTTCAGCTCCTCCCTGTGTCTCTCTCACTGTGCTCTCGGGCACAGTAGTACACAGCCGTGTCCTCAGTCTGGAGGTTGTTCATCTGCAGATACAGCTGGTTTCTGCTGTCGTCTCTGGAGATGGTGAACCTGCCTTTCACTGACTCAGAGTAAGCAGTGCTCCCACCGCTCCATATGACAGACAGCCACTGCAGCCCCTGCCCAGGAGCCTGTCTGATCCAGTGCATGTGAAAGCTGCTAAATGTGAACCCAGATGTTGTACAGGTCAGTCTATGGGGCTCTCCTGGTCTTTTCACAGCTGGACCAGATTCAGTCAGAGTCTGAGCAAAGACACCTGTGGAAACAACCCAAAACTGTATTCAAATTCATCCTGCTGTCATTTACCAGTATTAGTCCAGAGCAACAGTTCACCTGTCCAGTATGTGAGAAACACAAGTGCTGTCCTGTAGTCCATTTTGTTCAAGTGTCCACGGCTCTGTTTCCTCTACACAGAGTTAAATAGAGGAGAGGATTTCAGGTTTGCATTGGCTCCTCCCCAATGACAACTGTTGCATAAGAGGATGAAAGATGAATGACAGGGTGATGGTTTTGTTAAGTGTTAAATTCCCCCAAAAAATGTGGCAATATATACATGTTTCTATCTGTTTTTACAATGCAATTTATTACACAATTATGAAACACAAACTGACTTTTTTTTTTTTTTATTGATTGATTTGTAATAAATTTACAAGATACTGGTGCATTTATGTCATAAATAGAGATAACGTGTGAAGAGTTTAGGAGCTATAACAATCCCCTGCAGGACTCCAATAGTATTTACACAACACTACATCTGTAGATAAACATACATATTTGTTTTCAATTTTTCTGATGAATAACACATAGTGACATAGTGAATTTGTAATAACAGTTTCTCCCTCTGCTGGACACAGACACTAGTGTAATGATGGGAAAAAAACAAAAAACTTTATTTTTTTCTTTTTTATTAACAAATGCTGCCATGAGTCATGAACAGTTCCTCTATTTTTAGCCCGCAGAGAAGAGCACAGTGAACAGAGGAAGTAGTTTTTGTCCCAGCGCTCTGTTTTTTAACTTGAGTTGAAATTATACAGCCTGTGTGATTTTGGCACTATTAGCACTTAGCATGTTTTAAAATGTCTTTCAATATAAAGATATAAAGAGAGTTGGAGTGTATACAGCCTCAGAATTTACATGCATTTCTTAAGTATTTGCTTATTCCAAGTAAAACTGTCAATGTTGTCATCTTTTCAACAATATCAGAGATTCCAAACTGCAAGTGTGTGATGTATATGACTTACAAGTAATGAATATATGACTGAAATTATGTAAATCCTGTAATGACATGTTAATATTAGTAATAATTGCTCATTATTAGTTAGCAATTACAGAGGAATCTATTGAAAGGTCACTCCAAGATGTAGTATTCTTCTACCATTAGTTTCCTAGATTATAATACTGATATTATCTGCTAATGTAGTCCTAGGTTATACTCCTGTTCTGTATATGTGTTTAATGTATATAGTTGAATAGCCTGTTCCCTAATGTGCTTTACACTCTGTTAGGGGCTGGCTCTGTGTTTTTGCACAGCTCTGCTGTTGCTCTGAGTCACTGTGGTCGCACACAGTAATAAACAGCTGAGTCTTCAGGCTGCAGCCTCTGTCCTTGAATAGTCACTGTTCCTGCAGACGTGTCTCTGCTCAGGCTGAACTTGTTCTTCAGAGCATCGTTCTGGTTGATGCTACCTCCTCCCCAATAATCAAATATCCACTCCAGTTTGCCCTCTCTCTGTCTGATCCAGCCTGTGGCATAGCTGCTGTCAGTGAGAGAGTAACCAGAGACCCGGCAGCTGATGGTCAGAGTCTGAGCAGGCTGCAGCAGCACTGAGCCTGGCTGGAGGAGCTCCACACTGTCCACTGTACCTGTGGAAAGACAACAACATCATCACACTCATTCTCCTACAGGGGGCGCTGCTGTAAAGGTCAGGAAGTGTTCTCACAGGAAGCAGCTGCCAGCAGCAGGAGCACAGCCACAGACAACATGACTCAAGTGTGCCTGTCCCTCTCACCACTCGCCTTATATCACTCTGGGATTTGCATATGCATGAATTCACCAGTACAGTTTTTACTACACAGAGTCACTGGTTATCCATATCTTATTTGAATTTAAATCAAAGTATTAATTCACTATATTTGTCTTTTTAAATGAGACATGTTATGCCAGTATGCCTTGTACAAATGTTTAGCCATTAGCTTCTACTGGAAGTCCCCAGAGCCAGGCTCAAACACTGGGGTGATCGGGGTTCTCTGTCGTTGGCCCCAGACTCTGGATCAAACTGGCCCCTGATATGCCACTGTCACAGACTTTGGCCTGTTTCTGTGTCTGCACATAGACACCCTGTGTGTCTGTCACTGTAACTGCTGCTCAACTATAGCTCAGGAGGATTTCAGTATTATTCTAATTTCTCTGCAAAAGTAATTGACCTAATACAGACACAAATCAAGAAACTGCTGTAATTTGTCAGATTTAAAATAGCTATATTACTATAGCAAAAGAAACAATCAGAACTGAAGAAGCTGCTTGGATGAAGACTCAAAAAGCTTTTATCTAGTTGACAGAATTGATTTTCTTTTTTTTATTATTATGGATCCTACCTGGACGACTGACAGATTACACAAACAGCTGTATTACAACTTTATAATAACTAATATGTATCTAGACTTTAATAATGAATTAGTAAACAAAGACTTAATTCATAATAAACAAATTGTTAATACACTATTTGCTCGTCATGTTTTAAATGTTTATTTGTGCTTTAAGACTAATTAATGTGCAGTTATTATAAAGTGTGACCCAGTATTCTAGAACCACATGCACTTAAAGCTCCAGTGACATTTTGCTGTATATAGGGCTCCCCCTCTGGTTTTTATTGAGAATGGCACCCTTTAATGTTTTTGTACAGTTGTAAATATACTTTGTGTCCTCAGTCTGGAGGTTGTTCATCTGCAGATACAGCTGGTTTCTGCTGTTGTCTCTGGAGATGGTGAACCTGCCTTTCACTGACTCAGAGTAAGCAGTGCCCCCACCGTAGCTAATGTAAGCGAGCCACTGCAGCCCCTGCCCAGGAGCCTGTCTGATCCAGCTCATGTAATAGTTGCTAAATGTGAACCCAGATGTTGTACAGGTCAGTCTATGGGACTCTCCTGGTCTTTTCACAGCAGTCAGAGTCTGAGCAAAGACACCTGTGGAAACAACCCAAAACTGTATTCAAATTCATCCTGCTGTCATTTACCAGTATTAGTCCAGAGCAACAGTTCACCTGTCCAGTATGTGAGAAACACAAGTGCTGTCCTGTAGTCCATTTTGTTCAAGTGTCCACGGCTCTGTTTCCTCTACACAGAGTTAAATAGAGGAGAGGATTTCAGGTTTGCATTGGCTCCTCCCCAGTGACAACTGCTGATACATTGATACATGTTTGAAGGCTCTGAGGCGTAAAAGCCTAAAGTCAGTGTCAGTGTGTGATTGTTGGGAGACAAATTCCTAAAAATGTGTCACTAAAAATACATTTTCGTACACAATTATGAAACACAAATTGATATTATTGATAAAATTTATATTTTTTTTAAATACAAATATCTCATAAAATTCACACTTGTGCATTTATGTCATAGAGAATAGAAATAACCTTTATTATAGTTAGTTTGACGTTAGGTTGATATGTTAAACCAAAGATGTTCATTTTGTCTTCTTATGTACTTTAACTTGCATGATTTGCATTGGATGTTGTAGATGGCGTTCCATTTTTGTTTTTGTGGGATTTTATGTTTGGGGAGTACTAGCTGTTGGTGGAGTTTTGTGTATGGTTTGACCACAGTGCTTATGGTTCAGTTATTCCTCTTATTTATTTATTTATTTATTTATTTATTTGAAATAGGGACAAAACACATTAATGAACATATATATGATACGTAAATATGTTATCAGATTGTAGCCCAGGGCTAATTTCCATCTGCTGTCCCTAGACAGGTTGATGTAATCATAAAGCAAATACACACAGTAAAAACAATACACCCAGACAGATAATACAATACTACAAATAGACAGACATAAAGAGATGGTCAGTCACAAGATCACAGACACAGGTCAACTAAAGGATGTTAGATTATTTGATCAAAATTGCACGCTGCCCTGTACTTATATGTATGTATGTACTTAGAGGAATAACTGAACCCTGAACACATAAGCACTGTAGTCAAACCATACACAAAACTCCACCAACAGCTAGTACTCCCCAAAGATAAAATCCCACAAGAACAAAAATGCAGCACCATCTACGAAATCCAATGCAAATCATGCAATAAATCATACATAGGGAAAACGGGCCGGGCTTTTCACATCCGAAAAAAGGAACATCAAAAGGAATGTGAAAAAGAAACATCAGGGAGACTCACCAGAACACAAAAAGACAAAGCATTGCAGGAAAACCTAAAATTCGCCATATCAGGCCAGTGTAAAAGAAATAACCACATTATGGATTGGGACGGGGCACGGGTCATCGGATCGGAAAACAACAAATTCAAACGCTGGATCAGGGAGGCCATTGAAATCAGGAAACGAGGCACGGACAGAATTAACCGAGATGACGGAGCGTTCCTCCTTTCACACACCTGGGACATCCTCCTCCAGAGAGCACCAGGCGACGGGAGGCGTGGTCAGTCTGAGCGACCCGCCAGGTCCATCAGGCTGACCACGCCTACAGGAAGTAACAACTGCTGACCACACCTACAGGAAGTAACAACAGCTGACCACACCTACAGGAAGTAACAACAGCTGACCACACCTACAGGAAGTAACAACAGCTGACCACACCTACAGGAAGTAACAACTGCTGACCACACCTACAGGAAGTAACAACAGCTGACCACGCCTACAGGAAGTAACAACAGCTGACCACACCTACAGGAAGTAACAACAGCTGACCACACCTACAGGAAGTAACAACAGCTGACCACGCCCACAGGAAGTAACAACAGCTGACCACGCCCACAGGAAGTAACAACAGCTGATATACGACATGTCACCACCAACACCGGTGACAATTCTGAAGATGCAGCAGCAGCAGCAGCCGAAACATGTCAACAAGGTAAATACAAGTTACTGTATTGTCTTAAAAAAGAACCCAAGAAGTTAAAGGCTGATATGTTGTTACAGCATTTATGATCTTGGATAGCAGCAGCAGTAAAAAAGAAATGTTCCAGTGTATTTTGGAATCTGACAGGGCTGCCCTGTATTGCCTCTTAACTTTGTTACATCTTTAAACAGAAATTTAATTTTCAGAAATTTAATTTTCTTAGAATAAATTAAGAAAATTAAATAAAATAATAATTAACTAAAATAATTAAGCAAATAAGTAATCATATAATTGTAACTTACTAGAATTCCTCTTTCTTTTATGTCCACTAACTCTGTTATTTGTCATATAGTAAGAGGGTGGAAACCTGTTATTTCATCACTATTAGAATGGCACCGGTTATTTTGGACAAATTTTTATTATTATTTTACAGTGATTTTCAAGGTGAAAGAGAGCATCACCTTTTATCATTTTCAGTCATTTGTTTGGCTTGTGGTTGCAAAAGAAAATAAAAATATCAAATTTCATGGTATTTGCTTTAGAGTGAATTTCCAGCCTGTGTTTGAGAGGTCCATCCACAGTTTCTCTTGGTTGGATGTTTTTATACATGAGCTGCATTCTTCCTGTCACTGTGCTCTTCGGGCACAGTAGTAAACAGCAGTGTCTTCTGCTGTCAGACCTGTGATCTCCATGTACTGGGTGCTGCTGGGGACATTTTCAGTCAGAGTGAAGCGTTGTTGAAAGTCACTGGCATAAGTTGGCGAATTACTGCCAGTATTCATTCTTCTGATCCACTCGAGCCCTTGTCCTGGTCTCTGTCGTATCCAGTGCATGTAGTAGCTTGTCATAGAATAACCAGATGTAATGCAGGACATCTTCACACTCTCTCCAGCTCTTTTCACCAGAGAAGATGGCTGCTCCAGTCTGATCTCTGTCCACACACCTGTACAAGAAAAAACATATGAATTTAATATACAGTACACTCAAACATTTTCAAATCACAATTAAAATATCATAATTATTAAAGTCTTACAATTAATTGTAGCTATAAATAATAATGTTATTACAGCATATTTTGCCATTTTGAAAATCAGACTTGTGTTCGATGTTGCAGTTCAATTGGGTTTCTGTGGCACAGAATAACTTAGTGGTGCCTTTTTAAAGAGTGTATCATTTGCATATGCAATACCTCCCTCTGCTGGACACAGACAATAATGCTGATTGTAATTCCATTGTTTTCTCATTCAATGACAATAAAGGACTCAAACTATAGCGTAATGGAAGACTATATTATAATCAATGCTAAATTGGGAAGCTTCGTGTGTTGCAGCTGCTTCTTCTTCTTTTAAGACAATTTTAACAGAAACAGTTTTCTTGTCAATATGTTACATTTATTTATATCATGGAAAACAAATGTAGCTCACATCAAATTATTAGTGTGTGTTTTTGTGACAACAGTGCTAAAAACTGGGAAACCTTCCACTATTTTTATACAGTAGAGAAGAGCACAGTGAACAGAGAAGTGTTTTTTGTCTCCGTGCTCTGTTATTCTGTCTCATTGTGTCTCCTCCTGGCGCAGTAATAGAGCGCAGTGTCCTCTGTCCTCAGACAAAAATGTACATATGTTGTATCAGTTTACCGGCCCATGTGACTACAGTTGGTATGCTTCACAATAGAATATAACAGCAATGGAATGCAATCAAGTTTGAGTATTGATTTATCAGAACTTATGTTAGGTTTGTAACAGAGGCTTGAAAGAATCACATAATGAAGGAGACATTATGATAAATCGACTTTAGCCATGTTATAAATGTTTCCCCTTCTAATTTATCCACTCACAGTTGTGTTTAGAGTGATTCATGCATGTCTGAGTCCTCTTCATTCTCCTGCAATCAAGACACTGTTACTCTGATAATTCACATTTTCCCCTGTCCCCTAACACCCCACTGCTCTGCTCTCACTTTGTTATATCTATGTAGAAGACAAAATGAAACAGCAATGATTTCTTTGTAGGTCACTGCACACTCAAGTTCTTTCAGGGTAATGTTATGTTTTGTGTTTGACAGTGACAAAGCTGTAACAGAATGTAAAGTCAAAAGACAATTATGCTATTATTATTTATTAGTTTCATGGATTCATTTCAGGCCACTAACAGATCAGGACTGTCTTTATTTCCGGTGGAGTTTTTGTTCAGCTCCTCCCTGTGTCTCTCTCACTGTGGTCTCGGGCACAGTAGTACACAGCCGTGTCCTCAGTCTGGAGGTTGTTCATCTGCAGATACAGCTGGTTTCTGTTGTTGTCTCTGGAGATGGTGAACCTGCCTTTCACTGACTCAGAGTAAGCAGTGCCCCCAACGCTGTTAATGTAAGCGAGCCACTGCAGCCCCTGCCCAGGAGCCTGTCTGATCCAGCTCATGCCAAAGCTGCTAAATGTGAACCCAGATGTTGTACAGGTCAGTCTATGGGGCTCTCCTGGTCTTTTCACAGCTGGACCAGATTCAGTCAGAGTCTGAGCAAAGACACCTGTGGAAACAACCCAAAACTGTATTCAAATTCATCCTGCTGTCATTTACCAGTATTAGTCCAGAGCAACAGTTCACCTGTCCAGTATGTGAGAAACACAAGTGCTGTCCTGTAGTCCATTTTGTTCAAGTGTCCATGGCTCTGTTTCCTCTACACAGAGTTAAATAGAGGAGAGGATTTCAGGTTTGCATTGGCTCCTCCCCAATGACAACTGTTGCATAAGAGGATGAAAGATGAATGACAGGGTGATGGTTTTGTTGAGTGTTAAATTCCCCCAAAAAACTGGCAATATATACATGTTTTTATCAGTCTGTACAATACAATTTATTACACAATTATGAAACACAAACATAAAATTACAAGATAATGGTGCATTTATGTCATAGATAGAGATAGAGTGTGAAGAGCTTAGGAGCTATAACAATCCCCTGCAGGACTCCAGAATTATTTACCCAGCACTATAGCCGTAAATGAACGTACATGTTTGCTTTACTTTTTTTTTTGATAAATAACACAGTATCTCTCTCTGCTGGACACAAACACTAGTGTAATGATGGAAAAAATACGTTTGGAACCTCCAAGTTTGTTTCAGCTGCATATGGTTCTTGCAAAAATAAAAAGGAAAAACGTGATCTGTTGAAATCTTGTAACTGTAATAGTTGGTAAATAGATAAAAAAACAATCAGAATTTTACTTTTATTTATATTCTGGGGTAAAATGTGGAATCTTTAAACAATTCCTATTTGTGTTGTTTTCTTTTTAAGTTACAAATGCTGCCATAAGTCATGAAGAGGTCCACTAATTTTAGCCAGTAGAGAGAATATTTTTGCAGAGGTTTTAGAGGTAATTTAATTGCTGTTAATAGAAAACTAAAATCACACATCTATTTATATTCACGAGTATAAAAGGGAAACCTGAAGCAGATCAGCGCATCAGATGTTTTTTTTATTTCATTTTTTTCATGTGTGACAATAGTGCTTAAAGCTGCTAAAGCATCTCACTATTTTTATCCAGTAGAGAAGTTCAGAGTGAAGAGAGAAAGTAGTTTTTGTCCCAGCGCTCTGTTTTTCTGTCTCATTGTGTCTCTTCTGGCACAGTAATACAGCGCAGTGTCCTCTGTCCTCAGACCGCTCATCTGCAGATACACCTGGCTGCTGGAGTCGTCTCTGGAGATGGTGAAGCGTCCCTCCACTGATTTGGAGTAGTAGATTGGGGTACTGGCTGTGCTCACATATGCAATCCACTCCAGTCCTTTACCTGGAGCCTGTCTGATCCAACTCCACCCATTGTTTCTGAAGTTTAACCCAGAGGTAGTACATGTGAGTCTATGGGATTCTCCAGGACGTTTGACGGCTGATCCAGACTCTGTTATGGACCAAGCATGAACAATATTGAAAAGGCACACAGCACACAGCAGTATAGTGAAGTCTGTAACAGCCATTGTAGCACGGTGCTGCTTACAATCGTGCGCTTACACTTTAAATATTATCCTAGCTGAAGCTCCTCCCACTATCCGAACTATGACCATAAACCCAAATTCACAAACAATTTATGCCATCATATATTTACATAAAGAATTATAAACACCATCTCAATCTGTTTTTGTGACCACAGTTGGGATGTTTCACTTGGACTATAGAATACATCAACAATGATCTGCCTCAAAATGTGACTAATTTGTAGTAATTACAGCTCTTGTCAGGTTTGTGGTAGAGGCTGTTTGATTGTGAAATGTTTTTCTGTTGAATGCAGCTCTATGAATAAAACTCACCATAAACTGAAATGAAGATCAGATCAGAGAGGATAACGTATTGTCCCCTAAAAATAAAAAAAGTTCCAGTCATGTTTTTGTCATGGTGTTTTTCACTGTGGTAGCTGCTGCTATAAAGTCACAGTGATCCACCTCTGCACATAAACCCCCCCTGCTGTTTCTCACTGTAACTAATGCTGCAACATCAGGAGGATTTCATGATCACTGTCACACACGACTACTGTAGAATCTAAAGACTAGATTGCTTTTCTGTCCTTGTTGAACATTTCTTATACAATATTTTTTCCTTCATTAACTTATTATAAATGTGATGTGTTGTTGTTTCATGTTTGTCTTATGACTGTAGCTCACCATGAATCAGGCAGTGCTGTTTCTTTTTTTCTTTGTGTTGTTACAAACATTAAACAATTATGCAGGTTATAAACAAATTAAAACTTTATTTTAAAAGTTGATCTAAAACTATAAGTCGTTGTTCACTGATGTGGCAGTATGGTTAAGTCTTGTTGATCCCAACCCATCTTGAACCAAACAAAAACAATATTCTAGAGCCACATGCAGCACACATAGAATTCTTGCTGTGTAAAGAGCGCCCTCCCTGGTTGTCACTGTGAATAACACTCTTAAATGTTTTTGTATAGCTCTAAATATACTCTGTGTGACTGTGACCCTCGAGCACAGTAGTACACTGCAGTGTCTCCAGGCTGCATGTTCTGTCCATTCAGAGTCACTGTGTTATTGGAGGAATCTACATTTATACTGAACTTGTTCTTCAGAGAATCTTTATGGAGAGTGCCTCCTGTGGATTTGCTTCCAATCCACTCCAGGCCTTTCCCAGCAGGCTGTCTGATCCATGCAGTAGCATAGCTGCTAACATCATATGAGACAGTACAGGGGATGGTGAGACTGTGTCCTGGCTGCACAGTCACAGAGGCTGGCTGTGTCAGTGTCTCACACTTCACACCTGTGGAGGACAGAAATGTGTTGAGGAGATGCTTCAATAACAGGAGCATTGTGTGTAAGTGGAGCTGATGTTGAGTGTGAAAGAGGAAAACTCACAGAGCAGACAGAGAGCAGCCCACAGCAGAGTGAGTGTGTCCATCCTGAGACTGCACATGTGACCGAGGAGGAGCAGCAGCACACTATGTACTGCACACACATTTACATCTGCTCTGCATACACTCCTCCTCTCACTGACACAGCCATGGAAAAGTTCCCTTATAAGGAACAACTAAGTGTATCTGCACATGTTATTTTCATACTATTAATTTACTAACATTTCCATAATATATTGTACTAGTTGATTAGAAGTCATCATTATTTTGATCACATCACACTGAAACACAATGTACAAAGATCTGTAATAGTCCGGTGTTTTACAGTTAAAAGTACACACGCACTGTTCATTTGAATAATGTTCAGAAAATGTTTGAATTGTCCTTAATTTACTATCAAAAGTAAAAAATAGGCCCAACAGCTAAAATGTCTATAATTTATATTTTATGTAAATGATTTTTTACATTAGCAGCAGGTAGGATCTTGGTTGTCTTTAGACCTGTGCCAGAGCATTGTGGAATTGAACAGGGCTGCACTTTATCACCTGTTAATTTTGTTACATCTATAAAGAAAACTTTTATTAAAATGCATGAACCAAAAAAAAAAAAAAAAAAACTTACTGCAATAGTTTTCATCATTCAACCATGACTACTAATTGTCTGCTAAATCTGTTTTCGTTGTACAGATTGATCAGGCTGCTTCCCATGCCCGCGGTTTCACCTCAGTCCTGGTCAAATGTGATCGTCCAATCAGATTTTGTTCAACTTTTAAGAATTTTTAACAATGTTATACAGTTTCATCCACTCAAAGGTGTATTTACAGTGATTCATGCTTGTTTGAGTTATTGTTATTTTCCTGAAATTACTCTGAAAATTCCAATTTTCCCCTGTCCCACATACACAGCCACTGCTTTGCTCTTACTTCTTTATAACTATATAGAAGACAGAATAAAATAGCAATGATTTCTTTTGGTCGCTGGAAATTGAAGATCTTTCAGAATATCCTGTGATTTTACTGGTTTGTTTTGTGTTTTGTGTTTGACAGTGACAAAGCTGTTCCAGAATGTGATACTGAAGGTGACAATACTGTGTACAGATTACAACATGTGGGAGTTATTTATAAACTCTATGAAGCCAACAGGCCTGTCTTTCCGGTGGAGTTTTTGTTCAGCTCCTCCCTGTGTCTCTCTCACTGTGCTCTCGGGCACAGTAGTACACAGCCGTGTCTTCAGTCTGGAGGTTGTTCATCTGCAGATACAGCTGGTTTCTGTTGTTGTCTCTGGAGATGGTGAACCTGCCTTTCACTGACTCAGAGTAGTAAGTAGTGCCCCCACTGCTGCTAATGACAGCCAGCCACTGCAGCCCCTGCCCAGGAGCCTGTCTGATCCAGCTCATGTAATAGTCGCTAAATGTGAACCCAGATGTTGTACAGGTCAGTCTATGGGGCTCTCCTGGTCTTTTCACAGCTGGACCAGATTCAGTCAGAGTCTGAGCAAAGACACCTGTGGAAACAACCCAAAACTGTATTCAAATTCATCCTGCTGTCATTTACCAGTATTAGTCCAGAGCAACAGTTCACCTGTCCAGTATGTGAGAAACACAAGTGCTGTCCTGTAGTCCATTTTGTTCAAGTGTCCATGGCTCTGTTTCCTCTACACAGAGTTAAATAGAGGAGAGGATTTCAGGTTTGCATTGGCTCCTCCCCAATGACAACTGTTGCATAAGAGGATTAAAGATGAATGACAGGGTGATGGTTTTGTTAAGTGTTAAATTCCCCCAAAAAATGTGGCAATATATACATGTTTCTATCTGGTGTTACAATGCAATTTATTACACAATTATGAAACACAAACTGACAATTTTTTTAATTTATTGATTTGTAATAAATTTACAAGATACTGGTGCATTTGTGTCATAAATAGAGATAACGTGTGAAGAGTTTAGGAGCTATAACAATCCCCTGCAGGACTCCAATAGTATTTATACAACACTACATCTGTAGATAAACATACATATTTGTTTTCAATTTTTCTAATGAATAACACATAGTGACATAGTGAATTTGTAATAACAGTTTCTCCCTCTGCTGGACACAGACACTAGTGTAATGATGGGGAAAAAAAAAAAAACTATTTTTTTCTTTTTTATTAACAAATGCTGCCATGAGTCATGAATAGTTCCTCTTTTTTTTTTACACCATAGAGAAGTGCACAGTGAACAGAGGAAGTAGTTTTTGTCCCAGCGCTCTGTTTTTCTGTCTCATTGTGTCTCTTCTGGCACAGTAATACAGCGCAGTGTCCTCTGTCCTCAGACCGCTCATCTGCAGATACACCTGGCTGCTGGAGTCGTCTCTGGAGATGGTGAAGCGTCCCTCCACTGACTTGGAGTAGTAGATTGGGGTACTGGCTGTGCTCACATATGCAATCCACTCCAGTCCTTTACCTGGAGCCTGTCTGATCCAATTCCATCCATAGCTACTAAAGCTTAACCCGGAGGTAGTACATGTGAGTCTATGGGATTCTCCAGGACGTTTGATGGCTGATCCAGACTCTGTTATGGACCAAGCATGAACAATATTGAAAAAGCACACAGCACACAGCAGTACAGAAAGATTTGGAAGGGCCATTTTGCACTGTGCTGTTGTCAATACTGTGATTTTGATTTAAATATCATCTCTTCTGAAGCTCCTCCCACTATCCAAACTATGGCCGGAAAAGCCAAATTGAGGAAAAATCAGTCATGAAAAATGTACATATGTTGTATTCATTTTACTGGTCCCTGTGACTACAGTTTGCATGTGTCACTTGAACTATAGACTACAACAGCAATGGAGTGCAACTAATTTTGAGTGTTGATTAATCAGAACTTATGTCAGGTCTGTTAAAAAAAACAAAAAAAAACAAAAAAAAAAAAACAAGAATGATCACCAGGTCAGAAAGAGTAGAAAAATCCAAGAAATTAAAAAAAGTTCCAGTCTTATTTTTGGCACGGTGTTTTTCACTGTGGGAGCTGCTTTATGGACAATGATTCACCTCTGCACATAAACCCGGACTTCATGTTTGTAGGGCGTAAACTGGTTGTTGGGTTTTAGCAGGTTTTATACAGAATATGACCCATGAGACATTTTGTTTTTTCTTGCTGATTTTGACTGGGTGGAATCATTAACATGCAGTTTATCCAACCTTATTGAGAGTCAGTTTTCATTGTCAAATTAACACTAACAAGAGTCAAACTTCATGTGAAATGGCTTTTGACAATGGTACAAAAGGTGTAACATCAGCCCTGGTTATCGTGGCTTTGAAGACTTCAGTGACTTGATGTTCATAAATGATTATCTCTGAAGTTCTGTTTGTATCAGGTTTTTGTAGTGGCTTATTTCACTGTGCCCCCCACCCACACAGTGACACAAACACATGCAAAAACCACTGACTGCTTTCCTGTCCTTCCTGAACATGAGCGCCATAAGAAAATACACAGTCGTCTTATACTGACTTTAGCTTTACATGTAATATTTTTTATACAGGCTAACGTTTTAGACTCACTGTAGTATTTAATTGAAATGTTTTGCAATAGATTTTTCCAAATGTAATTATTATAATTATTGCTATGAATTATTTTGGTGTGAGGAGTATTATTTGCCATATCAAACATCATTTCATGAAATAAATCTTTTAACTGGTGACAATACATTGCCCAGTGAAGGGCATCTGACATAAAATCTCCCATATTGCTACTATTGCTTTGCTGTGATAATCATCCAGAAAAGAAAGTCATTTGGTCTCTATCCTGAGAAAGAAGAGGTCTGCATTGCTAAACTGCATGAAGTATCATTTATCTGTTTTGGGACCATGTCTTTTCCATTGTCTTTGGTAAATATGGACAACTGCTGATCCTAAACCATCATGGACCAAGCAAAAGCAGTTTTCTAGAGCCACATGCAGCACACATTCAAGTGAAATTTTGGTGTGTAAGGAGCCCCCTCTCTGGTACTTACAGTGAACTGCACCCTTCAGTGTTTTTGTACAGCTCTAGATATACTTTGTGTGACTGTGACTCTCGAGCACAGTAGTACACTGCAGTGTCTCCAGGCTGCATGTTCTGTCCATTCAGAGTCACTGTTTTTGTGGAAGTGTCTAAATCAATACTGAATTTGTTCTTCAGAGAATCTTTATAGTGAGTGCCTCCTGTATATTTCATTCCAATCCACTCCAGGCCTTTCCCAGCAGGCTGTCTGACCCAGTGTGTCCAGTAGCTGCCAAGAGAATATGAGACAGTACAGGGGATGGTGAGACTGTGTCCTGGCTGCACAGTCACAGAGGCTGGCTGTGTCAGTGTCTCACACTTCACACCTGTGGAGGACAGAAATGTGTTGAGGAGATGCTTCAATAACAGGAGCATTGTGTGTAAGTGGAGCTGATGTTGAGTGTGAAAGAGGAAAACTCACAGAGCAGACAGAGAGCAGCCCACAGCAGAGTGAGTGTGTCCATCCTGAGACTGCACATGTGACCGAGGAGGAGCAGCAGCACACTATGTACTGCACACACATTTACATCTGCTCTGCATACACTCCTCCTCTCACTGATACAATGAAATCCCCTTTGAGGAACAATAAAGTGTTGATGCAAGGTCAGAGAAATTGTCATAATATTAATTTTGTTTATTGCACTAATCAATAATCATAATTTGTTTTTATCATATCACAAGTTGAATTAATTTAATTCTAAACAAATACTAAAATCCATGGTGAGCCAGGCTTTTCCAATAAAAAAGTAGAAGCACAAACACAGGCACCACTAAAATATTGTATTTTAAATAAATAATAAATAAATAAATAAATAAATTAATTAATATTTGCCTATAATAAACTACTGAAAGTAATAATTAACCAATTTTATCTTGAGTTGAAATTATACTTCAGTTAATGTCAGCAGCCTGTGTGATTTTGGCACTATGAGCACTTAGAGCAATTTCAGTGTATGTATATATATATATATATATATATATATATATATATATATATATATATATATATATATATATATATATATATATATATATATATATATATATAATATGTAATTGTATTTGTCTTAAATAAGTTTTAAAATGTGTTTCAATATCAAGATATAAAGAGAGTTGGAGTGTATACAGCCTCAGAATTTACATGCATTTCTTAAGTATTTGCTTATTCCAAGTAAATTTGTCAATGTCGTCATCTTTTCAACAATATCAGAGATTCCAAACTGCAAGTGTGTGATGTATATGACTTACAAGTAATGAATATATGACTGAAATTATGTAAATCCTGTAATGTCATGTTAATATTAGTAATAATTGCTCATTATTAGTTAGCAGTTACAGAGGAATCTATTGAAAGGTCACTCCAAGATGTAGTATTCTTCTACCATTGGTTTCCTAGATTATAATACTGATATTATCTGCTAATGTAGTCCTAGGTTATACTACTGTTCTGTATATGTGTTTAATGTATATAGTTGAATAGCCTGTTCCCTAATGTGCTTTACACTCTGTTAGGGCCTGGCTCTGTGTTTTTGCACAGCTCTGCTGTTGCTCTGAGTCACTGTGGTCGCACACAGTAATAAACAGCTGAGTCTTCAGGCTGCAGCCTCTGTCCTTGAATAGTCACTGTTCCTGCAGACGTGTCTCTGCTCAGGCTGAACTTGTTCTTCAGAGCATCGTTCTGGTTGATGCTACCTCCTCCCCAATAATCAAATATCCACTCCAGTTTGCCCTCTCTCTGTCTGATCCAGCCTGTGGCATAGCTGCTGTCAGTGAGAGAGTAACCAGAGACCCGGCAGCTGATGGTCAGAGTCTGAGCAGGCTGCAGCAGCACTGAGCCTGGCTGGAGGAGCTCCACACTGTCCACTGTACCTGTGGAAAGACAACAACATCATCACACTCATTGTCCTACAGGGGGCGCTGCTGTAAAGGTCAGGAAGTGTTCTCACAGGAAGCAGCTGCCAGCAGCAGGAGCACAGCCACAGACAACATGACTCAAGTGTGCCTGTCCCTCTCACCACTCGCCTTATATCACTCTGGGATTTGCATATGCATGAATTCACCAGTACAGTTTTTACCACACAGAGTCACTGGTTATCCATATCTTATTTGAATTTAAATCAAAGTATTAATTCACTATATTTGTCTTTTTAAATGAGACATGTTATGCCAGTATGCCTTGTACAAATGTTTAGCCATTAGATTCTACTGGAAGTCCCCAGAGCCAGGCTCAAACACTGGGGTGATCGGGGTTCTCTGTCGTTGGCCCCAGACTCTGGATCAAACTGGCCCCTGATATGCCACTGTCACAGACTTTGGCCTGTTTCTGTGTCTGCACATAGACACCCTGTGTGTCTGTCACTGTAACTGCTGCTCAACTATAGCTCAGGAGGATTTCAGTATTATTCTAATTTCTCTGCAAAAGTAATTGACCTAATACAGACACAAATCAAGAAACGGTGTAATTTGTCAGATTTAAAATAGCTATATTACTATAGCAAGAGAAACATTCAGAACTGAAGAAGCTGCTTGGATGAAGACTCAAAAAGCTTTTGTCCAGTTGACAGAATTGATTCTTTTTTTTTTTTTATTATGGATCCTACCTGGACGACTGACAGATTACACAAACAGCTGTATTACAACTTTATAATAACTAATATGTATCTAGACTTTAATCATGAATTAGTAAATAAAGACTTAATTCATAATAAACAAATTGTTAATACACTATTTGCTCATCATGTTTTAAATGTTTATTTGTGCTTTAAGACTAATTAATGTGCAGTTATTATAAAGTGTGACCCAGTATTCTAGAACCACATGCACTTAAAGCTCCAGTGACATTTTGCTGTATATAGGGCTCCCCCTCTGGTTTTTATTGAGAATGGCACCCTTTAATGTTTTTGTACAGTTGTAAATATACTTTGTGTCCTCAGTCTGGAGGTTGTTCATCTGCAGATACAGCTGGTTTCTGCTGTTGTCTCTGGAGATGGTGAACCTGCCTTTCACTGACTCAGAGTAAGCAGTGCCCCCACCGTAGCTAATGTAAGCGAGCCACTGCAGCCCCTGCCCAGGAGCCTGTCTGATCCAGCTCATGTAATAGTTGCTAAATGTGAACCCAGATGTTGTACAGGTCAGTCTATGGGACTCTCCTGGTCTTTTCACAGCAGTCAGAGTCTGAGCAAAGACACCTGTGGAAACAACCCAAAACTGTATTCAAATTCATCCTGCTGTCATTTACCAGTATTAGTCCAGAGCAACAGTTCACCTGTCCAGTATGTGAGAAACACAAGTGCTGTCCTGTAGTCCATTTTGTTCAAGTGTCCACGGCTCTGTTTCCTCTACACAGAGTTAAATAGAGGAGAGGATTTCAGGTTTGCATTGGCTCCTCCCCAATGAAAGATGAATGACAGGGTGATGGTTTTGTTAAGTGTTAAATTCCAAAAAAAATGGGCAATATATACATGTTTTTATCAGTCTGTACAATACAATTTATTACACAATTATGAAACACAAACATAAAACTACAAGATACTGGGGCATTTATGTCATAAATAGAGATAAAGTGTGAAGAGCTTAGGAGCTATAACAATCCCCTGCAGGCCTCCGGTATTATTTACACGGCACTATATCCGTAGACGAACATACGTGTTTGTTTTAATATTTTTTGATGAATAACACATTGTGAGTGTACAAATTGCAAAACACAGTACCTCCCTCTGCTGGACTCAGACACAAACACAGCAGCATGGTGGCTGAGTGGCAACACTCATGCCTCACAGAAAGAAGGTTACGGATTCGATCCCCGGGTCGCCTGGGCCTGTGTGGAGTTTGCATTTCCTCTGGGTACTCTGGTTTCCCCCATCAACCAAAAACATGCAACACCCCTATGAACAGTTTACAATCAAGGTCCGTCAAGGAATTCCTCCCTCCTGTGGGCTCACCACCTGCAGAGGGGCTCACCACCTGCAGAGGGGTTCATAGGGGTCTGGGTCTGGTGCCCAGAGTAGGATTACAGATGCAAATTAGCTATGAGCTACAATCTGGTACAAACATATCGGCCACTGTGCTTAATGTAATTGTACATTGTCCTAATAAACACACACACACACACACACACACACACACACACACACACACACACACACATTTGGAACTTCCAAGTTTGTTTGAGCTGCATATTGCTTTTGCAAAAATCAAAAGGAAAAATGTAATCTGTTGAAATCTTGTAATTGTAATAGTTGGTAAATAGGAAAAAATGCATAACTTTAATTTTATTCATATTGTATCTTTTTTTTCTTTTTTATTAACAAATGCTGCCATGAGTCATGAACAGTTCCTCTATTTTTATCCAGCAGAGAAGTGCACAGTGAACAGAGGAAGTAGTTTTTGTCCCAGCGCTCTGTTATTCTGTCTCATTGTGTCTCCTCTGGCACAGTAATACAGCGCAGTGTCCTCTGTCCTCAGACCGCTCATCTGCAGATACACCTGGTTGCTGGAGTCGTCTCTGGAGATGGTGAAGCGTCCCTCCACTGACTTGGAGTAAAAGAAGTTACTACTGCCAGTGTGCACAAATGCAATCCACTCCAGTCCTTTACCTGGAGCCTGTCTCACCAAGTTCCATGCAGCACTGCTGAAGGTAAACCCAGAGGTAGTACATGTGAGTCTATGGGATTCTCCAGGACGTTTGATGGCTGATCCAGACTCTGTTATGGACCAAGCATGAACAATATTGAAAAAGCACACAGCACACAGCAGTACAGAAAGATTTGGAAGGGCCATTTTGCACTGTGCTGTTGTCAATACTGTGATTTTGATTTAAATATCATCTCTTCTGAAGCTCCTCCCACTATCCAAACTATGGCCGGAAAAGCCAAATTGAGGAAAAATCAGTCATGAAAAATGTACATATGTTGTATTCATTTTACTGGCCCCTGTGACTACAGTTTGCATGTGTCACTTGAACTATAGACTACAACAGCAATGGAGTGCAGCTAATTTTGAGTGTTGATTAATCAGAACTTATGTCAGGTCTGTAAAAAAAAAAAAAAAAAAAAAAAAAAAAAAAAGAATTATCACCAGGTCAGAAAGAGTAGAAAAATCCAAGAAATTAAAAAGAAGTTCCAGTATTTTTGGCACGGTGTTTTTCACTGTGGGAGCTGCTTTATGGACAATGATTCACCTCTGCACATAAACCCGGACTGTCTCTCACTGTAACTGATGTTAACTGTAGCTCAGGAGGATTTCATTATTCGTCTAAACTTTATGTAATCATGCACATGAAGGTCACATCATCAACACATTTTCATGAAAACACTGTCAGTAGGACACTTTTGAATCTCCAGCAAAGGTATTAATGCATAAGGATTATTTAGGGTTTATAAACTATTTTTGTATAATATGTAAAAATATCTGATCTCTTTTGTCTTTACAGAATATCATCAGAGTGCACCAGGACTGCAGCTGCTGCCACACAGAGTAATGGAGCAGTTTAAATCAGGCTAAAACCATTGTTGCTAAAATCAAAGTCTGTCTGGTGCATAGTGTAAACACAAATGAAAACAGGTCTTCATTCATTTGAGAGAAGACTGAAATATACTCCAACTAATACAAGATTAAGCTGGACTTTTGTAGGGTGTAAACTACAGGGTTAGCAGGTTTTATACAGAATATGACCCATGAGACATTTTGTTTTTTCTTGCTGATTTTGACTGGGTGGAATCATTAACACGCAGTTTATCCAACCTTATTGAGAGTCAGTTTTCATTGTCAAATTAACACTAACAAGAGTCAAACTTCATGTGAAATGGCTTTTGACAATGGTACAAAAGGTGTAACATCAGCCCTGGTTATCGTGGCTTTGAAGACTTCAGTGACTTCATGTTCATAAATGATTATCTCTGAAGTTCTGTTTGTATCAGGTTTTTGTAGTGGCTTATTTCACTGTGCCCCCCACCCACACAGTGACACAAACACATGCAAAAACCACTGACTGCTTTCCGGTCCTTCCTGAACATGAGCGCCATAAGAAAATACACAGTCGTCTTATACTGACTTTAGCTTTACATGTAATATTTTTTATACAGGCTAACGTTTTAGACTCACTGTAGCATTTAATTGAAATGTTTTGCAATAGATTTTTCCAAATGTAATTATTATAATTATCACTGTGAATTATTTTGGTGTGAGGAGTATTATTTGCCATATCAAACATCATTTTTTGAAATAAATCTTTTAACTGGTGACAAAACATTGCCCAGTGAAGGGCATCTGACATAAAATCTCCCATATTGCTACTATTGCTTTGCTGTGATAATCATCCAGAAAAGAAAGTCATTTGGTCTCTATCCTGAGAAAGAAGAGGTCTGCATTGCTAAACTGCATGAAGTATCATTTATCTGTTTTGGGACCATGTCTTTTCCATTGTCTTTGGTAAATATGGACAACTGCTGATCCTAAACCATCATGGACCAAGCAAAAGCAGTTTTCTAGAGCCACATGCAGCACACGTTCAAGTGAAATTTTGGTGTGTAAGGAGCCCCCTCTCTGGTACTTACAGTGAACTGCACCCTTCAGTGTTTTTGTACAGCTCTAGATATACTTTGTGTGACTGTGGCTCTGCAGCACAGTAGTACACTGCAGTGTCTCCAGGCTGCATGTTCTGTCCATTCAGAGTCACTGTTTTTGTGGAAGTGTCTAAATCAATACTGAATTTGTTCTTTAGAGAATCTTTATAGTTAAAGCCTCCGGTATATTTTCGTCCAATCCACTCCAGGCCTTTCCCAGCAGGCTGTCTGACCCAGTGTGTCCAGTAGCTGCCAAGACCATATGAGATAGTACAGGAGATGGTGAGACTGTGTCCTGGCTGCACAGTCACAGAGGCTGGCTGTGTCAGTGTCTCACACTTCACACCTGTGGAGGACAGAAATGTGTTGAGGAGATGCTTCAATAACAGGAGCATTGTGTGTAAGTGGAGCTGATGTTGAGTGTGAAAGAGGAAAACTCACAGAGCAGACAGAGAGCAGCCCACAGCAGAGTGAGTGTGTCCATCCTGAGACTGCACATGTGACCGAGGAGGAGCAGCAGCACACTATGTACTGCACACACATTTACATCTGCTCTGCATACACTCCTCCTCTCACTGACACAGCCATGGAAAAGTTCCCTTATAAGTAACAACTAAGTGTATCTGCACATGTTATTTTCATACTATTAATTTACTAACATTTCCATAATATATTGTACTAGTTGATTAGAAGTCATCATTATTTTGATCACATCACACTGAAAAACAATGTACAAAGATCTGTAATAGTCCGGTGTTTTACAGTCAAAAGTACACACGCAGTGTTCATTTGAATAATGTTCAGAAAATGTTTGAATTGTCCATAATTTACTATCAAAAGTCAAAAATAGACTCAACAGCTAAAATGTCTATAATTTATATTTTATGTAAATGATTTTTGACATTAGCTGCAGGTAGGATCTTGGTTGTCTTTAGACCTGTGCCAGAGCATTGTGGAACTGAACAGGGCTGCACTTTATCATCTGTTAATTTTGTTACATCAACAAAAAGAATTTCAGTTTTATTCAAAGACAAGATCAATAAACATACTTTATCATAATATTGAAACTTACTACAGTAGTTGTTTTTATCATTCAAACATGTCTAGTAATGAGACTACTGACCCACTTCGATCATGGGTTTATTTCAAACATTATTTACAATATAATTCTATTTGCCTGATGTAAGAAAATGTTTTGAATAGACTTCTGTTCTGTCATCTCAGTTTTTGTACAGCTGTGGAGCCGTCTGCACCACGGTGTTTCCCTTGCACAGTAATAAACAGCCGTATCTCCTTCCTTTGCACTGTTAAGTCGTAAATACACAGTGCTTGTTGAAGTGTCTTTTGTGATAGAAAACTGGCCCTGGAGACTTTGAGCAAATATGGTGCCTGTTCCACTATCAATGCGACCGATCCACTCCAGTCCTCGCCCTGGTTTCTGACGAATCCAGTGCAGCCAAGCTAAAGAGAGCCCCTCCACTTTACAGGACAGTGAGACAGACTGTCCCGGGCTGGTGACCACTGGCTCTGAAGAGGTCAGAGACTGGGCCTGGACCGCTGGAAAAACAGAGAGTTGAAATGGTGTAAAATGCTGTTTGTGCTGTAGATGTGCTCAGTGTTTGTACCCACCTGGAATAAGAGCCCAGAGGAACACAGTCAGTGCTCTCCCCATCATAGTGGAAGCTTAAGGAGTTCTGCAAAGACTCACTTTCACTTGGGCTATAAAAAGAGAGTGGGTGTGGCAACGCTCTAGCTATTTACAAATATTTGCTTCATTCAAGAAAATCTCTCAACGTTGAAATATTTTCAATAATATTAACATTTATGTGATGTATGTTATAAGGATTTTATGATTTAATGCTAAAATTAAGCATATTATCCTATTTTACACTTTACCTGTTTTATCATTTTATTATTGCTTGTGAAAGCAACTTCAGTTTTCCTGAATACAGAGGAATTTACTGAAAGATTACCTAAAGATGTAGTACTAGTCTGCTAATATGTAGTCCCAGGTTATAAGACTGTGTACTGTTCTGATAATGTGTAATTCAATCGCCTTTTCGTTAATGAGCTTTACACTCTGTTAGCGGGTGTCACTGTGATTGTGCACAGCTACATGCAGGATTCAGCAGCGTCACAGTGCGGCACTTTACAATGTTACAGTGAGGTTTATCAGGTCATTTTAGATCAGTATTGGTGCATTTATAGTAAGAAGAATGAAATGCAGAATGAAAACCTTTCATTCTGTACTCTTCTCTCTCATTTAATATCTCTCTTTTTTAATTTTATGATGATTATTTATGTTTTGATTTGTTTGTTTTGCAATTTTAATGTATTTCTTATTGTGTAAAGCACTTTTTTTTTTTGCTCTTTTATTTGGATGGGACAGTGCACATTAATGAACGTACAATTTGCACAACATTACACAGCTTGACGTAAATATGCCAGATTTAGCACAATGCTAATTTCTATCTGTAGTCCCAGACATAAAATAACACTCATTGGACAATATTAGACTGTATGTTGCAGTTGCATACATAATAACACTCACCAGACAAATATGGTGCAGTTGCAAACATAACGAGCAACATAAACAACAAGCAAATACACAACAATGACACATGATACAATACATCTACAGTATCGTTCTTCTGCTGATGGGCTTGGCCTAAAGTGCTGGATGAAAGCTGCTTCTCGCAGTGTGCATAGTAAAGTGTATTTAAGTAAGGTGTCTTTTTTATGTAGTGTATACATGTAGGTGTGTGTGTGTATGCTTCTTGTTTATTATGGCTAGTGTGTAATTGGATGATTACAGTTTTGATTGCTTTTGAGCCATGTCTTAAGGTGTTTTTTAAATGATGCAAATGTTGAACTAGTTCTAATGGAAATAGGTATTGTGTTCCAGTTATTGCAACCTGTGATTGAGAGAGTGTTCTGAGCAAGGGTGGTTTTTCTAAACTGTGCCTCACAGTCCCCCCTAGCAGCTGACCTGGTACTGGACTCACTTTTCCTTTTGAATGAGTGTGAAAAGATGTGGAGCAAAAACATTCCCCTGCAGGACCCCAATATGTTTTACACAACACTATGTCCGTAGCCTAGACCAACATACTGGTGCGTTTTCAATTGCTCTCTATAATGACAAATCTTTTAAAGAATAACCTAGAGGTGCTCATATAAAGAGTGGACAATTTGTTAATAGTGTCTCCCTGTGCTGCACTCAGAAAATATTATAATGATAGACTATATTATAATGAATCCAAAATTGTGAATCCCCAAATGGGTCTTGCAATAATACTTTAAAAAGTAAATTTCTGATCATTTGAATTCAGGTAAAAAGGTAGTTTACTTAACAGAAAGTTTTCATGTTAGAATCACACATCCATTTAAATTTATGGGTATAAAAGGAAAAGTTTGAATCATGTAGAATCAAGTTTTTATTTGAGATTATGGTGCTTAAAATTGGTGAAGCTTCAAACTATTTTTACACAGTGCACAGTGAACAGAGGAAGTAGTTTTTGTCCCTCTGTTATTCTGTCTCATTGTGTCTCTTCTGGCACAGTAATACAGCGCAGTGTCCTCTGTCCTCAGACCGCTCATCTGCAGATACACCTGGCTGCTGGAGTCGTCTCTGGAGATGGTGAAGCGTCCCTCCACTGACTTGGAGTAGTAGATTGGGGTACTGGCTGTGTGCACCAACGCGATCCACTCCAGACCTTTACCTGGAGCCTGTCTGATCCAACTCCATGGATAGAAGCTGAAGCTTAACCCAGAGGTAGTACATGTGAGTCTATGGGATTCTCCAGGACGTTTGACGGCTGATCCAGACTCTGTTATGGACCAAGCATGAACAATATTGAAAAAGCACACAGCACACAGCAGTATAGTGAAGTCTGTAACAGCCATTGTAGCACGGTGCTGCTGTCAACAGTGTGGTTCTCATTTAAATATCAGCTTTACTCAAGCTCCTCCCACTATCCAAACTATGACTATAAACCCAAATTTATGAAAAACAATATGAAACTGAATATTTCAATATATATTTACATATTATATAAGGGCTGGAGGCTGAATATAGGAGGTTATAAATGAGAAAAAACAAAAAAAATGTTTTAAAAGCACCTCAGATGAGAGTGAAACAAAATATTTTCAACTCCATATGATTCTGATTCAGAGCGGTTTTGTTTACAGGTTTAAAGTTTTTATTATTATTATTATTATTATTATTATTATTATTATTATTATTATTATGGTGTTTTTCATTGTGGTAGCTGCCATATGCACAGTGATACACTCTGCACATAAACACCTGGTCTGTCCGTCACCCTAACTGCTGCTACTATAGGGAGGATTCCATTTTAGATCTGTTTCACTGTGAAACAAATCTACTTTTGGGCACACATCACCTCAAATGTTGTTGTCAAATAACAAATAAAAACAAAACATATATAATGAACACTGAAACATATTGGGAGACCTTTTTATTGTTTTGTTTTTTTCTAACCCTAAGTAAAAACATCTGATCAGCTTGGTCTGTCTACATTATGGCAATAAATGGCACCAAGACTCTAGTTGCTGCCACACTGAGAAGTGAAGCAGTTCAAATTAGGTTCAAACAACAGGGTAAGATCACGAAACACAATTGTCTTCATTCATTAGAGAAAAGACTGAAATGTAAACTGCTAAACTAATATAAGAATTCCATCATACATTTGGAAACATGTTCATAGAGGTCTAAAACTACAGGGTTAAAAGGTTTTATACAGAATATGACCAATGGAGACACAGACATTTTGTTGTTTCTAGTTGATTTGGATAGAAATGATTTAAAATTCCATAGTAAAAGAATTTTATCATAAAGTTCAATAAGTTCAAAAGTCTTAAGAGTTAATGTCCATCGTCAAATTAACATCAACAAGAGTAAACCTTCATCTGTAATGGTTTGTACAATAGTGCAGAGGGTGTAGCATCTCTCTTTGAAGAGTACAACGGCCTCATGTTCATAAATGATTGTCTCTGTAGATCTGTTTGTACCAGGTTTTTGTAGTGTCTTATTTCACCGTGAATACAAACATTATTGCTGATTCTAAACCATTATGGACAAAGCAAAACCAGAGCTACATGCAGCACACAAAGAAATGTCATTTTGCTCTGTACAGAGCGGCCTCTGGTGGCAGTGCATGACGCTCTTCAGTGTTTTTGTACAGCTCTACATATACTTTGTGTGACTGTGACTCTCGAGCACAGTAGTACACTGCAGTGTCTCCAGGCTGCATGTTCTGTCCATTCAGAGTCACTGTTTTTGTGGAAGTGTCTAAATCAATACTGAATTTGTTCTTTAGAGAATCTTTTATGTTAAAGCTGCTTGTGCCTTTGTACCCAATCCACTCCAGGCCTTTCCCAGCAGGCTGTCTGATCCATGCTGTGTAGTAGCCAAGAGAATATGAGACAGTACAGGGGATGGTGAGACTGTGTCCTGGCTGCACAGTCACAGAGGCTGGCTGTGTCAGTGTCTCACACTTCACACCTGTGGAGGACAGAAATGTGTTGAGGAGATGCTTCAATAACAGGAGCATTGTGTGTAAGTGGAGCTGATGTTGAATGTGAAAGAGAAAAACTCACAGAGCAGACAGAGAGCAGCCCACAGCAGAGTGAGTGTGTCCATCCTGAGACTGCACATGTGACCGAGGAGGAGCAGCAGCACACTATGTACTGCACACACATTTACATCTGCTCTGCATACACTCCTCCTCTCACTGACACAGCCATGGAAAAGTTCCCTTATAAGGAACAACTAAGTGTATCTGCACATGTTATTTTCATACTATTAATTTACTAACATTTCCATAATATATTGTACTAGTTGATTAGAAGTCATCATTATTTTGATCACATCACACTGAAAAACAATGTACAAAGATCTGTAATAGTCCGGTGTTTTACAGTCAAAAGTACACACGCACTGTTCATTTGAATAATGTTCAGAAAATGTTTGAATTGTCCATAATTTACTATCAAAAGTCAAAAATAGACTCAACAGCTAAAATGCTAAAATCATTTATATTTTATGTAAATGATTTTTGACATTAGCAGCAGGTAGGATCTTGGTTGTCTTTAGACCTGTGCCAGAGCATTGTGGAATTGAACAGGGCTGCACTTTATCATCTGTTAATTTCATTGCATCTATAAAGAAAACTTAACTTTTATTAAAATTCATGATCCAAAAAAAAAAAAAAAAAAAAAAAAGAAACTTACTGCAATAGTTTTCATCATTCAACCATGACTACTAATTGTCTGGTAAATCTGTTTTCCTTGTACAGATTGATCAGGCTGCTTCCCATGCCCGCAGTTTGACCTCAGTCCTGGTCAAACGTGATCGTCCAATCAGATTTTGTTTTGTTCACTGACACATGATTTACAAAACTGTCTAATCCACCTGTCAGTCATGCCCATCTGACCTGGAGGAGATTAGCCAGTCTGAGACTCACATCTTTGTAAAGTATTGAAGAAGTGTGTATTCTGGATCCCAGGCAAGTTTACTAATGCTACTTTTTACTCACTTCTATCATGGTTTGATTTCAGACCTGTTTCATAAGTGATTCTATTTGCCTAATGTAAGATTTTAAATGTTTTGAATAGACTTCCGCTATGTCTTTGGATCATCTTAGTTTTTGATTTGCACACGCATGAATACACAGTACTTGTTTTGACTATTTACAGAACAGTGTCACTGCCGTCTATTTACATTTAAACTAAATCATTTCAGCTAGAGACAGTTTTTAATTATTATTTTTTTAGCCATTATCTATTATCTTGTTTTATTGCATGTTCCATTTTCCTGCTGTTCTTGAACTGTGCGTTGCAACACTGGAATTTCCCCACTGTGGGACTAATAAAGGCATATCTTATCTTATCTTATCTTATCTTACCATTTTTATGTTTTTAAAGGAGACATATCATGCTCTATCAACTTTTAAGAATTTTTAACAATGTTATACAGTTTCATCCACTCAAAGGTGTATTTACAGTGATTCATGCTTGTTTGAGTTATCGTTATTTTCCTGAAATTACTCTGAAAATTACAATTTTCTCCTGTCCCACAAACACAGCCACTGCTTTGCTCTTACTTCTTTGTAACTATATAGAAGACAGAATAAAATAGCAATGATTTCTTTTGGTCGCTGGAAATTGAAGATCTTTCAGAATATCCTGTGATTTTACTGGTTTGTTTTGTGTTTTGTGTTTGACAGTGACAAAGCTGTTCCAGAATGTGATACTGAAGGTGACAATACTGTGTACAGATTACAACATGTGGGAGTTATTTATAAACTCTATGAAGCCAACAGGCCTGTCTTTCCGGTGGAGTTTTTGTTCAGCTCCTCCCTGTGTCTCTCTCACTGTGCTCTCGGGCACAGTAGTACACAGCCGTGTCCTCAGTCTGGAGGTTGTTCATCTGCAGATACAGCTGGTTTCTGCTGTTGTCTCTGGAGATGGTGAACCTGCCTTTCACTGACTCAGAGTAAGCAGTGCTCCCATCGCTCCATATGACAGCCAGCCACTGCAGCCCCTGCCCAGGAGCCTGTCTGATCCAGTGCATGTGAAAGCTGCTAAATGTGAACCCAGATGTTGTACAGGTCAGTCTATGGGGCTCTCCTGGTCTTTTCACAGCTGGACCAGATTCAGTCAGAGTCTGAGCAAAGACACCTGTGGAAACAACCCAAAACTGTATTCAAATTCATCCTGCTGTCATTTACCAGTATTAGTCCAGAGCAACAGTTCACCTGTCCAGTATGTGAGAAACACAAGTGCTGTCCTGTAGTCCATTTTGTTCAAGTGTCCACGGCTCTGTTTCCTCTACACAGAGTTAAATAGAGGAGAGGATTTCAGGTTTACATTGGCTCCTCCCCAATGACAACTGTTTGAACTGTCTGAATGTCAAATGTTTGAAGGTTCTGAGGAGTAAAAGTGCTAAAAGAGTGCAATATATACATGTTTTAAATTGCTGAAATAAAGATCTGTCAAGTTTTTACAAAATTATTTTACAATTATTACACAATGTATTTATTTATTTATTTATTTATTTCATTCTATTTTATTTATTTTATTATATTACTTGTTGTTCATTACAATTATGAAACACAACTGATAATGCATTTTTAATTCTTTTACAAATTCCTCATAAATCTACAAGACATTGGTGCATTTATGTCATAGAGTGAAGAACACTGGAGCAAAAATAGTCCCCTGTGGGCCCCCAATATGTTTAGCTCAACATTATATCCATAGATGAACGTTCAGGGTTTTTTTTAGTTTTGATTCATAATTTAGTGGTGCCCATAAAGAGTGCACAATTTGAACATATGGTATCCCCATTTACTGGACACAGACAATTCTGTAATGGTAGAATATATTGTAATCATGAATCGTAAGTTGGGAACCTTCATGTGTGTTTCAGCTGCTTATGGTTCTTACAAGAATATTTTTGCAGAGGTTTTAGAGGTAATTTAATTGCTGTTAATAGAAAACTAAAATCACACATTTATTTATATTCACGAATATAAAAGGGAAACCTGAAGCAGATCAGCGCATCAGATGTTTTTTTTATTTCATTTTTTTCATGTGTGACAATAGTGCTTAAAGCTGCTAAAGCATCTCACTATTTTTATCCAGTAGAGAAGTTCAGAGTGAAGAGAGAAAGTAGTTTTTGTCCCAGCGCTCTGATTTTCTGTCTCATTGTGTCTCTTCTGGCACAGTAATACAGCGCAGTGTCCTCTGTCCTCAGACCGCTCATCTGCAGATACACCTGGCTGCTGGAGTCGTCTCTGGAGACGGTGAAGCGTCCCTCCACTGATTTGGAGTAGAAGATTGGAGAACTGGCTGTGCTCACATATGCAATCCACTCCAGACCTTTACCTGGAGCCTGTCTGATCCAACTCCACCCATTGTTTCTGAAGTTTAACCCAGAGGTAGTACATGTGAGTCTATGGGATTCTCCAGGACGTTTGATGGCTGATCCAGACTCTGTTATGGACCAAGCATGAACAATATTGAAAAGGCACACAGCACACAGCAGTATAGTGAAGTCTGTAACAGCCATTGTAGCACGGTGCTGCTTACAATCGTGCACTTACACTTTAAATATTATCCTAGCTGAAGCTCCTCCCACTATCCGAACTATGACCATAAACCCAAATTCACAAACAATTTATGCCATCATATATTTACATAAAGAATTATAAACACCATCTCAATCTGTTTTTGTGACCACAGTTGGGATGTTTCACTTGGACTATAGAATACATCAACAATGATCTGCCTCAAAATGTGACTAATTTGTAGTAATTACAGCTCTTGTCAGGTTTGTGGTAGAGGCTGTTTGATTGTGAAATGTTTTTCTGTTGAATGCAGCTCTATGAATACAACTCATCATAAACTGAATTGAAGATCAGATCAGAGAGGATAACGTATTGTCCCCTAAAAATAAAAAAAGTTCCAGTCATGTTTTTGTCATGGTGTTTTTCACTGTGGTAGCTGCTGCTATAAAGTCACAGTGATCCACCTCTGCACATAAACCCCCCCTGCTGTTTCTCACTGTAACTAATGCTGCAACATCAGGAGGATTTCATGATCACTGTCACACACGACTACTGTAGAATCTAAAGACTAGATTGCTTTTCTGTCCTTGTTGAACATTTCTTATACAATATTTTTTCCTTCATTAACTTATTATAAATGTGATGTGTTGTTGTTTCATGTTTGTCTTATGACTGTAGCTCACCATGAATCAGGCAGTGCTGTTTCTTTTTTTCTTTGTGTTGTTACAAACATTAAACAATTATGCAGGTTATAAACAAATTAAAACTTGATTTTAAAAGTTGATCTAAAACTATAAGTCGTTGTTCACTGATGTGGCAGTATGGTTAAGTCTTGTTGATCCCAACCCATCTTGAACCAAACAAAAACAATATTCTAGAGCCACATGCAGCACACATAGAATTCTTGCTGTGTAAAGAGCGCCCTCCCTGGTTGTCACTGTGAATAACACTCTTAAATGTTTTTGTATAGCTCTAAATATACTCTGTGTGACTGTGGGTGTCGAGCACAGTAGTACACTGCAGTGTCTCCAGGCTGCATGTTCTGTCCATTCAGAGTCACTGTGTTACTGGAGGAATCTACACTTAAACTGAACTTGTTCTTCAGTGAATCTTTATGGTGAGTGCCTCCTGTGTATTTGCTTCCAATCCACTCCATTGGTTTCCCAGCAGGCTGTCTGATCCATGCTGTGTAGTAGCTGCTAACAGAATATGAGACAGTACAGGGGATGGTGAGACTGTGTCCTGGCTGCACAGTCACAGAGGCTGGCTGTGTCAGTGTCTCACACTTCACACCTGTGGAGGACAGAAATGTGTTGAGGAGATGCTTCAATAACAGGAGCATTGTGTGTAAGTGGAGCTGATGTTGAGTGTGAAAGAGGAAAACTCACAGAGCAGACAGAGAGCAGCCCACAGCAGAGTGAGTGTGTCCATCCTGAGACTGCACATGTGACCGAGGAGGAGCAGCAGCACACTATGTACTGCACACACATTTACATCTGCTCTGCATACACTCCTCCTCTCACTGACACAGCCATGGAAAAGTTCCCTTATAAGGAACAACTAAGTGTATCTGCACATGTTATTTTCATACTATTAATTTACTAACATTTCCATAATATATTGTACTAGTTGATTAGAAGTCATCATTATTTTGATCACATCACACTGAAAAACAATGTACAAAGATCTGTAATAGTCCGGTGTTTTACAGTCAAAAGTACACACGCACTGTTCATTTTAATAATGTTCAGAAAATGTTTGAATTGTCCATAATTTACTATCAAAAGTCAAAAATAGACTCAACAGGTAAAATGCTAAAATCATTTATATTTTATGTAAATGATTTTTGACATTAGCAGCAGGTAGGATCTTGGTTGTCTTTAGACCTGTGCCAGAACATTGTGGAATTGAACAGGGCTGCACTTTATCATCTGTTAATCTTGTTACATCTATAAAGAAACTTTTATTAAAATGCATGAACAAAAAAGAAAAAAAAAAACTTACTGCAATAGTTTTCATTATCCAACCATGACTACTAATTGTCTGTTAAATCTGTTTTCGTTGTACAGATTGATCAGGCTGCTTCCCATGCCCGCGGTTTCACCTCAGTCCTGGTCAAATGTGATCGTCCAATCAGATTTTGTTCAACTTTTAAGAATTTTTAACAATGTTATACAGTTTCATCCACTCAAAGGTGTATTTACAGTGATTCATGCTTGTTTGAGTTATCGTTATTTTCCTGAAATTACTCTGAAAATTCCAATTTTCCCCTGTCCCACATACACAGCCACTGCTTTGCTCTTACTTCTTTATAACTATATAGAAGACAGAATAAAATAGCAATGATTTCTTTTGGTCGCTGGAAATTGAAGATCTTTCAGAATATCCTGTGATTTTACTGGTTTGTTTTGTGTTTTGTGTTTGACAGTGACAAAGCTGTTCCAGAATGTGATACTGAAGGTGACAATACTGTGTACAGATTACAACATGTGGGAGTTATTTATAAACTCTATGAAGCCAACAGGCCTGTCTTTCCGGTGGGGTTTTTGTTCAGCTCCTCCCTGTGTCTCTCTCACTGTGGGCTCTCGGGCACAGTAGTACACAGCCGTGTCCTCAGTCTGGAGGTTGTTCATCTGCAGATACAGCTGGTTTCTGCTGTTGTCTCTGGAGATGGTGAACCTGCCTTTCACTGACTCAGAGTAGTAAGTAGTGCCCCCACCGCTCCATATGACAGCCAGCCACTGCAGCCCCTGCCCAGGAGCCTGTCTGATCCAGTGCATGTGAAAGCTGCTAAATGTGAACCCAGATGTTGTACAGGTCAGGCTATGGGACTCTCCTGGTCTTTTCACAGCTGGACCAGATTCAGTCAGAGTCTGAGCAAAGACACCTGTGGAAACAACCCAAAACTGTATTCAAATTCATCCTGCTGTCATTTACCAGTATTAGTCCAGAGCAACAGTTCACCTGTCCAGTATGTGAGAAACACAAGTGCTGTCCTGTAGTCCATTTTGTTCACGTGTCCACGGCTCTGTTTCCTCTACACAGAGTTAAATAGAGGAGAGGATTTCAGGTTTGCATTGGCTCCTCCCCAGTGACAACTGCTGATACATTGATACATGTTTGAAGGCTCTGAGGCGTAAAAGCCTAAAGTCAGTGTCAGTGTGTGATTGTTGGGAGACAAATTCCTAAAAATGTGTCACTAAAAATACATTTTCGTACACAATTATGAAACACAAATTGATATTATTGATAAAATTGATATTTTTTTTAAATACAAATATCTCATAAAATTCACACTTGTGCATTTATGTCATAGAGAATAGAAATAACCTTCATTATAGTTAGTTTGACGTTAGGTTGATATGTTAAACCAAAAATGTTCATTTTGTCTTCTTATGTACTTTAACTTGCATGATTTGCATTGGATGTTGTAGATGGCGTTCCATTTTTGTTCTTGTGGGATTTTATCTTTGGGGAGTACTAGCTGTTGGTGGAGTTTTTGTATGGTTTGACCACAGTGCTTATGGTTCAGTTATTCCTCTTATGTACTTAGAGGAATAACTGAACCCTGAACACATAAGCACTGTGGTCAAACCATACACAAAACTCCACCAACAGCTAGTACTCCCCAAAGATAAAATCCCACAAGAACAAAAATGCAACGCCATCTACGAAATCCAATGCAAATCATGCAATAAATCATACATAGGGGAAACGGGCCGGGCTTTTCACATCCGAAAAAAGGAACATCAAAAGGAATGTGAAAAAGAAACATCAGGGAGACTCACCAGAACACAAAAAGACAAAGCATTGCAGGAAAACCTAAAATTCGCCATATCAGGCCAGTGTAAAAGAAATAACCACATTATGGATTGGGACGGGGCACGGGTCACTGGATCGGAAAACAACAAATTCAAACGCTGGATCAGGGAGGCCACTGAAATCAGGAAACGAGGCACGGACAGAATTAACCGAGATGACGGAGCGTTCCTCCTTTCACACACCTGGGACACCCTCCTCCAGAGAGCACCAGGCGACGGGAGGCGTGGTCAGTCTGAGCGACCTGCCAGGTCCATCAGGCTGACCACGCCTACAGGAAGTAACAACTGCTGACCACACCTACAGGAAGTAACAACAGCTGACCACACCTACAGGAAGTAACAACAGCTGACCACGCCCACAGGAAGTAACAACAGCTGACCACGCCCACAGGAAGTAACAACAGCTGATATATGACATGTCACCACCAACACCGGTGACAATTCTGAAGATGCAGCAGCAGCAGCAGCCGAAACATGTCAACAAGGTAAATACAAGTTACTGTATTGTCTTAAAAAATAACCCAAGAAGTTAAAGGCTGATATGTTGTTACAGCATTTATGATCTTGGATAGCAGCAGCAGTAAAAAAGAAATGTTTGGAATCTGACAGGGCTGCTCTGTATTGCCTCTTAACTTTGTTACATCTTTAAACAGAAATTTAATTTTCAGAAATTTAATTTTCTTAGAATAAATTAAGAAAATTAAATAAAATAATGATTAACTAAAATAATTAAGCAAATAAGTAATCATATAATTGTAACTTACTAGAATTCCTCTTTCATTTATGTCCACTAACTCTGTTATTTGTCATATAGTAAGAGGGTGGAAACCTGTTATTTCATCACTATTAGAATGGCACCGGTTATTTTGGACAAATTTTTATTATTATTTTACAGTGATTTTCAAGGTGAAAGAGAGCATCACCTTTTATCATTTTCAGTCATTTGTTTGGCTTGTGGTTGCAAAAGAAAATAAAAATATCAAATTTCATGGTATTTGCTTTAGAGTGAATTTCCAGCCTGTGTTTAAGAGGTCCATCCACAGTAGCTCTTGGATGTTTCTGTACATGAGCTGCATTCTTCCTGTCACTGTGCTCTCGGGCACAGTAGTAAACAGCAGTGTCTTCTGCTGTCAGACCTGTGATCTCCATGTACTGGGTGCTGCTGGGGACATTTTCAGTCAGAGTGAAGCGTTGTTGAAAGGCACTGGCATAAGTTGGCGAATTACTGCCAGTATTCATTCTTCCGATCCACTCGAGCCCTTGTCCTGGTCTCTGTCGTATCCAGTGCATGTTGTAGCTTGTCATAGAAAAACCAGATGTAATGCAGGACATCTTCACACTCTCTCCAGCTCTTTTCACCAGAGAAGATGGCTGCTCCAGTCTGATCTCTGTCCACACACCTGTACAAGAAAAAACATATGAATTTAATATACAGTACACTCAAACATTTTCAAATCACAATTAAAATATCATAATTATTAAAGTCTTACAATTAATTGTAGCTATAAATAATAATGTTATTACAGCATATTTTGCCATTTTGAAAATCAGACTTGTGTTCGATGTTGCAGTTCAATTGGGTTTCTGTGGCACAGAATAACTTAGTGGTGCCTTTTTAAAGAGTGTATCATTTGCATATGCAATAGCTCCCTCTGCTGGACACAGACAATAATGCTGATTGTAATTCCATTGTTTTCTCATTCAATGACAATAAAGGACTCAAACTATAGTGTAATGGAAGGCTATATTATAATCAATGCTAAATTGGGAATCTTCGTGTGTTTCAGCTGCTTCTTCTTCTTTTAAGACAATTTTAACAGAAACAGTTTTCTTGTCAAAATGTTACATTTATTTATATCATGGAAAACAAATGTAGCTCACATCAAATTATTAGTGTGTGTTTTTGTGACAACAGTGCTAAAAACTGGGAAACCTTCCACTATTTTTATCCAGTAGAGAAGAGCACAGTGAACAGAGAAGTGTTTTTTGTCTCCGTGCTCTGTTATTCTGTCTCATTGTGTCTCCTCCTGGCGCAGTAATAGAGCGCAGTGTCCTCTGTCCTCAGACAAAAATGTACATATGTTGTATCAGTTTACCGGCCCATGTGACTACAGTTGGTATGCTTCACAATAGAATACAACAGCAATGGAATGCAATCAAGTTTGAGTATTGATTTATCAGAACTTATGTTAGGTTTGTAACAGAGGCTTGACAGAATCACATAATGAAGGAGACATTATGATAAATCGACTTTAGCCATGTTATAAATGTTTCCCCTTCTAATTTATCCACTCACAGTTGTGTTTAGAGTGATTCATGCATGTCTGAGTCCTCTTCATTCTCCTGCAATCAAGACACTGTTACTCTGATAATTCACATTTTCCCCTGTCCCCTAACACCCCACTGCTCTGCTCTCACTTTGTTATATCTATGTAGAAGACAAAATGAAACAGCAATGATTTCTTTGTAGGTCACTGCACACTCAAGTTCTTTCAGGGTAATGTTATGTTTTGTGTTTGACAGTGACAAAGCTGTAACAGAATGTAAAGTCAAAAGACAATTATGCTATTATTATTTATTAGTTTCATGGATTCATTTCAGGCCACTAACAGATCAGGACTGTCTTTATTTCCGGTGGAGTTTTTGTTCAGCTCCTCCCTGTGTCTCTCTCACTGTGGTCTCGGGCACAGTAGTACACAGCCGTGTCCTCAGTCTGGAGGTTGTTCATCTGCAGATACAGCTGGTTTCTGTTGTTGTCTCTGGAGATGGTGAACCTGCCTTTCACTGACTCAGAGTAAGCAGTGCCCCCAACGCTGTTAATGTAAGCGAGCCACTGCAGCCCCTGCCCAGGAGCCTGTCTGATCCAGCTCATGCCAAAGCTGCTAAATGTGAACCCAGATGTTGTACAGGTCAGTCTATGGGACTCTCCTGGTCTTTTCACAGCTGGACCAGATTCAGTCAGAGTCTGAGCAAAGACACCTGTGGAAACAACCCAAAACTGTATTCAAATTCATCCTGCTGTCATTTACCAGTATTAGTCCAGAGCAACAGTTCACCTGTCCAGTATGTGAGAAACACAAGTGCTGTCCTGTAGTCCATTTTGTTCAAGTGTCCATGGCTCTGTTTCCTCTACACAGAGTTAAATAGAGGAGAGGATTTCAGGTTTGCATTGGCTCCTCCCCAATGACAACTGTTGCATAAGAGGATGAAAGATGAATGACAGGGTGATGGTTTTGTTGAGTGTTAAATTCCCCCAAAAAACTGGCAATATATACATGTTTTTATCAGTCTGTACAATACAATTTATTACACAATTATGAAACACAAACATAAAATTACAAGATAATGGTGCATTTATGTCATAGATAGAGATAGAGTGTGAAGAGCTTAGGAGCTATAACAATCCCCTGCAGGACTCCAGAATTATTTACCCAGCACTATATCCGTAGATGAACGTACATGTTTGCTTTACATTTTTTTTTGATAAATAACACAGTATCTCCCTCTGCTGGACACAAACACTAGTGTAATGATGGAAAAAATACGTTTGGAACCTCCAAGTTTGTTTCAGCTGCATATGGTTCTTGCAAAAATAAAAAGGAAAAACGTGATCTGTTGAAATCTTCTAACTGTAATAGTTGGTAAATAGATAAAAAAACAATCAGAATTTTACTTTTATTTATATTCTGGGGTAAAATGTGGAATCTTTAAACAATTCCTATTTGTTTTGTTTTCTTTTTAAGTTACAAATGCTGCCATAAGTCATGAAGAGGTCCACTAATTTTAGCCAGTAGAGAGAATATTTTTGCAGAGGTTTTAGAGGTAATTTAATTGCTGTTAATAGAAAACTAAAATCACACATCTATTTATATTCACGAGTATAAAAGGGAAACCTGAAGCAGATCAGCGCATCAGATGTTTTTTTTATTTCATTTTTTTCATGTGTGACAATAGTGCTTAAAGCTGCTAAAGCATCTCACTATTTTTATCCAGTAGAGAAGTTCAGAGTGAAGAGAGAAAGTAGTTTTTGTCCCAGCGCTCTGTTTTTCTGTCTCATTGTGTCTCTTCTGGCACAGTAATACAGCGCAGTGTCCTCTGTCCTCAGACCGCTCATCTGCAGATACACCTGGCTGCTGGAGTCGTCTCTGGAGATGGTGAAGCGTCCCTCCACTGATTTGGAGTAGTAGATTGGGGTACTGGCTGTGTGCACCAATGCAATCCACTCCAGACCTTTACCTGGAGTCTGTCTGATCCAACTCCACCCATTGTTTCTGAAGTCTAACCCAGAGGTAGTACATGTGAGTCTATGGGATTCTCCAGGACGTTTGACGGCTGATCCAGACTCTGTTATGGACCAAGCATGAACAATATTGAAAAAGCACACAGCACACAGCAGTATAGTGAAGTCTGTAACAGCCATTGTAGCACGGTGCTGCTTACAATCGTGCGCTTACACTTTAAATATTATCCTAGCTGAAGCTCCTCCCACTATCCGAACTATGACCATAAACCCAAATTCACAAACAATTTATGCCATCATATATTTACATAAAGAATTATAAACACCATCTCAATCTGTTTTTGTGACCACAGTTGGGATGTTTCACTTGGACTATAGAATACATCAACAATGATCTGCCTCAAAATGTGACTAATTTGTAGTAATTACAGCTCTTGTCAGGTTTGTGGTAGAGGCTGTTTGATTGTGAAATGTTTTTCTGTTGAATGCAGCTCTATGAATAAAACTCACCATAAACTGAATTGAAGATCAGATCAGAGAGGATAACGTATTGTCTCCTGAAAATAAAAAAAGTTCCACTCATGTTTTTGTCATGGTGTTTTTCACTGTGGTAGCCGCTGCTATAAAGTCACAGTGATCCACCTCTGCACATAAACCCCCCCTGCTGTCTCTCACTGTGACTAATGCTGCAACATCAGGAGGATTTCATGATCACTGTCACACACGACTACTGTAGAATCTAAAGACTAGATTGCTTTTCTGTCCTTGTTGAACATTTCTTATACAATATTTTTTCCTTCATTAACTTATTATAAATGTGATGTGTTGTTGTTTCATGTTTGTCTTATGACTGTAGCTCACCATGAATCAGGCAGTGCTGTTTCTTTTTTTCTTTGTGTTGTTACAAACATTAAACAATTATGCAGGTTATAAACAAATTAAAACTTGATTTTAAAAGTTGATCTAAAACTATAAGTCGTTGTTCACTGATGTGGCAGTATGGTTAAGTCTTGTTGATCCCAACCCATCTTGAACCAAACAAAAACAATATTCTAGAGCCACATGCAGCACACATAGAATTCTTGCTGTGTAAAGAGCGCCCTCCCTGGTTGTCACTGTGAATAACACTCTTAAATGTTTTTGTATAGCTCTAGATATACTCTGTGTGACTGTGGGTGTCGAGCACAGTAGTACACTGCAGTGTCTCCAGGCTGCATGTTCTGTCCATTCAGAGTCACTGTGTTACTGGAGGAATCAACACTTAAACTGAACTTGTTCTTCAGTGAATCTTTATGGAGAGTGCCTCCTGTGTATTTGCTTCCAATCCACTCCAGGCCTTTCCCAGCAGGCTGTCTGATCCATGCTGTCCAGTAGCTGCCAACAGAATATGAGACAGTACAGGGGATGGTGAGACTGTGTCCTGGCTGCACAGTCACAGAGGCTGGCTGTGTAAGTGTCTCACACTTCACACCTGTGGAGGACAGAAATGTGTTGAGGAGATGCTTCAATAACAGGAGCATTGTGTGTAAGTGGAGCTGATGTTGAGTGTGAAAGAGGAAAACTCACAGAGCAGACAGAGAGCAGCCCACAGCAGAGTGAGTGTGTCCATCCTGAGACTGCACATGTGACCGAGGAGGAGCAGCAGCACACTATGTACTGCACACACATTTACATCTGCTCTGCATACACTCCTCCTCTCACTGACACAGCCATGGAAAAGTTCCCTTATAAGGAACAACTAAGTGTATCTGCACATGTTATTTTCATACTATTAATTTACTAACATTTCCATAATATATTGTACTAGTTGATTAGAAGTCATCATTATTTTGATCACATCACACTGAAAAACAATGTACAAAGATCTGTAATAGTCCGGTGTTTTACAGTCAAAAGTACACACACACTGTTCATTTGAATAATGTTCACAAAATGTTTGAATTGTCCATAATTTACTATCAAAAGTAAAAAATAGACCCAACAGCTAAAATGCTAAAATCATTTATATTTTATGTAAATGATTTTTGACATTAGCAGCAGGTAGGATCTTGGTTGTCTTTAGACCTGTGCCAGAGCATTGTGGAATTGAACAGGGCTGCACTTTATCATCTGTTAATTTTGTAACATCTATAAAGAAAACTTTTATTAAAATGCATGAACCAAAAAAAAAAAAAAAAAAAAAAAAGAAACTTACTGCAATAGTTTTCATCATCCAACCATGACTACTAATTGTCTGCTAAATCTGTTTTCCTTGTACAGATTGATCAGGCTGCTTCCCATGCCCGCGGTTTGACCTCAGTCCTGGTCAAACGTGATCGTCCAATCAGATTTTGTTTTCACTTGGACTATAGAATACATCAACAGTGATCTGCCTCAAAATGTGATTAATTTGTAGTAATTACAGCTCTTGTCAGGTTTGTGGTAGAGGCTGTTTGATTGTGAAATGTTTTTCTGTTGAATGCAGCTCTATGAATAAAACTCACCATAAACTGAATTGAAGATCAGATCAGAGAGGATAACGTATTGTCCCCTAAAAATAAAAACATTTCCAGTCATGTTTTTGTCATGGTGTTTTTCACTGTGGTAGCCGCTGCTATAAAGTCACAGTGATCCACCTCTGCACATAAACCCCCCCTGCTGTTTCTCACTGTAACTAATGCTGCAACATCAGGAGGATTTCATGATCACTGGCACACACAATTCAGAAAATTGTGTGTGCCAATTCAGAAATTGGCACACACTCTACTCTATGAAGCCAACAGGCCTGTCTTTCCGGTGGGGTTTTTGTTCAGCTCCTCCCTGTGTCTCTCTCACTGTGGTCTCGGGCACAGTAGTACACAGCCGTGTCCTCAGTCTGGAGGTTGTTCATCTGCAGATACAGCTGGTTTCTGCTGTCGTCTCTGGAGATGGTGAACCTGCCTTTCACTGACTCAGAGTAGAGAATAGTGTCCCCATCTCTGTCAATGTAAGCCAGCCACTGCAGCCCCTGCCCAGGAGCCTGTCTGATCCAGCTCATGTCATAGAAGCTAAATGTGAACCCAGATGTTGTACAGGTCAGTCTATGGGGCTCTCCTGGTCTTTTCACAGCTGGACCAGATTCAGTCAGAGTCTGAGCAAAGACACCTGTGGAAACAACCCAAAACTGTATTCAAATTCATCCTGCTGTCATTTACCAGTATTAGTCCAGAGCAACAGTTCACCTGTCCAGTATGTGAGAAACACAAGTGCTGTCCTGTAGTCCATTTTGTTCAAGTGTCCACGGCTCTGTTTCCTCTACACAGAGTTAAATAGAGGAGAGGATTTCAGGTTTGCATTGGCTCCTCCCCAATGACAACTGTTGCATAAGAGGATGAAAGATGAATGACAGGGTGATGGTTTTGTTAAGTGTTAAATTCCCCCAAAAAATGTGGCAATATATACATGTTTCTATCTGGTGTTACAATGCAATTTATTACACAATTATGAAACACAAACTGACAATTTTTTTTAAATTTATTGATTTGTAATAAATTTACAAGATACTGGTGCATTTATGTCATAAATAGAGATAACGTGTGAAGAGTTTAGGAGCTATAACAATCCCCTGCAGGACTCCAATAGTATTTACACAACACTACATCTGTCGGTAAACATACATATTTGTTTTCAATTTTTCTGATGAATAACACATAGTGACATAGTGAATTTGTAATAACAGTTTCTCCCTCTGCTGGACACAGACACTAGTGTAATGATGGGAAAAAAACAAAAAACTTTATTTTTTTCTTTTTTATTAACAAATGCTGCCATGAGTCATGAATAGTTCCTCTTTTTTTTTTACACCATAGAGAAGTGCACAGTGAACAGAGAAAGTAGTTTTTGTCCCAGCGCTCTGTTTTTCTGTCTCATTGTGTCTTCTCTGGCACAGTAATACAGCGCAGTGTCCTCTGTCCTCAGACCGCTCATCTGCAGATACACCTGGCTGCTGGAGTCGTCTCTGGAGATGGTGAAGCGTCCCTCCACTGACTTGGAGTAAAAGAAGTGACTACTGCCAGTGTGCACAAATGCAATCCACTCCAGTCCTTTTCCTGGAGACTGTCTCACCAAGTTCCATGCAGCACTGCTGAAGGCAAACCCAGAGGTAGTACATGTGAGTCTATGGGATTCTCCAGGACGTTTGACGGCTGATCCAGACTCTGTTATGGACCAAGCATGAACAATATTGAAAAAGCACACAGCACACAGCAGTACAGAAAGATTTGGAAGGGCCATTTTGCACTGTGCTGTTGTCAATACTGTGATTTTGATTTAAATATCATCTCTTCTGAAGCTCCTCCCACTATCCAAACTATGGCCGGAAAAGCCAAATTCAGGAAAAATCAGTCATGAAAAATGTACATATGTTGTATTCATTTTACTGGCCCCTGTGACTACAGTTTGCATGTGTCACTTGAACTATAGACTACAACAGCAATGGAGTGCAACTAATTTTGAGTGTTGATTAATCAGAACTTATGTCAGGTCTGTTAAAAAAACAAAAACAAAAAAAGAATGATCACCAGGTCAGAAAGATTAGAAAAATCCAAGAAATTAAAAAGAAGTTCCAGTCTTATTTTTGGCACGGTGTTTTTCACTGTGGGAGCTGCTTTATGGACAATGATTCACCTCTGCACATAAACCTGGACTTCATGTTTGTAGGGCGTAAACCGGTTGTTGGGTGTTAGCAGGTTTTATACAGAATATGACCCATGAGACATTTTGTTTTTTCTTGCTGATTTTGACTGAGTGGAATCATTAACATGCAGTTTATCCAACCTTATTGAGAGTCAGTTTTCATTGTCAAATTCACACTAACAAGAGTCAAACTTCATGTGAAATGGCTTTTGACAATGGTACAAAAGGTGTAACATCAGCCCTGGTTATCGTGGCTTTGAAGACTTCAGTGACTTCATGTTCATAAATGATTATCTCTGAAGTTCTGTTTGTATCAGGTTTTTGTAGTGGTGTAGTTATTATAATTGTCACTGTAAATTATTTTGGTGTGAGGAGTATTATTTGCCATATCAAACATCATTTTTTGAAATAAATCTTTTAACTGGTGACAAAACATTGCCCAGTGAAGGGCATCTGACATAAAATCTCCCATATTGCTACTATTGCTTTGCTGTGATAATCATCCAGAAAAGAAAGTCATTTGGTTTCTATCCTGAGAAAGAAGAGGTCTGCATTGCTAAACTGCATGAAGTATCATTTATCTGTTTTGGGACCATGTCTTTTCCATTGTCTTTGGTAAATATGGACAACTGCTGATCCTAAACCATCATGGACCAAGCAAAAGCAGTTTTCTAGAGCCACATGCAGCACACATTCAAGTGAAATTTTGGTGTGTAAGGAGCCCCCTCTCTGGTACTTACAGTGAACTGCACCCTTCAGTGTTTTTGTACAGCTCTACATATACTTTGTGTGACTGTGACTCTCGAGCACAGTAGTACACTGCAGTGTCTCCAGGCTGCATGTTCTGTCCATTCAGAGTCACTGTTTTTGTGGAAGTGTCTAAATCAATACTGAATTTGTTCTTTAGAGAATCTTTATAGTAAGAGCCTCCGGTATATTTTTGTCCAATCCACTCCAGGCCTTTCCCAGCAGGCTGTCTGATCCATGCAGTAGCATAGATGCTAACATCATATGAGACAGTACAGGGGATGGTGAGACTGTGTCCTGGCTGCACAGTCACAGAGGCTGGCTGTGTCAGTGTCTCACACTTCACACCTGTGGAGGACAGAAATGTGTTGAGGAGATGCTTCAATAACAGGAGCATTGTGTGTAAGTGGAGCTGATGTTGAGTGTGAAAGAGGAAAACTCACAGAGCAGACAGAGAGCAGCCCACAGCAGAGTGAGTGTGTCCATCCTGAGACTGCACATGTGACCGAGGAGGAGCAGCAGCACACTATGTACTGCACACACATTTACATCTGCTCTGCATACACTCCTCCTCTCACTGACACAGCCATGGAACAGTTCCCTTATAAGGAACAACTAAGTGTATCTGCACATGTTATTTTCATACTATTAATTTACTAACATTTCCATAATATATTGTACTAGTTGATTAGAAGTCATCATTATTTTGATCACATCACACTGAAAAACAATGTACAAAGATCTGTAATAGTCCGGTGTTTTACAGTCAAAAGTACACACGCACTGTTCATTTTAATAATATTCAGAAAATGTTTGTCCATAATTTACTATCAAAAGTAAAACAAAAATAAACAAAAAATAGGCCCAACAGCTAAAATGTCTATAATTTATATTTTATGTAAATGATATTTGACATTAGCTGCAGGTAGGATCTTGGTTGTCTTTAGACCTGTGCCAGAGCATTGTGGAATTGAACAGGGCTGCACTTTATCATCTGTTAACTTTGTTACATCAACAAAAAGAATTTCAGTTTTATTCAAAGACAAGATCAATAAACATACTTTATCATAATATTGAAACTTACTGCAGTAGTTGTTTTTATCATTCAAACATGTCTAGTAATGAGACTACTGACCCACTTCGATCATGGGTTTATTTCAAACATTCTTTACAATATAATTCTATTTGCCTGATGTAAAACAAAATGTTTTGAATAGACTTCTGTTCTGTCATCTCAGTTTTTGTACAGCTGTGGAGCCGTCTGCACCACTGTGTTTCCTTTGCACAGTAATAAACAGCCGTATCTCCTTCCTTTGCACTGTTAAGTCGTAAATACACAGTGCTTGTTGAAGTGTCTTTTGTGATAGAAAACTGGCCCTGGAGACTTTGAGCAAATATGGTGCCTGTTCCACTATCAATGCAACCGATCCACTCCAGTCCTCGCCCTGGTTTCTGACGAATCCAGTGCAGCCAAGCTAAAGAGAGCCCCTCCACTTTACAGGACAGTGAGACAGACTGTCCCGGGCTGGCTCTGAAGAGGTCAGAGACTGGGCCTGGACCGCTGGAAAAACAGAGAGTTGAAATGGTGTAAAATGCTGTTTGTGCTGTAGATGTGCTCAGTGTTTGTACCCACCTGGAATAAGAGCCCAGAGGAACACAGTCAGTGCTCTCCCCATCATAGTGGAAGCTTAAGGAGTTCTGCAAAGACTCACTTTCACTTGGGCTATAAAAAGAGAGTGGGTGTGGCAACGCTCTAGCTATTTACAAATATTTGCTTCATTCAAGAAAATCTCTCAATGTTGAAATATTTTCAATAATATTAACATTTATGTGATGTATGTCATAAGGATTTTATGATTTAATGCTAAAATTAAGCATATTATCCTATTTTACACTTTACCTGTTTTATCATTTTATTATTGCTTGTGAAAGCAACTTCAGTTTTCCTGAATACAGAGGAATTTACTGAAAGATTACCTAAAGATGTAGTACTAGTCTGCTAATATGTAGTCCCAGGTTATAAGACTGTGTACTGTTCTGATAATGTGTAATTCAATCGCCTTTTCGTTAATGAGCTTTACACTCTGTTAGCGGGTGTCACTGTGATTGTGCACAGCTACATGCAGGATTCAGCAGCGTCACAGTGCGGCACTTTACAATGTTACAGTGAGGTTTATCAGGTCATTTTAGATCAGTATTGGTGCATTTATAGTAAGAAGAATGAAATGCAGAATGAAAACCTTTCATTCTGTACTCTTCTCTCTCATTTAATATCTCTCTTTTTTAATTTTATGATGATTATTTATGTTTTGATTTGTTTGTTTTGCAATTTTAATGTATTTCTTATTGTGTAAAGCACTTTGAATGAGTGTGAAAAGATTTGGAGCAAAAACATTCCCCTGCAGGACCCCAATACGTTTTACACAACACTATGTCCGTAGCCTAGACCAACATACTGGTGCGTTTTCAATTGCTCTCTATAATGACAAATCTTTTAAAGAATAACCTAGAGGTGCTCATATAAAGAGTGGACAATTTGTTAATAGTGTCTCCCTGTGCTGCACTCAGAAAATATTATAATGATAGACTATATTATAATGAATCCAAAATTGGGAATCCCCAAATGGGTCTTGCAATAATACTTTAAAAAGTAAATTTCTGATCATTTGAATTCAGGTAAAAAGGTAGTTTTCTTAACAGAAAGTTTTCATGTTAGAATCACACATCCATTTAAATTTATGGGTATAAAAGGAAAAGTTTGAATCATGTAGAATCAAGTTTTTATTTGAGATTATGGTGCTTAAAATTGGTGAAGCTTCAAACTATTTTTACACAGTGCACAGTGAACAGAGGAAGTAGTTTTTGTCCCTCTGTTATTCTGTCTCATTGTGTCTCTTCTGGCACAGTAATAGAGCGCAGTGTCCTCTGTCCTCAGACCGCTCATCTGCAGATACACCTGGCTGCTGGAGTCGTCTCTGGAGATGGTGAAGCGTCCCTCCACTGATTTGGAATAGTAGATTGGGGTACTGGCTGTGTGCACCAATGCAATCCACTCCAGACCTTTACCTGGAGCCTGTCTGATCCAACTCCATGGATAGAAGCTGAAGCTTAACCCAGAGGTAGTACATGCGAGTCTATGGGATTCTCCAGGACGTTTGACGGCTGATCCAGACTCTGTTATGGACCAAGCATGAACAATATTGAAAAAGCACACAGCACACAGCAGTATAGTGAAGTCTGTAACAGCCATTGTAGCACAGTGCTGCTGTCAACAGTGTGGTTCTCATTTAAATATCAGCTTTACTCAAGCTCCTCCCACTATCCAAACTATGACTATAAACCCAAATTTATGAAAAACAATATGAAACTGAATATTTCAATATATATTTACATATTATATAAGGGCTGGAGGCTGAATATAGGAGGTTATAAATGAGAAAAAACAAAAAAAATGTTTTAAAAGCACCTCAGATGAGAGTGAAACAAAATATTTTCAACTCCATATGATTCTGATTCAGAGTGGTTTTGTTTACAGGTTTACAGTTGTTGTTTTTTTTATTATTATTATTATGGTGTTTTTCATTGTGGTAGCTGCCATATGCACAGTGATACACTCTGCACATAAACACCTGGTCTGTCCGTCACCCTAACTGCTGCTACTATAGGGAGGATTCTATTTTAGATCTATTTCACTGTGAAACAAATCTACTTTTGGGCACACACAGTCACCTCAAATGTTGTTGTCAAATAACAAATAAAAACAAAACATATATAATGAACACTGAAACATATTGGGAGACCTTTTTATTGTTTTGTTTTTTTCTAACCCTAAGTAAAAACGTCTGATCAGCTTGGTCTGTCTACATTATGGCAATAAATGGCACCAAGACTCTAGTTGCTGCCACACTGAGAAGTGGAGCAGTTCAAATTAGGTTCAAACAACAGGGTAAGATCACGAAACACAATTGTCTTCATTCATTAGAGAAAAGACTGAAATGTAAACTGCTAAACTAATATAAGAATTCCATCATACATTTGGAAACATGTTCATAGAGGTCTAAAACTACAGGGTTAAAAGGCAAAAAAGGAGAAAATTTAATTTGTCAACTGGACATAGTTTATTTGGTCGAATACGTTTCGCAGCTCATCCAAGCTGCTTCCTCAGTTCTGGTCAGATGCTGGCGGACACTGCCTTATATCTGCCTGAAGGGAGGAGCTTAATTACAATGAAAATTACTCTGAGACAACACATATTTAAATACAGTTTCAGTTGGTCAGGTGATACAATATGGAGTTGTTAACAGTTTCTGTTAGTCATGTGAGTCTATTCAATATGGAGTGGGAGTGGGGGAGTAGTTAGCATATCCATTCAGGGCCATGATGGGTGTTTTCACACCTCTGTACATGTCCTGCTAGTCCCATTGTTTTCCCAGTTTGTTTTGATTTAGGTTTGAGGATAGAGTTATAGATGGGAGACAAATGATATCTGAGACCCCCATTTCTGTTCAAGGAAGGATTCTCTTTCTTGACAAAAATAGCTTCTTTAACTCCCCTCTCAAACCAGTTCTTTTCTCTGGCCAAGATCTGGGGATCTCAGATATCATTTGTCTCCCATCTATAACTCTATCCTCAAACCTAAATCAAAACAAACTGGGAAAACAATGGGACTAGCAGGACATGTACAGAGGTGTGAAAACACCCATCATGGCCCTGAATGGATATGCTAACTACTCCCCCACTCCCACTCCATATTGAATAGACTCACATGACTAACAGAAACTGTTAACAACTCCATATTGTATCACCTGACCAACTGAAACTGTATTTAAATATGTGTTGTCTCAGAGTAATTTTCATTGTAATTAAGCTCCTCCCTTCAGGCAGATATAAAGCAGTGTCCACCAGCATCTGACCAGAACTGAAGAAGCGGCTTGGATGAGCTGCGAAACGTATTCAACCAAATAAACTATGTCCAGTTGACAAATTAAATTTTCTCCTTTTTTGCCATGGATTCTACCTGGACGACTGAGGGATTTTACATACAGGGTTAAAAGGTTTTATACAGAATATAACCAATGGAGACACAGACATTTTGTTGGTTCTAGTTGATTTGGATAGAAATGATTTAAAATTCCATAGTAAAAGACGGGTGCATTAATTATCATGAAGTTCAGTAAAGTCTTAAGAGTTAATGTCCATCGTCAAATTAACATCAACAAGAGTAAACCTTCATCTGTAATGGTTTGTACAATAGTGCAGAGGGTGTAGCATCTCTCCCTGGGTACAGTGGCTTTGAAGAGTACAACGGCCTCATGTTCATAAATGATTGTCTCTGTAGATCTGTTTGTACCAGGTTTTTGTAGTGTCTTATTTCACCGTGAATACAAACATTATTGCTGATTCTAAACCATTATGGACAAAGCAAAACCAGAGCTACATGCAGCACACAAAGAAATGTCATTTTGCTCTGTACAGAGCGGCCTCTGGTGGCGGTGCATGACGCTCTTCAGTGTTTTTGTACAGCTCTACATATACTTTGTGTGACTGTGACTCTCGAGCACAGTAGTACACTGCAGTGTCTCCAGGCTGCATGTTCTGTCCATTCAGAGTCACTGTTTTTGTGGAAGTGTCTAAATCAATACTGAATTTGTTCTTCAGAGAATCTTTATAGTGAGTGCCTCCTGTATATTTCATTCCAATCCACTCCATTGGTTTCCCAGCAGGCTGTCTGATCCATGCTGTCCAGTAGCTGCTAAGAGAATATGAGACAGTACAGGGGATGGTGAGAGTCTGCCCTGGCTGCACAGTCACAGAGGCTGGCTGTGTCAGTGTCTCACACTTCACACCTGTGGAGGACAGAAATGTGTTGAGGAGATGCTTCAATAACAGGAGCATTGTGTGTAAGTGGAGCTGATGTTGAGTGTGAAAGAGGAAAACTCACAGAGCAGACAGAGAGCAGCCCACAGCAGAGTGAGTGTGTCCATCCTGAGACTGCACATGTGACCGAGGAGGAGCAGCAGCACACTATGTACTGCACACACATTTACATCTGCTCTGCATACACTCCTCCTCTCACTGACACAGCCATGGAACAGTTCCCTTATAAGGAACAACTAAGTGTATCTGCACATGTTATTTTCATACTATTAATTTACTAACATTTCCATAATATATTGTACTAGTTGATTAGAAGTCATCATTATTTTGATCACATCACACTGAAAAACAATGTACAAAGATCTGTAATAGTCCGGTGTTTTACAGTCAAAAGTACACACGTAGTGTTCATTTTAATAATGTTCAGAAAATGTTTGAATTGTCCATAATTTACTATCAAAAGTCAAAAATAGACCCAACAGCTAAAATGCTAAAATCATTTATATTTTATGTAAATGATTTTTGACATTAGCAGCAGGTAGGATCTTGGTTGTCTTTAGACCTGTGCCAGAGCATTGTGGAATTGAACAGGGCTGCACTTTATCATCTGTTAATTTTGTTACATCTATAAAGAAAACTTTTATTAAAATGCATGAACCAAAAAAAAAATAAAAAAAAATAAAAAAAGAAACTTACTGCAATAGTTTTCATCATCCAACCATGACTACTAATTGTCTGTTAAATCTGTTTTCCTTGTACAGATTGATCAGGCTGCTCCCCATGCCCGCGGTTTGACCTCAGTCCTGGTCAAACGTGATCGTCCAATCAGATTTTGTTTTGTTCAGCGACACATGATTTACAAAACTGTCTAATCCACCTGTCAATCATGCCCATCTGACCTGGAGGAGATTAGCCAGTCTGAGACTCACATCTTTGTAAAGTATTGAAGAAGTGTGTATTCTGGATCCCAGGCAAGTTTACTAATGCTACTTTTTACTCACTTCTATCATGGTTTGATTTCAGACCTGTTTCATAAGTGATTCTATTTGCCTAATGTAAGATTTTAAATGTTTTGAATAGACTTCCGCTATGTCTTTGGATCATCTTACTTTTTGATTTGCACACGCATGAATACACAGTACTTGTTTTTACTATTTACAGAACAGTGTCACTGCGGTCTATTTACATTTAAACTAAATCATTTCAGCTAGAGACAGTTTACCATTTTTATGTTTTTAAAGGAGACATATCATGCTCTATCAACTTTTAAGAATTTTTAACAATGTTATACAGTTTCATCCACTCAAAGGTGTATTTACAGTGATTCATGCTTGTTTGAGTTATCGTTATTTTCCTGAAATTACTCTGAAAATTCCAATTTTCCCCTGTCCCACAAACACAGCCACTGCTTTGCTCTTACTTCTTTATAACTATATAGAAGACAGAATAAAATAGCAATGATTTCTTTTGGTCGCTGGAAATTGTAGATCTTTCAGAATATCCTGTGATTTTACTGGTTTGTTTTGTGTTTTGTGTTTTGTGTTTGACAGTGACAAAGCTGTTCCAGAATGTGATACTGAAGGTGACAATACTGTGTACAGATTACAACATGTGGGAGTTATTTATAAACTCTATGAAGCCAACAGGCCTGTCTTTCCGGTGGAGTTTTTGTTCAGCTCCTCCCTGTGTCTCTCTCACTGTGGCGTCGGGCACAGTAGTACACAGCCGTGTCCTCAGTCTGGAGGTTGTTCATCTGCAGATACAGCTGGTTTCTGCTGTTGTCTCTGGAGATGGTGAACCTGCCTTTCACTGACTCAGAGTAGTAAGTAGTGCCCCCACCGCTGTTAATGTAAGCCAGCCACTGCAGCCCCTGCCCAGGAGCCTGTCTGATCCAGCTCATGTAATAGCTGCTAAATGTGAACCCAGATGTTGTACAGGTCAGTCTATGGGACTCTCCTGGTATTTTCACAGCTGGACCAGATTCAGTCAGAGTCTGAGCAAAGACACCTGTGGAAACAACCCAAAACTGTATTCAAATTCATCCTGCTGTCATTTACCAGTATTAGTCCAGAGCAACAGTTCACCTGTCCAGTATGTGAGAAACACAAGTGCTGTCCTGTAGTCCATTTTGTTCAAGTGTCCATGGCTCTGTTTCCTCTACACAGAGTTAAATAGAGGAGAGGATTTCAGGTTTGCATTGGCTCCTCCCCAATGACAACTGTTGCATAAGAGGATGAAAGATGAATGACAGGGTGATGGTTTTGTTAAATTCCTAAAAAGCCAATATATACATGTTTTTACCTGTTTTGAAAATACAATTTATTACACGATTATAAAACACAAACTGACAATCTTTTTTTTTATTTATTTGTCATAAAATTACAAGATACTGGTGCATTTATGTCACAGATAGAGATAAAGTGTGAAGAGCTTAGGAGCTATAACAATCCCCTGCAGGACTCCAGAATTATTTACCCAGCACTATAGCCGTAGATGAATATACATCTTTGCTTTAAATTTTTTTGATAAATAACACAGTATCTCCCTCTGCTGGACACAGACACTAGTGTAATGATGGAAAAAATACATTTGGAACCTCCAAGTTTGTTTCAGCTGCATATGGTTCTTGCAAAAATAAAAAGGAAAAACGTGATCTGTTGAAATCTTGTAACTGTAATAGTTGGTAAATAGATGAAAAAAAAAAGTCCGAATTTTACTTTTATTTATATTCTGGGGTAAAATGTGGAATCTTTAAACAATTCCTATTTGTTTTGTTTTCTTTTTATTTTACAAATGCTGCCATAAGTCATGAAGAGGTCCACTATTTTCAGCCAGTAGAGAAGAGCACATTGAACAGAGGAAGTAGTTTTTGTCTCAGTGTGAGCGTTCGTATGGAGTACCAATTTTGATCTCAACTGTAACTAAATTTACTTGCCAAACAACACCGCCTGAGATAGGCTCAGAACCTAAACTGAGGCACGCAAGATGATTACTGAGCATAGACAGAAGGTTTACGTTATTCACATGACAGTATTTATTCTTTAAATAATTTAGCTTGAAATAGTTAAACAGTTCCATTGTTGTACTTCATTTCATCCGTTCGTCATTACAGTTCATAGTTCCGTCTTTCCTGAAGTTTGTTGTACATCGAGGAAATTTCATGATAAGGACACACCCAAAATGCAAGGCCGTAGGTGGGATCTCCATGGCTCCTGATACATAAAGATGAGTTATTACATTAGTTACGAGATTATTACTGGAGGCTATGTTTTAGCCATGAACCTGGAACAGGGCATTACGCGGCTCCCACGCCCGGCCAACACACTGCATCACAGCCTACGCACCGCCATCCACTCTGCAGACATTTTGGAGCTGGCAACACACGCAGGCGCATAGTAGCCCCTCGACACCCTGAACATTAATAAATGCCACTTAACGCCACAACGAAAGTGTAATTTACAGACAAGATTAGATTGTGTTTACGACCTGGAGACGAAGGTGACGAGGGACAACAACAAAGAGGAATGAAAGTGTGAGAGGTCAGAGGGCAAGTGACATGAGTGACGCGCTTATATTGACTGACAGCTGGCATAAGCTGTTAATACTTTAATACTTTATCATAAACTGGTTGAACTGCAGATCAGACCAGATAGGATAACTTATTGTCTCCTGAAAATAAAAAATCTCTCACTGTAACTAATGCTGCAACATCAGGAGGATTTCATGATCACTGGCACACACACAACTGGAATCTGAATAGAGACACACTTGATTCAAATGTGATGTTTTAGCTGTTTTTGTTTGTTGTTTCATGTTTGTCTTGTAGCTGTAGTTTGTCCATGAATGAGGCAGTGCTGTTTCTTTTTTGTTCCTTTTGTTATGCACGTAAAACACTGGCCCAGGTTATAAACAAATGAAAATGAATTTGATCTAAATCTATTATTCACTGGTAAGTCTATCTGTAGATGACACAAATACACGTGTATATTTAGGCAGTGTGATTGATTCTTGCTGATCCCAACCCATTATGGACCAAGCCAAAGCAATATTCTAGAGCCGTGTGGACCACAGATAGAAGTGATATTGTGATGTGTATAAAGCGCCCTCTCTGGTAGTTACTGTAAATGGCGCTCTTCAGGGTTTTTGCACAGCTCTAGATGTACTTTGTGTGACTGGGGTGCGACTCTCTCACTGTGCTGCCGATGTGGCCCTACCTCCCAATCAATGACACGGGTGAGTTTAGTCAGTGGTGCTTCTACGGACAACACCACAGTGAGAGAGTCACAGGGAGGAGCTGAACAAAAACTCCACTGGAAATAAACAGTCCCGATCTGTTAGCAGTCTGAAATGAATCCATGAAACTAATAAATAATAGCATTTTCAACTTTTGACGTTACATTCTGTTTCAGCTTTCTCACTGTCAAACACAAAACATAATGTTACCCTGAAAGAAATCATTGCTATTTCATTTTGTCTACTATATAGATATAACAAAGTAAGAGCAGAGCAGTGGGGGTGTTAGGGGGATATCAGGACACAGAGATGCAGCGAGACACAGGGTGCGTCTGTGGATGTAGTAATATAGAGGTTTTAATTCAGTTTGCATATTGCTGTGCTGTAGTTAAAGTTTAAAATACTTTAACTATGACCTGAGTATTGTCATATCACAACTCTCCTCTGGTGATTGTAGCTGATGGAAAATTAACACATATAAAAGAATCTTGGATGAAAGGGTGAAACTAAATATTATCAGCACCATGTGCCATATGATTTTAATTCAGAGTTTATTTGTTTGTTTGTTTGTTTGTTTGTTTATTTTATAGCTCCATAGCTGTAGAAGTATATCGGGATTCCAGATGCTCTTGAAGTCATGTTTTTGGTGTTTTTCACTGTGGAAGCTGCTGCTATATGCACAATGATTCACCTCTGCACATAAACTCTATGCAGTCTGTCACTCTAACTGCTGATCAGCTCTAGCTCATGATTTAGTGTTATTTGTACCAGCGTTTTTACTTACTGTAGTATTAAATTGAAATACTAGAAATGAAATACATTATAAATCAAGTATTTAATTTCTTTTCCACAATTTTCTGAATTAAATATTTTACCTTGTGTCCACGCACTGCCCAAGGAAGGGCATCTGACATAGAAAAAAACTCCCATATTGCTGTGCGACTGGTTTGCTGTGATAATCATACAAAAGCAGAAGTCATTTGGTCTAAACGCTGAGAAAGAAAAAGCCTGAATTAATATAATGCATTAAATCTAGTTTATCTTGAGATCGTAGCTTGTCCATTGTGTCATTGTCAGATGAACAATGATTTCTTGTATGGTCACTGCACACTGAGTAATGATTTTCTGTTGTGTATTTAACCATGAGAAAACTGTACCAGGATATAATGGAAAAACATAAGACTGCTTTTCATATTCCTAATATTTATTGGATTCATTTCAGATCACTAAACAATCATAATTTAGTATAGTGGAGTTTTTGTTCAGCTCCTCCCTGTGTCTCTCTCACTGTGCTCTCGGGCACAGTAGTACACAGCCGTGTCTTCAGTCTGGAGGTTGTTCATCAGCAGATACAGCTGGTTTCTGCTGTTGTCTCTGGAGATGGTGAACCTGCCTTTCACTGACTCAGAGTAGTGAATAGTGCCCCCACTGTAGCTAATGTAAGCCAGCCACTGCAGCCCCTGCGCAGGAGCCTGTCTGATCCAGCTCATGCCAAAGCTGCTAAATGTGAACCCAGATGTTGTACAGGTCAGTCTATGGGACTCTCCTGGTCTTTTCACAGCTGGACCAGATTCAGTCAGAGTCTGAGCAAAGACACCTGTGGAAACAACCCAAAACTGTATTCAAATTCATCCTGCTGTCATTTACCAGTATTAGTCCAGAGCAACAGTTCACCTGTCCAGTATGTGAGAAACACAAGTGCTGTCCTGTAGTCCATTTTGTTCAAGTGTCCACGGCTCTGTTTCCTCTACACAGAGTTAAATAGAGGAGAGGATTTCAGGTTTGCATTGGCTCCTCCCCAATGACAACTGTTGCATAAGAGGATGAAAGATGAATGACAGGGTGATGGTTTTGTTAAGTGTTAAATTCCCCCAAAAAATGTGGCAATATATACATGTTTCTATCCGGTGTTACAATGCAATTTATTACACAATTATGAAACACAAACTGACATTTTTTTTTAATTTATTGATTTGTAATAAATTTACAAGATACTGGTGCATTTGTGTCATAAATAGAGATAACGTGTGAAGAGTTTAGGAGCTATAACAATCCCCTGCAGGACTCCAATAGTATTTATACAACACCCACCCTCACAGGGAACTGTCCTTTCACCCTTCCTCTTCTCTATCTACACCTCGGACTTCACCTACAACACGGACACCTGCCATCTCCAGAAGTTCTCTGACGACTCGGCCCTTGTGGGCTGTGTGTCTGAGGGGAATGAGCTGGAGTACCGATCGGTCATCAGGGACTTTGTGGACTGGTGTGAGCACAACCACCTGTGCCTTAACACCAGTAAGACCAAGGAGATGGTGATCGACTTCGGGAGAAGGACACTACTTCCCTCACCGGTGAACATCCAGGGACAGGACATAGAGACAGTGGACAGTTTTAAGTACCTGGGTGTTCACCTCAACAATAAACTGAACTGGTCCCACAACACTGACGCCCTGTACAAGAAGAGCCAAAGTCGCCTCCACCTTCTGAGGAGACTGAGTTCTTTTGGAGTGTGCAGGCCCCTGCTCAAGACTTTTTATGACTCTGTGGTGGCCTCTGCTCTCCTCTACGCTGTTGTCTGCTGGGCCCCGAGCAGCACAGAGCGGGACAGGAAAAGACTGAACAAACTAGTCAGGAGGGCCAGCTCTGTCCTGGGCTGTCCTCTGGAGTCTGTGGAGGAGGTGGGTGAGAGGAGGGTGCTGGCCAAACTCACATCCATCATGGCCGACACCTCTCACCCTCTGCACCGGACTGTAGAGGAACTGAGCAGCACCTTCAGCGGCCGACTGAGGCACCCTCAGTGCAAGAAGGAACGCTACCGCAGGTCCTTCATCCCCACTGCTGTCAGACTGTACAACTTCACTGTTTAACACTTACAATAACCTGTGCAATAACCAGTGCAATAACCTGTGCAATAACCAGTGCAATAACCTGTAACCATGTCACCTCATCAGTAACCGCCTCCACTGTCCTCAGATTATATATTTATATATTTGTATATTTGTATTCTTTTACATATATATATATTATATAAGAGATATGTTTTATTATATATTTACATTTCTTTCACTCCCTGTACATAAGAGCTACCTGATGTTGTAAATATGTTAATATTTATTGTGATTTTATTTTTATTTACTTATTGTTCTGAGTGTTTTGCACAATTTTTCACAACTTTTTGCACTATACTGTCCCCTGACTGTGAGCTTCTGTCACAAGTGAATTTCTCCTCTGTGAGATCAATAAAGTCTTATCTTATCTTATCTTATCTTATCTTACTACATCTGTAGATAAACATACATGTTTGTTTTCAATTTTTCTGATGAATAACACATAGTGACATAGTGAATTTGTAATAACAGTTTCTCCCTCTGCTGGACACAGACACTAGTGTAATGATGGGAAAAAAACAAAAAACTTTTTTTTTTTTTTTTATTAACAAATGCTGCAATGAGTCATGAATAGTTCCTCTTTTTTTACACCGTAGAGAAGTGCACAGTGAACAGAGGAAGTAGTTTTTGTCCCAGCGCTGTGTTATTCTGTCTCATTGTGTCTTCTCTGGCACAGTAATACAGCGCAGTGTCCTCTGTCCTCAGACCGCTCATCTGCAGATACACCTGGCTGCTGGAGTCGTCTCTGGAGATGGTGAAGCGTCCCTCCACCGACTTGGAGTAATAGAAGTGACTACTGCCAGTGTGCACAAATGCAATCCACTCCAGTCCTTTACCTGGAGCCTGTCTCACCCAGTTCCATGCAGCGCTGCTGAAGGCAAACCCGGAGGTAGTACATGTGAGTCTATGGGATTCTCCAGGACGTTTGATGGCTGATCCAGACTCTGTTATGGACCAAGCATGAACAATATTGAAAAAGCACACAGCACACAGCAGTACAGAAAGATTTGGAAGGGCCATTTTGCACTGTGCTGTTGTCAATACTGTGATTTTGATTTAAATATCATCTCTTCTGAAGCTCCTCCCACTATCCAAACTATGGCCGGAAAAGCCAAATTCAGGAAAAATCAGTCATGAAAAATGTACATATGTTGTATTCATTTTACTGGCCCCTGTGACTACAGTTTGCATGTGTCACTTGAACTATAGACTACAACAGCAATGGAGTGCAGCTAATTTTGAGTGTTGATTAATCAGAACTTATGTCAGGTCTGTTAAAAAAAAAAACAAAAAAAAAAAAAACAAGAATGATCACCAGGTCAGAAAGAGTAGAAAAATCCAAGAAATTAAAAAGAAGTTCCAGTATTTTTGGCACGGTGTTTTTCACTGTGGGAGCTGCTTTATGGACAATGCTTCACCTCTGCACACAAACCTGGACTTCATGTTTGTAGGGCGTAAACTGGTTGTTGGGTGTTAGCAGGTTTTATACAGAATATGACCCATGAGACATTTTGTTTTTTCTTGCTGATTTTGACTGGGTGGAATCATTAACATGCAGTTTATCCAGCCTTACTGAGAGTCAGTTTTCATTGTCAAATTAACACTAACAAGAGTCAAACTTCATGTGAAATGGCTTTTGACAATGGTACAAAAGGTGTAACATCAGCCCTGGTTATCGTGGCTTTGAAGACTTCAGTGACTTCATGTTCATAAATGATTATCTCTGAAGTTCTGTTTGTATCAGGTTTTTGTAGTGGCTTATTTCACTGTGCCCCCCACCCACACAGTGACACAAACACATGCAAAAACCACTGACTGCTTTCCTGTCCTTCCTGAACATGAGCGCCATAAGAAAATACACAGTCGTCTTATACTGACTTTAGCTTTACATGTAATATTTTTTATACAGGCTAACGTTTTAGACTCACTGTAGCATTTAATTGAAATGTTTTGCAACAGATTTTTCCAAATGTAATTATTATAATTATTGCTATGAATTATTTTGGTGTGAGGAGTATTATTTGCCATATCAAACATCATTTCATGAAATAAATCTTTTAACTGGTGACAAAACATTGCCCAGTGAAGGGCATCTGACATAAAATCTCCCATATTGCTACTATTGCTTTGCTGTGATAATCATCCAGAAAAGAAAGTCATTTGGTCTCTATCCTGAGAAAGAAGAGGTCTGCATTGCTAAACTGCATGAAGTATCATTTATCTGTTTTGGGACCATGTCTTTTCCATTGTCTTTGGTAAATATGGACAACTGCTGATCCTAAACCATCATGGACCAAGCAAAAGCAGTTTTCTAGAGCCACATGCAGCACACATTCAAGTGAAATTTTGGTGTTTTTGCTGTTTTTGTGGAAGTGTCTAAATCAATACTGAATTTGTTTTTCAGAGAATCTTTATAGTAAGTGCCTCCTGTATTTTTCATTCCAATCCACTCCAGGCCTTTCCCAGCAGGCTGTCTGACCCAGTGTGTCCAGTAGCTGCCAACAGAATATGAGACAGTACAGGAGATGGTGAGACTGTGTCCTGGCTGCACAGTCACAGAGGCTGGCTGTGTCAGTGTCTCACACTTCACACCTGTGGAGGACAGAAATGTGTTGAGGAGATGCTTCAATAACAGGAGCATTGTGTGTAAGTGGAGCTGATGTTGAGTGTGAAAGAGGAAAACTCACAGAGCAGACAGAGAGCAGCCCACAGCAGAGTGAGTGTGTCCATCCTGAGACTGCACATGTGACCGAGGAGGAGCAGCAGCACACTATGTACTGCACACACATTTACATCTGCTCTGCATACACTCCTCCTCTCACTGACACAGCCATGGAAAAGTTCCCTTATAAGGAACAACTAAGTGTATCTGCACATGTTATTTTCATACTATTAATTTACTAACATTTCCATAATATATTGTACTAGTTGATTAGAAGTCATCATTATTTTGATCACATCACACTGAAAAACAATGTACAAAGATCTGTAATAGTCCGGTGTTTTACAGTCAAAGGTACACACGCACTGTTCATTTGAATAATGTTCAGAAAATGTTTGAATTGTCCATAATTTACTATCAAAAGTAAAACATAAACAAACAAAAAAATAGGTCCAACAGCTAAAATGTCTATAATTTATATTTTATGTAAATGATTTTTGACATTAGCTGCAGGTAGGATCTTGGTTGTCTTTAGACCTGTGCCAGAGCATTGTGGAACTGAACAGGGCTGCACTTTATCATCTGTTAATTTTGTTACATCAACAAAAAGAATTTCAGTTTTATTCAAAGACAAGATCAATAAACATACTTTATCATAATATTGAAACTTACTGCAGTAGTTGTTTTTATCATTCAAACATGTCTAGTAATGAGACTACTGACCCACTTCGATCATGGGTTTATTTCAAACATTCTTTACAATATAATTCTATTTGCCTGATGTAAAACAAAATGTTTTGAATAGACTTCTGTTCTGTCATCTCAGTTTTTGTACAGCTGTGGAGCCGTCTGCACCACTGTGTTTCCTTTGCACAGTAATAAACAGCCGTATCTCCTTCCTTTGCACTGTTAAGTCGTAAATACACAGTGCTTGTTGAAGTGTCTTTTGTGATAGAAAACTGGCCCTGGAGACTTTGAGCAAATATGGTGCCTGTTCCACTATCAATGCGACCGATCCACTCCAGTCCTCGCCCTGGTTTCTGACGAATCCAGTGCAGCCAAGCTAAAGAGAGCCCCTCCACTTTACAGGACAGTGAGACAGACTGTCCCGGGCTGGTGACCACTGGCTCTGAAGAGGTCAGAGACTGGGCCTGGACCGCTGGAAAAACAGAGAGTTGAAATGGTGTAAAATGCTGTTTGTGCTGTAGATGTGCTCAGTGTTTGTACCCACCTGGAATAAGAGCCCAGAGGAACACAGTCAGTGCTCTCCCCATCATAGTGGAAGCTTAAGGAGTTCTGCAAAGACTCACTTTCACTTGGGCTATAAAAAGAGAGTGGGTGTGGCAACGCTCTGGCTATTTACAAATATTTGCTTCATTCAAGAAAATCTCTCAACGTTGAAATATTTTCAATAATATTAACATTTATGTGATGTATGTTATAATGATTTTATGATTTAATGCTAAAATTAAGCATATTATCCTATTTTACACTTTACCTGTTTTATCATTTTATTATTGCTTGTGAAAGCAACTTCAGTTTTCCTGAATACAGAGGAATTTACTGAAAGATTACCTAAAGATGTAGTACTAGTCTGCTAATATGTAGTCCCAGGTTATAAGACTGTGTACTGTTCTGATAATGTGTAATTCAATCGCCTTTTCGTTAATGAGCTTTACACTCTGTTAGCGGGTGTCACTGTGATTGTGCACAGCTACATGCAGGATTCAGCAGCGTCACAGTGCGGCACTTTACAATGTTACAGTGAGGTTTATCAGGTCATTTTAGATCAGTATTGGTGCATTTATAGTAAGAAGAATGAAATGCAGAATGAAAACCTTTCATTCTGTACTCTCTCTCTCTCATTTAATATCTCTCTTTTTTAATTTTATGATGATTATTTATGTTTTGATTTGTTTGTTTTGCAATTTTAATGTATTTCTTATTGTGTAAAGCACTTTTTTTTTTTTTTTTTGCTCTTTTATTTGGATGGGACAGTGCACATTAATGAACGTACAATTTGCACAACATTACACAACTTGACGTAAATATGCCAGATTTAGCACAATGCTAATTTCTATCTGTAGTCCCAGACATAAAATAACACTCACTGGACAATATTAGACTGTATGTTGCAGTTGCATACATAATAACACTCACCAGACAAATATGGTGCAGTTGCAAACATAACAAGCAACATAAACAACAAGCAAATACACAACAATGACACATGATACAATACATCTACAGTATTGTTCTTCTGCTGATGGGCTTGGCCTAAAGTGCTGGATGAAAGCTGCTTCTCGCAGTGTGCATAGTAAAGTGTATTTCAGTAAGGTGCCTTTTTTATGTAGTGTATACATGTAGGTGTGTGTGTGTGCTTCTTGTATATTATGGCTAGTGTGTAATTGGATGATTACAGTTTTGATTGCTTTTGAGCCATGTCTTAAGGTGTTTTTTAAATGATGCAAATGTAGAACTAGTTCTAATGGAAATAGGTATTGTGTTCCAGTTATTGCAACCTGTGACTGAGAGAGTGTTCTGAGTAAGGGTGGTTTTTCTAAACTGTACCTCACAGTCCCCCCTAGCAGCTGACCTGGTACTGGACTCACTTTTCCTTTTGAATGAGTGTGAAAAGATTTGGAGCAAAAACATTCCCCTGCAGAACCCCAATATGTTTTACACAACACTATGTCCGTAGCCTAGACCAACATACTGGTGCGTTTTCAATTGCTCTCTATAATGACAAATCTTTTAAAGAATAACCTAGAGGTGCTCATATAAAGAGTGGACAATTTGTTAATAGTGTCTCCCTGTGCTGCACTCAGAAAATATTATAATGATAGACTATATTATAATGAATCCAAAATTGGGAATCCCCAAATGGGTCTTGCAATAATACTTTAAAAAGTAAATTTCTGATCATTTGAATTCAGGTAAAAAGGTAGTTTACTTAACAGAAAGTTTTCATGTTAGAATCACACATCCATTTAAATTTACGGGTATAAAAGGAAAAGTTTGAATGATGTAGAATCAAGTTTTTATTTGAGATTATGGTGCTTAAAATTGGTGAAGCTTCAAACTATTTTTACACAGTGCACAGTGAACAGAGGAAGTAGTTTTTGTCCCAGCGCTCTGTTTTTCTGTCTCATTGTGTCTCTTCTGGCACAGTAATACAGCGCAGTGTCCTCTGTCCTCAGACCGCTCATCTGCAGATACACCTGGCTGCTGGAGTCGTCTCTGGAGACGGTGAAGCGTCCCTCCACTGATTTGGAGTAGTAGATTGGGGTACTGGCTGTGTGCACCAACGCGATCCACTCCAGACCTTTACCTGGAGCCTGTCTGATCCAATTCCACACATTGTTTCTGAAGTCTAACCCAGAGGTAGTACATGTGAGTCTATGGGATTCTCCAGGACGTTTGACGGCTGATCCAGACTCTGTTATGGACCAAGCATGAACAATATTGAAAAAGCACACAGCACACAGCAGTATAGTGAAGTCTGTAACAGCCATTGTAGCACAGTGCTGCTGTCAACAGTGTGGTTCTCATTTAAATATCAGCTTTACTCAAGCTCCTCCCACTATCCAAACTATGACTATAAACCCAAATTTATGAAAAACAATATGAAACTGAATATTTCAATATATATTTACATATTATATAAGGGCTGGAGGCTGAATATAGGAGGTTATAAATGAGAAAAAACAAAAAAAATGTTTTAAAAGCACCTCAGATGAGAGTGAAACAAAATATTTTCAACTCCATATGATTCTGATTCAGAGCGGTTTTGTTTACAGGTTTAAAGTTTTTTTTTTAATTATTATTATTATTATTATTATTATTATTATTATTATTATTATGGTGTTTTTCATTGTGGTAGCTGCCATATGCACAGTGATACACTCTGCACATAAACACCTGGTCTGTCTGTCACCCTAACTGCTGCTACTATAGGGAGGATTCTATTTTAGATCTATTTCACTGTGAAACAAGTCTACTTTTGGGCACACAGTCACCTCAAACGTTGTTGTCAGATAACAAATAAAAACAAAACATATATAATGAACACTGAAACATATTGGGAGACCTTTTTATTGTTTTGTTTTTTTCTAACCCTAAGTAAAAATGTCTGATCAGCTTGGTCTGTCTACATTATGGCAATAAATGGCACCAAGACTCTAGTTGCTGCCACACTGAGAAGTGAAGCAGTTCAAATTAGGTTCAAACAACAGGGTAAGATCACGAAACACAATTGTCTTCATTCATTAGAGAAAAGACTGAAATGTAAACTGCTAAACTAATATAAGAATTCCATCATACATTTGGAAACATGTTCATAGAGGTCTAAAACTACAGGGTTAAAAGGTTTTATACAGAATATGACCAATGGAGACACAGACATTTTGTTGTTTCTAGTTGATTTGGATAGAAATGATTTAAAATTCCATAGTAAAAGACGGGTGCATTAATTATCATGAAGTTCAGTAAAGTCTTAAGAGTTAATGTCCATCGTCAAATTAACATCAACAAGAGTAAACCTTCATCTGTAATGGTTTGTACAATAGTGCAGAGGGTGTAGCACAGAGGTGTCCAAACTTTCTTCATCAAGGGTCAGATATCTAAACACAGACGAAGCAGAGGGCCGATCGAGGGCCATAGTCTGGTGCTCAGTACAGTGAATAATTAAAATATGCATGTTTAACAGGGTAGAATGAGCTATCAGTCCTTTATTTGTGCTAAGATCCACGAAACCATACAATAAATATTAAATACTGTCTTATCAAGGTAGATTTTCAAAAAACTTGCACTAAAAAATACTGCTCAAGGTAATTTGGGCCAATTCACCTGGAAGCCTGAGGGCCAAGAAAAATTTGTCTGAGGGCCGCATTTGGCCAACGGGCCGTAGTTTGGGCATGCCTGGTGTAGCATCTCTCCCTGGGTACAGTGGCTTTGAAGAGTACAACGGCCTCATGTTCATAAATGATTGTCTCTGTAGATCTGTTTGTACCATGTTTTTGTAGTGTCTTATTTCACCGTGAATACAAACATTATTGCTGATTTTAAACCATTATGGACAAAGCAAAACCAGAGCTACATGCAGCACACAAAGAAATGTCATTTTGCTCTGTACAGAGCGGCCTCTCTGGTGGTTGCGGTGCATGACGCTCTTCAGTGTTTTTGTACAGCTCTAGATATACTCTGTGTGACTGTGACTCTCGAGCACAGTAGTACACTGCAGTGTCTCCAGGCTGCATGTTCTGTCCATTCAGAGTCACTGTGTTACTGGAGGAATCAACACTTAAACTGAACTTGTTCTTCAGTGAATCTTTATGGAGAGTGCCTCCTGTGTATTTGCTTCCAATCCACTCCATTGGTTTCCCAGCAGGCTGTCTGATCCATGCTGTCCAGTAGCTGCCAACAGAATATGAGACAGTACAGGGGATGGTGAGACTGTGTCCTGGCTGCACAGTCACAGAGGCTGGCTGTGTCAGTGTCTCACACTTCACACCTGTGGAGGACAGAAATGTGTTGAGGAGATGCTTCAATAACAGGAGCATTGTGTGTAAGTGGAGCTGATGTTGAGTGTGAAAGAGGAAAACTCACAGAGCAGACAGAGAGCAGCCCACAGCAGAGTGAGTGTGTCCATCCTGAGACTGCACATGTGACCGAGGAGGAGCAGCAGCACACTATGTACTGCACACACATTTACATCTGCTCTGCATACACTCCTCCTCTCACTGACACAATGAAATCCCCTTTGAGGAACAATAAAGTGTTTGTGCAAGGTCAGAGAAATTGTCATAATATGAATTTTGTTTATTGCACTAATCAATAATCATCATTTGTTTTTATCAGCCTATAATAAACTACTGAAAGTAATAATTTACCAAAAAAAAAGTTTTTTAACTTGAGTTGAAATTATACTTCAGTTAATGTCAGCAGCTTGTGTGATTTTGGCACTATTAGCACTTAGCATGTTTTAAAATGTGTTTCAATATCAAGATATAAAGAGAGTTGGAGTGTATACAGCCTCAGAATTTACATGCATTTCTTAAGTATTTGCTTATTCCAAGTAAATTTGTCAATGTCGTCATCTTTTCAACAATATCAGAGATTCCAAACTGCAAGTGTGTGATGTATATGACTTACAAGTAATGAATATATGACTGAAATTATGTAAATCCTGTAATGTCATGTTAATATTAGTAATAATTGCTCATTATTAGTTATTGAAAGGTCACTCCAAGATGTAGTATTCTTCTACCATTAGTTTCCTAGATTATAATACTGATATTATCTGCTAATGTAGTCCTAGGTTATACTCCTGTTCTGTATATGTGTTTAATGTATATAGTTGAATAGCCTGTTCCCTAATGTGCTTTACACTCTGTTAGGGGCTGGCTCTGTGTTTTTGCACAGCTCTGCTGTTGCTCTGAGTCACTGTGGCCGCACACAGTAATAAACAGCTGAGTCTTCAGGCTGCAGCCTCTGTCCTTGAATAGTCACTGTTCCTGCAGACGTGTCTCTGCTCAGGCTGAACTTGTTCTTCAGAGCATCGTTCTGGTTGATGCTACCTCCTCCCCAATAATCAAATATCCACTCCAGTTTGCCCTCTCTCTGTCTGATCCAGCCTGTGGCATAGCTGTTGTCAGTGAGAGAGTAACCAGAGACCCGGCAGCTGATGGTCAGAGTCTGAGCAGGCTGCAGCAGCACTGAGCCTGGCTGGAGGAGCTCCACACTGTCCACTGTACCTGTGGAAAGACAACAACATCATCACACTCATTGTCCTACAGGGGGCGCTGCTGTAAAGGTCAGGAAGTGTTCTCACAGGAAGCAGCTGCCAGCAGCAGGAGCACAGCCACAGACAACATGACTCAAGTGTGCCTGTCCCTCTCACCACTCGCCTTATATCACTCTGGGATTTGCATATGCATGAATTCACCACACACTACACACGGAATTGTGTCACTTCTTAAATCTATGAATTCAAAAAAACTTTAAACCATGTTACAAATGTTTTCCCTTCTAATTTACACACTCAAAGACAAAGTTGCATTTAGAATGATTTGTGCGTAATTGAGTCACCTTTATTCCTCTGCAATAAAGACATCACTACTTCCAGTGTTCCCCTACAAGCCCACTGCTCTGCTCTTGCTTTGCTCTATTTGTTCTATTTACATAGAAGACAAAATGAAACAGCTATTATCTCTTTTATGGTCACTGGACACTGAAGATCTTTCAGGATAACCTGTGATTTTGACAGTGACAAAGCTGTTCCAGAATGTGATGTTGAAGGTGAAAATACTACATCCAGGGAGGGAGTTATTTATAATCTCTTTGAAAACAACAGGACTGTCTTTATTTCCGGTGGAGTTTTTGTTCAGCTCCTCCCTGTGTCTCTCTCACTGTGGTGTCGGGCACAGTAGTACACAGCCGTGTCCTCAGTCTGGAGGTTGTTCATCTGCAGATACAGCTGGTTTCTGCTGTTGTCTCTGGAGATGGTGAACCTGCCTTTCACTGACTCAGAGTAAGCAGTGCCCCCACCGTAGCTAATGTAAGCCAGCCACTGCAGCCCCTGCCCAGGAGCCTGTCTGATCCAGCTCATGCCATAGCTGCTAAATGTGAACCCAGATGTTGTACAGGTCAGTCTATGGGGCTCTCCTGGTCTTTTCACAGCTGGACCAGATTCAGTCAGAGTCTGAGCAAAGACACCTGTGGAAACAACCCAAAACTGTATTCAAATTCATCCTGCTGTCATTTACCAGTATTAGTCCAGAGCAACAGTTCACCTGTCCAGTATGTGAGAAACACAAGTGCTGTCCTGTAGTCCATTTTGTTCATGTGTCCACGGCTCTGTTTCCTCTACACAGAGTTAAATAGAGGAGAGGATTTCAGGTTTGCATTGGCTCCTCCCCAATGACAACTGCTGATACATAGTTACGTGATTTGAAAGCTCTGAGGAGTAAATGCCTAAGACGATGAGGAAATACAGTGTGGTTGTATTTTCAGTATTCCTAAAATATAAAAATATATCTATACATTTTTCAGTGTTGAAATAAAAATGGGCTGAGGTTATACATGACAGTTTACTATGCAGTTATGAAGTACACATTGATGCTTTATGCTTTATTTATTTATTTATTTTTTTTTACAAATTTATGTCATAGAGCAAAGTAGTGTGAAGAGCTTAGAAGCTAAAACAGTCCCCTGCAGGACTCCGATATTATTTACATGAAGACAATGAAGTGTGTGTTTTATAGGAAGCTGATCTGATTTTGTGTCTGTCACTGTTTTTATTCCACTACTTTGTTTAATTTTATTAACACATGCACATGGGCCTTTTTAACATTTAACTCTTTGGCACTTAATATGTTTTTTAGTAAAATACAGACAATGGTGCAACATATATAGTGTAGTGAAGTGTCAGACTGAGTTTCATTTTGATTTCCTGTATTTTTAGTAATATTTATTATTAATATGATTTATGTGCATTTTGATGTTTTAACTGGACCTTTTATCTACATTTTACAAAGTTGCCTATTGCTTATATAATAAATGTTTTATACATAGTGCTATAATAGTTAAATAAATGTGCTTATTTTCTTTTATTTCCAGCTTCAGTTCAGTTTATTCTGGCACCTGCATTTGTTGAATACAACATTTATAATACATAATACAGTATAAAGATGCTCCCTTGCATTAGCTAAAGTAAAAAATACACTTCCACACTCTATATAGTTTTGACTCAGAGTTTTTTTGTTTATATCTCTATGTAAGTATGGCAGGATTCTAGATGTTCTTGCAGTCATGTTTTTGTCATGGTGTTTTTCACTGTGGTAGCTCCTATATGCACAATAACACATCTCTGCACATAAACACCCTGTCTGTCTGGGTTTAACTGCAGCTCAACTATAGCTCATTTCATTTAATTATTCATCTAATTTCATCAAGAAACAAATCTACCAACAGGCACAAAAATTAGCCTTTGAATGTTGTTGTCAGATAATACAACTACAAAGACATTTTTTATGAAAATGCTAAATATATCAGGACACTTTTATGCAACTAAAAATATCTGATGACCTCAGTCTATAACAGATCTACATAATGTTCAAATTAGGCTAAAACAATAGTGTAAAATCACAAACCACTACTGAAAACACTGAAATATAAACTGCCAAACTTATACAAGAACACCATATATGTCATGTTCATAAAGGTCGAAAACTACAAGGTTAACTATTTTAATACAGAATAAGACCCGTAGAGATACACATTTTGCTGTTTTTAGCTGGCTCGTTCTTAAACTTGTATACTTGTAATGTTTTTTTATTCATATTGTAACATTTAATTGAAATGTTTTGTTTATGTTTTTAATCATCAGGTATTTAGGTGTGAGTTGTATTACTAGCTATTTCAAACACAAATGTATGAAATAAATGTTTTAACTAATATCCATTGCCAGATGAAGGGCTTCTGACATAAAACAAAAAAAGCCTCCCATATTGCTGTGCAACTAGTTTGCTGTCATAATCATCCAGAATTAGTAAAAAAAAAAAAAAAAAAATACAAAATACAAAATAATGAGAAGAGGTATGGAGCTAAAACTGTTCCCTGCAGAGTCCTAAAATTTCATATTATAAATAAAGCTTCATCATCACCTAAGCCCAGACTAAAAACTGTTTTATTTTTTAACAAATGGTAGGTATCTTCCAAATGCTTAAGTACTTCATTGTTGTATTTAATCTTGTCACAGTGAAGCTGGGCTTACACTGTGCTACTTTTCAGGCCGATTTTGAAACAAATTTTAGTCACACGACAGTTTAACAATGGAACAAAATGTCAGCTCAAATGTCAGTGTACGTGGGTTACGATTACCTGCTCATGATGAACGCACAACAGCTGGTCGTATGGTCACATAGAGATCAGACATGTTTGATATTTATGGTATTAATCAAATCACCACACACACGAGAGTCTGAAAAGTTTGGTGACAAAAGCCTCGAACTTTAATTAAAGCAGTGCTGAAGTTAACTGTGCCAACAGAGCACCAGTCAAAAGCGTCTTAAACTTGTACGAAATCGCACAGTGTAAGCTCAGCTTATGATGGTGGCAACCTTTTATGTCATTACCAACAGAATGGCACCAGTTATTTTGAACAAATCAATAAATCAAATTAAAATAGAAAAATAAAAACTGCAATTTTCATTGTACTTGTAATAGAGTGAATTTCCAGCCTGTGTTTGAGAGGTCCATCCACAGTTTCTCTTGGTTGGATGCTTTTATACATGAGCTGCATTCTTCCTGTCACTGTGCTTGTCGGGCACAGTAGTAAACAGCAGTGTCTTCTGCTGTCAGACCTGTGATCTCCATGTACTGGGTGCTGTTGGGGACATGTTCAGTCAGAGTGAAGCGTTGTTTGCCAGCACTAATTCTGCCGATTCGCTCGAATCCTTGTCCTGCTCTCTGTCTTATCCAATGAATGTTGTAGCTTGCCATAGAATAATCAGATATGGCACAGGACATCTTCACATTTTCTCCAACTCTTTTCACCAAAAAAGATGACTGCTCCGGTCTGATTTCTGTCCATACATATATACAAGAAGAACATATTCATTTAGAATACACAAAAACATTTTCAAATCACAATTAAAGCCTTACAAGTAATGTAGCTGTAAATAATATCAGTGGCAAACTGCCCTCAAGACCTATAGGCCTTCAGCCACTCATATCTACAAATACAACTCAATAAAGATGCCAAAACGACCGTACACGGCTTTCCAGCCCCTGTAAGCACCTGCAGAGGTGCACGTGAGGAAGGGCACGCAACAGACACATGATTTCAACCATTTTTTTTTAATGCGAGTGGAACATGAGCCATGCTGAATATTCACTGTTCTGCACTGTGACATCGCCCAGAAGTCCAACTGTGCTGAAAGTATTAGAGCTTAAATGCAGAAAAACCCAGAGGATAGTGGAGATGATGACGGACTTACTTCAGGAAAGTGACAGCCTCCCCACTATTTGAGCCTCATGACTCATGAACACTCTAGTCTATAAGACTTCTAATTTTATAACACCAGTTACTGTCACTTTAAACAGCTGTAATTAACCTGCTTGCACTTGACTATCCTACTGTATATTTTGTATTGTATATTAAAGTCTATTTTTACCTTGTTTTAATGCATGCCCTTATTTTGATGTGTGATTTTGACAGCCCTGGTTTTGTAGGGTTTATGGCAAGGCTATATTATCTTTTTTTTTTTACATGTCCTAATATGATCTACTTCTACATAGATTTTTTTTTTTTAAGACCAGGCTCCCATTGCAGCAATGTAAACAGGTTTTTGAGGTAGCACTACTGAGCCTTCTTTCAATAGTTTTTCTCTTTACTGGAAATTAGAGCTTACTTGTTTACAGCTTCATTTTTGCAGATTTCATCAAAATGTAACAAATACAACAGGGCTCTTGCACAAGTGCGAGGAGGAACAGTCACTGATTGGCCTCTCTCACACATACCTTCTCAGACCCTAATTAGAAAAGTACAAAACAAAAAATGTAATGAAGCAAGTCTAACCTTTGTGTTTCCTCCACAGGACAATGAGAACGGTGCAGAGCAGGGCTGATGTCGCTGCGGTAATGGGAAGCATGATGATGATGATGATGGAGGTGATAGAGGAAGCTGTTTCATTGAGTGGTGGAGGGCATCTCGCTGTGAATGTGTGTGTATATATTTATATAAACAGCTAATATCGAAATAAATAACAATATGAACAAATAAAATAGTCATTCTTACATCATGGACTGTTATTGTTTATGTGTGATAAGAGGGAGTTTATACAGGACAAATTCTGTAATAGATAGTAATAGATAATGCCAGAGCTAACTACAACCAAAGATCAACAATCAACTGGAGGTGACCTTGCTAAGACTATGCAAGGGATGTAAAATTCCACAACAAAACGTACCTTCATATACACAAATTTCCATTAACGAGGTACAAGGGCTAACAGATCTAATGAGTAACAGGATTAAACCAAGACCTAAGACTACATCAGGTCCTAACTTGAACCAGGACTAAACCAATCTTAACTAGGACTAAAATCATGACGAAATCTAGACTAAACCGTAACATGGACCATGGTATTTAACTTATTCTGACTGACCTGTTTTGAGCACATTCAGTTGATTCTCTGGAGACAGCTCCCCCTGGTGACTGCATTTGTACAGCCCAGAATCTGAGTGAGACACAGTGGGAATGGTCAGGTCTCCAGTGGTGCTGTTCCCGACACAAAAACCATCTTTAAAGAATGTAAATGTTCCTTCAGTTCTAGGTTTGTTTGGGTTCAAAATGCAGTGAAGTGTCAGTCTCTCTCCCTCTTTTACAGGCAGCATTGGGCTCTCCAAGATAACATCTCCAGCTAAAAATAGAACAGCAGGAGGACATGTAAGTTAAAGACACGGGAATTTAACTCACAACCTATGCATAAACAATGATTAGCCTTAGCAATATGGCCACCAATCTAAACTGCAAATATATATATATATATATATATATATATATATATATATATATATATATATATATATATATATATATATATATATATATTTGCAGTTTAGATTGTATGTATATGTGTGTGTGTGTGTGTGTGTATATATATATATATATATATATATTTGCAGTTTAGATTGTATGTATGTGTGTGTGTGTGTGTGTGTGTGTGTGTGTGTGTGTGTATATATATATATATATATATATATATTTGTGTTCAAATAGCATGATTTAACAATATTAAATATGTTTTAATATTTATTTAAACATAACTTCTTAGCCAAAAAAGGTGAGTTTTTTTTCCTTTTTTCATAGAAAACATGCATCCTTACCTTGTGCATACCAAAGCTAGAGTGTAATTGACTTTTTTGATCAAAGTGACACAAAAAATCTTTGTGTCAATTTTTCATAATTTTGCATAAAGTAATTTCTCAGTGTGTAGACACTAAAACGTTATGAAAATCCACGACAAATGGATGTGTCTCTCGTCCCATAGGGGTCACTTAACAGGTGGCGCTGTAGAGTCAACATTGTGTGGACCATGTAAAATATTGTTATGAGAATTAATTTAACATTAAGCTGGTTTACTCTGCCAACTTTGGTGCATTTCTGTTTCTGTTCTGTAATAAGCCTTAATAAATAATAGCCTTAACAAAGCATGAAGAAAGACTTAATGTCAGCTGCCTTGGCAAAAGTAAAAAAAACTAGAACATAGGTCTCACCGACTTTTATAATCAGGTGCACATCAGTAAATATTCAGCAAAGTTTCACTAATTAATGTGAAAGTATTTTTTTCTCCCCATTGTAGCTATAGTGTTCAGTTTTATTAGATTTCATATTCCATTACATTTAGACTAGGATCATGTAATTGTGATTTGGATTTGGGCTCTCTAGGCCAATGCTTTTGGCTGTGACAAATCATTTTTTGCCAGCGTGCTATGGGCAAACCGCAAGGAGTGTTCCAAAAAAAAGGGATAATTTTAAAATTTCAATGAATCTGAGCTCATTTGGACAAAAAGCCTAAGACTAGATTTTTTATAAACATGCAGTCAAAACGGTGACAGATTTGACAGATCCAATATGGCCGACTTCCTGCTCATAGGGATGTGTTCCAAGTCATCTTTTGGTTTGTCTCATCATTCTCTCTCACTATTCCGTCGTCGTGTATTCCATGGGGTCCAATTCATGTCGGTGCTGTTGACCAATATTTTTTTGCTCATCCAGTTCATCTTATAACCATTGGGGACGTTTTATCAATGTTTAGGCTGTCAAAAATGCAATACTATGGTTGGGAAAAAAATTACTTTCAGACGAACAGACGAAGAACAATGCCCCTCGCCATTTTCTTTGTTACTGGCTTGAATCAACGAGAATTGAGGACTTTTGGAAACAAAGGTGCACTATGTAACTTCTGGTGGTTGTTGGTCCAAAACCTTCTTTATTCTCCATGAGATGTTACTGTATACTATACTTAAGCTTTAAAAACACATGTAATTCAATCTACAGTATGTACAGACAATTTTAATAAGACCAGCAGGTGGCAGACCCAACAGAACTTTTCACTTCAAAAAGTTTTCGGTTGTATGTAATATGGAGGAGTGGTAATTTATAGTATTTTAGTGTTTTAAAGGATTTCACCAAACTTATTGGCTTCAGTAATTGTGAATAATACTTAAATTGCAAACAAAATCTGATATTGTAACATGTAATTACCGGTCACAGAGATCTTAACCGCAGCCCCACACTCGCCCTCTTCAGACTGGCACCAGTACACTCCTGTGTCTCTGTAGTACAAGTTACTATTGAAAAACCAGTTGGATTTATTCTGTGCTGGGTTTTTTTGGTTTGTGTGGAAAGTCGTGTTCCTCATGATGGTCCATTCGGATGGATTAGTCTTGTCTCCACAGCTCAGATACACCATGTCATACTGAAAAAACTGCACGCGGTTTGGGATTACCCTCAAAGACACTGTAAAGAAAAACAATTAACAATGAATAAAGCATGCCAAAATTCTTAATTCGTAAGGTATAAATTAAATGGTTAATCTGAATTATTATTAAACTATTTGTTCATTATCAGTAGTGGGTAGAGTAGCCAACTATTGTACTCAAGTAAGAGTAATGTTACTTCAAAATAATATCAAAATAATATCAGTAGTTGCATGCACATTATAATAATTCCTGCAAAATATTAGTAGAGGTAGGCAATATAACCAAAATAAATATTTTTCTCAATGACAACCTTAGATGAGATTTTGTCAAGCCAACAGGAATGTGCTAAAACATGTTTTTAAAGTTTTTTTTCCTGTATTACACGGAATTGACTCTTGTGAGCTTTAAGCCATGTTAAAATGTTGTTCCCTCCTCAAAAACAGACCTGGAGTTGTGTTTTGTTTCATTCACATGTCTGAGTAATCCTTTAATATTAGTCTGTCTACATCTCCAAATGCTCAAAATGCTCTGTTCCACCAACCTCAAGTTAACACCTACCTATTTTTTTTTTGGGTCAGTAGAGATTCGCAATTCCAGGTGTGAAATCATCCAAATGATTCTAGTGATGGTGTATGTGCTTTAAAAACACAGTGGAGCGTTTTCTGTATTACCACATGACATTACATGTGTTTTCTGTTGGAAAAAACTCATGTGTAAATAAAACAAAACACAACTCTGGGTATGTTTTGAGGAGGTAACAGCATTTTAATATGACAGGACCTTTAAAAGGAAGTTTCTTACCTATGAAAGTGCAGAACATGGCCAGGTCCATCTTAGTCTGATGTGATGTTGACTGTATTGCGCCTTTGTACAGGATGCTGAATTCTGTGTGGTCTCACATGGCCTGTTTCTTATTTCCTGTCACATTTTTTGACCCTCCCACATAGAGAGCACACCGCAGTTAGAATAAATGACTCAGGGGCTATTACACTTCTATGGGGTGTTAACTGCTAACACATCACATATTTAGATCACCATGTCACCTTTTATTGTTTTAAAAATGCTATATTCAACAAAAACAATGCGTTAAAATCTAAATAAGTTTTGCTTTTGCTTTGGGCGTTCTGAAATTTAATGACATACTGTGGAGCATTCTATCAGCAATATCATTTCTATGGACACAAGCAGGTGGCATGTACCCCCTCCCAGAAAAGTTACATAGTGTACCTTTAACTGTTTAACTTGACTGTAAACCATATCATATTTATTATACAACCCCTGACTGTATAGAAATGGGTGAAATATCTGGCTAGCCAATGGAGACACACAGACATTTTGTTGTTTCTAGCTCATTTGGATAGAAATTATTTATACAGAGTTATTGTCAGTTGTCCAGTTCTGCAGGAAAAGATAATCTACCATCAGTACTGGACCCGGGACCCAGAGTGTGGTATTGTCCATTCAAGCCTGGCCACGCTTCTTTTATAGGAAGTATTATACCTCTAATAAGGCTGACCAAGATTAGGAGGACTGAGCTCTCAGTGTGTGGCTGGCAAAGAGCCAAGCAGTATTTGACAGATATCATTGCTGGTGATGGTTTGATGTAGCTGCTGAATCTTAGTTGCCTGACCAGAGTGTGAAAATTCTCCATTGTGTCCAAACTTGAGATGATCCAACCACAGCTGCTAATTTAGTACGTAGCACGTGTCTCTCAAATACAGAAGACATCTCCTCTCCAAAATCATCATAACATTTAGAACAAAACATATAACTTCTTTTACCTGAGATAAGTAATATTTTGGTGGTTCGATCATTGATTCTGCAAAAAATCCATGCTGTTTCTCAGTCCTTTATGTAGATTTTTCACCTTTTTTCTGTGTATGCAGCCATGTTGTTTTTGATGCGAATGGAGCGTCTCTCTGATTGGTTAATCCACCTGTCAATTATGCCCTGTGAAATCAAGGAGACAGGATTTCCCCCAGTTTTCCAAATTTTTAGCTTTCAGATTTCACTTCCTGATTGGAAATCATGACATCATGCTGTGGTATTCCATAACCTGTTACCTCACAACCATTTTGTACACAAAATTTCTTATCTGTTATAATGTTGTTTCCTCAACAAAAACTTACCTGGAGTTGTGTTTTGTTTCATTCACACATGTTTAACACACAAACACTGCATATTTAGGCTGAGGTCTTCTCTCAAATGGAAAACAATGTTTCACCTTGTGATGTCATGTGGTAATACCAGAAGTGCTTCAATGTGTTTTTAATCTCCATACACCTTCACTAGAATCTTTTGGATAATTTCAGTCTTGGAATTGCCCATCTCTACTGAAGAAAAGGTAAAAGGTAGTTGTTAACCAAAAACTACCACTTCATGAAATCACAAGGTGGAACAAAGTATTATTTAATATATTTTTCAACTGTTCTTAGCAAATTGCTTCTTGATTGCTGTAAAAAATGTAATGTAATAATAATGATTAATATTATTAAATTTATATTATTATTATTAATATAATAGACTATTATTTATATTATATTATTTATATTATGTTATATTATTTATAACAGGTATTTTCCCACCAAATGAAGTCAAAATTAGAGAATCATAAGAACAATGTCATTTTGTTTGTAAATGTTGTATACATGTTTCTTTTGAGTGTGTATCATTTTATTAAACCATCCCAGTGGTATCTGTGAGATAAGTGGACGTGTCAGCTTGTTTGAGTGTGAATGTAGCGCTAAGTGTGCCGGTGTGCTGTTGTCCCGGACTCACACTACGTAAATCCACATTTCCACTTGCAGAGGGCGAAAATATATTCATTGATTTGCATTTCATTGTGTGAAATAAGTATTTGATCCCCTACCAACCATTTAGAGTTCTGGCTCCCACAGATCAGTTAGACACTCCTAATCAACTCCTCACCTGAATTAGACTCCTGTTTTAACTAGTCATCTTTATAAAAGACGCCTGTCCACAGAATCAGTCAATCAATCAGATTCAAAACTCTCCAACATGGGAAAGACCAAAGAGATGTCAAAGGACGTCAGGGACAAGACTGTAGACCTGCACAAGTCTGGAAGAGGCTACAAAACCATAAGCAAGAAGCTGGTGTTAAGGAGACAACTGTTGGTGCAATTGTTCAAAAATTTAAGAAACACAAAATGACCATCAATCGACCTCGGTCTGGGGCTCCACACAAGATCTCACCTCGTGGGGTTTCAATGACCATGAGAACAGTGAGAAATCAGCCTAGAACTTCACGGGAGGCGCTAGTCAATGATCTCAAGGCAGCTGGGGTCACAGTCACTAAGCAAACCACTGGTAACACTTTACGCTGCAATGGATTAAAATCCTGCAGTGCTCACAAGGTCCTCGTGCTTAAGATGTGTCAAATGAGACCAAAATCAAGCTCTTTAGCATTAACTCAACTCGCCATGTTTGGAGGAAGAGAAATGCTGCCTATGACTCCGAGAACACCATCCCCACCGTCAAGCATGGAGGTGGAAACATTATCCTTTGGGGGTGTTTTTCTGCCAAGGGCACAGGACAATTTCACTGTGTCAATGGGAGGATGGACAGAGCCATAAATTGTTAAAATCCTGAGTGACAACCTCCCCTCCGCCAGGAAACTGAAAATGGGTCATGGATGGGTCTTCCAACACGACAATGACCCAAAACATACAGCCAAGGCAACAAAGGAGAGGCTCAAGAAGAAGCACTTTAAGGTCATGGAGTGACCCAGCCAGTCTACAGACCCTAACCCTATAGAAAACCTATGGAGGGAGCTGAAGCTCCGGATTGCCAAGCGACAGCCACGAAACCTCAATGATTTAGAGATGATCTGCAAAGAAGAGTGGACCAAATTTCCCTCTGATATGTGACGCTAACCTTGTCATCAACTACAAGAAACGTCTGACCTCTGTGGTGCAAACAAGGGTTTTGCCACCAAGTATAAATCATTTTTGGCTAGAGGGTTAAAATACTTTTCTCACTCAATGAAATGCAAATCAGTTTATATAGTTTCTTTAAAGTGATTTTCTGGATTTTCTTTTTGATATTCTAGCTCTCACTGTTAAAATAAACCTACCATTAAAATTATAGACTGTTCATTTCTTTGTCAGTGGGCAAAACAAAACTACAAAATCAGCAAGGGATCTAATATATATATATATTATATATATATATATATATATATATATATATATATATATATATATATATATATATATATATATATATATATATATATATATATATTATGGCATGCCGTTTAGGAAATTAAAGAATATATGGAATGAAACTTGAAAACTGACGTCATGGCGGCACTGGCGCCATCTTTTGTTTTCGATGTCAGTTGGTAGTACGGTGGCCGAGAGGTGCAAACCAAATTTACAAACTGTAAAACACTTTTACAAAGTTTGAGACAAATTTACATTTTGGAAACCATTTTTACATATCATAAAACAAAATTACAAGTTCGGAAACAAATTTGCATTTCAGAAAACAATTTAACAAGTCGCGAAACACTTCTGCGATATAAACCGGCTTCATTCAGTTTGCTTTTCAGAGACCTCAAGCTGATGTAAACACCGTGTAAACATGACATCATGTCCACGATTACGGCGTACGAGTGTCCCTCATTAAAATATCTTATACACTGCTGCAGCATATCCGGTCTGTCGGTCTCGTCTGTGCCTTTTAAAAACTCTAAAGACCGACCACACGAAAAACAAAATCGCGTTAATCGGCTCATATGTTCCCCACAAAACGGGCAAAACATCACTCGCTCGCTGTCCTTCGTGCTTCACCATAAACACCATCAATACTTCACGTACTGGCCTCTTCTCGTCGTCACTTCCGGTTAAACCCCACAGTTGGGACATTCCCTTTCTGGTTAAATTTCGCTTGTAAATATGTTTTGGGATTTGTGAAAGTGTCTCGGAGTTTGTAAAAGTGTTTCACGACTTGTTAAATTGTTTTCTGAAATGCAAATTTGTTTCAGAACTTGTAATTTTGTTTTATGATATGTAAAAATGGTTTCCAAAATGTAAATTTGTCTCAAACTTTGTAAAAGTGTTCTACAGTTTGTAAATTTGGTTTGCACCTCTCGGCCACCGTACTACCAACTGACATCGAAAACAAAAGATGGCGCCAGTGCCGCCATGACGTCAGTTTTCAAGTTTCATTCCATATATTCAAACATTCATTCCATATATTCAAACATTCATTCCATATATTCAAACGTTCATTCCATATATTCAAGTTTCATTCAATATATTCAGGTTTCATTCAATATATTCAAGTTTCATTCCATATATTCAAACATTCATTCAATATATTCAAACACTCATTCCATATATTCAAGTTTCATTCAATATATTCAGGTTTCATTCAATATATTCAAGTTTCATTCCATATATTCAAACATTCATTCAATATATTCAAACATTCATTCCATATATTCAAGTTTCATTCAATATATTCAAGTTTCATTCCATATATTCAAACATTCATTCAATATATTCAGACATCCATTCAATATATTCTTTAATTTCCTAAACGGCATGCCATAATATATATATATATATATATATATATATATATATATATATATATATATATATATACATACATTTGTGTGTGTTTTTATTTTGTTTTACTTTTAATATATTTGTACCATACTGTCAAAGTGTATTCCTTGTTTGTGAGTTTTATTCACTGACAATTCAATAAAGCTTTTTCAATTCTATATCTTTAACACAAAAGATGTTGTTCTATTATTGACATCCTATAGTCTATGTCTGTAACAAATATGCAGTCAAGAGCTGAAAAAAGAGGAAGTTGATACCACACGTCCAGTTACACAACACTAACCCTTTTTGTACAGCTCTACATATACTTTGTGTGAAGGTGTGTGGCTTCCGAGCACAGTAGTACACTGCAGTGTCTCCAGGCTGCATGTTCTGTCCATTCAGAGTCACTGTTTTTGTGGAAGTGTCTAAATTTACACTGAACTTGTTCTTCAGTGACTCTTTGAGGTACATAGTGTATCCTGCATGGTGACTCCCAATCCACTCCAGGCCTTTCCCAGCAGGCTGTCTGATCCAGTGCGTTCTGCAGCTTCTAAGATCATATGAGACAGTACAGGGGATGGTGAGAGTGTGTCCTGGCTGCACAGTCACAGAGGCTGGCTGTGTCAGTGTCTCACACTTCACACCTGTGGAGGACAGAGCACAATATTGAGGATCAAACTGTGCTGTTTAGTTGTACCAGAGTTTACTGATGTGAACAGAGACTTACAGGATCCAGCTGCCAGCAGCAGCAGAAGAGCTACAGACAACATCATCAGTGTGGAGTGCACTGTCACACTCTCACATGGGCCTTATATAGACACACAGGAGCACAGCAGTAGTTTGCATTCAAACTAACAGGGAGGAGCATCAGAGGGAGACTAATTATAAAATGTGATTGAGCATGTGTGTGAAAATGTCAGTGTTAAATCATGTCAAACATGTTTTAATTCACTTCAGAACTTCTGATCATCCCGAGCTGTTTTCACTAAAGGCCTGTGGTCACATGAAGTCTTTCTTATTGACTGTATGAAGATGTTTTTATACATTCATCTCCTCTCACTTTCTCCTGTTTGGGGTTGTGGGTGACTGCACATCTATGGCCTTTAGGCAGAACACTGACTGTACTGACATGAGAAGAAAACCTGGAAGAATCAATCACCTCCTCTAGTGCCAAGACAGGAGACTACATGCTCTATGAATTTATGTATTCATTTATTTACTTGTAGCCCCATTACCATCCACAAAGTGGTTGCTAGTCTTACTGGGGTCCATTCAAAAGTATAAAATCACTCTAAATCATTCACTTTCCTGATTAAAAAACAATTAAAAAACAAATACAATTCATGAATATTCATCACATTAAAATCATCCTCCATACAGCTCATTCATACATTTTTCTTTTAAAGTCTTTTTAGAAGAACATCTACTACTTTTTTGTCGTGTACTCCCAGACAGCAGATTCTACGCTGCTGAGGATATAAATAATTCTGTTGTCCTCATGCAGCTAAACTTTGAAATGGGAACAATTAAATCACCAGAGTTGACCTGCCCAGTGACATGTTTGTGATAATACACACTGTACACCAATCCATCTACAAAGAATTTTGGGCTCTTTTTTAAATATGGCACTATGTATGAAGCACATATTAGCATATTGTGGTGTTTTGTTTTTTAATATAGGAGGGCTGTGTCCTGCTTCTCCTGCTTGTTTCTATGGAAATGTTTTTTTTACTTCGGCTGTAATATTCCACAGTATGGCATAAAACTTCTGTATCTCCATCAAGAATGTTCATAATTATGGTTTCAACTTTCTATTTTCATGGAATCATGCAGTTGATTTTCCACCTCCAGAAAGTTACACACTTATATTAATTTTATTAATTAAACGTGAAGGTACAGGTAGACTTCATTGTCCCTGTAGGTGGATTTATCCTCTGCATTTGGCACATCCTTCAATGCCGCTGGGGCATCTCCTCAGGAGCAGGAGGTGCATCACTGTTGCACCCTGGGAACCATCTCCATGATCTTGTTGTTAGGCTTGGTCAGGACTAATGCCGCATTCTATTGAATTTCGGTAGTCGATAAATCTGAGTCAGTTCTCCTGACATCCCTTGTAAATGCGTTCCATTGCAACAGTTGGGGAAAATATGGATGCCCAAGAAAGTTTAATGTAACTTATCAATAGAGTCTGTTAGCTAATGTTACCTGTCGGCGACTCAGTTATGGCAGTTTGACTATTACATGTTCAGAAAAAAACTGTCTACTGTCAAATGATATGAAAGAAAGACTTAATGTCACTACAAAGTTTTTTGAAGACACTTTATCTACACATACATAACTTAACACAATAAAATTACAAAAAGACAATTCTCCCCGTTTGCTGTGTGCGCTACCATTTTTGCTGTGACGTAAATCCAACTGATTCGATCTACACCAAACTAGCCCAAGTTTGTGTTTAGGAACCCAGATTTGATTGGCCGTTCCATTGCACTTTATCGAGGTGGAGGTCGGTTTTCCCTGAGTCCAGCGCACAAGAGAATGCAGCATAACTTAGCTGGAGGATTTGACCTATTGTGCATGTTTTGGGTTGATGGGGTAAACCAGAGTGCCCACAGGAAACCCACCCCGGAACCTTCTTGCTGTGAAGTATGAGTGCTTGCCACTCAGCCAATATGATGCACCCAAGAGGTGACTTGTTAAGTATCACCAAACAGACTTCCTCCTTTTCATACTAACACAAGGCATTTCAAATTCTCATCAAAATCACATGTACAAGTGATTTCTGACACTGGGAAAAGAGCAGGGGGTATGTACACAGTCCTGGGGAATACCCGTGTTACAATACTATATATGCACATAAGTAAACAAACACATAAATATGTTATTAAAAGAAGAGGTTTCAGATGCTTGACCTGTTGTGTCTTTGTCCCAGTGGGAGTCTGCAAGTGCATCTGGTGTAAAAACATGCTGTAACTACCCAGGCAAGTTTTTCACCAAAGTTGCTGCTCCTGAAAGAAAGTGGGCAGCTCAAATGTGTCTTTGTCATATAGATTTATCAAAGGCAGTTTAATAGTTGAAATAAAGTGCATATGTTCTTTGTAACACGTATGACAGTATTATACAATTCTGTGGATTTAACACAAAATAAACCAATAAGAATTTACACCACAATTAAATACAACCACAACATTTTCAAATACAATATATTATTAAAAGAGGAAGTGAATACCATATTAAGTCCAGCTACAGTTAAACAAATCCTAACACATTATTATCTCAGTAGTGTAAGAGCTCCCCCTGTGTTTGCCACAGTGAATAACAGTCTGATGTGTTTTTGTACAGCTCTAGATATACTTTGTGTGACTGTGACTGTCTAGCACAGTAGTACACTGCAGTGTCTCCAGGCTGCATGTTCTGTCCATTCAGAGTCACTGTTTTTGTGGAAGAAACAGCATTTATACTGAACTTGGTTTTTAATGAAGCTTTCATTTCCATATTGCATCCATCACAGTGACGTCCAATCCACTCCAGGCCTTTCCCAGGAGGCTGTCTGATCCAGTTTGTCCAGTAGCCTGGTCCTGCTCTAACAGAGTATGAGACAGTACAGGGGATGGTGAGAGTGTGTCCTGGCTGCACAGTCACAGAGGCTGGCTGTGTCAGTGTCTCACACTTCACACCTGTGGAGGACAGAGCACAATATTGAGGATCAAACTGTGCTGTTTAGTTGTACCAGAGTTTACTGATGTGAACAGAGACTTACAGGATCCAGCTGCCAGCAGCAGCAGAAGAGCTACAGACAACATCATCAGTGTGGAGTGCACTGTCACACTCTCACATGGGCCTTATATAGACACACAGGAGCACAGCAGTAGTTTGGATTCAAACTAACAGGGAGGGGCATCAGAGGGAGACTAATTATAAAGGATGTTTTTGAGTATGTGTGTGAAAATGTCAACCAGGTTTTCTTTAACTTCAGAACTCCTTGTAATCTCCAGCTGTTTACACTTAAGAGCTGTTTAGTTGTTTCTTATTTACTGTAATTAGATGTTTTTCAATCATTCATCTTCTCTCACTTTCTCCTGTTTGGTGTAGTATGTGAGTGATACACTCTCCCAGGACTGATTGAGACTAATACTTGTTTTACATTCATTCACTTTGAGTCATTAATAATTTGTCTAATGTAGCTGTGTGCCCCGATAAGGAGTGGGTCTGGGTGTGCGTGCTGCAGAGTCACTGCTCTCTGTTTAATTAAGGTGTTACTAATGGTAACTCAATGCAAAATGAATAACCATAGACTTGAATCACATGTATGTACTGTACAGAGCAGGAAAAGAGTCCAGGAGAACACCCAGAGATAACCCATGAGCACCTTTTTAAAATTAATATTAAGAACGTACAATACACCCAGAAGGTTCATTGTATTACGAATGAAAACTCACTTTTATTATTCAAGTTTTCCATAAGCATCACTGAGACATGTTAAGTTTCACCAAACAGACTCCCTCCTTTTCCTACTAACACAAGGCATTTCAGGTTCTCATCAAAGTCACATTCATAAGTGATCTGTGACTCTGGGAGAAGAGCAGGGGGGAAAGAACACAGCCCTGGGGAACTCCAATGTTGATGGTCCCACTGCTTAAGACACTCTTCCCCAGTCGAAAATGCAGAAAACAAATGTATGCAAGAATAGTATAAGATTTGTTTCAGATGCTTGACCTGTTGTGTCTTTGTCCCAATGGGAGTCTGCAAGTGCATCTGGTGTAAAAACATGCTGTAACTACACAGACAAGTTTTTCACCAAAGTTGCTGCTCCTGAAAGAAAGTGGGCAGCTCAAATGTGTCTTTGTCACATAGATTTAGCAAAGGCACTTTAACATTTGAAATAAAATGCATATGTGTTATACAATTCTGTGGATTTAACACAAAATAAATCATAAAGAACTTTATCATACAATATATGCAAATACAACCACAACATTTACAAATACAATATTTTATTAAAAGAGGAAGTTGGTACCACAAGTCCAGCTGCAGTTAAACAAATCTTAACACATTATTCTCTGAGTGGTGTGAGATCTCCTCCTGTGTTTGCCACAGTGAATAACAGTCCCATGTGTTTTTGTACAGCTCTACATATACTTTGTGTGACTGTGGCTCTCGAGCACAGTAGTACACTGCAGTGTCTCCAGGCTGCATGTTCTGTCCATTCAGAGTCACTGTTTTGGTTGAAGAATCTACATTTATACTGAACTTGTTCTTCAGTGAATCCTTGAGTGCTCCGCTACATCCAGCACAGTTGTATCCAATCCACTCCAGGCCTTTCCCAGCAGGCTGTCTGATCCAGTGAGTGCTGTAGCCTGATCCAGCTCTAACATCATATGAGACAGTACAGGGGATGGTGAGACTGTGTCCTGGCTGCACAGTCACAGAGGCTGGCTGTGTCAGTGTCTGACTCTTCACACCTGTGGAGGACAGAGCACAATATTGAGGATCAAACTGTGCTGTTTAGTTGTACCAGAGTTTACTGATGTGAACAGAGACTTACAGGATCCAGCTGCCAGCAGCAGCAGAAGAGCTACAGACAACATCATCAGTGTGGAGTGCACTGTCACACTCTCACATGGGCCTTATATAGACACACAGGAGCACAGCAGTAGTTTGCATTCAAAGTGACAGGGAGGGGCATCTGTGAGAAACAAAAAAATAGTTTTCTATTGATTGATTGATATGCCTTTATTAGTCCCACAGTGGGGAAATTCCAGTAGAAATGAAATACAGCATCACATGAGGACAGGGGGGGGAGGAGAAAAAACAAAAGTGAATCAACCCCAGACCATGCTCCTGACAGGGGCATCATATGGAATGAGTGCACAAAATAAAAACACCTCCGAGCATCAGCAACATAGTCAAAACACAGTACAAACATTACACAGGACAAGCAACAGGGGAGGGGAGAGGAGTAAGAAAGTCCAACTCAGGCAAGACAGCATCCGGATCCTGCAGCCACTGACGGCGCTTATACAACGGACCCGCCCACCCGGTCGGGGGTACAAAGCTGCGAGGGGGTTAGGGAGGGGCCAGGCTCCCTCCGCTGTAATCTCAGGGCGATTTGACACCAGCCCGGCCTTGGTCGTGACCAGTACTGGCTTGGGGAGGCCAAAGATAAGATTGCGTTGTTATAGTTTTAGAGCGAGCAGCTGCACCAATTCTTTAAACACTGCTCTTGTTTGTCCAATTGGTCTCAAGGTCATCTCTCTATGCAGAGCAGCCAAAATTCTCCTAGATGTTATCCCTGTTGCGAATTAGAGCCAAAGTTCCATCCAGTCTGCGATCCATAGTCGCTAACCTCTCCGAGATGTTTTCCAAAGTCTTTTCCAAAGTGCGGTGCGAGACCACCAAACTTTCCAAGATACGGCTCAAAGTCACAGTCTGAGTATCGGCAGCTTTGCCCATCGTTCCGATCAATCCGGGCAGCCAAGTGGGGCTTTGAACAGCTGCCTCGGTGCTCTGATTTTTCTTGAAAGACAGGGCCACGCCTAATCCAATCAGCAAAAGTCCTGTAATCATGGTTCCGAATAAGTATAAATCTTCAAAATCCTCAACGGAAAGCGCAGCCAGACACACAACACGCCACTTGTCCCAACTGTCCATCATGTATCCGGCAGCGTAAGTTCCGGCGGGGCACGCAGGTTCACCCGATCCTGCTTGTCTTGTTGAAAAAATGGTGTCAATAGCGTTCAGAGACCAATTTATCAGATCCATAATAAATTTGGTTTTAGAGAGCAGAGCGGAGAGAGTCACTCAGGGAAAAAGACTAGACACTAGACCAGACAAGACAGAGAGCAGAGCAGGAAAGATAAGGGGCAGGAGAGGAGAGAAAACGCGTCCGCCCTCGCCAAGAGCCATTCGCAACTTCCCTGAACACAAATGAACAGTAAGAAGAAACCCTGGAAGAAGCACTCACCTCCTCTAGTGGTGAGACAGGAGATTACATGCTCTATAAACATAGCATACTTAGCATATTGCATTGTTTTGTTTTTAATGTACTTCTATAGTAGTTTTACACTCATTCACTTGAGGTAGTAGTTTGCCTAATGTACAGTAGCTGTGTGTCCAGACGAGGAGTGGGTCTGGGTGTGTAAAGCTTTGTTCACTCCACCTTGTGTTTGAAAGTCTCTGTTCTCTGTTTAAATAGGATGGACAGAGACACATGGTGAAAATATCAGTGTTTATAATGCAGTGGTGGCACACAGATGCTCCTCCTGTGTTCAGCTGGATCATCATGGACATTTGTGAACTGTACAGAGCAGGAAAGGACCTGTGTGTACGGTTTGGAAAGTCAGAGTATGTACTTATCTTTTTGCCAAAAACAGACTCAATTAGAAATATGTTTTTAACTTTCTATTTCCATGGAATCATGCAGTTGATTTTCCAACTCCAGAAAGTGACATACTTTAGAATTAAAGGTGAAGGTACAGGTACACTTTATTGTCCCCGTAGGGAAATTTATCTGTGGTACATCCCAGGGAAAGCAATCTCCCAAACATATCTCCCTGGACACAACCAGGTGCTGGATTCTGACCAGAAAAGTTCCATAGTGCACTTTTAAGACTAAATTGCATTATGAGAAAGAGACAGTTTCATGCTGTCACATAGTCCCATAGTTCCATAGTCCCATAGTGCATCACATGAACACAAAACTACATTATAACCCTGTATTGGCCACTGTTTATGGGACCAAGTTATTTGAAAAACATCATGCTGAAATAAAAATGAGCAAATAGCAGCAGAATATACAACCCAGGCTAAATGCATTGTCAATTACCTCTAAATCCCACCAAAACACAGGAAATGACACCTGTTTTCAGCTAAATCTCCTGGGGGATTGGATAACTGATCATCTGTGTGATTAAATGGCTTAAAAGAATGATAATGAACAACAGTATTTTCATTCTGAAGGACCCCCCTGATAAAACCTTGACACCCCCTGGCCACCCCTCACATGAAAGTCTAGCTCCACCACTGGATGTCTCTGTCACTTTATAACAGTAGACTCCAAGGACACAATATTTACATGGGGCTGTGGAGAAGAGGACTTTGTGAGGTTGGCCTACATGGTGATTCAAAGTTATGGACAATACTGTTACCTAGCATTAGCAGTGCATCCACTCTTTTCATTATTTGTAGTTCTTCCAGCAAACTTTTAACAGTTCAAGACCAACGTTTGCTCGGGGCCGCCATCTTGCAGTGCGTCATCGCGTCAGAAGGACAACCCAATGAGCATGCGCCGAATTACCGGAATTACTTTAAAGCGGAATAAACGTTTACATGATCAAGGAATAAATTAATTGGAATAAACCACCCACTTAATTCGGAATTAAGTTTAATTCCGAATAATCATTTTCAGTAGCAATTAAGTGTTTACATGGTCTTTTTAAAGAGGAATTATTTTTTAATTCTGAATTAACTTATGTTTAATCAGAATTAAAGCTCTCATGTAAACATGGTAATTGACAGGTTAAATATTAATTCAATGTACAATGTACCCAAGAATTTTGTTGTATTATGATTGAACAGTCACTTTCACTATTCAAGTTTGTCATAACCATCACTGAGACATGTTAAGTATCACCAAACAAACATTCATAAGAGATCTGTGACTCTGGGAGAAGAACAGAGGGGAAAGAACACAGCCCAGGGGAACTCCAATGTTGATGGTCCCACTGCTTAAGACACTCTTCCCCAGTCGACCTGTTGTGTCTTTGTCCCAGTGGGAGTCTGCAAGTGCATCTGGTGTAAAAACATGATGTAACTACACAGGCAAGTTTTTCACCAAAGTTGCTGCTCCTGAAAGAAAGTGGGCAGCTCAAATGTGTCTTTGTCACATAGATTTATCAAAGGCACTTTAACATTTGAAATAAAATGCATATGTGTTATACAATTCTGTGGATTTAACAGAAAATAAATCATTAAGAACTTTATCATACAATATATGCAAATACAACCACAACATTTACAAATACAATATTTTATTAAAAGAGGAAGTTGGTACCACAAGTCCAGCTGCAGTTAAACAAATCTTAACACATTATTCTCTTAATGGTGTGAGACCTCCTCCTGTGTTTGCCACAGTGAATAACAGTCCCATGTGTTTTTGTACAGCTCTACATATACTTTGTGTGACTGTGGCTCCGAGCACAGTAGTACACTGCAGTGTCTCCAGGCTGCATGTTCTGACCACTCAGAGTCACTGTTTTGGTTGAAGAATCTACATTTATACTGAACTTGTTCTTCAGTGAATCTTTGAGTGCTCCGCTACATCCAGCACAGTTGTATCCAATCCACTCCAGGCCTTTCCCAGCAGGCTGTCTGATCCAGTGAGTCCAGTAGCCAGTAGACCGAGTAACATCATATGAGACAGTACAGGGGATGGTGAGAGTGTGTCCTGGCTGCACAGTCACAGAGGCTGGCTGTGTCAGTGTCTCACACTTCACACCTGTGGAGGACAGAGCACAATATTGAGGATCAAACTGTGCTGTTTAGTTGTACCAGAGTTTACTGATGTGAACAGAGACTTACAGGATCCAGCTGCCAGCAGCAGCAGAAGAGCTACAGACAACATCATCAGTGTGGAGTGCACTGTCACACTCTCACATGGGCCTTATATAGACACACAGGAGCACAGCAGTAGTTTGCATTCAGACTAACAGGGAGGGGCATCAGAAGGAGAATAATTATAAAAGATGTGTTTGAGCATGTGTGTGAAAATATCAGTAGTTTATGGTGTTGAACAGGTTTTGCTTAACTTCAGAAAATCAGATCATCACCAGCTTTTTTCACAGTTGTGGCAGTGAATGGAAACATAGTGCAGTAATGAAAGATAACTAATACAGATGAATTATGAGACACCAACAATGTGCAGGACCATGGCCTCACTGCAGCACTGAACCACAAAAGAGAATATTAGAATCATAACATATTATTTTGCCCAAAGATACAACAGAGTGCATTCTGCCTGAACAGGGAGACGGCAACAGACAAGAGGACCCAGGGAGTGTGTGGGGTCAGAGGGCGCGTCACGTCATAACAAGCTCTTTTATAGTGTGTCACCTAGATAGACCCACCAATAAGAATATATGCTGTTAGTGGCAGAGCTGGTCTACAGGCTGAACAGTCACACATCCAGTCACAATAGGCATTCTGCTAATACATTAACTTCATCAAAACTACACATATATGGTCACATTTTTATATAGCGCTTTTTCTACCTTTAAGGCACTCAAAGCGCTTTACAACAAGGAACCATTCACCAATTCACACACACATTCATACACCAGTATACGCAGACACTAGGGGCGAGGTGGGTGAAGTGTCTTGCCCAGGGACACAACGACAGCATTCATCTGTGGGAGCTAGTATCGCAATGTCAACATGTGGATCAGTAGAGCTGATCGTTCAACCAATGATGTTTTTTTATGTCGAGAGCCAACTGAGCTAGTGCCGCTTCAACAGCCACAGCACACCTCACACCTGGGCTCCTTCAGCCTCCTGCCCTGGCCTCCCAGCTATTACAGTCAGAGAGCACATAGTCACTTCCATCCTGGATAAAGTCAATATATAAGTGATTTGTGGTGATGTTTGAACAAACTTCACACCACTAGTTGACATTCTGCTAAATACTGTAATTGTATTGTCATTGTCATGTAAACAAATGTATGTTACGATTGCAAAGGCCTTAAGGACCTATTCATGTTTAATGCAATTTAACATTCAATTACTGTACAGCCGATGCAAACCACTGGGATCTGTATTATTATTTATTAACATATTTTAAGAAGCTGAGGAAAAGAGGAAGCTGAAACCTTAAGTGCAGTTGAAGTTGCTGCTCTCATGCCACTTGTATCTACTGTATAATGGTGGACTGAGAGCTCCTCCTCTGGTGGTTATAGTGAATAACAGTCTGACGTGTTTTTGTACAGCTCTACATATACTTTGTGTTACTGTGGCTCCCGAGCACAGTAGTACACTGCAGTGTCTCCAGGCTGCATGTTCTGTCCTGTCAGTGTCACTGTGTTACTGGAGGAAACAGCATTTATACTGAACTTGTTCTTCAGTGAATCTTTGAGGTACAGAGTCTGTCCTGCACGGTGTTCTCCAATCCACTCCAGGCCTTTCCCAGCAGGCTGTCTGATCCAGTGTGTCCAGTAGCTGCTAACAGAGTATGAGACAGTACAGGAGATGGTGAGACTGTTCCCTGGCTGCACAGTCACAGAGGCTGGCTGTGTCAGTGTCTCACACTTCACACCTGTGGAGGACAGAGCACAATATTGAGGATCAAACTGTGCTGTTTAGTTGTACCAGAGTTTACTGATGTGAACAGAGACTTACAGGATCCAGCTGCCAGCAGCAGCAGAAGAGCTACAGACAACATCATCAGTGTGGAGTGCACTGTCACACTCTCACATGGGCCTTATATAGACACACAGGAGCACAGCAGTAGTTTGCATTCAAACTAACAGGGAGGGGCATCAGAGGGAGAATAATTATAAAGGATGTTTTTGAGTATGTGTTTGAAAATGTTAACCAGGTTTTCTTTAACTTCAGAACTCCTTGTAATCTCCAGCTGTTTACTCTTAAGAGCTGTTTAGTTTTTTCTTATTTACTGTAATTAGATGTTTTTCAGTCATTCTTCTTCTTTCACTTTCTCCTGTTTGGTGTAGTATGTGAGTGATACACTCTCCCAGGACTGATTGAGACTAATACTTGTTTTACATTCATTCACTTTGAGTCATTAATAATTTATCTAATGTAGCTGTGTGCCCCGATAAGGAGTGGGTCTGGGTGTGCGTGCTGCAGAGTCACTGCTCTCATTTAATTAAGGTGTTAACAACTCAATACAAACTGAATAACCATGGACTTGAATCACATGTATGTACTGTACAGAGCAGGAAAAGAGTCCAGGAGAACACCCAGAGATGACCCATGAGCACCTTTTTAAAATTAATATTAAGAACGTACAATACACCCAGAAGGTTCATTGTATTACGAATGAAAACTCACTTTTATTATTCAAGTTTGCCATAACCATCACTGAGACATGTTAAGTTTCACCAAACAGACTCCCTCCTTTTCCTACTAACACAAGGCATTTCAGGTTCTCATCAAAGTCACATTCATAAGTGATCTGTGACTCTGGGAGAAGAGCAGGAGGGAAAGAACACAGCCCTGGGGAATTCCAATGTTGATGGTCCTACTGCTTAAGACACTCTTCCCCAGTCGTACATGCAGAAAACAAATGTATGCAAGAATGATATAAGATTTGTTTCAGATTCTTGACCTGTTGTGTCTTTGTCCCAGTGGGAGTCTGCAAGTGCATCTGGTGTAAAAACATGCTGTAACTACACAGGCAAGTTTTTCACTAAAGTTGCTGCTCCTGAAAGAAAGTGGGCAGCTCAAATGTGTCTTTGTCACATAGATTTATTAAAGGCACTTTAACATTTGAAATAAAATGCATATGTGTTATACAATTCTGTGGATTTAACAGAAAATAAGTCATAAAGAACTTTATCATACAATATATGCAAATACAACCACAACATTTACAAATACAATATTTTATTAAAAGAGGAAGTTGGTACCACAAGTCCAGCTGCAGTTAAACAAATCTTAACACATTATTCTCTTAATGGTGTGAGATCTCCTCCTGTGTTTGCCACAGTGAATAACAGTCCCATGTGTTTTTGTACAGCTCTACATATACTTTGTGTGACTGTGACTCTCTAGCACAGTAGTACACTGCAGTGTCTCCAGGCTGCATGTTCTGACCACTCAGAGTCACTGTTTTTGTTGAAGTGTCTAAATTTACACTGAACTTGTTCTTCAGTGACTCTTTGAGGTGCATAGTGTATCCTGCATGGTGACTCCCAATCCACTCCAGGCCTTTCCCAGCAGGCTGTCTGATCCAGTGAGTCCAGTAGCCAGTAGACCGAGTAACATCATATGAGACAGTACAGGGGATGGTGAGAGTGTGTCCGGGCTGCACAGTCACAGAGGCTGGCTGTGTCAGTGTCTGACTCTTCACACCTGTGGAGGACAGAGCACAATATTGAGGATCAAACTGTGCTGTTTAGTTGTACCAGAATTTACTGATGTGAACAGAGACTTACAGGATCCAGCTGCCAGCAGCAGCAGAAGAGCTACAGACAACATCATCAGTGTGGAGTGCACTGTCACACTCTCACATGGGCCTTATATAGACACACAGGAGCACAGCAGTAGTTTGCATTCACACTAACAGGGAGGAGCATCAGAGGGAGAATAATTATAAAAGATGTGTTTGAGCATGTGTGTGAAAATATCAGAAGTTTTTGGTGTTGAACAGGTTTTGTTTAACTTCAGAACATCAGCTCATCACCAGCTTTTTTCACAATTGTGGCAGTGAATGGAAACATAGTGCAGTAATGAAAGATTACTAATACAGATGAATTATGAGACACCAACAATGTGCAGGACCATGGCCTCACTGCAGCACTGAACCACAAAAGAGAATATTAGAATCATAACGTATTATTTTGCCCAAAGATACAACAGAGTGCATTCTGCCTGAACAGGGAGACGGCAACAGACAAGAGGACCCAGGAAGTGTGTGGGGTCAGAGGGCGCGTCACGTCATAACAAGCTCTTTTATAGTGTGCCACCTAGATAGACCCACCAATAAGAATATATGCTGTTAGTGGCAGAGCTGGTCTACAGGCTGAACAGTCACACATTCATTCAGTTGAGTCACTAATAAAGTGTCTAATGTAGCTGTATGTCCCAATGAGGAGCTGGTCTGGGTGTGTACCTTACAGAGCAGAAAAAAAGTGATCATAAATTATCAATGTGTGTCTTTTTAAATGAATATTAAGAATGTGCAATGCATCCAAGAGGTTAATTGAATTATAAATGAACGCTCACTTTCATTATTCAAGTTTGCCATAACCATCAAAGCCACTTAACAAGTCCAGGCTTATCCTGAAATCCTGTATGTGTTGAGCCCCTCCAACCTGTTCAGACATTTCATTTCATTTTATAGGAGATATACTGTATTGATGATTTATTTTTCATTGTTACAGGTCTGGAACAGCAGCTGAAGGATTATTTTAACCTCACTCCAAATATTTAACTGAGTTCTGACTTTAGCAAAGTGGTTATTAACTTTTTAGATCTCAAAATTAATGTGGACTCTGAGGATGTTTTGCTTACATCTGTCTATAGAAAAACAACAATTATTTCAAACATCCCATTCAGACAATTTCTGACTTTGATGTACAAGCAAATGTGATGTATGCACGTTTCAAGCAAAGGGGCTACGAAGATAAAACTCTAACCCAAGCACTATCGAAAGCTAACTCCACACGAACAAATCTCTTCACTATAAAAACTACGAAAGACCAACAGTCTCCCAGCTCCTAGACCCGGGACTTTCCTCTCACCACCTGTGGGTACTTTTCAATGTGGATCATGCAACCACTGTACACATATAAACAAATCCACTGCTTTCCAGGACGAAAAACTCCCTTCTGTGAACAATATGCAAATTGCAATAGCACTCATGTCATATACCGTATACAGTGGGACTGTGGATGTTTCTATATTGGGCTTACAAAAAGTTTAAGAGAGATTTGCTGAACACAAGTATGCCATCAGATTGCAAATTTTTAAATTACACCATAAAACTTAAACTCATCGCCACTGAGGTGATCCCTAAAATCTTCAGAGGGGAGGCAGCACAGAGGGAAGCATACTGGGTAGAGACCTTAAAGCAACAATACACCCTGGGCTCTCTAGGCCAATGCTTTTGGCTGTGACAAATCATTTTTTGTCAGCGTGCTATGGGCAAACCGCAAGGAGTGTTCCAAAAAAAAAGGATAATTTTAAAATTTCAATGAATCTGAGCTCATTTGGACAAAATGCCTAAGACTAGATTTTTTATAAACATGCAGTCAAAACGGTGACAGATTTGACAGATCCAATATGGCCGACTTCCTGCTCATAGGGATGTGTTCCAAGTCATCTTTTGGTTCGTCTCATCATTCTCTCTCAGGTGAAGGTGCAGGTACACTTTATTGTCCCCGTAGGGAAATTTATCTGTGGTACATCCCAGGGAAAGCAATCTCCCAAACATATCTCCCTGGACACAACCAGGTGCTGGATTCTGACCAGAAAAGTTCCATAGTGCACTTTTAAGACTAAATTGCATTATGAGAAAGAGACAGTTTCATGCTGTCACATAGTCCCATAGTTCCATAGTCCCATAGTGCATCACATGAACACAAAACTACATTATAACCCTGTATTGGCCACTGTTTATGGGACCAAGTTATTTGAAAAACATCATGCTGAAATAAAAATGAGCAAATAGCAGCAGAATATACAACCCAGGCTAAATGCATTGTCAATTACCTCTAAATCCCACCAAAACACAGGAAATGACACCTGTTTTCAGCTAAATCTCCTGGGGGATTGGATAACTGATCATCTGTGTGATTAAATGGCTTAAAAGAATGATAATGAACAACAGTATTTTCATTCTGAAGGACCCCCCTGATAAAACCTTGACACCCCCTGGCCACCCCTCACATGAAAGTCTAGCTCCACCACTGGATGTCTCTGTCACTTTATAACAGTAGACTCCAAGGACACAATATTTACATGGGGCTGTGGAGAAGAGGACTTTGTGAGGTTGGCCTACATGGTGATTCAAAGTTATGGACAATACTGTTACCTAGCATTAGCAGTGCATCCACTCTTTTCATTATTTGTAGTTCTTCCAGCAAACTTTTAACAGTTCAAGACCAACGTTTGCTCGGGGCCGCCATCTTGCAGTGCGTCATCGCGTCAGAAGGACAACCCAATGAGCATGCGCCGAATTACCGGAATTACTTTAAAGCGGAATAAACGTTTACATGATCAAGGAATAAATTAATTGGAATAAACCACCCACTTAATTCGGAATTAAGTTTAATTCCGAATAATCATTTTCAGTAGCAATTAAGTGTTTACATGGTCTTTTTAAAGAGGAATTATTTTTTAATTCTGAATTAACTTATGTTTAATCAGAATTAAAGCTCTCATGTAAACATGGTAATTGACAGGTTAAATATTAATTCAATGTACAATGTACCCAAGAATTTTGTTGTATTATGATTGAACAGTCACTTTCACTATTCAAGTTTGTCATAACCATCACTGAGACATGTTAAGTATCACCAAACAAACATTCATAAGAGATCTGTGACTCTGGGAGAAGAACAGAGGGGAAAGAACACAGCCCAGGGGAACTCCAATGTTGATGGTCCCACTGCTTAAGACACTCTTCCCCAGTCGACCTGTTGTGTCTTTGTCCCAGTGGGAGTCTGCAAGTGCATCTGGTGTAAAAACATGATGTAACTACACAGGCAAGTTTTTCACCAAAGTTGCTGCTCCTGAAAGAAAGTGGGCAGCTCAAATGTGTCTTTGTCACATAGATTTATCAAAGGCACTTTAACATTTGAAATAAAATGCATATGTGTTATACAATTCTGTGGATTTAACAGAAAATAAATCATTAAGAACTTTATCATACAATATATGCAAATACAACCACAACATTTACAAATACAATATTTTATTAAAAGAGGAAGTTGGTACCACAAGTCCAGCTGCAGTTAAACAAATCTTAACACATTATTCTCTTAATGGTGTGAGACCTCCTCCTGTGTTTGCCACAGTGAATAACAGTCCCATGTGTTTTTGTACAGCTCTACATATACTTTGTGTGACTGTGGCTCCGAGCACAGTAGTACACTGCAGTGTCTCCAGGCTGCATGTTCTGACCACTCAGAGTCACTGTTTTGGTTGAAGAATCTACATTTATACTGAACTTGTTCTTCAGTGAATCTTTGAGTGCTCCGCTACATCCAGCACAGTTGTATCCAATCCACTCCAGGCCTTTCCCAGCAGGCTGTCTGATCCAGTGAGTCCAGTAGCCAGTAGACCGAGTAACATCATATGAGACAGTACAGGGGATGGTGAGAGTGTGTCCTGGCTGCACAGTCACAGAGGCTGGCTGTGTCAGTGTCTCACACTGCACACCTGTGGAGGACAGAGCACAATATTGAGGATCAAACTGTGCTGTTTAGTTGTACCAGAGTTTACTGATGTGAACAGAGACTTACAGGATCCAGCTGCCAGCAGCAGCAGAAGAGCTACAGACAACATCATCAGTGTGGAGTGCACTGTCACACTCTCACATGGGCCTTATATAGACACACAGGAGCACAGCAGTAGTTTGCATTCAGACTAACAGGGAGGGGCATCAGAAGGAGAATAATTATAAAAGATGTGTTTGAGCATGTGTGTGAAAATATCAGTAGTTTATGGTGTTGAACAGGTTTTGCTTAACTTCAGAAAATCAGATCATCACCAGCTTTTTTCACAGTTGTGGCAGTGAATGGAAACATAGTGCAGTAATGAAAGATAACTAATACAGATGAATTATGAGACACCAACAATGTGCAGGACCATGGCCTCACTGCAGCACTGAACCACAAAAGAGAATATTAGAATCATAACATATTATTTTGCCCAAAGATACAACAGAGTGCATTCTGCCTGAACAGGGAGACGGCAACAGACAAGAGGACCCAGGGAGTGTGTGGGGTCAGAGGGCGCGTCACGTCATAACAAGCTCTTTTATAGTGTGTCACCTAGATAGACCCACCAATAAGAATATATGCTGTTAGTGGCAGAGCTGGTCTACAGGCTGAACAGTCACACATCCAGTCACAATAGGCATTCTGCTAATACATTAACTTCATCAAAACTACACATATATGGTCACATTTTTATATAGCGCTTTTTCTACCTTTAAGGCACTCAAAGCGCTTTACAACAAGGAACCATTCACCAATTCACACACACATTCATACACCAGTATACGCAGACACTAGGGGCGAGGTGGGTGAAGTGTCTTGCCCAGGGACACAACGACAGCATTCATCTGTGGGAGCTAGTATCGCAATGTCAACATGTGGATCAGTAGAGCTGATCGTTCAACCAATGATGTTTTTTTATGTCGAGAGCCAACTGAGCTAGTGCCGCTTCAACAGCCACAGCACACCTCACACCTGGGCTCCTTCAGCCTCCTGCCCTGGCCTCCCAGCTATTACAGTCAGAGAGCACATAGTCACTTCCATCCTGGATAAAGTCAATATATAAGTGATTTGTGGTGATGTTTGAACAAACTTCACACCACTAGTTGACATTCTGCTAAATACTGTAATTGTATTGTCATTGTCATGTAAACAAATGTATGTTACGATTGCAAAGGCCTTAAGGACCTATTCATGTTTAATGCAATTTAACATTCAATTACTGTACAGCCGATGCAAACCACTGGGATCTGTATTATTATTTATTAACATATTTTAAGAAGCTGAGGAAAAGAGGAAGCTGAAACCTTAAGTGCAGTTGAAGTTGCTGCTCTCATGCCACTTGTATCTACTGTATAATGGTGGACTGAGAGCTCCTCCTCTGGTGGTTATAGTGAATAACAGTCTGACGTGTTTTTGTACAGCTCTACATATACTTTGTGTTACTGTGGCTCCCGAGCACAGTAGTACACTGCAGTGTCTCCAGGCTGCATGTTCTGTCCTGTCAGTGTCACTGTGTTACTGGAGGAAACAGCATTTATACTGAACTTGTTCTTCAGTGAATCTTTGAGGTACAGAGTCTGTCCTGCACGGTGTTCTCCAATCCACTCCAGGCCTTTCCCAGCAGGCTGTCTGATCCAGTGTGTCCAGTAGCTGCTAACAGAGTATGAGACAGTACAGGAGATGGTGAGACTGTTCCCTGGCTGCACAGTCACAGAGGCTGGCTGTGTCAGTGTCTCACACTTCACACCTGTGGAGGACAGAGCACAATATTGAGGATCAAACTGTGCTGTTTAGTTGTACCAGAGTTTACTGATGTGAACAGAGACTTACAGGATCCAGCTGCCAGCAGCAGCAGAAGAGCTACAGACAACATCATCAGTGTGGAGTGCACTGTCACACTCTCACATGGGCCTTATATAGACACACAGGAGCACAGCAGTAGTTTGCATTCAAACTAACAGGGAGGGGCATCAGAGGGAGAATAATTATAAAGGATGTTTTTGAGTATGTGTTTGAAAATGTTAACCAGGTTTTCTTTAACTTCAGAACTCCTTGTAATCTCCAGCTGTTTACTCTTAAGAGCTGTTTAGTTTTTTCTTATTTACTGTAATTAGATGTTTTTCAGTCATTCTTCTTCTTTCACTTTCTCCTGTTTGGTGTAGTATGTGAGTGATACACTCTCCCAGGACTGATTGAGACTAATACTTGTTTTACATTCATTCACTTTGAGTCATTAATAATTTATCTAATGTAGCTGTGTGCCCCGATAAGGAGTGGGTCTGGGTGTGCGTGCTGCAGAGTCACTGCTCTCATTTAATTAAGGTGTTAACAACTCAATACAAACTGAATAACCATGGACTTGAATCACATGTATGTACTGTACAGAGCAGGAAAAGAGTCCAGGAGAACACCCAGAGATGACCCATGAGCACCTTTTTAAAATTAATATTAAGAACGTACAATACACCCAGAAGGTTCATTGTATTACGAATGAAAACTCACTTTTATTATTCAAGTTTGCCATAACCATCACTGAGACATGTTAAGTTTCACCAAACAGACTCCCTCCTTTTCCTACTAACACAAGGCATTTCAGGTTCTCATCAAAGTCACATTCATAAGTGATCTGTGACTCTGGGAGAAGAGCAGGAGGGAAAGAACACAGCCCTGGGGAATTCCAATGTTGATGGTCCTACTGCTTAAGACACTCTTCCCCAGTCGTACATGCAGAAAACAAATGTATGCAAGAATGATATAAGATTTGTTTCAGATTCTTGACCTGTTGTGTCTTTGTCCCAGTGGGAGTCTGCAAGTGCATCTGGTGTAAAAACATGCTGTAACTACACAGGCAAGTTTTTCACTAAAGTTGCTGCTCCTGAAAGAAAGTGGGCAGCTCAAATGTGTCTTTGTCACATAGATTTATTAAAGGCACTTTAACATTTGAAATAAAATGCATATGTGTTATACAATTCTGTGGATTTAACAGAAAATAAGTCATAAAGAACTTTATCATACAATATATGCAAATACAACCACAACATTTACAAATACAATATTTTATTAAAAGAGGAAGTTGGTACCACAAGTCCAGCTGCAGTTAAACAAATCTTAACACATTATTCTCTTAATGGTGTGAGATCTCCTCCTGTGTTTGCCACAGTGAATAACAGTCCCATGTGTTTTTGTACAGCTCTACATATACTTTGTGTGACTGTGACTCTCTAGCACAGTAGTACACTGCAGTGTCTCCAGGCTGCATGTTCTGACCACTCAGAGTCACTGTTTTTGTTGAAGTGTCTAAATTTACACTGAACTTGTTCTTCAGTGACTCTTTGAGGTGCATAGTGTATCCTGCATGGTGACTCCCAATCCACTCCAGGCCTTTCCCAGCAGGCTGTCTGATCCAGTGAGTCCAGTAGCCAGTAGACCGAGTAACATCATATGAGACAGTACAGGGGATGGTGAGAGTGTGTCCGGGCTGCACAGTCACAGAGGCTGGCTGTGTCAGTGTCTGACTCTTCACACCTGTGGAGGACAGAGCACAATATTGAGGATCAAACTGTGCTGTTTAGTTGTACCAGAATTTACTGATGTGAACAGAGACTTACAGGATCCAGCTGCCAGCAGCAGCAGAAGAGCTACAGACAACATCATCAGTGTGGAGTGCACTGTCACACTCTCACATGGGCCTTATATAGACACACAGGAGCACAGCAGTAGTTTGCATTCACACTAACAGGGAGGAGCATCAGAGGGAGAATAATTATAAAAGATGTGTTTGAGCATGTGTGTGAAAATATCAGAAGTTTTTGGTGTTGAACAGGTTTTGTTTAACTTCAGAACATCAGCTCATCACCAGCTTTTTTCACAATTGTGGCAGTGAATGGAAACATAGTGCAGTAATGAAAGATTACTAATACAGATGAATTATGAGACACCAACAATGTGCAGGACCATGGCCTCACTGCAGCACTGAACCACAAAAGAGAATATTAGAATCATAACGTATTATTTTGCCCAAAGATACAACAGAGTGCATTCTGCCTGAACAGGGAGACGGCAACAGACAAGAGGACCCAGGAAGTGTGTGGGGTCAGAGGGCGCGTCACGTCATAACAAGCTCTTTTATAGTGTGCCACCTAGATAGACCCACCAATAAGAATATATGCTGTTAGTGGCAGAGCTGGTCTACAGGCTGAACAGTCACACATTCATTCAGTTGAGTCACTAATAAAGTGTCTAATGTAGCTGTATGTCCCAATGAGGAGCTGGTCTGGGTGTGTACCTTACAGAGCAGAAAAAAAGTGATCATAAATTATCAATGTGTGTCTTTTTAAATGAATATTAAGAATGTGCAATGCATCCAAGAGGTTAATTGAATTATAAATGAACGCTCACTTTCATTATTCAAGTTTGCCATAACCATCAAAGCCACTTAACAAGTCCAGGCTTATCCTGAAATCCTGTATGTGTTGAGCCCCTCCAACCTGTTCAGACATTTCATTTCATTTTATAGGAGATATACTGTATTGATGATTTATTTTTCATTGTTACAGGTCTGGAACAGCAGCTGAAGGATTATTTTAACCTCACTCCAAATATTTAACTGAGTTCTGACTTTAGCAAAGTGGTTATTAACTTTTTAGATCTCAAAATTAATGTGGACTCTGAGGATGTTTTGCTTACATCTGTCTATAGAAAAACAACAATTATTTCAAACATCCCATTCAGACAATTTCTGACTTTGATGTACAAGCAAATGTGATGTATGCACGTTTCAAGCAAAGGGGCTACGAAGATAAAACTCTAACCCAAGCACTATCGAAAGCTAACTCCACACGAACAAATCTCTTCACTATAAAAACTACGAAAGACCAACAGTCTCCCAGCTCCTAGACCCGGGACTTTCCTCTCACCACCTGTGGGTACTTTTCAATGTGGATCATGCAACCACTGTACACATATAAACAAATCCACTGCTTTCCAGGACGAAAAACTCCCTTCTGTGAACAATATGCAAATTGCAATAGCACTCATGTCATATACCGTATACAGTGGGACTGTGGATGTTTCTATATTGGGCTTACAAAAAGTTTAAGAGAGATTTGCTGAACACAAGTATGCCATCAGATTGCAAATTTTTAAATTACACCATAAAACTTAAACTCATCGCCACTGAGGTGATCCCTAAAATCTTCAGAGGGGAGGCAGCACAGAGGGAAGCATACTGGGTAGAGACCTTAAAGCAACAATACACCCTGGGCTCTCTAGGCCAATGCTTTTGGCTGTGACAAATCATTTTTTGTCAGCGTGCTATGGGCAAACCGCAAGGAGTGTTCCAAAAAAAAAGGATAATTTTAAAATTTCAATGAATCTGAGCTCATTTGGACAAAATGCCTAAGACTAGATTTTTTATAAACATGCAGTCAAAACGGTGACAGATTTGACAGATCCAATATGGCCGACTTCCTGCTCATAGGGATGTGTTCCAAGTCATCTTTTGGTTCGTCTCATCATTCTCTCTCACTATTCCGTCGTCGTGTATTCCATGGGGTCCAATTCATGTCGGTGCTGTTGACCAATATTTTTTTGCTCATCCAGTTCATCTTATAACCATTGGGGACGTTTTATCAATGTTTAGGCTGTCAAAAATGCAATACTATGGTTGGGAAAAATATTACTTTCAGACGAACAGACGAAGAACAATGCCCCTCGCCATTTTCTTTGTTACTGGCTTGAATCAACGAGAATTGAGGACTTTTGGAAACAAAGGTGCACTATGTAACTTCTGGTGGTTGTTGGTCCAAAACCTTCTTTATTCTCCATGAGATGTTACTGTATACTATACTTAAGCTTTAAAAACACATGTAATTCAATCTACAGTATGTACAGACAATTTTAATAAGACCAGCAGGTGGCAGACCCAACAGAACTTTTCACTTCAAAAAGTTTTCGGTTGTATGTAATATGGAGGAATGGTAATTTATAGTATTTTAGTGTTTTAAAGGATTTCACCAAACTTATTGGCTTCAGTAATTGTGAATAATACTTAAATTGCAAACAAAATCTGATATTGTAACATGTAATTACCGGTCACAGAGATCTTAACCGCAGCCCCACACTCGCCCTCTTCAGACTGGCACCAGTACACTCCTGTGTCTCTGTAGTACAAGTTACTATTGAAAAACCAGTTGGATTTATTCTGTGCTGGGTTTTTTTGGTTTGTGTGGAAAGTCGTGTTCCTCATGATGGTCCATTCGGATGGATTAGTCTTGTCTCCACAGCTCAGATACACCATGTCATACTGAAAAAACTGCACGCGGTTTGGGATTACCCTCAAAGACACTGTAAAGAAAAACAATTAACAATGAATAAAGCATGCCAAAATTCTTAATTCGTAAGGTATAAATTAAATGGTTAATCTGAATTATTATTAAACTATTTGTTCATTATCAGTAGTGGGTAGAGTAGCCAAATATTGTACTCAAGTAAGAGTAATGTTACTTCAAAATAATATCAAAATAATATCAGTAGTTGCATGCACATTATAATAATTCCTGCAAAATATTAGTAGAGGTAGGCAATATAACCAAAATAAATATTTTTCTCAATGACAACCTTAGATGAGATTTTGTCAAGCCAACAGGAATGTGCTAAAACATGTTTTTAAAGTTTTTTCCTGTATTACACGAAATTGACTCTTGTGAGCTTTAAGCCATGTTAAAATGTTGTTCCCTCCTCAAAAACAGACCTGGAGTTGTGTTTTGTTTCATTCACATGTCTGAGTAATCCTTTAATATTAGTCTGTCTACATCTCCAAATGCTTAAAATGCTCTGTTCCACCAACCTCAAGTTAACACCTACCTATTTTTTTTTGGGTCAGTAGAGATTCGCAATTCCAGGTGTGAAATCATCCAAATGATTCTAGTGATGGTGTATGTGCTTTAAAAACACAGTGGAGCGTTTTCTGTATTACCACATGACATTGCATGTGTTTTCTGTTGGAAAAAACTCATGTGTAAATAAAACAAAACACAACTCTGGGTATGTTTTGAGGAGGTAACAGCATTTTAATATGACAGGACCTTTAAAAGGAAGTTTCTTACCTATGAAAGTGCAGAACATGGCCAGGTCCATCTTAGTCTGATGTGATGTTGACTGTATTGCGCCTTTGTACAGGATGCTGAATTCTGTGTGGTCTCACATGGCCTGTTTCTTATTTCCTGTCACATATTTTGACCCTCCCACATAGAGAGCACACCGCAGTTAGAATAAATGACTCAGGGGCTATTACACTTCTATGGGGTGTTAACTGCTAACACATCACATATTTAGATCACCATGTCACCTTTTATTGTTTTAAAAATGCTATATTCAACAAAAACAATGCGTTAAAATCTAAATAAGTTTTGCTTTTGCTTTGGGCGTTCTGAAATTTAATGACATACTGTGGAGCATTCTATCAGCAATAACATTTCTATGGACACAAGCAGGTGGCATGTACCCCCTCCCAGAAAAGTTACATAGTGTACCTTTAACTGTTTAACTTGACTGTAAACCATATCATATTTATTATACAACCCCTGACTGTATAGAAATGGGTGAAATATCTGGCTAGCCAATGGAGACACAGACATTTTGTTGTTTCTAGCTCATTTGGATAGAAATTATTTGTACAGTTATTGGCAGTTGTCCCATGGCGGTTAAGTGGTTAGTTACTTTTGTACTTGGCTCACACTCAGTTTTTTTTAACGTTTTTGAGCTCAGTTTTTAACATCATATCATGGGGTTTTAACCAACTAAGAAGAGCAGCATGTGCAGTTCAAGGGACACAAGTAAGGGACTGTTGGATTGTGTGAAATTAAGTGTTTGTTTTTGCTATTGGTTTTTTACACCATATGTGGCAGCAAATGTGTCAGAAAACTTTCAGACATACTTTGAGGGAATGAACACAAGGGACTGTTGGATTGTTTGAAATGAACTGTTTGTTTTTCCTGTATTGGACATTTGAGGTGCTACAGGCTTTTTACACCATATGTGGCTCAAGACCTTATAGAGGAAATAGTTTGGGGGAATGGTCCATTTCATCACCAACCCGAAACACCAGAGGGGAGTAAGATTGAGGTCTTTCTTGTTGTGTTCACGTGGCGATCCCTGGACACTGCTGTGATGCTGCAGGACACAGAGGAGAAATACTTTTGATTCTTCTTCTCCTCAAACTACTCTGACACAGGATCTGCTGACTCTACCTGCCCGGTCCTGCAGTTAAACTGCACTGAGACCTTTGACTGAGGCACAAAGGTGACCGAGAAGCGCAGTGTAAATGTTAAAATAGAAAAATAAAAATAGCTAATTTAATTGTTTTAGAGTGAATTTCCAGCCTGTGTTTAAGAGGTCCATCCACAGTTTCTCTTGGATGTTTTTGTACATGAGCTGCATTCTTCCTGTCACTGTGCTCTCGGGCACAGTAGTAAACAGCAGTGTCTTCTGCTGTCAGACCTGTGATCTCCATGTACTGGGTGCTGCTGGGGACATTTTCAGTCAGAGTGAAGCGTTGTTGAAAGGCACTGGCATAAGTTGGCGAATTCCTGCCAGCATCCATTCTTCCGATCCACTCGAGCCCTTGTCCTGGTCTCTGTCGTATCCAGTGCATGTAGTAGCTTGTCATAGAAAAACCAGATGTAATGCAGGACATCTTCACACTCTCTCCAGCTCTTTTCACCAGAGAAGATGGCTGCTCCAGTCTGATCTCTGTCCACACACCTGTACAACAAAAACATGATATACACAAAACCACTTCCAACCCCACACACACGCACTATATCCTGCATAAATACTTACCACTTATTGTAGCTATAAAGAGAAAAGTCACCAAAATAATTGTATCCATTATTAAATTTGATCACTTCTATGCTAATTCTGTTTGCAGAGGCACAAATAGTAGATCCTACCTTAGAACTTATACCAATATAAGAAGAGTTTATTTGCATACATCTCCCTCTGTTGGACATAGACAGTAATGTAAAATGAAAACTTGAAAGACTGGACCTACTTTTCATTCAGTGTTTATGTTTAATACTTTGTACATTGCAGATACTGAAGACAGCAAATGTATGAACCAAGAGATATGGAATTATTTAGCAAAACAACATGCTAAAAAGCTCTAACTATATTTAATATTTTATTCTAATTATATTTTAAAATGAGATTCCTTTAAAGGAGCCACTCTTTGCTTTGTTCACAGTGCCTTCAAACCCTTGGCCTTCTCTCTGTGAGCTTCTTGATGAAGTTTCCTCAGATGGTTTTCAGTTTTCATTAGTGGAATGAGTGTGTAAAGTAGGGTTAACTTTATTTATTTATTTATTTACAATTTTCCATGTGTATTCATAGTTCATAGGGATCATGGAGGTGGAAACATTAGGCTTTGGGGGTGTTTTTCTGCCAAGGACACAGGACAACTTCACCGCATCAATGGGAGGATGGACGGAGCCATAAATTGTTAAAATCCTGAGTGACAACCTCCTTCCCTCCGCCAGGAAACTGAAAATGGGTCATGGATGGGTCTTCCAACACGACAATGACCCAAAACATACAGCCAAGGCAACGATGGAGTGGCTCTAGAAGAAGCACATTAAGGTCATGGAGTGACCCAGCCAGTCTACAGACCCTAACCCTATAGAAAACCTATGGAGGAAGCTGAAGCTCCGGATTGCCAAGCGACAGCCACGAAACCTCAATGATTTAGAGATGATCTGCAAAGAAGAGTGGACCAAATTTCCCTCTGATATGTGACGCTAACCTTGTCATCAACTACAAGAAACGTCTGACCTCTGTGGTGCAAACAAGGGTTTTGCCACCAAGTATAAATCATTTTTGGCTGGAGGGTTCAAATACTTATTTCACTCAATGAAATGCAAATTAGTTTATATATTTCCTTTAAAGTTATTTTCTGGATTTTATTATATTATTATTAATATGTTATTAAAAGAGGAGGTTGATACCATAAGTCCTGCTGCAGTTAAACAAATCCTAACACATTACTGTCTCAATGGTGTAAGAGCGCCCCCTGTGTTGGTGAACATCAGTCTGATGTGTTTTTGTACAGCTCTGCACATACTTTGTGTGACTGTGGGTGTCGAGCACAGTAGTACACTGCAGTGTCTCCAGGCTGCATGTTCTGTCCATTCAGAGTCACTGTGTTACTGGAGGAATCTACATTTATACTGAACTTGTTCTTCAGTGAATCTTTGAGGTACATAGTGTGTCCTGCATGGTGACTCCCAATCCACTCCAGGCCTTTCCCAGCAGGCTGTCTGATCCAGTGAGTCCGGTAGCTGCTCACAGAATATGAGACAGTACAGGGGATGGTGAGAGTGTGTCCTGGCTGCACAGTCACAGAGGCTGGCTGTGTCAGTGTCTCACACTTCACACCTGTGGAGGACAGAGCACAATATTGAGGATCAAACTGTGCTGTTTAGTTGTACCAGAGTTTACTGATGTGAACAGAGACTTACAGGATCCAGCTGCCAGCAGCAGCAGAAGAGCTACAGACAACATCATCAGTGTGGAGTGCACTGTCACACTCTCACATGGGCCTTATATAGACACACAGGAGCACAGCAGTAGTTTGCATTCAAACTAACAGGGAGGGGCATTTGTGTGTGAAAAATATTAATCGTTATTTCTGATCCGTGTCACATCAGATTGACCTGCTCTAGTGCCAAGACAGGAGACTACATGCTTTATAAACATATCATTTTGTTTTTAATGTACTGCTATAGTAGTTTTACATTTATTCACTTGAGGTAGTAGTTTGCCTGATGTGGCTCTGTGCCCAGACAAGTAGTGGGTCTGGGTGTGTAAAACAGATGAGCTGAGTAAAACAGATTCCTTCCCTTTCACACAGGCCATCACAGAAGACTTTTCAGTCTCTCTTCAAAACCACATGAACAAGTGATTTCTGATTCTGGGAGAAGAACAGGGGGAAAGTGCACAGGTCTGGGGTGTGGCAGGGTTAATTACTGGACTGTACATAACAGCATTTCTCAGTCACACAAGCTCCAGATAACAGGCACGAACAGTTGTATATAAAGGAGATACAATATTATTATATTTGCTGAGGGGAGTAAAAAAGGTGAGCAGCCAAAACATCTTTTATCTGACACATGTTTCATGTGTTATGGGGCTGCATAATTTCAATACAAAAGTCATCTTATGTACACATCTATGTCTGTAACAAATATGTAATAAAAATCTGGAAAAAGAGGAAGTTGATAGCACATGTTCAGTTGCTGTTACACAATCTTAAACAATGAGGTATGAGAGCGCCTCCTCTGGTGGTTATAGTGAATAACAGTCTGGTGTGTTTTTGTTTTTGTACAGCTCCAAATATACTTTGTATGGCTGTGGTTGTCTGGCACAGTAGTACACTGCAGTGTCTCCAGGCTGAATGTTCTGTCCATTCAGAGTCACTGTTTTACTGGAGGAATCTACATTTATACTGAACTTGTTCTTCAGTGAATCTTTGAGTGCTCCGCTACATCCAGCACAGTTGTATCCAATCCACTCCAGGCCTTTCCCAGCAGGCTGTCTGATCCAGTGAGTGTTGTACCCAGTAGACTGAGTAACATCATATGAGACAGTACAGGAGATGGTGAGACTGTGTCCTGGCTGCACAGTCACAGAGGCTGGCTGTGTCAGTGTCTCACACTTCACACCTGTGGAGGACAGAGCACAATATTGAGGATCAAACTGTGCTGTTTAGTTGTACCAGAGTTTACTGATGTGAACAGAGACTTACAGGATCCAGCTGCCAGCAGCAGCAGAAGAGCTACAGACAACATCATCAGTGTGGAGTGCACTGTCACACTCTCACATGGGCCTTATATAGACACACAGGAGCACAGCAGTAGTTTGCATTCAGACTAACAGGGAGGGGCATCAGAAGGAGAATAATTATAAAATGTGACTGAGCATGTGTGTGAAAATGTCAGTGTTAAATCATGCCAAACATGTTTTAATTCACTTCAGAACTTCTGATCATTCCGAGCTTTTTTACTAAAGGCCTGTGGTCACATGAAGACTTTCTTATTGACTGTATGAAGATGTTTTTATATATTCATCTCCTCTCACTTTCTCCTGTTTGGGGTTGTGGGTGACTGCACATCTATGGCCTTTAGGCAGAACTCTGACTGTACTGACATGAGAAGAAAGCCTGGAAGAATCAATCACCTCCTCTAGTACCAAGACAGGAGACTACATGCTCTATGAATTTATGTATTCATTTATTTACTTGTAGCCCCATTACCGTCCACAAAGTGGTTGCTAGTCTTACTGGGGTCCATTAAAAAGTATAAAATCACTCTAAATCATTCACTTTCCCGATTAAAAAATAATTAAAAAACAAATACAATTCATGAATATTCATCACATTAAATCATCCTCCATACAGCTCATTCATACATTTTTCTTTTAAAGTCTTTTTAGAAGAACATCTACTACTTTTTTGCCGTGTACTCACAGACAGCAGATTCTACGCTGCTGAGGATCTAAATAATTCTGTTGTCCTCATGCAGTTAAACTTTGAAATGGGAACAATTAAATCACCAGAGTTGACCTGCCCAGTGACATGTTTGTGATAATACACACTGTACACCAATCCATCTACAAAGAATTTTGGGCTCTTTTTTAAATATGGCACTATGTATGAAGCACATATTAGCATATTGTGGTGTTTTGTTTTTTAATATAGGAGGGCTGTGTCCTGCTTCTCCTCCTTGTTTCTATGGAACTGTTTTTTTCCGTTGGCTGTAATATTCCACAGTATGGCATAAAACTTCTGTATCTCCATCAAGAATGTTCATAAGTATGGTTTTAACTTTCTATTTTCATGGAATCATGCAGTTGATTTTCCACCTCCAGAAAGTTACATACTTTTATTAATTTTATTAATTAAACGTGAAGGTACAGGTAGACTTTATTGTTCCATTGTTGGGGCATCTCCTCAGGAGCAGGAGGTGCATCACTGTTGCACCCTGGGAACCATCTCCATGATCTTGTTGTTAGGCTTGGTCAGGACTAATGCCGCATTCTATTGAATTTCGGTAGTCGATAAATCTGAGTCAGTTCTCCTGACATCCCTTGTAAATGCGTTCCATTGCAACAGTTGGGGAAAATATGGATGCCCAAGAAAGTTTAATGTAACTTATAAATAGAGTCTGTTAGCTAACGTTACCTGTCGGCGACTCAGTTATGGCAGTTTGACTATTACATGTTCAGAAAAAAACTGTCAAATGATGTGAAAGAAAGTTTTAATGTCACTAAAAAGGTTTTAGAAGACACTTTATCTACACATACATAACTTAACATAATAAAATGACAAAAAAACAATTCTCCCTGTTTGCTGTGTGCGCTATCATTTTTGCTGTGACGTAAATCCAACTGATTCCATCTGCACCAAACTAGCCCGAGTTTGTGTTTCGGAACCCAGATTTGATTGGCCGTTCCATTGCACTTTATCGAGGTGGAGGTCGGTTTTCCCCGAGTCCCGAGCACAAGAGAATGCAGCATAACTTAGCTGGAGGATTTGACCTATTGTGCATGTTTTGGGTTGATGGGATAAACCAGAGTGCCCACAGGAAACCCACCCCGGAACCTTCTTGCTGTGAAGTATGAGTGCTTGCCACTCAGCCAATATGATGCACCCAAGAGGTGACATGTTAAGTATCACCAAACAGACTTCCTCCTTTTCAGACTAACACAAGGCATTTCAAATTCTAATCAAAATCACATGTACAAGTGATTTCTGACACTGGGAAAAGAGCAGGGGGTATGTACACAGTCCTGGGGAATACCCGTGTTACAATACTATATATGCACATAAGTAAATAAACACATAAATATGTTATTAAAAGAGGAGGTTTCAGATGTTTGACCTGTTGTGTCTTTGTCCCAGTGGGAGTCTGCAAGTGCATCTGGTGTAAAAACATGCTGTAACTACCCAGGCAAGTTTTTCACCAAAGTTGCTGTTCCTGAAAGAAAGTGGGCAGCTCAAATGTGTCTTTGTCACATAGATTTATCAAAGGCACTTTAATAGTTGAAATAAAATGCAAGAGTATGACTGTATTATACGTATGACTGTATTATACACTTCTGAATTTATCATACAATATATGCAAATACAACCAAAACATTTACACAAACAGTAGTGGTATATTATTAAAAGAGGAAGTTGATATCTCAAGTGCAGCTGCAGTTAAACAAATCTTAACACATGACTTCAATGGTGTGAGAGCGCCTTCTCTGCTGGCTACAGTAAATAACACTCACAAGAGTTTTTGTACAGCCCTGGTTATATTTTGTGTGAGTGTGGGTCTCGAGCACAGTAGTACACTGCAGTGTCTCCAGGCTGCATGTTCTGTCCATTCAGAGTCACTGTTTTACTGGAGGAATCTACATTTATACTGAACTTGTTCTTCAGTGAATCTTTGAGATACAGACTGGATGTTGCACGATGACTCCCAATCCACTCCAGGCCTTTCCCAGCAGGCTGTCTGATCCAGTGAGTCCGGTAGCTGCTAACAGAGTATGAGACAGTACAGGGGATGGTGAGAGTGTGTCCTGGCTGCACAGTCACAGAGGCTGGCTGTGTCAGTGTCTCACACTTCACACCTGTGGAGGACAGAGCACAATATTGAGGATCAAACTGTGCTGTTTAGTTGTACCAGAGTTTACTGATGTGAACAGAGACTTACAGGATCCAGCTGCCAGCAGCAGCAGAAGAGCTACAGACAACATCATCAGTGTGGAGTGCACTGTCACACTCTCACATGGGCCTTATATAGACACACAGGAGCACAGCAGTAGTTTGCATTCAAACTAACAGGGTGGGGCATCAGAGGGAGAATAATTATAAAAGATGTGCTTGAGCATGTGTGTGAAAATATCAGTAGTTTATGGTGTTGAACAGGTTTTGCTTAACTTCAGAACATCAGATCATCACCAGCTTTTTTCACAATTGTGGCAGTGAATGGAAACATAGTGCAGTAATGAAAGATAACTAATACAGATGAATTATGAGACACCAACAATGTGCAGGACCATGGCCTCACTGCAGCACTGAACCACAAAAGAGAATATTAGAATCATAACGTATTATTTTGCCCAAAGATACAACAGAGTGCATTCTGCCTGAACAGGGAGAAGGCAACAGACAACAAGAGGACCCAGGAAGTGTGTGGGGTCAGAGGGCGCGTGACCTCACAACAAGCTCTTTTATAGTGTGCCACCTAGATAGACCCACCAATAAGAATATATGCTGTTAGTGGCAGAGCTCGTCTACAGGCTGAACAGTCACACATCCAGTCACAATAGGCATTCTGCTAATACATTACCTTCATCAAAACTACACATACATGGTCACATTTTTATATTGCGCTTTTCTACCTTCAAGGCACTCAAAGCGCTTTACAGCAAGGAACCATTCACCAATTCACACACATATTCATACACCAGTGTACACAGACACTAGGGGCGAGGTGGGTAAAGTGTCTTGCCCAAGGACACAACGACAGCATTCATCTGTGGGAGCTAGATTCGCAACGCCAGCATGTGCGTCAGTAGAGCTGATTGTTCAACCAGTGATGTTTTTTTTTTATGTCGAGAGCCAACTGAGCTAGTGCCACTTCAACAGCCACAGCACACCTCACACCTGGGCTCCTTCAGCCTCCTGCCCTGGCCTCCCAGCTATTACAGTCAGAGAGCACACAGTCACTTCCATCCTGGATAAAGTCAATATATAAGTGATTTGTGCTGATGTTTAAACAAACTTCACACCACTAGTTGACATTCTGCTAAATACTGTAATTGTATTGTCATTGTCATGTAAACAAATGTATGTTACGATTGCAAAGGCCTTAAGGACCTATTCATGTTTAATGCAATTTAACATTCAATTATTGTACAGCCGATGCAAACCACTGGGATCTGCATTATTATTTATTAACATATTTTAAGAGGCTGAGGAAAAGAGGAAGCTGAAACCTTAAGTTCAGTTGAAGTTGCTGCTCTCATGCCACTTGTATCTACTGTATAATGGTGGACTGAGAGCGCCTCCTCTGGTGGTTACAGTGAATAACAGTCTGACGTGTTTTTGTACAGCTCTAGATATACTTTGTGTGACTGTGGCTCCCGAGCACAATAGTACACTGCAGTGTCTCCAGGCTGCATGTTCTGTCCTGTCAGTGTCACTGTTTTACTGGAAGAAACAGCATTTACACTGAACTTGTTCTTCAGTGAATCTTTGAGGTACATAGTGCATCCATCACAGTGTTCTCCAATCCACTCCAGGCCTTTCCCAGCAGGCTGTCTGATCCAGTGTGTCCAGTAGCTGCTAACATCATATGAGACAGTACAGGAGATGGTGAGAGTGTGTCCTGGCTGCACAGTCACAGAGGCTGGCTGTGTCAGTGTCTCACACTTCACACCTGTGGAGGACAGAGCACAATATTGAGGATCAAACTGTGCTGTTTAGTTGTACCAGAGTTTACTGATGTGAACAGAGACTTACAGGATCCAGCTGCCAGCAGCAGCAGAAGAGCTACAGACAACATCATCAGTGTGGAGTGCACTGTCACACTCTCACATGGGCCTTATATAGACACACAGGAGCACAGCAGTAGTTTGCATTCAAAGTGACAGGAAGGGGCATCTGTGAGAAACAGAAAAAGAGTTTTCTATTCATTCGCAACTTCCCTGAACAGAAATGAACAGTAAGAAGAAACCCTGGAAGAAGCACTCACCTCCTCTAGTGGTGAGACAGGAGATTACATGCTCTATAAACATAGCATACTTAGCATATTGCATTGTTTTGTTTTTAATGTACTTCTATAGTCATTTTACATTCATTCACTTGAGGTAGTAGTTTGCCTAATGTACAGTAGCTGTGTGTCCAGACGAGGAGTGGGTCTGGGTGTGTAAAGCTTTGTTCACTCCACCTTGTGTTTGAAAGTCTCTGTTCTCTGTTTAAATAGGATGGACAGAGACACATGGTGAAAATATCAGTGTTTATAATGCAGTGGTGGCACACAGATGCTCCTCCTGTGTTCAGCTGGATCATCATGGACATTTGTGAACTGTACAGAGCAGGAAAGGACCTGTGTGTACGGTTTGGAACGTCAGAGTATGTACTTATCTTTTTGCCAAAAAACAGACTCAATTAGAAGTATGTTTTTAACTTTCTATTTCCATGGAATCATGCAGCTGATTTTCCAACTCCAGAAAGTTACATACTTTAGAATTAAAGGTGAAGGTACAGGTACACTTTATTGTCCCTGTAGGGAAATTTATCTGTGGTACATCCCAGGGAAAGCAATCTCCCAAACATATCTCCCTGGACACAACCAGGTGCTGGATTCTGGCCAGAAAAGTTCCATAGTGCACTTTTAAGACTAAATTGCATTATGAGAAAGAGACAGTTTCATGCTGTCACATAGTCCCATAGTTCCATAGTCCCATAGTGCATCACATGAACACAAAACTACATTATAACCCTGTATTGGCCACTGTTTATGGGACCAAGTTATTTGAAAAACATCATGTTGAAATAATAATGAGCAAATAGCAGCAGAATATACAACCCAGGCTAAATGCACTGGCAATAGATGATTTGCAGTGACGTCACTCGCAACATGTGCTTTTTTTTATACCGCCATCCTGGACGGCGAGAGAGACGGCAACGATCATGGTAACACATCAAACAACTCGATTGCTCTGTCAAAAATAGCCAAGACATTGGACAGTTTCCACTTGGAAAGATATTTAGAGAAAGTTAAGGTGATCGACATTGATCCTTACTCTATAGGAGTTGATAAATTCTTTAGTTTCATCGATTATTTTCCAAAACTCGATTTGCGTTATATGGATATATACAATTACCTGATAAACACACCATCCCGATTTTCTGGAGAAAAACTGAAAAGTTACAAAAGCTTGGACGCTTACAGTTATTTCATTGCTGGATGGGTGAAAAATGTACAAATCTGTCCCATAGACGTTGTTGTACCCGGTGACGGCGGTGTGCAGTATCATGTAGTGAGAGCTCAGGTGAGCTACTAGCTAGTAGTACACAATCCAGGCTGAGTATGAAATGACTGGTCCTGTGCATCAGAGCTACGCATTGTTATGAATGGCCATGAATGGGATAACAAACATTTGTTTGAAACCACATAAATTCATTTAAAATTGTAAAATAAATGTGAAAAATCTATTTATAATTTGAGGAATATTTCTCTTATATTTCAATATTCAGACAAAAAATACAAGTGCATCTGTGCATCTCACAACAGCCAACCACAATATCGCCAGTTACATCTTATCATCACAGGATATATAATGACTTCATATACTGAAAATGCTCAGTGTGATATCACAATCATTTGTCAGCTTCGCCTCGAAATGATGGTGATATCACACCTCGTTGACCAGTGTACTATCGAATTATTACGTAAACTGACTGCTAAAATTGGATACACTGCCTGTCAGGGACAATTACACATTTACACACATGGGCAATATTTTTCACTAACAATTTAAGATGTTTTTTATATATTATTAATTACCGATACCATATAATGATATCCAATACATACAGAATGGCCATTGTAACCAGAAAAAAATACAAGTTATGAATATGTAAGTTCAAAAATATTTAATCATTTCAGGTGAATCACTCACAAAAGTCATCTGAGCCCCCTCTTGAGCCTTGGGTCATCGTCAAACAGGATGGTGTCATAACGTCCTCCCACTGTACCTGTATGGCCGGTCTTGGGGAAACTTGTTCTCACATAGCCGCTGTTCTGTTCGCTATGGAGTGTGGATTACGCATGTCAGAAGGAAAGACGTGCACAGATGTTCCCTGTGCTTGGACTCGACCATCTTCATCCAACTCCCATGTTCCTTTTGCCCCTCTTCGCGACATTGACTTCTCCAATCCAAAAACAAAGCAACGAAAGTCTTTGGAAAACAAGGAACATGTCCGCAGGAAGAGGGAGAGCAAAGTAATCCCGCCTCCATCAGAATCGGAGAACTTGGCATTGTATGATGCCCTGTACAGAGCATCATCTGAGACTGGGAAGAAGACCGCAATCCTAGCCTTTGTTGAGCCATACAATAGGGAGTACATTCCACAGGTACACAGACATGAATAAAGTTTTATTAGATTGTTTGACATACTTAAGCAAGTCTCCAATTGTGTCTTTTAACAGTTAGCTCACAGTGACTGTCCTGCCCCTCTTGATAGCTGTTTGTTTTCTTCTTGCTTGTGTCTTCGGATATCTCTCAAAGTTGGCTTTCTTCTTATCTTTTACAGGAGTTGAGACAAAGGAAAACACTGATGGTACATAATCTGGTGACAGGGGATCATTGCTCTTTTGACCTGAAACAAAAGGAAAAAAATAAAATAAAATTACTAATTTTAAAGATCAAAAACAAGTTAACCTGGCCAATTCCAATTTACTGCTAGGTCTAGTATAATTTGTGTGTGTGTCACTGTGTATGTGTGTCACTGCATGTGTGTATATGTGTCACTGTGTGTCTGTGTATACTAGTACTTAGTATGTGACACCGTGTGTGTTCACAAACTGATGTCACGGTTAACTTTAATTATTAGTCGATTCCTAATCAGTGCACTTACCAGATATAAAGTGCTTGTTGCACAGACGAGAGTATACTGTTGGCGACCAGTCTTTCCTTTTCACAGCAGCAACCCACTTGCTACGTCTCTCCTCGTCAACAGGGAACCGACAGAAACTGAGTCCAGATTCTTTAGTTTGACAGCTCTTACACCCAAAAGCACAACAATGAAAAACCATTTTGGCCACAATAATAAAAAAAATGTTTGAGAAAGAAATCAATGTAGGCTAGATAAAGTAAAACATCAAATTATCGATACTTTTTCTCTTGACACTTCGTAAAGTTCGCGGCGTGGGCGTGTGGCACTGTGTTGGATTTTGCCGTCCAATATGGCGTCGTGAACAAAAGTCATGTGATGCGTAATGTCACCTGCAAATCATCTATTACCTCTAAATCCCACCAAAACACAGGAAATGACACCTGTTTTCAGCTAAATCTCCTGGGGGATTGGATAACTGATCATCTGTGTGATTAAATGGCTTAAAAGAATGATAATGAACAACAGTATTTTCATTCTGAAGGACCCCCCTGATAAAACCTTGACACCCCCTGGCCACCCCTCACATGAAAGTCTAGCTCCACCACTGGATGTCTCTGTCACTTTATAACAGTTGACTCCAAGGACACAATATTTACATGGGGCTGTGGAGAAGAGGACTTTGTGAGGTTGGCCTACATGGTGATTCAAAGTTATGGACAATACTGTTATCTGGCATTAGCGGTGCATCCACTCTTCATTATTTGTAGTTCTTCCAGCGAACTTTTAACGGTTCAAGACCAACGTTTGCTCCGGGCCGCCATCTTGCAGTGCGTCATCCCGTCAGAAGGACGACCCAATGAGCATGCGCCAAATGACCGGAATTACTTTAAAGCGGAATAAACGTTTACATGATCGAGGAATAAATTAATTGGAATAAACCACCCACTTAATTATAATAATATATAATAATCATTTTCAGTAGCAATTAAGTGTTTACATGGTCTTTTTAAAGAGGAATTATTTTTTAATTCTGAATTAACTTACTTTTAATCGGAATTAAAGCTCTCATGTAAACATGGTAATTGACAGGTTAAATATTAATTCAATGTACAATGTACCCAAGAATTTTGTTGTATTATGATTGAACAGTCACTTTCACTATTCAAGTTTGTCATAACCATCACTGAGACATGTTAAGTATCACCAAACAAACATTCATAAGTGATCTGTGACTCTGGGAGAAGAACAGAGGGGAAAGAACACAGCCCGGGGAAACTCCAATGTTGATGGTCCCACTGCTTAAGACACTCTTCCCCAGTCGACCTGTTGTGTCTTTGTCCCAGTGGGAGTCTGCAAGTGCATCTGGTGTAAAAACATGATGTAACTACCCAGGCAAGTTTTTCACCAAAGTTGCTGCTCCTGAAAGAAACTGGGCAGCTCAAATGTGTCTTTGTCACATAGATTTATCAAAGGCACTTTAACATTTGAAATAGAATGCAAATGTGTTATACAATTCTGTGGATTTAACAGAAAATAAGTCATTAAGAACTTTATCATACAATATATGCAAATACAACCACAACATTTACAAATACAATATTTTATTAAAAGAGAAAGTTGGTACCACAAGTCCAGCTGCAGTTAAACAAATCTGAACACATTATTCTCTTAATGGTGTGAGATCTCCTCCTGTGTTTGCCACAGTGAATAACAGTCTGATGTGTTTTTGTACAGCTCTACATATACTTTGTGTGACTGTGGCTCCGAGCACAGTAGTACACTGCAGTGTCTCCAGGCTGCATGTTCTGTCCATTCAGAGTCACTGTTTTGGTTGAAGAATCTACATTTATACTGAACTTGTTCTTCAGTGAATCTTTGAGTGCTCCGCTACATCCAGCACAGTGACCTCCAATCCACTCCAGGCCTTTCCCAGCAGGCTGTCTGATCCAGTGAGTGCTGTAGCCTGATCCAGCTCTAACATCATATGAGACAGTACAGGAGATGGTGAGACTGTGTCCTGGCTGCACAGTCACAGAGGCTGGCTGTGTCAGTGTCTCACACTTCACACCTGTGGAGGACAGAGCACAATATTGAGGATCAAACTGTGCTGTTTAGTTGTACCAGAGTTTACTGATGTGAACAGAGACTTACAGGATCCAGCTGCCAGCAGCAGCAGAAGAGCTACAGACAACATCATCAGTGTGGAGTGCACTGTCACACTCTCACATGGGCCTTATATAGACACACAGGAGCAGAGCAGTAGTTTGCATTCACACTAACAGGGAGGGGCATCAGAAGGAGAATAATTATAAAAGATGTTTTTGAGCATTTGTGTGAAAATATCAGTAGTTTATGTTGCTGAACAGGTTTTGTTTAACTTCAGAACATCAGATCATCACCAGCTTTTTTCACAGTTGTGGCAGTGAATGGAAACATAGTGCAGTAATGAAAGATAACTAATACAGATGAATTATGAGACACCAACAATGTGCAGGACCATGGCCTCACTGCAGCACTGAACCACAAAAGAGAATATTAGAATCATAACGTATTATTTTGCCCAAAGATACAACAGAGTGCATTCTGCCTGAACAGGGAGACGGCAACAGACAAGAGGACCCAGGGAGTGTGTGGGGTCAGAGGGCGCGTCACGTCACAACAAGCTCTTTTATAGTGTGTCACCTAGATAGACCCACCAATAAGAATATATGCTGTTAGTGGCAGAGCTGGTCTACAGGCTGAACAGTCACACATCCAGTCACAATAGGCATTCTGCTAATACATTAACTTCATCAAAACTACACATACATGGCCACATTTTTATATAGCGCTTTTTCTACCTTTAAGGCACTCAAAGCTCTTTACAACAAGGAACCATTCACCAATTCACACACACATTCATACACCAGTGTACGCAGACACTAGGGGCGAGGTGGGTAAAGTGTCTTGCCCAAGGACACAATGACAGCATTCATCTGTGGGAGCTAGTATCGCAACGCCAACATGTGGATCAGTAGATCTGACCGTTCAACCAGTGATGTTTTTTTATGTCGAGAGCCAACTGAGCTAGTGCCGCTTCAACAGCCACAGCACACCTCACACCTGGGCTCCTTCAGCCTCCTGCCCTGGCCTCCCAGCTATTACAGTCAGAGAGCACATAGTCACTTCCATCCTGGATAAAGTCAATATATAAGTGATTTGTGCTGATGTTTGAACAAACTTCACACCGCTAGTTGACATTCTGCTAAATACTGTAATTGTATTGTCATTGTCATGTAAACAAATGTATGTTACGATTGGAAGGGCCTTAAGGACCTATTCATGTTTAATGCAATTTAACATTCAATTATTGTACAGCCGATGCAAACCACTGGGATCTGTATTGTTATTTATTAACATATTTTAAGAGGATGAGGAAAAGAGGAAGCTGAAACTTTAAGTTCAGTTGAAGTTGCTGCTTTAATGCCACTTGTATCTACTGTATAATGGTGGACTGAGAGCGCCTCCTCTGGTGGTTACAGTGAATAACAGTCTGATGTGTTTTTGTACAGCTCTACATATACTTTTTGTGACTGTGGATACCGAGCACAGTAGTACACTGCAGTGTCTCCAGGCTGCATGTTCTGTCCATTCAGAGTCACTGTTTTACTGGAGGAATCTACATTTATACTGAACTTGTTCTTCAGTGAATCTTTGAGTGCTCCGCTACATCCAGCACAGTGACCTCCAATCCACTCCAGGCCTTTCCCAGCAGGCTGTCTGATCCATGCAGTAGCGTAGCTGCTAACAGAATATGAGACAGTACAGGGGATAGTGAGAGTGTGTCCTGGCTGCACAGTCACAGAGGCTGGCTGTGTCAGTGTCTCACACTTCACACCTGTGGAGGACAGAGCACAATATTGAGGATCAAACTGTGCTGTTTAGTTGTACCAGAGTTTACTGATGTGAACAGAGACTTACAGGATCCAGCTGCCAGCAGCAGCAGAAGAGCTACAGACAACATCATCAGTGTGGAGTGCACTGTCACACTCTCACATGGGCCTTATATAGACACACAGGAGCACAGCAGTAGTTTGCATTCAGACTAACAGGGAGGGGCATCTGTGAGAAACAAAAAATTGGTTTTCTATTCATTCGCAACTTCCCTGAACACAAATGAACAGTAAGAAGAAACCCTGGAAGAAGCACTCACCTCCTCTAGTGGTGAGACAGGAGATTACATGCTCTATAAACATAGCATACTTAGCATATTGCATTGTTTTGTTTTTAATGTACTTCTATAGTAATTTTACATTCATTCACTTGAGGTAGTAGTTTGCCTAATGTACAGTAGCTGTGTGTCCAGACAAGGAGTGGGTCTGGGTGTGTAAAGCTTTGTTCACTCCACCTTGTGTTTGAAAGTCTCTGTTCTCTGTTTAAATAGGATGGACAGAGACACATGGTGAAAATATCAGTGTTTATAATGCAGTGGTGGCACACAGATGCTCCTCCTGTGTTCAGCTGGATCATCATGGACATTTGTGAACTGTACAGAGCAGGAAAGGACCTGTGTGTACGGTTTGGAAAGTCAGAGTATGTACTTATCTTTTTGCCAAAAACAGACTCAATTAGAAATATGTTTTTAACTTTCTATTTCCATGGAATCATGCAGCTGATTTTCCAACTCCAGAAAGTTACATACTTTAGAATTAAAGGTGAAGGTACAGGTACACTTTATTGTCCCCGTAGGGAAATTTATCTGTGGTACATCCCAGGGAAAGCAATCTCCCAAACATATCTCCCTGGACACAACCAGGTGCTGGATTCTGACCAGAAAAGTTCCATAGTGCACTTTTAAGACTAAATTGCATTATGAGAAAGAGACAGTTTCATGCTGTCCCATAGTCTCATAGTTCCATAGTCCCATAGTGCATCACATGAACACAAAACTACATTATAGCCCTGTATTGGCCACTGTTTATGGGACCAAGTTATTTGAAAAACATCATGCTGAAATAAAAATGAGCAAATAGCAGCAGAATATACAACCCAGGCTAAATGCATTGTCAATTACCTCTAAATCCCACCAAAACACAGGAAATGACACCTGTTTTCAGCTAAATCTCCTGGGGGATTGGATAACTGATCATCTGTGTGATTAAATGGCTTAAAAGAATGATAATGAACAACAGTATTTTCATTCTGAAGGACCCCCCTGATAAAACCTTGACACCCCCTGGCCACCCCTCACATGAAAGTCTAGCTCCACCACTGGATGTCTCTGTCACTTTATAACAGTTGACTCCAAGGACACAATATTTACATGGGGCTGTGGAGAAGAGGAGTTTGTGAGGTTGGCCTACATGGTGATTCAAAGTTATGGACAATACTGTTATCTGGCATTAGCAGTGCATCCACTCTTTTCATTATTTGTAGTTCTTCCAGCGAACTTTTAACGGTTCAAGACCAACGTTTGCTCCGGGCCGCCATCTTGCAGTGCGTCATCGCGTCAGAAGGACAACCCAATGAGCATGCGCCGAATGACCGGAATTACTTTAAAGCGGAATAAACGTTTACATGATCGAGGAATAAATTAATTGGAATAAACCACCCACTTAATTCGGAATTAAGTTTAATTCCGAATAATCATTTTCAGTAGCAATTAAGTGTTTACATGGTCTTTTTAAAGAGGAATTATTTTTTCATTCTGAATTAACTTACGTTTAATCAGAATTAAAGCTCTCATGTAAACATGGTAATTGACAGGTTAAATATTGATTCAATGTACAATGTACCCAAGAATTTTGTTGTATTATGATTGAACAGTCACTTTCACTATTCAAGTTTGTCATAACCATCACTGAGACATGTTAAGTATCACCAAACAAACATTCATAAGTGATCTGTGACTCTGGGAGAAGAACAGAGGGGAAAGAACACAGCCCAGGGGAACTCCAATGTTGATGGTCCCACTGCTTAAGACACTCTTCCCCCGTCGACCTGTTGTGTCTTTGTCCCAGTGGGAGTCTGCAAGTGCATCTGGTGTAAAAACATGATGTAACTACCCAGGCAAGTTTTTCACCAAAGTTGCTGCTCCTGAAAGAAAGTGGGCAGCTCAAATGTGTCTTTGTCACATAGATTTATCAAATGCACTTTAACATTTGAAATAAAATGCATATGTGTTATACAATTCTGTGGATTTAACAGAAAATAAGTCATTAAGAACTTTATCATACAATATATGCAAATACAACCACAACATTTACAAATACAATATTTTATTAAAAGGGGAAGTTGGTACCACAAGTCCAGCTGCAGTTAAACAAATCTGAACACATTATTCTCTTAGTGGTGTGAGACCTCCTCCTGTGTTTAACAGTCTGACGTGTTTTTGTACAGCTCTACATATACTTTGTGTGACTGTGGTTGTCTAGCACAGTAGTACACTGCAGTGTCTCCAGGCTGCATGTTCTGTCCATTCAGAGTCACTGTGTTACTGGAGGAATGATCTATACTGAACTTGTTCTTCAGTGAATCCTTCATTACAGCTGTACATCCTGCACAATTATACCCTATCCATTCCATTGGTTTCCCTTCAGGCTGTCTGATCCATGCTGTCCAGAAGCCAGTGTATGAGACAGTACAGGGGATGGTGAGAGTGTGTCCTGGCTGCACAGTCACAGAGGCTGGCTGTGTCAGTGTCTGACACTTCACACCTGTGGAGGAAACAGAGTGAGTGTGACACAGTCAACAGTCAATGGCCATAGTCAATCAATCAAACTCACTGTGTCCAACAGCCAGCAGCAGTAGCACATGCACACTCCTCATGGTTGGACTCGTGCTGTTCTAATGGAGACACCTTCATATTTCTGCTTTTATATCTTTGAGCCATTTGCATGAGGATCATATTATGACCATTATAGCTCCACCCACTACTGGCATCACTGGCAACATTCAAGTTTGCTATAATCATCATTGAGACAAGTTAGGTAAAACAGACTCCTTCCCTTTCACACAGGCCATCACAGAAGCTGGCAAAAGAGGAATTTGATATCGCATATCTAGTTGCTATGAAGCCTTGAGCAAACGATATCAGTGGTGTGAGAGCGCCTCCTCAGGTGGTTATCGTGAGTAACAGTCTGTTCAAAGTGTTTTTATTGAGTATTCCATTAGATATACAATTTCAAACATAATACAATAATATTTATTACGCCCAAACCCCAGAACAAACCCAACCTGTTGCACCATAAAAGAAATATACAAATAGCATTACCCACTGAAGAGGTAGTACTGTTACTCCTGTGAAATTAGTGAGGGATCAACATCTTTGCTCATACTCAAAACAGGTTGCCAAGTGCAACTCAAAACTTATTGGCACAGCCTTTTATAGAAAGTCTGATTTTCTCTAATATTAGATGTCACACATCCAGTCACAATAGGCATTCTGCTAATACATTACCTTCATCAAAACTACACATACATGGTCACATTTTTATATAGCGCTTTTTCTACCTTCAAGGCACTCAAAGCTCTTTACAACAAGGAACCACTCGCCCATTCTCACACACATTCATACACCAGTATACGCAGACACTAGGGGCTTAGGTGGGTGAAGTGTCTTGCCCAAGGACACAATGACAGCATTCATCTGTGGGAGCTAGTATCGCAATGTCAACATGTGGATCAGTAGAGCTGATCGTTCAACCAATGATGTTTTTTTTATGTCGAGAGCCAACTGAGCTAGTGCCGCTTCAACAGCCACAGCACACCTCACACCTGGGCTCCTTCAGCCTCCTGCCCTGGCCTCCCAGCTATTACAGTCAGAGAGCACATAGTCACTTCCATCCTGGATAAAGTCAATATATAAGTGATTTGTGCTGATGTCTGAACAAACTTCACACCACTAGTTGACATTCTGCTAAATACTGTAATTGTATTGTCATTGTCATGTAACAAATGTATGTTACGATTGCAAAGGCCTTAAGGACCTATTCATGTTTAATGCAATTTAACATTCAATTATTGTACAGCCGATGCAAACCACTGGGATCTGTATTATTATTTATTAACATATTTTAAAAGGATGAGGAAAAGAGGAAGCTGAAACCTTAAGTTCAGTTGAAGTTGCTGCTCTCATGCCACTTGTATCTACTGTATAATGGTGGACTGGGAGCGCCTCCTCTGGTGGTTACAGTGAATAACAGTCTGACGTGTTTTTGTACAGCTCTACATATACTTTGTGTTACTGTGGCTCCCGAGCACAGTAGTACACTGCAGTGTCTCCAGGCTGCATGTTCTGTCCATTCAGAGTCACTGTGTTACTGGAGGAAACAGCATTTATACTGAACTTGTTCTTCAGTGAATCTTTGAGGTACAGAGGCTGTCCTGCACGGTGTTCTCCAATCCACTCCAGGCCTTTCCCAGCAGGCTGTCTGATCCATCCCGTGTAGTAGCTGCTAACAGAGTATGAGACAGTACAGGGGATGGTGAGAGTGTGTCCTGGCTGCACAGTCACAGAGGCTGGCTGTGTCAGTGTCTCACACTTCACACCTGTGGAGGACAGAGCACAATATTGAGGATCAAACTGTGCAGTTTGGTTGTACCAGAGTTTACTGATGTGAACAGAGACTTACAGGATCCAGCTGCCAGCAGCAGCAGAAGAGCTACAGACAACATCATCAGTGTGGAGTGCACTGTCACACTCTCACATGGGCCTTATATAGACACACAGGAGCACAGCAGTAGTTTGCATTCAAACTAACAGGGAGGGGCATCAGAAGGAGACTAATTATAAAAGATGTGTTTGAGCATGTGTGTGAAAATATCAGTAGTTTATGGTGTTGAACAGGTTTTGTTTAACTTCAGAACATAAGATCATCACCAGCTTTTTTCACAGTTGTGGCAGTGAATGGAAACATAGTGCAGTAATGAAAGATTACTAATACAGATGAATTATGAGACACCAACAATGTGCAGGACCATGGCCTCACTGCAGCACTGAACCACAAAAGAGAATATTAGAATCATAACGTATTATTTTGCCCAAAGATACAACAGAGTGCATTCTGCCTGAACAGGGAGACGGCAACAGACAAGAGGACCCAGGAAGTGTGTGGGGTCAGAGGGCGCGTCACGTCACAACAAGCTCTTTTATAGTGTGTCACCTAGATAGACCCACCAATAAGAATATATGCTGTTAGTGGCAGAGCTGGTCTACAGGCTGAACAGTCACACATCCAGTCACAATAGGCATTCTGCTAATACATTAACTTCATCAAAACATCATAATTTTTAGCTGATTTGGATACAAATTACTTAAAATTCCATAGTAAAACACAAGTGAAATAATTATCATGAAGTTTAATACAGCCTTAATGAGAGGCCATTTTCATCGCAAAATTAACTTGAGACAACCAAGCCCAGTGGCATACAGTCTCTGTAGTTCTGTTTGTACCAGGTTTTTGTAGTGGCTTATTTCACTGTAACCCCCAACCACACAGTGACACGAACACATGCAAAAACCACAGACTTGCTTTCCTGTCCTTCCTGCATATCGTATCATCTGTCGTCTCGTTCTTAAACTTGTATACTTGTAATGTTTCTTTATTCATATGAACTTTTTTTTTTTACTCATTGTAACATTTAATTGAAATGTTTTGTTTATGTTTTTAATTATCATTATCACTATTAATTATTTAGGTGTGAGTTGTATTATTAGCTATTTCAAACACAAATGTATGAAATAAATGTTTTAACTAATATCCATTGCCAGATGAAGGGCTTCTGACATAAAACAAAAAAAGCCTCCCATATTGCTGTGCAACTAGTTTGCTGTCATAATCATCCAGAATTAGTAAAAAAAAAAAAAAAAATACAAAATACAAAATAATGAGAAGAGGTATGGAGCTAAAACTGTTCCCTGCAGAGTCCTAAAATTTCATATTATAAATAAAGCTTCATCATCACCTAAGCCCAGACTAAAAACTGTTTTATTTTTTAACAAATGGTAGGTATCTTCCAAATGCTTAAGTACTTCACTGTTGTATTTAATCTTGTCACAGTGAAGCTGGGCTTACACTGTGCTACTTTTCAGGCCGATTTTGAAACAAATTTTAGTCACACGACAGTTTAACAATGGAACAAAATGTCAGCTCAAATGTCAGTGTACGTGGGTTACGATTATCTGCTCATGATGAACGCACAACAGCTGGTCGTATGGTCACAGGAAGATCAGACATTTTTGATATTTATGGTGAGTCATAAGGTCCGAGCACTGCAGTAGCTGAGGTGAGAGCAGTGTGTGCAGGTAAAATACAGCTCGAGCCAACATAAACACAGCTCCAGGGGCTGGAGCGAGGAGGAGGTGAGCTGGGACAATAAAGACACGTCTTCTAATCAAATCACCACACACATGAGAGTTTGGTGACAAAAGCCTCGAACTTTAATTAAAGCAGTGCTGAAGTTAACTGTGCCAACAGAGCACCAGTCAAAAGCGTCTTAAACTTGTACGAAATCGCACAGTGTAAGCTCAGCTTATGATGGTGGCAACCTTTTATGTCATTACCAACAGAATGGCACCAGTTATTTTGAACAAATCAATAAATCAAATTAAAATAGAAAAATAAAAACTGCAATTTTCATTGTATTTGTAATAGAGTGAATTTCCAGCCTGTGTTTGAGGGGTCCATCCACAATTTCTCTTGGTTGGATGTGTAACCAGGTGGTTAGTGGCGTTTCTGACCCAGTGCTAGGTCTGTGAACGCACCGCCCGGGAGCGGCTGCAATCTCCCCGCCCTTCCAATGATTAGTAGATTTACTAAAGGTGCGCACGCCAGGTTGTTGGCAGTCGGGGCTGTTGCGGACACAAGCGGCGTGTGTGTGGTGGTTGGAGCTGACATTTAGTCACGGCTGCTCCTGGATCGCGCCCCGAGCCCTAGTTGAGTCCTGGTTGTGATGATAAAAGGTAAATGCTTATATATATTTGCCTCCAGTGCGATCGCTAGGGTGTGCAACCTCTCATGTGGTGTTTTTGGTCCGCAGTTTGGCCCCTGCTGTTTAATTGTGCTCCCGTCCTTTGTTACTATGCTCTCATTTTAAGGGTTTTAATAGTGCTTCTTTAAGTGTCGGTTATGGTATAGCAGTGACTTAGTGTGTTTTATTGTGCCTGTAGCAATCCGGAACATTGTGCAATACTAAACAGCACTTTATACCAACTTAGCACTTAAAATTAGCACCTTCAGCACTGATCCTCGCCCCTCAGCACATAGCACTTTAGCTCAGTAGAGTGGGGTTTGGTTTTGGGTTCTTTTGCGTTTTCATTGGTTGGGTTGAGTTACTAACTTTGGTTTGTAGTGATTAACCTTTAGTTTAGTTTTCTTTATTTTTGTTTTGTTTTTTTCCACTTATTGAAAGTTAAAGGTGTTTGTTTTGGGGGGAGGTGTGGATTGGGTTGCTATTTTAAAGAAACTGAATAAAAGAATAATCGTTTTAAATATCATTGTCAATAAAAGTTGTAAAGTTGCCACTACTTGTGTTTTGGTTATTTGTATTTTATGCCAGATCGTGCCTAGTGTAGTTTTAAAGGGGAGCATTGGCCTTTTCCCCTCGGTTACAGATGTTTTTGTACATGAGCTGCATTCTTCCTGTCACTGTGCTCTCGGGCACAGTAGTAAACAGCAGTGTCTTCTGCTGTCAGACCTGTGATCTCCATGTACTGGGTGCTGCTGGGGACATTTTCAGTCAGAGTGAAGCGTTGTTTAAAGGCACTGCCGTAAATAGCAGCATTATTGCCTGTGTCCATTCTTCCGATCCACTCGAGCCCTTGTCCTGGTCTCTGTCGTATCCAGTGCATGTAGTTGCTTGTCATAGAAAAACCAGATGTAATGCAGGACATCTTCACACTCTCTCCAGCTCTTTTCACCAGAGAAGATGGCTGCTCCAGTCTGATCTCTGTCCACACACCTGTACAACAAAAACATGATATACACAAAACCACTTCCAACCCCACACACACTCATTATATCCTGCATAAATACTTACCACTTATTGTAGCTATAAAGAGAAAAGTCACCAAAATAATTGTATCCATTATTAAATTTGATCACTTCTATGCTAATTCTGTTTGCAGAGGCACAAATAGTAGATCCTACCTTAGAACTTATACCAATATAAGAAGAGTTTATTTGCATACATCTCCCTCTGTTGGACATAGACAGTAATGTAAAATGAAAACTTGAAAGATTGGACCTACTTTTCATTCAGTGTTTATGTTTAATACTTTGTACATTGCAGATACTGAAGACAGCAAATGTATGAACCAAGAGATATGGAATTATTTAGCAAAACAACATGCTAAAAAGCTCTAACTATATTTAATATTTTATTCTAATTATATTTTAAAATGAGATTCCTTTAAAGGAGCCACTCTTTGCTTTGTTCACAGTGCCTTCAAACCCTTGGCCTTCTCTCTGTGAGCTTCTTGATGAAGTTTCCTCAGATGGTTTTCAGTTTTCATTAGTGGAATGAGTGTGTAAAGTAGGGTTAACTTTATTTATTTATTTATTTACAATTTTCCATGTGTATTCATAGTTCATAGGGATCATGGAGGTGGAAACATTAGGCTTTGGGGGTGTTTTTCTGCCAAGGACACAGGACAACTTCACCGCATCAATGGGAGGATGGACGGAGCCATAAATTGTTAAAATCCTGAGTGACAACCTCCTTCCCTCCGCCAGGAAACTGAAAATGGGTCATGGATGGGTCTTCCAACACGACAATGACCCAAAACATACAGCCAAGGCAACGATGGAGTGGCTCTAGAAGAAGCACATTAAGGTCATGGAGTGACCCAGCCAGTCTACAGACCCTAACCCTATAGAAAACCTATGGATGAAGCTGAAGCTCCGGATTGCCAAGCGACAGCCACGAAACCTCAATGATTTAGAGATGATCTGCAAAGAAGAGTGGACCAAATTTCCCTCTGATATGTGACGCTAACCTTGTCATCAACTACAAGAAACGTCTGACCTCTGTGGTGCAAACAAGGGTTTTGCCACCAAGTATAAATCATTTTTGGCTGGAGGGTTCAAATACTTTTCTCACTCAATGAAATGCAAATTAGTTTATATATTTCCTTTAAAGTTATTTTCTGGATTTTATTATATTATTATTAATATGTTATTAAAAGAGGAGGTTGATACCATAAGTCCTGCTGCAGTTAAACAAATCCTAACACATTACTATCTCAGTGGTGTAAGAGCGCCCCCTGTGTTGGTGAACATCAGTCTGATGTGTTTTTGTACAGCTCTGCACATACTTTGTGTGACTGTGGGTCTCTAGCACAGTAGTACACTGCAGTGTCTCCAGGCTGCATGTTCTGTCCATTCAGAGTCACTGTGTTACTGGAGGAAACAGCATTTATACTGAACTTGTTCTTCAGTGAATCTTTGAGGTACATAGTGTGTCCTGCATGGTGACTCCCAATCCACTCCAGGCCTTTCCCAGCAGGCTGTCTGATCCAGTGAGTCCGGTAGCTGCTCACAGAATATGAGACAGTACAGGGGATGGTGAGAGTGTGTCCTGGCTGCACAGTCACAGAGGCTGGCTGTGTCAGTGTCTCACACTTCACACCTGTGGAGGACAGAGCACAATATTGAGGATCAAACTGTGCTGTTTAGTTGTACCAGAGTTTACTGATGTGAACAGAGACTTACAGGATCCAGCTGCCAGCAGCAGCAGAAGAGCTACAGACAACATCATCAGTGTGGAGTGCACTGTCACACTCTCACATGGGCCTTATATAGACACACAGGAGCACAGCAGTAGTTTGCATTCAGACTAACAGGGAGGGGCATCAGAAGGAGAATAATTATAAAAGATGTGTTTGAGCATGTGTGTGAAAATATCAGTAGTTTATGGTGTTGAACAGGTTTTGCTTAACTTCAGAAAATCAGATCATCACCAGCTTTTTTCACAATTGTGGCAGTGAATGGAAACATAGTGCAGTAATGAAAGATAACTAATACAGATGAATTATGAGACACCAACAATGTGCAGGACCATGGCCTCACTGCAGCACTGAACCACAAAAGAGAATATTAGAATCATAACGTATTATTTTGCCCAAAGATACAACAGAGTGCATTCTGCCTGAACAGGGAGACGGCAACAGACAAGAGGACCCAGGAAGTGTGTGGGGTCAGAGGGCGCGTCACGTCATAACAAGCTCTTTTATAGTGTGTCACCTAGATAGACCCACCAATAAGAATATATGCTGTTAGTGGCAGAGCTGGTCTACAGGCTGAACAGTCACACATCCAGTCACAATAGGCATTCTGCTAATACATTACCTTCATCAAAACTACACATACATGGTCACATTTTATATAGCGCTTTTTCTACCTTCAAGGCACTCAAAGGGCTTAACAACAAGAAACCTCTCGCCCATTCTCACACACATTCATACACCAGTGTACGCAGACACTAGGGGCGAGGTGGGTGAACTGTCTTGCCCAAGGACACAATGACAGCATTCATCTGTGGGAGCTAGAATCGCAATGCCAGCATGTGGGTCAGTAGAGCTGATCGTTCAACCAGTGATGTTTTTTTTTATGTCGAGAGCCAACTGAGCTAGTGCCGCTTCAACAGCCACAGCACACCTCACACCTGGGCTCCTTCAGCCTCCTGCCCTGGCCTCCCAGCTATTACAGTCAGAGAGCACATAGTCACTTCCATCCTGGATAAAGTCAATATATAAGTGATTTGTGGTGATGTTTGAACAAACTTCACACCACTAGTTGACATTCTGCTAAATACTGTAATTGTATTGTCATTGTCATGTAAACAAATGTATGTTACGATTGCAAAGGCCTTAAGGACCTATTCATGTTTAATGCAATTTAACATTCAATTACTGTACAGCCGATGCAAACCACTGGGAACTGTATTATTATTTATTAACATATTTTAAGAAGCTGAGGAAAAGAGGAAGCTGAAACCTTAAGTTCAGTTGAAGTTGCTGCTCTCATGCCACTTGTATCTACTGTATAATGGTGGACTGAGAGCTCCTCCTCTGGTGGTTATAGTGAATAACAGTCCCATGTGTTTTTGTACAGCTCTACATATACTTTGTGTGACTGTGGGTCTCTAGCACAGTAGTACACTGCAGTGTCTCCAGGCTGCATGTTCTGTCCATTCAGAGTCACTGTTTTGGTTGAAGAATCTACATTTATACTGAACTTGTTCTTCAGTGAATCTTTGAGATACAGAGTGGATGCTGCACGGTGACTCCCAATCCACTCCAGGCCTTTCCCAGCAGGCTGTCTGATCCATCCGGTGTAGTAGCTGCTAACATCATATGAGACAGTACAGGAGATGGTGAGAGTGTGTCCTGGCTGCACAGTCACAGAGGCTGGCTGTGTCAGTGTCTCACACTTCACACCTGTGGAGGACAGAGCACAATATTGAGGATCAAACTGTGCTGTTTAGTTGTACCAGAGTTTACTGATGTGAACAGAGACTTACAGGATCCAGCTGCCAGCAGCAGCAGAAGAGCTACAGACAACATCATCAGTGTGGAGTGCACTGTCACACTCTCACATGGGCCTTATATAGACACACAGGAGCACAGCAGTAGTTTGCATTCACACTAACAGGGAGGGGCATCAGAGGGAGAATAATTATAAAATGTGATTGAGCATGTGTGTGAAAATGTCAGTGTTAAATCATGTCAAACATGTTTTAATTCACTTCAGAACTTCTGATCATCCCGAGCTGTTTTCACTAAAGGCCTGTGGTCACATGAAGTCTTTCTTATTGACTGTATGAAGATGTTTTTATACATTCATCTCCTCTCACTTTCTCCTGTTTGGGGTTGTGGGTGACTGCACATCTATGGCCTTTAGGCAGAACACTGACTGTGCTGACATGAGAAGAAAACCTGGAAGAATCACCTCCTCTAGTACCAAGACAGGAGACTACATGCTCTATGAATTTATGTATTCATTTATTTATTTGTAGCCCCATTACCATCCACAAAGTGGTTGCTAATCTTCCTGGGGTTGAATAAAAATATAAAATCACTCTAAATCATTCACTTTTCTGATTAAAAAAACAATTAAAAAACAAATACAATTCATGAATATTCATCACATTAAAATCATCCTCCATACAGCTCATTCATACATTTTTCTTTTAAAGTCTTTTTAGAAGAACTTCTACTACTTTTTTGCCGTGTACTCACAGACAGCTGATTCTACGCTGCTGAGGATCTAAATAATTCTGTTGTCCTCATGCAGTTAAACTTTGAAATGGGAACAATTAAATCACCAGAGTTGACCTGCCCAGTGACATGTTTGTGATAATACACACTGTACACCAATCCATCTACAAAGAATTTTGGGCTCTTTTTATAATATGGCACTATGTATGTAGCACATATTAGCATATTGTGGTGTTTTGTTTTTTAATATAGGAGGGCTGTGTCCTGCTTCTCCTGCTTGTTTCTATGGAAATGTTTTTTTCCTTTGGCTATAATATTCCACAGTATGGCATAAAACTTCTGTATCTCCATCATGATTGTTCATAATTATGGTTTTAACTTTCTATTTTCATGGAATCATGCAGTTGATTTTCCACCTCCAGAAAGTTACACACTTTTATTAATTTTATTAATTAAACGTGAAGGTACAGGTAGACTTCATTGTCCCTGTAGGTGGATTTATCCTCTGCATTTGACACATCCTTCAATGCTGCTGGGGCATCTCCTCAGGAGCAGGAGGTGCATCACTGTTGCACCCTGGGAACCATCTCCATGATCTTGTTGTTAGGCTTGGTCAGGACTAATGCCGCATTCTATTGAATTTCGTTAGTCGATAAATCTGAGTCAGTTCTCCTGACATCCCTTGTAAATGCGTTCCATTGCAACAGTTGGGGAAAATATGGATGCCCAAGAAAGTTTAATGTAACTTATAAATAGAGTCTGTTAGCTAACGTTACCTGTCGGCGACTCAGTTATGGCAGTTTGACTATTACATGTTCAGAAAAAGACTGTCTACTGTCAAATGATATGAAAGAAAGACTTAATGTCACTACAAAGTTTTTTGAAGACACTTTATCTACACATACAAAACTTAACACAATAAAATGACAAAAAGACAATTCTCCCTGTTTGCTGTGTGCGCTACCATTTTTGCTGTGACGTAAATCCAACTGATTCCATCTGCACCAAACTTGCCCGAGTTTGTGTTTCGGAACCCAGATTTGATTGGCTGTTCCATTGCACTTTATCGAGGTGGAGGTCGGTTTTCCCCGAGTCCAGCGCACAAGAGAATGCAGCATAACTTAGCTGGAGGATTTGACCTATTGTGCATGTTTTGGGTTGATGGGGTAAACCAGAGTGCCCACAGGAAACCCACCTGGAACCTTCTTGCTGTGAAGTATGAGTGCTTGCCACTCAGCCAATATGATGCACCCAAGAGGTGACATGTTAAGTATCACCAAACAGACTTCCTCCTTTTCATACTAACACAAGGCATTTCAAATTCTCATCAAAATCACATGTACAAGTGATTTCTGACACTGGGAAAAGAGCAGGGGGTATGTACACAGTCCTGGGGAATACCCGTGTTACAATACTATATATGCACATAAGTAAACAAACACATAAATATGTTATTAAAAGAGGAGGTTTCAGATGCTTGACCTGTTGCGTCTTTGTCCCAGTGGGAGTCTGCAAGTGCATCTGGTGTAAAAACATGCTGTAACTACCCAGGCAAGTTTTTCACCAAAGTTGCTGCTCCTGAAAGAAAGTGGGCAGCTCAAATGTGTCTTTGTCATATACATTTATCAAAGGCAGTTTAATAGTTGAAATAAAGTGCATATGTTCTTTGTAAGACGTATGACTGTATTATACAATTCTGTGGATTTAACACAAAATAAACCAATAAGAATTTACACCACAATTAAATACAACCACAACATTTTCAAATACAATATATTATTAAAAGAGGAAGTGAATACCATATTAAGTCCAGCTACAGTTAAACAAATCCTAACACATTATTATCTCAGTAGTGTAAGAGCTCCCCCTGTGTTTGCCACAGTGAATAACAGTCTGATGTGTTTTTGTACAGCTCTACATATACTTTGTGTGACTGTGACTCTCGAGCACAGTAGTACACTGCAGTGTCTCCAGGCTGCATGTTCTGTCCATTCAGAGTCACTGTTTTTGTGGAAGAAACAGCATTTATACTGAACTTGGTTTTTAATGAAGCTTTCATTTCCATATTGCATCCATCACAGTGACGTCCAATCCACTCCAGGCCTTTCCCAGGAGGCTGTCTGATCCAGTTTGTCCAGTAGCCTCGTCCTGCTCTAACATCATATGAGACAGTACAGGGGATGGTGAGACTGTGTCCTGGCTGCACAGTCACAGAGGCTGGCTGTGTCAGTGTCTCACACTTCACACCTGTGGAGGACAGAGCACAATATTGAGGATCAAACTGTGCTGTTTAGTTGTACCAGAGTTTACTGATGTGAACAGAGACTTACAGGATCCAGCTGCCAGCAGCAGCAGAAGAGCTACAGACAACATCATCAGTGTGGAGTGCACTGTCACACTCTCACATGGGCCTTATATAGACACACAGGAGCACAGCAGTAGTTTGCATTCACACTAACAGGGAGGGGCATCAGAGGGAGACTAATTATAAAAGATGTGTTTGAGCATGTGTGTGAAAATATCAGTAGTTTATGGTGTTGAACAGGTTTTGTTTAACTTCAGAACATCAGATCATCACCAGCTTTTTTCACAGTTGTGGCAGTGAATGGAAACATAGTGCAGTAATGAAAGATAACTAATACAGATGAATTATGAGACACCAACAATGTGCAGGACCATGGCCTCACTGCAGCTCTGAACCACAAAAGAGAATATTAGAATCATAACGTATTATTTTGCCCAAAGATACAACAGAGTGCATTCTGCCTGAACAGGGAGACGGCAACAGACAAGAGGACCCAGGAAGTGTGTGGGGTCAGAGGGCGCGTCACGTCATAACAAGCTCTTTTATAGTGTGTCACCTAGATAGACCCACCAATAAGAATATATGCTGTTAGTGGCAGAGCTGGTCTACAGGCTGAACAGTCACACATTCATTCACTTGAGTCACTAATAAAGTGTCTAATGTAGCTGTATGTCCCAATGAGGAGCTGGTCTGGGTGTGCACCTTACAGAGCAGAAAAAAGTGATCATATATTATCAATGTGTGTCTTTTTAAATGAATATTAAGAATGTGCAATGCATCCAAGAGGTTAATTGAATTATAAATGAACGCTCACTTTCATTATTCAAGTTTGCCATAACCATCAAAGCCACTTAACAAGTCCAGGCTTATCCTGAAATCCTGTATGTGTTGAGCCCCTCCAACCTGTTCAGACATTTCATTTCATTTTATAGGAGATATACTGTATTGATGATTTATTTTTCATTGTTAGAGGCCTGGAACAGCAGCTGAAGGATTATTTTAACCTCACTCCAAATATTTAACTGAGTTCTGACTTTAGCAAAGTGGTTATTAACTTTTTAGATCTCAAAATTAATGTGGACTCTGAGGATGTTTTGCTTACATCTGTCTATAGAAAAACAACAATTATTTCAAACATCCCATTCAGACAATTTCTGACTTTGATGTACAAGCAAATGTGATGTATGCACGTTTCAAGCAAAGGGGCTACGAAGATAAAACTCTAACCCAAGCACTATCGAAAGCTAACTCCACACGAACAAATCTCTTCACTATAAAAACTACGAAAGACCAACAGTCTCCCAGCTCCCAGACCCGGGACTTTCCTCTCACCACCTGTGGGTACTTTTCAGTGTGGATCATGCAACCACTGTACACATATAAACAAATCCACTGCTTTCCAGGACGAAAAACTCCCTTCTGTGAACAATATGCAAATTGCAATAGCACTCATGTCATATACTGTATACAGTGGGACTGTGGATGTTTCTATATTGGGCTTACAAAAAGTTTAAGAGAGATTTGCTGAACACAAGTATGCCATCAGATCGCAAAATTTAAATTACACCATAAAACTTAAACTCATCTCCACTGAGGTGATCCCTAAAATCTTCAGAGGGGGAGACAGCACAGAGGGAAGCATACTGGGTAGAGACCTTAAAAGCAACAATACACCCTGGGCTCTCTAGGCCAATGCTTTTGGCTGTGACAAATCATTTTTTGCCAGCGTGCTATGGGCAAACCGCAAGGAGTGTTCCAAAAAAAAAAGGATAATTTTAAAATTTCAATGAATCTGAGCTCATTTGGACAAAAAGCCTAAGACTAGATTTTTTATAAACATGCAGTCAAAACGGTGACAGATTTGACAGATCCAATATGGCCGACTTCCTGCTCATAGGGATGTGTTCCAAGTCATCTTTTGGTTCGTCTCATCATTCTCTCTCACTATTCCGTCGTCGTGTATTCCATGGGGTCCAATTCATGTCGGTGCTGTTGACCAATATTTTTTTGCTCATCCAGTTCATCTTATAACCATTGGGGACGTTTTATCAATGTTTAGGCTGTCAAAAATGCAATACTATGGTTGGGAAAAAAATGTACTTTCAGACGAACAGACGAAGAACAATGCCCCTCGCCATTTTCTTTGTTACTGGCTTGAATCAACGAGAATTGAGGACTTTTGGAAACAAAGGTGCACTATGTAACTTCTGGTGGTTGTTGGTCCAAAACCTTCTTTATTCTCCATGAGATGTTACTGTATACTATACTTAAGCTTTAAAAACACATGTAATTCAATCTACAGTATGTACAGACAATTTTAATAAGACCAGCAGGTGGCAGACCCAACAGAACTTTTCACTTCAAAAAGTTTTCGGTTGTATGTAATATGGAGGAATGGTAATTTATAGTATTTTAGTGTTTTAAAGGATTTCACCAAACTTATTGGCTTCAATAATTGTGAATAATACTTAAATTGCAAACAAAATCTGATATTGTAACATGTAATTACCGGTCACAGAGATCTTAACCGCAGCCCCACACTCGCCCTCTTCAGACTGGCACCAGTACACTCCTGTGTCTCTGTAGTACAAGTTACTATTGAAAAACCAGTTGGATTTATTCTGTGCTGGGTTTTTTTGGTTTGTGTGTAAAGTCGTGTTCCTCATGATGGTCCATTCGGATGGATTAGTCTTGTCTCCACAGCTCAGATACACCGTGTCATACTGAAAAAACTGCACGCGGTTTGGGATTACCCTCAAAGACACTGTAAAGAAAAACAATTAACAATGAATAAAGCATGCCAAAATTCTTAATTCGTAAGGTATAAATTAAATGGTTAATCTGAATTATTATTAAACTATTTGTTCATTATCAGTAGTGGGTAGAGTAGCCAAATATTGTACTCAAGTAAGAGTAATGTTACTTCAAAATAATATCAAAATAATATCAGTAGTTGCATGCACATTATAATAATTCCTGCAAAATATTAGTAGAGGTAGGCAATATAACCAAAATAAATATTTTTCTCAATGACAACCTTAGATGAGATTTTGTCAAGCCAACAGGAATGTGCTAAAACATGTTTTTAAAGTTTTTTCCTGTATTACACGAAATTGACTCTTGTGAGCTTTAAGCCATGTTAAAATGTTGTTCCCTCCTCAAAAACAGACCTGGAGTTGTGTTTTGTTTCATTCACATGTTTGAGTAATCCTTTAATATTAGTCTGTCTACATCTCCAAATGCTCAAAATGCTCTGTTCCACCAACCTCAAGTTAATGCCTACCTATTTTTTTTTTGGGTCAGTAGAGATTCGCAATTCCAGGTGTGAAATCATCCAAATGATTCTAGTGATGGTGTATGTGCTTTAAAAACACAGTGGAGCGTTTTCTGTATTACCACATGACATTACATGTGTTTTCTGTTGGAAAAAACTCATGTGTAAATAAAACAAAACACAACTCTGGGTATGTTTTGAGGAGGTAACAGCATTTTAATATGACAGGACCTTTAAAAGGAAGTTTCTTACCTATGAAAGTGCAGAACATGGCCAGGTCCATCTTAGTCTGATGTGATGTTGACTGTATTGCGCCTTTGTACAGGATGCTGAATTCTGTGTGGTCTCACATGGCCTGTTTCTTATTTCCTGTCACATTTTTTGACCCTCCCACATAGAGATCACACTGCAGTTAGAATAAATGACTCAGGGGCTATTACACTTCTATGGGGTGTTAACTGCTAACACATCACATATTTAGATCACCATGTCACCTTTTATTGTTTTAAAAATGCTATATTCAACAAAAACAATGCGTTAAAATCTAAATAAGTTTTGCTTTTGCTTTGGGCGTTCTGAGATTTAATGACATACTGTGGAGCATTCTATCAGCAATAACATTTCTATGGACACAAGCAGGTGGCATGTACCCCCTCCCAGAAAAGTTACATAGTGTACCTTTAACTGTTTAACTTGACTGTAAACCATATCATATTTATTATACAACCCCTGACTGTATAGAAATGGGTGAAATATCTGGCTAGCCAATGGAGACACACAGACATTTTGTTGTTTCTAGCTCATTTGGATAGAAATTATTTATACAGTTATTGGCAGTTGTCCCATGGCGGTTAAGTGGTTAGTTACTTTTGTACTTGGCTCACACTCAGTTTTTTTTTTTTTACGTTTTTGAGCTCAGTTTTTAACATCATATCATGGGATTTTAACCAACTAAGAAGAGCAGCATGTGCAGTTCAAGGGACACAAGTAAGGGACTGTTGGATTGTGTGAAATTAAGTGTTTGTTTTTGCTATTGGTTTTTTACACCATATGTGGCTGAAGACCTTATAGAGGAAATAGTTTGGGGGAATGGTCCATTTCATCACCAACCCGAAACACCAGAGGGGAGTAAGATTGAGGTCTTTCCTGTTGTGTTCACGTGGCGATCCCTGGACACTGCTGTGATGCTGCAGGACACAGAGGAGAAATACTTTTGATTCTTCCTCTCCTCAAACTACTCTGACACAGGATCTGCTGACTCTACCTGCCCGGTCCTGCAGTTAAACTGCACTGAGACCTTTGACTGAGGCACAAAGGTGACCGAGAAGCGCAGTGTAAATGTTCAAATAGAAAAATAAAAATAGCTAATTTAATTGTTTTAGAGTGAATTTCCAGCCTGTGTTTAAGAGGTCCATCCACAGTAGCTCTTGGATGTTTTTGTACATGAGCTGCATTCTTCCTGTCACTGTGCTCTCGGGCACAGTAGTAAACAGCAGTGTCTTCTGCTGTCAGACCTGTGATCTCCATGTACTGGGTGCTGCTGGGGACATTTTCAGTCAGAGTGAAGCGTTGTTGAAAGGCACTGGCATAAGTTGGCGAATTACTGCCAGTATTCATTCTTCCGATCCACTCGAGCCCTTGTCCTGGTCTCTGTCGTATCCAGTGCATGTAGTTGCTTGTCATAGAAAAACCAGATGTAATGCAGGACATCTTCACACTCTCTCCAGCTCTTTTCACCAGAGAAGATGGCTGCTCCAGTCTGATCTCTGTCCACACACCTGTACAACAAAAACATGATATACACAAAACCACTTCCAACCCCACACACACGCACTATATCCTGCATAAATACTTACCACTTATTGTAGCTATAAAGAGAAAAGTCACCAAAATAATTGTATCCATTATTAAATTTGATCACTTCTATGCTAATTCTGTTTGCAGAGGCACAAATAGTAGATCCTACCTTAGAACTTATACCAATATAAGAAGAGTTTATTTGCATACATCTCCCTCTGTTGGACATAGACAGTAATGTAAAATGAAAACTTGAAAGATTGGACCTACTTTTCATTCAGTGTTTATGTTTAATACTTTGTACATTGCAGATACTGAAGACAGCAAATGTATGAACCAAGAGATATGGAATTATTTAGCAAAACAACATGCTAAAAAGCTCTAAATATATTTAATATTTTATTCTAATTATATTTTAAAATGAGATTCCTTTAAAGGAGCCACTCTTTGCTTTGTTCACAGTGCCTTCAAACCCTTGGCCTTCTCTCTGTGAGCTTCTTGATGAAGTTTCCTCAGATGGTTTTCAGTTTTCATTAGTGGAATGAGTGTGTAAAGTAGGGTTAACTTTATTTATTTATTTATTTATTTATTTACAATTTTCCATATGTATTCATAGTTCATAGGGATCATGGAGGTGGAAACATTAGGCTTTGGGGGTGTTTTTCTGCCAAGGGCACAGGACAACTTCACCGCATCAATGGGAGGATGGACAGAGCCATAAATTGTTAAAATCCTGAGTGACAACCTCCTTCTCTCCGCCAGGAAACTGAAATGGGTCATGGATGGGTCTTCCAACACAACAATGACCCAAAACATACAGCCAAGGCAACGATGGAGTGGCTCAAGAAGAAGCACATTAAGGTCATGGAGTGATCCAGCCAGTCTCCAGACCTTAACCCTATAGAAAACTTATGAAGGGAGCTGAAGCTCCGGATTGCCAAGCGACAGCCACAAAACCTCAATGATTTAGAGATGATCTGCAAAGAAGAGTGGACCAAATTTCCCTCTGATATGTGACGCTAACCTTGTCATCAACTACAAGAAACGTCTGACCTCTGTGGTGCAAACATAAAATAAAATTACTATAAATCAACAAATATTCATTGAACAACAAAAAATCTACAATACTGCAGTCAAAACTTCACGGAACAACTACTTTTCTAAAATAATCAATACTCACAGGAATAATCCCAAAACCCTTTTTACAACAATAGACAATTTAATCAACCCAGACAGCACCAAACCTTATTTTAAAGCCACAGACTCCCTTTGTGAGGCGTTTGCAGACCACTTCATGGGGAAGGTGGACACTATCAGATGTAACATTTTATCCTCCCACAGTAACATGGTTTTAACCACATCTGGGTGTCTGCCTTCACCAGAGGAAACACTGGACAGTTTTGTCCTGGTTGATGCTGAGAGTCTTGACAAAGTTTTCTCCTCGGTGAGGCCCACCACATGTCTTTTAGATCCAGTCCCTACTGAGTTTTTTAAGTCATTTTATGAAGTTTTTAGAGAGGAGCTTTTAAACATGATGAATTGCTCTCTTCAGACGGGGGTCTTCCCTGCCGCCTTTAAACAGGCGGTGGTGAGGCCCCTGCTGAAGAAGAGCAATTTAGATTTTAATGATCTTAACAATTTTAGACCGGTCTCTAACTTACCATTTTTAAGTAAAATTTTAGAAAAGTTGGCTTTTATTCAGCTCAATGATTTTATTAACTCACAGAACGTCCTGGAGAAATTTCAGTCTGGTTTTAGAGTGAACCACAGCACCGAGACAGCCCTTTTAAAGATTTTAAATGATTTTAGATTAAATTATGACTCACAGAGAGTGACAGTGTTGGTTCTACTGGATCTGAGCGCTGCCTTCGATACAGTAGACCACACTATTCTTTTAACTCGTCTTAAACAGCTGGGCCTCTCTGGTGCTGTTCACAGTTGGTTCACTTCTTATCTCTCAGACAGGACTTTTATGGTAAGTGTAGACACCTGCTCCTCTCAGGTTCATAAAATCACATGTGGTGTGCCCCAGGGTTCGATTTTAGGCCCAGTGCTTTTTAACCTGTACATGCTCCCTCTTGGCAGTGTCATCAGGAGACATGGAGTCAGCTTTCACAGTTACGCTGATGATACACAGTTGTACATCTCCATGTCTCCTGATGACACATGGCCAATGGACGCACTTTTTAACTGTATCACAGATATTCGATCCTGGATGGCAGAAAACTTTCTCCAGCTCAACCAGGACAAAACTGAGGTTTTAGTCATCGGTCCTGGGGCCCAGAGAGAGAAACTTTTACCCAAACTACAGTCACAGTCTTTTAATCCCTCCTCACAAGTGAGGAATCTGGGCGTGATTTTTGACTCTGAGCTGACTTTTATTCCACACATTAAGAACATCACCAAAATAGGTTTTTATCATCTAAAGAACATCGCCAGAGTCCGCCCAATTCTCTCTCGGGCCAACACGGAGGTGCTCATGCATGCTTTTATCACCAGTCGCATCGACTACTGTAATGCCCTGCTCTCTGGTCTCCCCAAAAAGAGTATCTCTGGTCTACAGCTTTTACAAAATTCAGCAGCTCGTGTCCTGACGGGGACCAGGGGGCGGGAGCACATTACACCAGTTTTAAAATCACTGCATTGGCTCCCTGTGTGTTTCAGGATCGATTTTAAGGTTCTTTTAATGGTTTATAAGTGTCTTAATGGTCTTGGGCCTTCTTACCTCTCAGAGTTACTTTTACCTTATGAACCCTCGCGGCCCCTGCGCTCCTCCGGCAGCAGGCTCCTAGTTATTCCCAGAGTCAGGACACACACTCACGGCGAGGCGTCATTTCAGTTTTACGGCCCTCACCTCTGGAACTGTCTGCCGGAGGACCTCAGGGCCGCAGAGAATGTTAATGTTTTTAAGAGCAGGCTCAAGACCCACCTTTTTAGTTTAGCTTTTAGATAGCTTGTGCTCTTACTGCCTTTGGTTATAGTTATTTGTGTTTTAGTTGTATTTGTTTTAGGCCATTTTATGTTCTTGTCCATGGCCTTTGCAGTGTTTTTGGTCTTTCCAGTGTTTCCTCTGCGGGAGCCCTCTGTGCCGGGGGTGGCGCTTTGCCTGTGGCTGGCTGGGTGCTTGGTTCTGGGTGCCTGGACTGAGGTTGACTTTTTGGTCGCGCCTCGGCTGGGTGCCCGGCGCCATTGCCTGGTGGCTGCAGCTGGTGTGCCGCCCCCGGTGCGGAGGGCTTCTGTGATGGCGTTTCCATACTTACTTGCATCTGTGCCCAGCCTTATGCGTGTATCTGATGGGTTTACTTGTGTGGGTGTGCTTGCGGGTGAGGGCTGGGACCGATAGTGTGTGTGTGTGTGTGGGTGGGTGTGTGTGTGTGTGTGTGTGTGTGTGTGTGTGTGTGTGTGTGTGTGTGTGTGTGTGTGTGTGTGTGTGTGTGTGTGTGAAATTTATTTTTATTTTTTATTTTTTGTGATTTTAACTTGTAAAGCACTTTGTGTTGCACGTGTGTATGAAAAGCGCTTTATAAATAAAGATTGATTGATTGATTGATTGAAACAAGGGTTTTGCCACCAAGTATAAATCATTTTTGGCTGAAGGGTTCAAATACTTATTTCACTCTATAAAATGCAAATCAGTTTATATATTTCCTTTAACGTTATGTTCTGGATTTTATTATATTATTATTAATATGTTATTAAAAGAGGAGGTTGATACCATAAGTCCTGCTGCAGTTAAACAAATCCTAACACATTACTGTCTCAATGGTGTAAGAGCTCCCCCTGTGTTGGTGAATATCAGTCTGATGTGTTTTTGTACAGCTCTGCATATACTTTGTGTGACTGTGGGTGTCGAGCACAGTAGTACACTGCAGTGTCTCCAGGCTGCATGTTCTGTCCATTCAGAGTCACTGTGTTACTGGAGGAATCTACATTTATACTGAACTTGTTCTTCAATGAATCTTTGAGATACAGAGTGTATCCTGCACGGTGACTCCCAATCCACTCCAGGCCTTTCCCAGCAGGCTGTCTGATCCATCCGGTGTAGTAGCTGCTAACATCATATGAGACAGTACAGGAGATGGTGAGAGTGTGTCCGGGCTGCACAGTCACAGAGGCTGGCTGTGTCAGTGTCTCACTCTTCACACCTGTGGAGTACAGAGCACAATATTGAGGATCAAACTGTGCTGTTTAGTTGTACCAGAGTTTACTGATGTGAACAGAGACTTACAGGATCCAGCTGCCAGCAGCAGCAGAAGAGCTACAGACAACATCATCAGTGTGGAGTGCACTGTCACACTCTCACATGGGCCTTATATAGACACACAGGAGCACAGCAGTAGTTTGCATTCAGACTAACAGGGAGGAGCATCAGAGGGAGAATAATTATAAAATATGTTTTTGAGCATGTGTGTGAAAATATCAGTAGTTTTTGGTACTGAACAGGTTTTGTTTAACTTCAGAACATCAGATCATCACCAGCTTTTTTCACAATTGTGGCAGTGAATGGAAACATAGTGCACTAATGAAAGATAACTAATACAGATGAATTATGAGACACCAACAATGTGCAGGACCATGGCCTCACTGCAGCACTGAACCACAAAAGAGAATATTAGAATCATAACGTATTATTTTGCCCAAAGATACAACAGAGTGCATTCTGCCTGAACAGGGAGACGGCAACAGACAAGAGGACCCAGGAAGTGTGTGGGGTCAGAGGGCGCGTCACGTCACAACAAGCTCTTTTATAGTGTGTCACCTAGATAGACCCACCAATAAGAATATATGCTGTTAGTGGCAGAGCTGGTCTACAGGCTGAACAGTCACACATCCAGTCACAATAGGCATTCTGCTAATACATTAACTTCTTCAAAACTACACATACATGGTCACATTTTTATATAGCGCTTTTTCTACCTTCAAGGCACTCAAAGCGCTTTACAACAAGGAACCATTCACCAATTCACACACACATTCATACACCAGTGTACGCAGACACTAGGGGCGAGGTGGGTAAAGTGTCTTGCCCAAGGACACAATGACAGCATTCATCTGTGGGAGCTAGTATCGCAATGCCAGCATGTGGATCAGTAGATCTGACCGTTCAACCAATGATGTTTTTTTTATGTCGAGAGCCAACTGAGCTAGTGCCGCTTCAACAGCCACAGCACACCTCACACCTGGGCTCCTTCAGCCTCCTGCCCTGGCCTCCCAGCTATTACAGTCAGAGAGCACATAGTCACTTCCATCCTGGATAAAGTCAATATATAAGTGATTTGTGCTGATGTTTGAACAAACTTCACACCACTAGTTGACATTCTGCTAAATACTGTAATTGTATTGTCATTGTCATGTAACAAATGTATGTTACGATTGGAAAGGCCTTAAGGACCTATTCATGTTTAATGCAATTTAACATTCAATTATTGTACAGCCGATGCAAACCACTGGGATCTGCATTATTATTTATTAACATATTTTAAGAGGCTGAGGAAAAGAGGAAGCTGAAACCTTAAGTTCAGTTGAAGTTGCTGCTTTAATGCCACTTGTATCTACTGTATAATGGTGGACTGAGAGCGCCTCCTCTGGTGGTTACAGTGAATAACAATCTGACGTGTTTTTGTACAGTTCTAGATATACTTTGTGTGACTGTGGCTCCCGAGCACAATAGTACACTGCAGTGTCTCCAGGCTGCATGTTCTGTCCTGTCAGAGTCACTGTTTTACTGGAGGAAACAGCATTTATACTGAACTTGTTCTTCAGTGAATCTTTGAGGTACAGAGTCTGTCCTGCACGGTGATATCCAATCCACTCCAGGCTTTTCCCAGCAGGCTGTCTGATCCAGTGAGTCCGGTAGCTGCTAACATCATATGAGACAGTACAGGGGATGGTGAGAGTGTGTCCTGGCTGCACAGTCACAGAGGCTGGCTGTGTCAGTGTCTCACACTTCACACCTGTGGAGGACAGAGCACAATATTGAGGATCAAACTGTGCTGTTTAGTTGTACCAGAGTTTACTGATGTGAACAGAGACTTACAGGATCCAGCTGCCAGCAGCAGCAGAAGAGCTACAGACAACATCATCAGTGTGGAGTGCACTGTCACACTCTCACATGGGCCTTATATAGACACACAGGAGCACAGCAGTAGTTTGCATTCAAACTAACAGGGAGGAGCATCAGAGGGAGAATAATTATAAAATGTGATTGAGCATGTGTGTGAAAATGTGTTAAATCATGTCAAACATGTTTTAATTCACTTCAGAACTTCTGATCATCCCGAGCTGTTTTCACTAAAGGCCTGTGGTCACATGAAGTCTTTCTTATTGACTGTATGAAGATGTTTTTATACATTCATCTCCTCTCACTTTCTCCTGTTTGGGGTTGTGGGTGACTGCACATCTATGGCCTTTAGACAGAACACTGACTGTACTGACATGAGAATAAAACCTGGAAGAAGCAATCACCTCCTCTAGTGCCAAGACAGGAGACTACATGCTCTATGAATTTATGTTTTCATTTATTTATTTGTAGCCCCATTACCATCCACAAAGTGGTTGCTAATCTTCCTGGGGTTGAATAAAAATATAAAATCACTCTAAATCATTCACTTTTCTGATTAAAAAACAATTAAAAAACAAATACAATTCATGAACACTCATCACATTAAAATCATTCTCCATACAGCTCATTCATACATTTTTCTTTTAAAGTCTTTTTAGAAGAACATCTACTACTTTTTTGCCTTGTACTCACAGACAGCAGATTCTACGCTGCTGAGGATCTAAATAATTCTGTTGTCCTCATGCAGTTAAACTTTGAAATGGGAACAATTAAATCACCAGAGTTGACTTGCCCAGTGACATGTTTGTGATAATACACACTGTACACCAATCCATCTACAAAGAATTTTGGGCTCTTTTTTAAATATGGCACTATGTATGAAGCACATATTAGCACATTGTGGTGTTTTGTTTTTTAATATAGGAGGGCTGTGTCCTGCTTCTCCTGCTTGTTTCTATGGAAATGTTTTTTTCCTTTGGCTATAATATTCCACAGTATGGCATAAAACTTCTGTATCTCCATCAAGAATGTTCATAATTATGGTTTTAACTTTCTATTTTCATGGAATCATGCAGTTGATTTTCCACCTCCAGAAAGTTACACACTTTTATTAATTTTATTAATTAAACGTGAAGGTACAGGTAGACTTCATTGTCCCTGTAGGTGGATTTATCCTCTGCATTTGACACATCCTTCAATGCCGCTGGGGCATCTCCTCAGGAGCAGGAGGTGCATCACTGTTGCACCCTGGGAACCATCTCCATGATCTTTTTATTAGGCTTGGTCAGGACTAATGCCGCATTCTATTGAATTTGGGTAGTCGATAAATCTGAGTCAGTTCTCCTGACATCCCTTGTAAATGCGTTCCATTGCAACAGTTGGGGAAAATATGGATGCCCAAGAAAGTTTAATGTAACTTATAAATAGAGTCTGTTAGCTAACGTTACCTGTCGGCGACTCAGTTATGGCAGTTTGACTATTACATGCTCAGAAAAAAACTGTCTACTGTCAAATTATGTGAAAGAAAGACTTAATGTCACTACAAAGTTTTTAGAAGACACTTTATCTACACGTACATAACTTAACATAATAAAATGACAAAAAGACAATTCTCCCCGTTTGCTGTGTGCGCTACCATTTTTGCTGTGACATAAATCCAACTGATTCGATCTACACCAAATTAGCCCGAGTTTGTGTTTCGGAACCCAGATTTGATTGGCCGTTCCATTGCACTTTATCAAGGTGGAGGTCGGTTTTCCACGAGTCCCGAGCACAAGAGAATGCAGCATAACTTAGCTGGAGGATTTGACCTATTGTGCAAGTTTTGGGTTGATGGGGTAAACCAGACTGCCCACAGGAAACCCACCTGGAACCTTCTTGCTGTGAAGTATGAGTGCTTGCCACTCAGCTAATATGATGCACCCAAGAGGTGACATGTTAAGTATCACCAAACAGACTTCCTCCTTTTCATACTAACACAAGGCATTTCAAATTCTCATCAAAATCACATGTACAAGTGATTTCTGACACTGGGAAAAGAGCAGGGGGTATGTACACAGTCCTGGGGAATACCCGTGTTACAATACTATATATGCACATAAGTAAATAAACACATAAATATGTTATTTAAAGAGGAGGTTTCAGATGCTTGGCCTGTTGTGTCTTTGTCCCAATGGGAGTCTGCAAGTGCATCTGGTGTAAAAACATGCTGTAACTACACAGGCAAGTTTTTCATCAAAGTTGCTCAAATGTGTCTTTGTCACATAGATTTATCAAAGGCACTTTAATAGTTGAAATAAAATGCAAGAGTTCTTTGTAACGCGTATGACTGTATTATACAATTCTGAACTTATCATACAATATATGCAAATACAACCAAAACATTTACACATACAGTAGTGGTATATTATTAAAAGAGGAAGTTGATATCTCAAGTGCAGCTGCAGTTAAACAAATCTTAACACATAACTTCAATGGTGTGAGAGCGCCTTCTCTGCTGGCTACAGTAAATAACACTCACAAGAGTTTTTGTACAGCCCTGGTTATATTTTGTGTGACTGTGACTCTCGAGCACAGTAGTACACTGCAGTGTCTCCAGGCTGCATGTTCTGTCCATTCAGAGTCACTGTTTTACGGGAGGAATCTACATTTATACTGAACTTGTTTTTCAGTGACTCTTTGAGGAACATAGTGTGTCCTGCACGGTGATTCCCAATCCACTCCAGGCCTTTCCCAGCAGGCTGTCTGATCCAGTGAGTCCGGTAGCTGCTAACATCATATGAGACAGTACAGGAGATGGTGAGACTGTTCCCTGGCTGCACAGTCACAGAGGCTGGCTGTGTCAGTGTCTCACACTTCACACCTGTGGAGGACAGAGCACAATATTGAGGATCAAACTGAGCTGTTTAGTTGTACCAGAGTTTACTGATGTGAACAGAGACTTACAGGATCCAGCTGCCAGCAGCAGCAGAAGAGCTACAGACAACATCATCAGTGTGGAGTGCACTGTCACACTCTCACATGGGCCTTATATAGACACACAGGAGCACAGCAGTAGTTTGCATTCAAACTAACAGGGAGGAGCATTTCGTAGAAATTAAAAAATGGGTTAAAAGTAAAAATATCAATAGTTGAATTAGGCAGTGAGTATTTATGTATGCTAGTGTTGTACGTTTTTGTCTGTCTTGGAATGAGCTTCTTACTTCCTGACTAAGTTCACTGTAGGTCTGAGGTCACATAACATTTTTGAATCATTCATCTCGCCCCCACTTCTCCCTGTTTGTTGTGTATTTGTATAATTTAACCACAATATTTATTTAGCGGTCTATATATTATTCTTCTTTAATATGCATTGTACCTTTAATAAAGAAATATAACAACATTAAAATACATTTTTGAATGATTATGTAAACATACAGCCCCACAGTGTAATGTTGACATACAAATATACATCTGAGAAACCAGAGGCAGAACATCTGAATAAAAAGGCAGTGAAAAGAGGAAGGTAAAACCACAAGACCAACTCACTGCACATGTATAGAACACATATTTCCCATCATCTACTGCCCCCTGGAGGTTGTGTTGGTTTTTGTACAGACTCATAATAAAGTTAAACCACTGTGTGTCGGGCACAGTAGTACACAGCAGAGTCCTCAGGCTGCAGGTTGGACAGTCTCAGAAACACCAAGCTTTTGCCATTGTCTCTGCTGATTTCTATCCGCCCTTGAACGCTGCTTGCATAGTACGTCTTACTCGCATCGTAATAAATGAGCCCCAGCCATTCCAACCCTTTTCCTTCAGCTTGTCTGATCCAGTGCATCCCGTAGCTACCAAAGTTAAACCCGGATCCACTGCAGGAAAGACTGAGAGACTCCTGAGGGGTTTTGAGCACCGGAGTAGAGGGAATGGACTGGAGGATCTGGCAACTCACACCTGACAAATAAAAACGAGTTAAACACACACATGACCCAAACGTATTGAACATGTCTGTGGAGAAGTGAACTCACAGGGCAGGGAGAGCGCCCCCATCAGGAGGACCAGTGTGTTCATCATGGTCAGACTGTGTTAGAAAGGATGTCTCTGTCACTTTATAACAGTAGACTCCAGGGATACAATATTTACATGGGGCAGGGGAGAGGAGGGGTTTGTGAGGTCGGCCTACATAGTGATTCAAAGTTATGGACCATGTTCCCTAAGCAGAGCATAAATGAGACTCACCCCGTCACTACTGGTCAACAACAGGTTAAATGTTAATTACAAAAAAATTTTGGGGTGTTTAGTAATGTATATTTCTAGTATTAAACACAAAAAGAATGAAGCTTAGAGATTAAAATGTCCAGTTGAATTGTATCAAAGGCAGATGAAAAAACTAGAAAGAGTATAAAATATATGTATAGTTATATGTATAGTTATTGGGTTACTACCTGACCTGTGATCTAGTATTATTGATTCATATTTGCTGAAAGAAATCAGAAAGGCATCTGGTGATATGGAGCTGTTTCATTTCAATACAAAAATAATCTTAGTTACAGATCTACGATGGTAAAAATGCTGGAAAAAGAGGAAGTTTATACCAAACCTCCAGTTGTGGTTACAAAACTTTTAGCAAATAATGTCAGTAGTGTGAGAACTCCTCCTCTGGTGGTTATAGTGAATAACAGTCTGATGTGTTTTTGTACAGCTCTACATATACTTTGTGTGACTGTGCTGCGTCGTCTTGCACAACAGTAGTACACTGCAGTGTCTCCAGGCTGCATGTTCTGTCCATTCAGAGTCACTGTGCTAGAGCCAACATTTATACTGAACTTGTTTTTCAGTGAATCTTTGAGGTACATGGTGCATCCAGATCCACAGTGTTCTCCAATCCACTCCAGGCCTTTCCCAGCAGGCTGTCTCACCCAGTGTGTAACATAACTACTGTGAGAGTATGAGACAGTACAGGGGATGGTGAGACTGTGTCCTGGCTGCACAGTCACAGAGGCTGGCTGTGTCAGTGTCTGACTCTTCACACCTGTGGAGGACAGAGCACAATATTGAGGATCAAACTGCGCTGTTTAGTTGTACCAGAGTTTACTGATGTGAACAGAGACTTACAGGATCCAGCTGCCAGCAGCAGCAGAAGAGCTACAGACAACATCATCAGTGTGGAGTGCACTGTCACACTCTCACATGGGCCTTATATAGACACACAGGAGCACAGCAGTAGTTTGCATTCAAACTAACAGGGAGGGGCATTAGAGGGAGAATAATTATAAAAGATGTGTTTGAGCATGTGTGTGAAAATATCAGTAGTTTATGGTGTTGAACAGGTTTTGCTTAACTTCAGCACATCAGATCATCACCAGCTTTTTTCACAATTGTGGCAGTGAATGGAAACATAGTGCAGTAATGAAAGATAACTAATACAGATGAATTATGAGACACCAACAATGTGCAGGACCATGGCCTCACTGCAGCACTGAACCACAAAAGAGAATATTAGAATCATAACGTATTATTTTGCCCAAAGATACAACAGAGTGCATTCTGCCTGAACAGGGAGACGGCAACAGACAAGAGGACCCAGGAAGTGTGTGGGGTCAGAGGGCGCGTCACGTCACAACAAGCTCTTTTATAGTGTGCCAACTAGATAGACCCACCAATAAGAATATATGCTGTTAGTGGCAGAGCTGGTCTACAGGCTGAACAGTCACACATTCATTCACTTGAGTCACTAATAAAGTGTCTAATGTAGCTGTATGTGCCAATGAGGAGCTGGTCTGGGTGTGTACCTTACAGAGCAGAAAAAAAGTGATCATAAATTATCAATGTGTGTCTTTTTAAATGAATATTAAGAAATGTATGTGCAATGCATCCAAGAGGTTAATTGAATTATAAATGAACACTCACTTTCATTATTCAAGTTTGCCATAACCATCAAAGCCACTTAACAAGTCCAGGCTTATCCTGAAATCCTGTATGTGTTGAGCCCCTCCAACCTGTTCAGACATTTCATTTCATTTTATAGGAGATATACTGTATTGATGATTTATTTTTCATTGTTACAGGCCTCGAACAGCAGCTGAAGGATTATTTTAACCTCACTCCAAATATTTAACTGAGTTTTGACTTTAGCAAAATGGTTATTAACTTTTTAGATCTCAAAATTAATGTGGACTCTGAGGATGTTTTGCTTACATCTGTCTATAGAAAAACAACAATTATTTCAAACATCCCATTCAGAAAATTTCTGACTTTGATGTATAAGCAAATGTGATGTATGCACGTTTCAAGCAAAGGGGCTACGAAGATAAAACTCTAACCCAAGCACTATCGAAAGCTAAGTCCACACGAACAAATCTCTTCACTATAAAAACTATGAAATACCAACAGTTCAACACAGTAATCTGACAAATAGCATCAAACAGATCATCAAGCGTAACTGGGATATTCTCCGCAGCGATCCCACCCTCTCATCTGTCTCTACCAATCCCCTGGTATTTGCTGTGAGAAGGTCCCCGTCTCTAAAGGACAAACTGGTTAAAACCAATCTCCCAGCTCCCAGACCCGGGACTTTCCTCTCACCACCTGTGGGTACTTTTCAATGTGGATCATGCAACCACTGTACACATATAAACAAATCCACTGCTTTCCAGGACGAAAAACTCCCTTCTGTGAACAATATGCAAATTGCAATAGCACTCATGTCATATACCGTATACAGTGGGACTGTGGATGTTTCTATATTGGGCTTACAAAAAGTTTAAGAGAGATTTGCTGAACACAAGTATGCCATCAGATCGCAAAATTTAAATTACACCATAAAACTTAAACTCATGGCCACTGAGGTGATCCCTAAAATCTTCAGAGGGGGAGACAGCACAGAGGGAAGCATACTGGGTAGAGACCTTAAAGCAACAATACACCCTGGGCTCTCTAGGCCAATGCTTGTGGCTGTGACAAATCATTTTTTGTCAGCGTGCTATGGGCAAACCGCAAGGAGTGTTCCAAAAAAAAAGGATAATTTTAAAATTTCAATGAATCTGAGCTCATTTGGACAAAAAGCCTAAGACTAGATTTTTTATAAACATGCAGTCAAAACGGTGACAGATTTGACAGATCCAATATGGCCGACTTCCTGCTCATACGGATGTGTTCCAAGTCATCTTTTGGTTTGTCTCATCATTCTCTCTCACTATTCCGTCGTCGTGTATTCCATGGGGTCCAATTCATGTCGGTGCTGTTGACCAATATTTTTTTGCTCATCCAGTTCATCTTATAACCATTGGGGACGTTTTATCAATGTTTAGGCTGTCAAAAATGCAATACTATGGTTGGGAAAAAAATTACTTTCAGACGAACAGACGAAGAACAATGCCCCTCGCCATTTTCTTTGTTACTGGCTTGAATCAACGAGAATTGAGGACTTTTGGAAACAAAGGTGCACTATGTAACTTCTGGTGGTTGTTGGTCCAAAACCTTCTTTATTCTCCATGAGATGTTACTGTATACTATACTTAAGCTTTAAAAACACATGTAATTCAATCTACAGTATGTACAGACAATTTTAATAAGACCAGCAGGTGGCAGACCCAACAGAACTTTTCACTTCAAAAAGTTTTCGGTTGTATGTAATATGGAGGAGTGGTAATTTATAGTATTTTAGTGTTTTAAAGGATTTCACCAAACTTATTGGCTTCAGTAATTGTGAATAATACTTAAATTGCAAACAAAATCTGATATTGTAACATGTAATTACCGGTCACAGAGATCTTAACCGCAGCCCCACACTCGCCCTCTTCAGACTGGCACCAGTACACTCCTGTGTCTCTGTAGTACAAGTTACTATTGAACAACCAGTTGGATTTATTCTGTGCTGGTTTTTTTTGGTTTGTGTGTAAAGTCGTGTTCCTCATGATGGTCCATTTGGATGGATTAGTCTTGTCTCCACAGCTCAGATACACCGTGTCATACTGAAAAAACTGCACGCGGTTTGGGATTACCCTCAAAGACACTGTAAAGAAAAACAATTAACAATGAATAAAGCATGCCAAAATTCTTAATTCGTAAGGTATAAATTAAATGGTTAATCTGAATTATTATTAAACTATTTGTTCATTATCAGTAGTGGGTAGAGTAGCCAAATATTGTACTCAAGTAAGAGTAATGTTACTTCAAAATAATATCAAAATAATATCAGTAGTTGCATGCACATTATAATAATTCCTGCAAAATATTAGTAGAGGTAGGCAATATAACCAAAATAAATATTTTTCTCAATGACAACCTTAGATGAGATTTTGTCAAGCCAACAGGAATGTGCTAAAACATGTTTTTAAAGTTTTTTCCTGTATTACACGAAATTGACTCTTGTGAGCTTTAAGCCATGTTAAAATGTTGTTCCCTCCTCAAAAACAGACCTGGAGTAGTGTTTTGTTTCATTCACATGTCTGAGTAATCCTTTAATATTAGTCTGTCTACATCTCCAAATGCTCAAAATGCTCTGTTCCACCAACCTCAAGTTAACACCTACCTATTTTTTTTTGGGTCAGCAGAGATTCGCAATTCCAGGTGTGAAATCATCCAAATGATTCTAGTGATGGTGTATGTGCTTTAAAAACACAGTGGAGCGTTTTCTGTATTACCACATGACATTGCATGTGTTTTCTGTTGGAAAAAACTCATGTGTAAATAAAACAAAACACAACTCTGGGTATGTTTTGAGGAGGTAACAGCATTTTAATATGACAGGACCTTTAAAAGGAAGTTTCTTACCTATGAAAGTGCAGAACATGGCCAGGTCCATCTTAGTCTGATGTGATGTTGACTGTATTGCGCCTTTGTACAGGATGCTGAATTCTGTGTGGTCTCACATGGCCTGTTTCTTATTTCCTGTCACATTTTTTGACCCTCCCACATAGAGAGCACACCGCAGTTAGAATAAATGACTCAGGGGCTATTACACTTCTATGGGGTGTTAACTGCTAACACATCACATATTTAGATCACCATGTTACCTTTTATTGTTTTAAAAATGCTATATTCAACAAAAACAATGCGTTAAAATCTAAATAAGTTTTGCTTTTGCTTTGGGCGTTCTGAAATTTAATGACATACTGTGGAGCATTCTATCAGCAATAACATTTCTATGGACACAAGCAGGTGGCATGTACCCCCTCCCAGAAAAGTTACATAGTGTACCTTTAACTGTTTAACTTGACTGTAAACCATATCATATTTATTATACAACCCCTGACTGTATAGAAATGGGTGAAATATCTGGCTAGCCAATGGAGACACAGACATTTTGTTGTTTCTAGCTCATTTGGATAGAAATTATTTATACAGTTATTGGCAGTTGTCCCATGGCGGTTAAGTGGTTAGTTACTTTTGTACCTGGCTCACACTCAGTTTTTTTAACGTTTTTGAGCTCAGTTTTTAACATCATATCATGGGATTTTAACCAACTAAGAAGAGCAGCATGTGCAGTTCAAGGGACACAAGTAAGGGACTGTTGGATTGTGTGAAATTAAGTGTTTGTTTATGCTATTGGTTTTTTACACCATATGTGGCAGCAAATGTGTCAGAAAACTTTCAGACATACTTTGAGGGAATGAACACAAGGGACTGTTGGATTGTTTGAAATGAACTGTTTGTTTTTCCTGTATTGGACATTTGAGGTGCTACAGGCTTTTTATACCATATGTGGCTGAAGACCTGATAGAGGAAATAGTTTGGGGGAATGGTCCATTTCATCACCAACCTGAAACACCAGAGGGGAGTAAGATTGAGGTCTTTCCTGTTGTGTTCACGTGGCGATCCCTGGACACTGCTGTGATGCTGCAGGACACAGAGGAGAAATACTTTTGATTCTTCTTCTCCTCAAACTACTCTGACACAGGATCTGCTGACTCTACCTGCCCGGTCCTGCAGTTAAACTGCACTGAGACCTTTGACTGAGGCACAAAGGTGACCGAGAAGCGCAGTGTAAATGTTAAAATAGAAAAATAAAAATAGCTAATTTAATTGTTTTAGAGTGAATTTCCAGCCTGTGTTTAAGAGGTCCATCCACAGTAGCTCTTGGATGTTTTTGTACATGAGCTGCATTCTTCCTGTCACTGTGCTCTCGGGCACAGTAGTAAACAGCAGTGTCTTCTGCTGTCAGACCTGTGATCTCCATGTACTGGGTGCTGCTGGGGACATTTTCAGTCAGAGTGAAGCGTTGTTGAAAGGCACTGGCATAAGTTGGCGAATTACTGCCAGCATCCATTCTTCCGATCCACTCGAGCCCTTGTCCTGGTCTCTGTCGTATCCAGTGCATGTAGTAGCTTGTCATAGAAAAACCAGATGTAATGCAGGACATCTTCACACTCTCTCCAGCTCTTTTCACCAGAGAAGATGGCTGCTCCAGTCTGATCTCTGTCCACACACCTGTACAACAAAAACATGATATACACAAAACTACTTCCAACCCCACACACACGCACTATATCCTGCATAAATACTTACCACTTATTGTAGCTATAAAGAGAAAAGTCACCAAAATAATTGTATCCATTATTAAATTTGATCACTTCTATGCTAATTCTGTTTGCAGAGGCACAAATAGTAGATCCTACCTTAGAACTTATACCAATATAAGAAGAGTTTATTTGCATACATCTCCCTCTGTTGGACATAGACAGTAATGTAAAATGAAAACTTGAAAGACTGGACCTACTTTTCATTCAGTGTTTATGTTTAATACTTTGTACATTGCAGATACTGAAGACAGCAAATGTATGAACCAAGAGATATGGAATTATTTAGCAAAACAACATGCTAAAAAGCTCTAAATATATTTAATATTTTATTCTAATTATATTTTAAAATGAGATTCCTTTAAAGGAGCCACTCTTTGCTTTGTTCACAGTGCCTTCAAACCCTTGGCCTTCTCTCTGTGAGCTTCTTGATGAAGTTTCCTCAGATGGTTTTCAGTTTTCATTAGTGGAATGAGTGTGTAAAGTAGGGTTAACTTTATTTATTTATTTATTTACAATTTTCCATATGTATTCATAGTTCATAGGGATCATGGAGGTGGAAACATTAGGCTTTGGGGGTGTTTTTCTGCCAAGGGCACAGGACAACTTCACCGCATCAATGGGAGGATGGACAGAGCCATAAATTGTTAAAATCCTGAGTGACAACCTCCTTCCCTCCGCCAGGAAACTGAAAATGGGTCATGGATGGGTCTTCCAACACGACAATGACCCAAAACATACAGCCAAGGCAACGATGGAGTGGCTCTAGAAGAAGCACATTAAGGTCATGGAGTGACCCAGCCAGTCTCCAGACCTTAACCCTATAGAAAACCTATGGAGGAAGCTGAAGCTCCGGATTGCCAAGCGACAGCCACGAAACCTCAATGATTTAGAGATGATCTGCAAAGAAGAGTGGACCAAATTTCCCTCTGATATGTGACGCTAACCTTGTCATCAACTACAAGAAACGTCTGACCTCTGTGGTGCAAACAAGGGTTTTGCCACCAAGTATAAATCATTTTTGGCTAGAGGGTTAAAATACTTTTCTCACTCAATGAAATGCAAATTAGTTTATATATTTCCTTTAAAGTTATTTTCTGGATTTTATTATATTATTATTAATATGTTATTAAAAGAGGAGGTTGATACCATAAGTCCTGCTGCAGTTAAACAAATCCTAACACATTACTATCTCAGTGGTGTAAGAGCTCCCCCTGTGTTGGTGAACATCAGTCTGATGTGTTTTTGTACAGCTCTGCATATACTTTGTGTGACTGTGGGTCTCTAGCACAGTAGTACACTGCAGTGTCTCCAGGCTGCATGTTCTGTCCATTCAGAGTCACTGTGTTACGGGAGGAATCTACATTTATACTGAACTTGTTCTTCAGTGACTCTTTGAGGTACATATTGTATCCTGCACGGTGACTCCCAATCCACTCCAGGCCTTTCCCAGCAGGCTGTCTGATCCAGTGAGTCCGGTAGCTGCTCACAGAATATGAGACAGTACAGGGGATGGTGAGAGTGTGTCCTGGCTGCACAGTCACAGAGGCTGGCTGTGTCAGTGTCTCACACTTCACACCTGTGGAGGACAGAGCACAATATTGAGGATCAAACTGTGCTGTTTAGTTGTACCAGAGTTTACTGATGTGAACAGAGACTTACAGGATCCAGCTGCCAGCAGCAGCAGAAGAGCTACAGACAACATCATCAGTGTGGAGTGCACTGTCACACTCTCACATGGGCCTTATATAGACACACAGGAGCACAGCAGTAGTTTGCATTCAGACTAACAGGGAGGGGCATCAGAAGGAGAATAATTATAAAAGATGTGTTTGAGCATGTGTGTGAAAATATCAGTAGTTTATGGTGTTGAACAGGTTTTGCTTAACTTCAGAAAATCAGATCATCACCAGCTTTTTTCACAGTTGTGGCAGTGAATGGAAACATAGTGCAGTAATGAAAGATAACTAATACAGATGAATTATGAGACACCAACAATGTGCAGGACCATGGCCTCACTGCAGCACTGAACCACAAAAGAGAATATTAGAATCATAACGTATTATTTTGCCCAAAGATACAACAGAGTGCATTCTGCCTGAACAGGGAGACGGCAACAGACAAGAGGACCCAGGAAGTGTGTGGGGTCAGAGGGTGCGTCACGTCATAACAAGCTCTTTTATAGTGTGTCACCTAGATAGACCCACCAATAAGAATATATGCTGTTAGTGGCAGAGCTGGTCTACAGGCTGAACACTCACACATCCAGTCACAATAGGCATTCTGCTAATACATTAACTTCATCAAAACTACACATATATGGTCACATTTTTATATAGCGCTTTTTCTACCTTTAAGGCACTCAAAGCGCTTTACAACAAGGAACCATTCACCAATTCACACACACATTCATACACCAGTATACGCAGACACTAGGGGCGAGGTGGGTGAAGTGTCTTGCCCAGGGACACAACGACAGCATTCATCTGTGGGAGCTAGTATCGCAATGTCAACATGTGGATCAGTAGAGCTGATCGTTCAACCAATGATGTTTTTTTATGTCGAGAGCCAACTGAGCTAGTGCCGCTTCAACAGCCACAGCACACCTCACACCTGGGCTCCTTCAGCCTCCTGCCCTGGCCTCCCAGCTATTACAGTCAGAGAGCACATAGTCACTTCCATCCTGGATAAAGTCAATATATAAGTGATTTGTGGTGATGTTTGAACAAACTTCACACCACTAGTTGACATTCTGCTAAATACTGTAATTGTATTGTCATTGTCATGTAAACAAATGTATGTTACGATTGCAAAGGCCTTAAGGACCTATTCATGTTTAATGCAATTTAACATTCAATTATTGTACAGCCGATGCAAACCACTGGGATCTGTATTATTTATTAACATATTTTAAGAGGCTGAGGAAAAGAGGAAGCTGAAACCTTAAGTTCAGTTGAAGTTGCTGCTCTCATGCCACTTGTATCTACTGTATAATGGTGGACTGAGAGCTCCTCCTCTGGTGGTTATAGTGAATAACAGTCTGATGTGTTTTTGTACAGCTCTAGATATACTTTGTGTGACTGTGACTCTCGAGCACAATAGTACACTGCAGTGTCTCCAGGCTGCATGTTCTGTCCTGTCAGTGTCACTGTGTTACTGGAGGAAACAGCATTTATACTGAACTTGTTCTTCAGTGAATCTTTGAGGTACAGAGTCTGTCCTGCACGGTGTTCTCCAATCCACTCCAGGCCTTTCCCAGCAGGCTGTCTGATCCAGTGTGTCCAGTAGCTGCTAACAGAGTATGAGACAGTACAGGAGATGGTGAGACTGTTCCCTGGCTGCACAGTCACAGAGGCTGGCTGTGTCAGTGTCTCACACTTCACACCTGTGGAGGACAGAGCACAATATTGAGGATCAAACTGTGCTGTTTAGTTGTACCAGAGTTTACTGATGTGAACAGAGACTTACAGGATCCAGCTGCCAGCAGCAGCAGAAGAGCTACAGACAACATCATCAGTGTGGAGTGCACTGTCACACTCTCACATGGGCCTTATATAGACACACAGGAGCACAGCAGTAGTTTGCATTCAAACTAACAGGGAGGGGCATCAGAAGGAGAATAATTATAAAGGATGTTTTTGAGTATGTGTTTGAAAATGTTAACCAGGTTTTCTTTAACTTCAGAACTCCTTGTAATCTCCAGCTGTTTACTCTTAAGAGCTGTTTAGTTTTTTCTTATTTACTGTAATTAGATGTTTTTCAGTCATTCTTCTTCTTTCACTTTCTCCTGTTTGGTGTAGTATGTGAGTGATACACTCTCCCAGGACTGATTGAGACTAATACTTGTTTCACATTCATTCACTTTGAGTCATTCATAATTTGTCTAATGTAGCTGTGTGCCCCGATAAGAAGTGGGTCTGGGTGTGCGTGCTGCAGAGTCACTGCTCTCATTTAATTAAGGTGTTAACAACTCAATACAAACTGAATAACCATGGACTTGAATCACATGTATGTACTGTACAGAGCAGGCAAAGAGTCCAGGAGAACACCCAGAGATAACCCATGAGCACCTTTTTAAAATTAATATTAAGAACGTACAATACACCCAGAAGGTTCATTGTATTACGAATGAAAACTCACTTTTATTATTCAAGTTTGCCATAAGCATCACTGAGACATGTTAAGTTTCACCAAACAGACTCCCTCCTTTTCCTACTAACACAAGGCATTTCAGGTTCTCATCAAAGTCACATTCATAAGTGATCTGTGACTCTGGGAGAAGAGCAGGAGGGAAAGAACACAGCCCTGGGGAATTCCAATGTTGATGGTCCTACTGCTTAAGACACTCTTCCCCAGTCGTACATGCAGAAAACAAATGTATGCAAGAATGATATAAGATTTGTTTCAGATTCTTGACCTGTTGTGTCTTTGTCCCAGTGGGAGTCTGCAAGTGCATCTGGTGTAAAAACATGACGTAACTACACAGGCAAGTTTTTCACTAAAGTTGCTGCTCCTGAAAGAAAGTGGGCAGCTCAAATGTGTCTTTGTCACATAGATTTATTAAAGGCACTTTAACATTTGAAATAAAATGCATATGTGTTATACAATTCTGTGGATTTAACAGAAAATAAGTCATAAAGAACTTTATCATACAATATATGCAAATACAACCACAACATTTACAAATACAATATTTTATTAAAAGAGGAAGTTGGTACCACAAGTCCAGCTGCAGTTAAACAAATCTTAACACATTATTCTCTTAATGGTGTGAGATCTCCTCCTGTGTTTGCCACAGTGAATAACAGTCCCATGTGTTTTTGTACAGCTCTACATATACTTTGTGTGACTGTGTCTCTCTAGCACAGTAGTACACTGCAGTGTCTCCAGGCTGCATGTTCTGTCCATTCAGAGTCACTGTTTTTGTTGAAGTGTCTAAATTTACACTGAACTTGTTCTTCAGTGACTCTTTGAGGTGCATAGTGTATCCTGCATGGTGACTCCCAATCCACTCCAGGCCTTTCCCAGCAGGCTGTCTGATCCAGTGCGTTCTGTAGCTTCTAAGATCATATGAGACAGTACAGGGGATGGTGAGACTGTGTCCTGGCTGCACAGTCACAGAGGCTGGCTGTGTCAGTGTCTCACACTTCACACCTGTGGAGGACAGAGCACAATATTGAGGATCAAACTGTGCTGTTTAGTTGTACCAGAGTTTACTGATGTGAACAGAGACTTACAGGATCCAGCTGCCAGCAGCAGCAGAAGAGCTACAGACAACATCATCAGTGTGGAGTGCACTGTCACACTCTCACATGGGCCTTATATAGACACACAGGAGCACAGCAGTAGTTTGCATTCACACTAACAGGGAGGGGCATCAGAGGGAGAATAATTATAAAAGATGTGTTTGAGCATGTGTGTGAAAATATCAGTAGTTTATGGTGCTGAACAGGTTTTGTTTAACTTCAGAACATCAGATCATCACCAGCTTTTTTCACAATTGTGGCAGTGAATGGAAACATAGTGCAGTAATGAAAAATAACTAATACAGATGAATTATGAGACACCAACAATGTGCAGGACCATGGCCTCACTGCAGCACTGAACCACAAAAGAGAATATTAGAATCATAACGTATTATTTTGCCCAAAGATACAACAGAGTGCATTCTGCCTGAACAGGGAGACGGCAACAGACAACAAGAGGACCCAGGAAGTGTGTGGGGTCAGAGGGCGCGTCACGTCACAACAAGCTCTTTTATAGTGTGTCACCTAGATAGACCCACCAATAAGAATATATGCTGTTAGTGGCAGAGCTGGTCTACAGGCTGAACAGTCACACATTCATTCAGTTGAGTCACTAATAAAGTGTCTAATGTAGCTGTATGTCCCAATGAGGAGCTGGTCTGGGTGTGCACCTTACAGAACAGAAAAAGGTGATCATATATTATCAATGTGTGTCTTTTTAAATGAATATTAAGAATGTGCAATGCATCCAAGAGGTTAATTGAATTATAAATGAACACTCACTTTCATTATTCAAGTTTGCCATAACCATCAAAGCCACTTAACAAGTCCAGGCTTATCCTGAAATCCTGTATGTGTTGAGCCCCTCCAACCTGTTCAGACATTTCATTTCATTTTATAGGAGATATACTGTATTGATGATTTATTTTTCATTGTTATAGGCCTGGAACAGCAACTGAAGGATTATTTTAACCTCACTCCAAATATTTAACTGAGTTTTGACTTTAGCAAAATGGTTATTAACTTTTTAGATCTCAAAATTAATGTGGACTCTGAGGATGTTTTGCTTACATCTGTCTATAGAAAAACAACAATTATTTCAAACATCCCATTCAGACAATTTCTGACTTTGATGTATAAGCAAATGTCATGTATGCACGTTTCAAGCAAAGGGGCTACGAAGATAAAACTCTAACCCAAGCACTATCGAAAGCTCCACACGAACAAATCTCTTCACTGTAAAAACTACGAAATACCAAAAGGATTTTTGTCTCAATTCTACACAGTAATCTGACAAATAGCTTCAAACAGATCATCAAGCGTAACTGGGATATTCTCCGCAGCGATCCCACCCTCTCATCTGTCTCTACCAATCCCCTGGTATTTGCCATGAGAAGAGCCCCGTCTCTAAAGGACAAACTGGTTAAAACCAATGTCCCAGCTCCCAGACCCGGGACTTTCCTCTCACCACCAGTGGGTACTTTTCAATGTGGATCATGCAACCACTGTACACATATAAACAAATCCACTGCTTTCCAGGACGAAAAACTCCCTTCTGTGAACAATTTGCAAATTGCAATAGCACTCATGTCATATACCGTATACAGTGGGACTGTGGGTGTTTCTATATTGGGCTTACAAAAAGATTAAGAGAGATTTGCTGTACACAAGTATGCCATCAGATCACAAAATTTAAATTACACCATAAAACTTAAACTCATGGCCACTGAGGTGATCCCTAAAATCTTCAGAGGGGGAGACAGTACAGAGGGAAGCATACTGGGTAGAGACCTTAAAAGGTCTATGGGGTCCAATTCATGTCGGTGCTGTTGACCAATATTTTTTTGCTCATCCAGTTCATCTTATAACCATTGGGGACGTTTATCAATGTTTAGGCTGTCAAAAATGCAATACTATGGTTGGGAAAAAAATTACTTTCAGACGAACAGACGAAGAACAATGCCCCTCGCCATTTTCTTTGTTACTGGCTTGAATCAACGAGAATTGAGGACTTTTGGAAACAAAGGTGCACTATGTAACTTCTGGTGGTTGTTGGTCCAAAACCTTCTTTATTCTCCATGAGATGTTACTGTATACTATACTTAAGCTTTAAAAACACATGTAATTCAATCTACAGTATGTACAGACAATTTTAATAAGACCAGCAGGTGGCAGACCCAACAGAACTTTTCACTTCAAGTAATATTCTTGTGAATAATACTTAAATTGCAAACAAAATCTGATATTGTAACATGTAATTACCGGTCACAGAGATCTTAACCACAGCCCCACACTCGCCCTCTTCAGACTGGCACCAGTACACTCCTGTGTCTCTGTAGTACAAGTTACTATTGAAAAACCAGTTGGATTTATTCTGTGCTGGGTTTTTTTGGTTTGTGTGTAAAGTCGTGTTCCTCATGATGGTCCATTCGGATGGATTAGTCTTGTCTCCACAGCTCAGATACACCGTGTCATACTGAAAAAACTGCACGCGGTTTGGGATTACCCTCAAAGACACTGTAAAGAAAAACAATTAACAATGAATAAAGCATGCCAAAATTCTTAATTCGTAAGGTATAAATTAAATGGTTAATCTGAATTATTATTAAACTATTTGTTCATTATCAGTAGTGGGTAGAGTAGCCAAATATTGTACTCAAGTAAGAGTAATGTTACTTCAAAATAATATCAAAATAATATCAGTAGTTGCATGCACATTATAATAATTCCTGCAAAATATTAGTAGAGGTAGGCAATATAACCAAAATAAATATTTTTCTCAATGACAACCTTAGATGAGATTTTGTCAAGCCAACAGGAATGTGCTAAAACATGTTTTTAAAGTTTTTTCCTGTATTACACGAAATTGACTCTTGTGAGCTTTAAGCCATGTTAAAATGTTGTTCCCTCCTCAAAAACAGACCTGGAGTTGTGTTTTGTTTCATTCACATGTTTGAGTAATCCTTTAATATTAGTCTGTCTACATCTCCAAATGCTCAAAATGCTCTGTTCCACCAACCTCAAGTTAACACCTACCTATTTTTTGGGGGGGGTCAGCAGAGATTCGCAATTCCAGGTGTGAAATCATCCAAATGATTCTAGTGATGGTGTATGTGCTTTAAAAACACAGTGGAGCGTTTTCTGTATTACCACATGACATTACATGTGTTTTCTGTTGGAAAAAACTCATGTGTAAATAAAACAAAACACAACTCTGGGTATGTTTTGAGGAGGTAACAGCATTTTAATATGACAGGACCTTTAAAAGGAAGTTTCTTACCTATGAAAGTGCAGAACATGGCCAGGTCCATCTTAGTCTGATGTGATGTTGACTGTATTGCGCCTTTGTACAGGATGCTGAATTCTGTGTGGTCTCACATGGCCTGTTTCTTATTTCCTGTCACATTTTTTGACCCTCCCACATAGAGAGCACACCGCAGTTAGAATAAATGACTCAGGGGCTATTACACTTCTATGGGGTGTTAACTGCTAACACTTCACATATTTAGATCACCATGTTACCTTTTATTGTTTTAAAAATGCTATATTCAACAAAAACAATGCGTTAAAATCTAAATAAGTTTTGCTTTTGCTTTGGGCGTTCTGAAATTTAATGACATACTGTGGAGCATTCTATCAGCAATAACATTTCTATGGACACAAGCAGGTGGCATGTACCCCCTCCCAGAAAAGTTACATAGTGTACCTTTAACTGTTTAACTTGACTGTAAACCATATCATATTTATTATACAACCCCTGACTGTATAGAAATGGGTGAAATATCTGGCTAGCCAATGGAGACACAGACATTTTGTTGTTTCTAGCTCATTTGGATAGAAATTATTTATACAGTTATTGGCAGTTGTCCCATGGCGGTTAAGTGGTTAGTTACTTTTGTACTTGGCTCACACTCAGTTTTTTTTAACGTTTTTGAGCTCAGTTTTTAACATCATATCATGGGATTTTAACCAACTAAGAAGAGCAGCATGTGCAGTTCAAGGGACACAAGTAAGGGACTGTTGGATTGTGTGAAATTAAGTGTTTGTTTTTGCTATTGGTTTTTTACACCATATGTGGCAGCAAATGTGTCAGAAAACTTTCAGACATACTTTGAGGGAATGAACACAAGGGACTGTTGGATTGTTTGAAATGAACTGTTTGTTTTTCCTGTATTGGACATTTGAGGTGCTACAGGCTTTTTACACCATATGTGGCTGAAGACCTTATAGAGGAAATAGTTTGGGGGAATGGTCCATTTCATCACCAACCCGAAACACCAGAGGGGAGTAAGATTGAGGTCTTTCCTGTTGTGTTCACGTGGCTATCCCTGGACACTGCTGTGATGCTGCAGGACACAGAGGAGAAATACTTTTGATTCTTCTTCTCCTCAAACTACTCTGACACAGGATCTGCTGACTCTACCTGCCCGGTCCTGCAGTTAAACTGCACTGAGACCTTTGACTGAGGCACAAAGGTGACCGAGAAGCGCAGTGTAAATGTTAAAATAGAAAAATAAAAATAGCTAATTTAATTGTTTTAGAGTGAATTTCCAGCCTGTGTTTAAAGGGTCCATCCACAGTAGCTCTTGGATGTTTTTGTACATGAGCTGCATTCTTCCTGTCACTGTGCTCTCGGGCACAGTAGTAAACAGCAGTGTCTTCTGCTGTCAGACCTGTGATCTCCATGTACTGGGTGCTGCTGGGGACATTTTCAGTCAGAGTGAAGCGTTGTTGAAAGGCACTGGCATAAGTTGGCGAATTACTGCCAGTATTCATTCTTCCGATCCACTCGAGCCCTTGTCCTGGTCTCTGTCGTATCCAGTGCATGTAGTAGCTTGTCATAGAAAAACCAGATGTAATGCAGGACATCTTCACACTCTCTCCAGCTCTTTTCACCAGAGAAGATGGCTGCTCCAGTCTGATCTCTGTCCACACACCTGTACAACAAAAACATGATATACACAAAACCACTTCCAACCCCACACACACGCACTATATCCTGCATAAATACTTACCACTTATTGTAGCTATAAAGAGAAAAGTCACCAAAATAATTGTATCCATTATTAAATTTGATCACTTCTATGCTAATTCTGTTTGCAGAGGCACAAATAGTAGATCCTACCTTAGAACTTATACCAATATAAGAAGAGTTTATTTGCATACATCTCCCTCTGTTGGACATAGACAGTAATGTAAAATGAAAACTTGAAAGATTGGACCTACTTTTCATTCAGTGTTTATGTTTAATACTTTGTACATTGCAGATACTGAAGACAGCAAATGTATGAACCAAGAGATATGGAATTATTTAGCAAAACAACATGCTAAAAAGCTCTAAATATATTTAATATTTTATTCTAATTATATTTTAAAATGAGATTCCTTTAAAGGAGCCACTCTTTGCTTTGTTCACAGTGCCTTCAAACCCTTGGCCTTCTCTCTGTGAGCTTCTTGATGAAGTTTCCTCAGATGGTTTTCAGTTTTCATTAGTGGAATGAGTGTGTAAAGTAGGGTTAACTTTATTTATTTATTTATTTATTTATTTACAATTTTCCATATGTATTCATAGTTCATAGGGATCATGGAGGTGGAAACATTAGGCTTTGGGGGTGTTTTTCTGCCAAGGGCACAGGACAACTTCACCGCATCAATGGGAGGATGGACAGAGCCATAAATTGTTAAAATCCTGAGTGACAACCTCCTTCTCTCCGCCAGGAAACTGAAATGGGTCATGGATGGGTCTTCCAACACAACAATGACCCAAAACATACAGCCAAGGCAACGATGGAGTGGCTCAAGAAGAAGCACATTAAGGTCATGGAGTGATCCAGCCAGTCTCCAGACCTTAACCCTATAGAAAACTTATGAAGGGAGCTGAAGCTCCGGATTGCCAAGCGACAGCCACAAAACCTCAATGATTTAGAGATGATCTGCAAAGAAGAGTGGACCAAATTTCCCTCTGATATGTGACGCTAACCTTGTCATCAACTACAAGAAACGTCTGACCTCTGTGGTGCAAACATAAAATAAAATTACTATAAATCAACAAATATTCATTGAACAACAAAAAATCTACAATACTGCAGTCAAAACTTCACGGAACAACTACTTTTCTAAAATAATCAATACTCACAGGAATAATCCCAAAACCCTTTTTACAACAATAGACAATTTAATCAACCCAGACAGCACCAAACCTTATTTTAAAGCCACAGACTCCCTTTGTGAGGCGTTTGCAGACCACTTCATGGGGAAGGTGGACACTATCAGATGTAACATTTTATCCTCCCACAGTAACATGGTTTTAACCACATCTGGGTGTCTGCCTTCACCAGAGGAAACACTGGACAGTTTTGTCCTGGTTGATGCTGAGAGTCTTGACAAAGTTTTCTCCTCGGTGAGGCCCACCACATGTCTTTTAGATCCAGTCCCTACTGAGTTTTTTAAGTCATTTTATGAAGTTTTTAGAGAGGAGCTTTTAAACATGATGAATTGCTCTCTTCAGACGGGGGTCTTCCCTGCCGCCTTTAAACAGGCGGTGGTGAGGCCCCTGCTGAAGAAGAGCAATTTAGATTTTAATGATCTTAACAATTTTAGACCGGTCTCTAACTTACCATTTTTAAGTAAAATTTTAGAAAAGTTGGCTTTTATTCAGCTCAATGATTTTATTAACTCACAGAACGTCCTGGAGAAATTTCAGTCTGGTTTTAGAGTGAACCACAGCACCGAGACAGCCCTTTTAAAGATTTTAAATGATTTTAGATTAAATTATGACTCACAGAGAGTGACAGTGTTGGTTCTACTGGATCTGAGCGCTGCCTTCGATACAGTAGACCACACTATTCTTTTAACTCGTCTTAAACAGCTGGGCCTCTCTGGTGCTGTTCACAGTTGGTTCACTTCTTATCTCTCAGACAGGACTTTTATGGTAAGTGTAGACACCTGCTCCTCTCAGGTTCATAAAATCACATGTGGTGTGCCCCAGGGTTCGATTTTAGGCCCAGTGCTTTTTAACCTGTACATGCTCCCTCTTGGCAGTGTCATCAGGAGACATGGAGTCAGCTTTCACAGTTACGCTGATGATACACAGTTGTACATCTCCATGTCTCCTGATGACACATGGCCAATGGACGCACTCTTTAACTGTATCACAGATATTCGATCCTGGATGGCAGAAAACTTTCTCCAGCTCAACCAGGACAAAACTGAGGTTTTAGTCATCGGTCCTGGGGCCCAGAGAGAGAAACTTTTACCCAAACTACAGTCACAGTCTTTTAATCCCTCCTCACAAGTGAGGAATCTGGGCGTGATTTTTGACTCTGAGCTGACTTTTATTCCACACATTAAGAACATCACCAAAATAGGTTTTTATCATCTAAAGAACATCGCCAGAGTCCGCCCAATTCTCTCTCGGGCCAACACGGAGGTGCTCATGCATGCTTTTATCACCAGTCGCATCGACTACTGTAATGCCCTGCTCTCTGGTCTCCCCAAAAAGAGTATCTCTGGTCTACAGCTTTTACAAAATTCAGCAGCTCGTGTCCTGACGGGGACCAGGGGGCGGGAGCACATTACACCAGTTTTAAAATCACTGCATTGGCTCCCTGTGTGTTTCAGGATCGATTTTAAGGTTCTTTTAATGGTTTATAAGTGTCTTAATGGTCTTGGGCCTTCTTACCTCTCAGAGTTACTTTTACCTTATGAACCCTCGCGGCCCCTGCGCTCCTCCGGCAGCAGGCTCCTAGTTATTCCCAGAGTCAGGACACACACTCACGGCGAGGCGTCATTTCAGTTTTACGGCCCTCACCTCTGGAACTGTCTGCCGGAGGACCTCAGGGCCGCAGAGAATGTTAATGTTTTTAAGAGCAGGCTCAAGACCCACCTTTTTAGTTTAGCTTTTAGATAGCTTGTGCTCTTACTGCCTTTGGTTATAGTTATTTGTGTTTTAGTTGTATTTGTTTTAGGCCATTTTATGTTCTTGTCCATGGCCTTTGCAGTGTTTTTGGTCTTTCCAGTGTTTCCTCTGCGGGAGCCCTCTGTGCCGGGGGTGGCGCTTTGCCTGTGGCTGGCTGGGTGCTTGGTTCTGGGTGCCTGGACTGAGGTTGACTTTTTGGTCGCGCCTCGGCTGGGTGCCCGGCGCCATTGCCTGGTGGCTGCAGCTGGTGTGCCGCCCCCGGTGCGGAGGGCTTCTGTGATGGCGTTTCCTTACTTACTTGCATCTGTGCCCAGCCTTATGCGTGTATCTGATGGGTTTACTTGTGTGGGTGTGCTTGCGGGTGAGGGCTGGGACCGATAGTGTGTGTGTGTGTGGGGGTGGGTGTGTGTGTGTGTGTGTGTGTGTGTGTGTGTGTGTGTGTGTGTGTGTGTGTGTGTGTGTGTGTGTGTGTGTGTGTGTGTGTGTGTGTGTGTGTGTGTGTGTGTGTGTGAAATTTATTTTTATTTTTTATTTTTTGTGATTTTAACTTGTAAAGCACTTTGTGTTGCATGTGTGTATGAAAAGCGCTTTATAAATAAAGATTGATTGATTGATTGATTGAAACAAGGGTTTTGCCACCAAGTATAAATCATTTTTGGCTGAAGGGTTCAAATACTTATTTCACTCTATAAAATGCAAATCAGTTTATATATTTCCTTTAAAGTTATGTTCTGGATTTTATTATATTATTATTAATATGTTATTAAAAGAGGAGGTTGATACCATAAGTCCTGCTGCAGTTAAACAAATCCTAACACATTACTATCTCAATGGTGTAAGAGCGCCCCCTGTGTTGGTGAATATCAGTCTGATGTGTTTTTGTACAGCTCTGCATATACTTTGTGTGACTGTGGGTGTCGAGCACAGTAGTACACTGCAGTGTCTCCAGGCTGCATGTTCTGTCCATTCAGAGTCACTGTGTTACTGGAGGAATCTACATTTATACTGAACTTGTTCTTCAATGAATCTTTGAGATACAGAGTGTATCCTGCACGGTGACTCCCAATCCACTCCAGGCCTTTCCCAGCAGGCTGTCTGATCCATCCGGTGTAGTAGCTGCTAACATCATATGAGACAGTACAGGAGATGGTGAGAGTGTGTCCGGGCTGCACAGTCACAGAGGCTGGCTGTGTCAGTGTCTCACTCTTCACACCTGTGGAGTACAGAGCACAATATTGAGGATCAAACTGTGCTGTTTAGTTGTACCAGAGTTTACTGATGTGAACAGAGACTTACAGGATCCAGCTGCCAGCAGCAGCAGAAGAGCTACAGACAACATCATCAGTGTGGAGTGCACTGTCACACTCTCACATGGGCCTTATATAGACACACAGGAGCACAGCAGTAGTTTGCATTCACACTAACAGGGAGGAGCATCAGAGGGAGAATAATTATAAAATATGTTTTTGAGCATGTGTGTGAAAATATCAGTAGTTTTTGGTACTGAACAGGTTTTGTTTAACTTCAGAACATCAGATCATCACCAGCTTTTTTCACAATTGTGGCAGTGAATGGAAACATAGTGCACTAATGAAAGATAACTAATACAGATGAATTATGAGACACCAACAATGTGCAGGACCATGGCCTCACTGCAGCACTGAACCACAAAAGAGAATATTAGAATCATAACGTATTATTTTGCCCAAAGATACAACAGAGTGCATTCTGCCTGAACAGGGAGACGGCAACAGACAACAAGAGGACCCAGGAAGTGTGTGGGGTCAGAGGGCGCGTCACGTCACAACAAGCTCTTTTATAGTGTGTCACCTAGATAGACCCACCAATAAGAATATATGCTGTTAGTGGCAGAGCTGGTCTACAGGCTGAACAGTCACACATCCAGTCACAATAGGCATTCTGCTAATACATTAACTTCTTCAAAACTACACATACATGGTCACATTTTTATATAGCGCTTTTTCTACCTTCAAGGCACTCAAAGCGCTTTACAACAAGGAACCATTCACCAATTCACACACACATTCATACACCAGTGTACGCAGACACTAGGGGCGAGGTGGGTAAAGTGTCTTGCCCAAGGACACAATGACAGCATTCATCTGTGGGAGCTAGTATCGCAATGCCAGCATGTGGATCAGTAGATCTGACCGTTCAACCAATGATGTTTTTTTTATGTCGAGAGCCAACTGAGCTAGTGCCGCTTCAACAGCCACAGCACACCTCACACCTGGGCTCCTTCAGCCTCCTGCCCTGGCCTCCCAGCTATTACAGTCAGAGAGCACATAGTCACTTCCATCCTGGATAAAGTCAATATATAAGTGATTTGTGCTGATGTTTGAACAAACTTCACACCACTAGTTGACATTCTGCTAAATACTGTAATTGTATTGTCATTGTCATGTAACAAATGTATGTTACGATTGGAAAGGCCTTAAGGACCTATTCATGTTTAATGCAATTTAACATTCAATTATTGTACAGCCGATGCAAACCACTGGGATCTGCATTATTATTTATTAACATATTTTAAGAGGCTGAGGAAAAGAGGAAGCTGAAACCTTAAGTTCAGTTGAAGTTGCTGCTTTAATGCCACTTGTATCTACTGTATAATGGTGGACTGAGAGCGCCTCCTCTGGTGGTTACAGTGAATAACAATCTGACGTGTTTTTGTACAGTTCTAGATATACTTTGTGTGACTGTGGCTCCTGAGCACAATAGTACACTGCAGTGTCTCCAGGCTGCATGTTCTGTCCTGTCAGAGTCACTGTTTTACTGGAGGAAACAGCATTTATACTGAACTTGTTCTTCAGTGAATCTTTGAGGTACAGAGTCTGTCCTGCACGGTGATATCCAATCCACTCCAGGCTTTTCCCAGCAGGCTGTCTGATCCATGCTGTCCGGTAGCTGCTAACATCATATGAGACAGTACAGGGGATGGTGAGAGTCTGTCCTGGCTGCACAGTCACAGAGGCTGGCTGTGTCAGTGTCTCACACTTCACACCTGTGGAGGACAGAGCACAATATTGAGGATCAAACTGTGCTGTTTAGTTGTACCAGAGTTTACTGATGTGAACAGAGACTTACAGGATCCAGCTGCCAGCAGCAGCAGAAGAGCTACAGACAACATCATCAGTGTGGAGTGCACTGTCACACTCTCACATGGGCCTTATATAGACACACAGGAGCACAGCAGTAGTTTGCATTCAAACTAACAGGGAGGAGCATCAGAGGGAGAATAATTATAAAATGTGATTGAGCATGTGTGTGAAAATGTGTTAAATCATGTCAAACATGTTTTAATTCACTTCAGAACTTCTGATCATCCCGAGCTGTTTTCACTAAAGGCCTGTGGTCACATGAAGTCTTTCTTATTGACTGTATGAAGATGTTTTTATACATTCATCTCCTCTCACTTTCTCCTGTTTGGGGTTGTGGGTGACTGCACATCTATGGCCTTTAGGCAGAACACTGACTGTACTGACATGAGAATAAAACCTGGAAGAAGCAATCACCTCCTCTAGTGCCAAGACAGGAGACTACATGCTCTATGAATTTATGTTTTCATTTATTTATTTGTAGCCCCATTACCATCCACAAAGTGGTTGCTAATCTTCCTGGGGTTGAATAAAAATATAAAATCACTCTAAATCATTCACTTTTCTGATTAAAAAACAATTAAAAAACAAATACAATTCATGAATACTCATCACATTAAAATCATTCTCCATACAGCTCATTCATACATTTTTCTTTTAAAGTCTTTTTAGAAGAACATCTACTACTTTTTTGCCTTGTACTCACAGACAGCAGATTCTACGCTGCTGAGGATCTAAATAATTCTGTTGTCCTCATGCAGCTAAACTTTGAAATGGGAACAATTAAATCACCAGAGTTGACTTGCCCAGTGACATGTTTGTGATAATACACACTGTACACCAATCCATCTACAAAGAATTTTGGGCTCTTTTTTAAATATGGCACTATGTATGAAGCACATATTAGCATATTGTGGTGTTTTGTTTTTTAATATAGGAGGGCTGTGTCCTGCTTCTCCTGCTTGTTTCTATGGAAATGTTTTTTTCCTTTGGCTATAATATTCCACAGTATGGCATAAAACTTCTGTATCTCCATCAAGAATGTTCATAATTATGGTTTTAACTTTCTATTTTCATGGAATCATGCAGTTGATTTTCCACCTCCAGAAAGTTACACACTTTTATTAATTTTATTAATTAAACGTGAAGGTACAGGTAGACTTCATTGTCCCTGTAGGTGGATTTATCCTCTGCATTTGACACATCCTTCAATGCCGCTGGGGCATCTCCTCAGGAGCAGGAGGTGCATCACTGTTGCACCCTGGGAACCATCTCCATGATCTTTTTATTAGGCTTGGTCAGGACTAATGCCGCATTCTATTGAATTTGGGTAGTCGATAAATCTGAGTCAGTTCTCCTGACATCCCTTGTAAATGCGTTCCATTGCAACAGTTGGGGAAAATATGGATGCCCAAGAAAGTTTAATGTAACTTATAAATAGAGTCTGTTAGCTAACGTTACCTGTCGGCGACTCAGTTATGGCAGTTTGACTATTACATGCTCAGAAAAAAACTGTCTACTGTCAAATTATGTGAAAGAAAGACTTAATGTCACTACAAAGTTTTTTGAAGACACTTTATCTACACGTACATAACTTAACATAATAAAATGACAAAAAGACAATTCTCCCCGTTTGCTGTGTGCGCTACCATTTTTGCTGTGACATAAATCCAACTGATTCGATCTACACCAAATTAGCCCGAGTTTGTGTTTCGGAACCCAGATTTGATTGGCCGTTCCATTGCACTTTATCAAGGTGGAGGTCGGTTTTCCACGAGTCCCGAGCACAAGAGAATGCAGCATAACTTAGCTGGAGGATTTGACCTATTGTGCAAGTTTTGGGTTGATGGGGTAAACCAGACTGCCCACAGGAAACCCACCTGGAACCTTCTTGCTGTGAAGTATGAGTGCTTGCCACTCAGCTAATATGATGCACCCAAGAGGTGACATGTTAAGTATCACCAAACAGACTTCCTCCTTTTCATACTAACACAAGGCATTTCAAATTCTCATCAAAATCACATGTACAAGTGATTTCTGACACTGGGAAAAGAGCAGGGGGTATGTACACAGTCCTGGGGAATACCCGTGTTACAATACTATATATGCACATAAGTAAATAAACACATAAATATGTTATTAAAAGAGGAGGTTTCAGATGCTTGGCCTGTTGTGTCTTTGTCCCAATGGGAGTCTGCAAGTGCATCTGGTGTAAAAACATGCTGTAACTACACAGGCAAGTTTTTCATCAAAGTTGCTCAAATGTGTCTTTGTCACATAGATTTATCAAAGGCACTTTAATAGTTGAAATAAAATGCAAGAGTTCTTTGTAACGCGTATGACTGTATTATACAATTCTGAACTTATCATACAATATATGCAAATACAACCAAAACATTTACACATACAGTAGTGGTATATTATTAAAAGAGGAAGTTGATATCTCAAGTGCAGCTGCAGTTAAACAAATCTTAACACATAACTTCAATGGTGTGAGAGCGCCTTCTCTGGTGGCTACAGTAAATAACACTCACAAGAGTTTTTGTACAGCCCTGGTTATATTTTGTGTGACTGTGACTCTCGAGCACAGTAGTACACTGCAGTGTCTCCAGGCTGCATGTTCTGTCCATTCAGAGTCACTGTTTTACGGGAGGAATCTACATTTATACTGAACTTGTTTTTCAGTGACTCTTTGAGGAACATAGTGTGTCCTGCACGGTGATTCCCAATCCACTCCAGGCCTTTCCCAGCAGGCTGTCTGATCCAGTGAGTCCGGTAGCTGCTAACATCATATGAGACAGTACAGGAGATGGTGAGACTGTTCCCTGGCTGCACAGTCACAGAGGCTGGCTGTGTCAGTGTCTCACACTTCACACCTGTGGAGGACAGAGCACAATATTGAGGATCAAACTGAGCTGTTTAGTTGTACCAGAGTTTACTGATGTGAACAGAGACTTACAGGATCCAGCTGCCAGCAGCAGCAGAAGAGCTACAGACAACATCATCAGTGTGGAGTGCACTGTCACACTCTCACATGGGCCTTATATAGACACACAGGAGCACAGCAGTAGTTTGCATTCAAACTAACAGGGAGGAGCATTTCGTAGAAATTAAAAAATGGGTTAAAAGTAAAAATATCAATAGTTGAATTAGGCAGTGAGTATTTATGTATGCTAGTGTTGTACGTTTTTGTCTGTCTTGGAATGAGCTTCTTACTTCCTGACTAAGTTCACTGTAGGTCTGAGGTCACATAACATTTTTGAATCATTCATCTCGCCCCCACTTCTCCCTGTTTGTTGTGTATTTGTATAATTTAACCACAATATTTATTTAGCGGTCTATATATTATTATTCTTTAATATGCATTGTACCTTTAATAAAGAAATATAACAACATTAAAATACATTTTTGAATGATTATGTAAACATACAGCCCCACAGTGTAATGTTGACATACAAATATACATCTGAGAAACCAGAGGCAGAACATCTGAATAAAAAGGCAGTGAAAAGAGGAAGGTAAAACCACAAGACCAACTCACTGCACATGTATAGAACACATATTTCCCATCATCTACTGCCCCCTGGAGGTTGTGTTGGTTTTTGTACAGACTCATAATAAAGTTAAACCACTGTGTGTCGGGCACAGTAGTACACAGCAGAGTCCTCAGGCTGCAGGTTGGACAGTCTCAGAAACACCAAGCTTTTGCCATTGTCTCTGCTGATTTCTATCCGCCCTTGAACGCTGCTTGCATAGTACGTCTTACTCGCATCGTAATAAATGAGCCCCAGCCATTCCAACCCTTTTCCTTCAGCTTGTCTGATCCAGTGCATCCCGTAGCTACCAAAGTTAAACCCGGATCCACTGCAGGAAAGACTGAGAGACTCCTGAGGGGTTTTGAGCACCGGAGTAGAGGGAATGGACTGGAGGATCTGGCAACTCACACCTGACAAATAAAAACGAGTTAAACACACACATGACCCAAACGTATTGAACATGTCTGTGGAGAAGTGAACTCACAGGGCAGGGAGAGTGCCCCCATCAGGAGGACCAGTGTGTTCATCATGGTCAGACTGTGTTAGAAAGGATGTCTCTGTCACTTTATAACAGTAGACTCCAGGGATACAATATTTACATGGGGCAGGGGAGAGGAGGGGTTTGTGAGGTCGGCCTACATAGTGATTCAAAGTTATGGACCATGTTCCCTAAGCAGAGCATAAATGAGACTCACCCCGTCACTACTGGTCAACAACAGGTTAAATGTTAATTACAAAAAAATTTTGGGGTGTTTAGTAATGTATATTTCTAGTATTAAACACAAAAAGAATGAAGCTTAGAGATTAAAATGTCCAGTTGAATTGTATTGAAGGCAGATGAAAAAACTAGAAAGAGTATAAAATATATGTATAGTTATATGTATAGTTATTGGGTTACTACCTGACCTGTGATCTAGTATTATTGATTCATATTTGCTGAGAGAAATCAGAAAGGCATCTGGTGATATGGAGCTGTTTCATTTCAATACAAAAATAATCTTAGTTACAGATCTACGATGGTAAAAATGCTGGAAAATGAGGAAGTGTATACCAAACCTCCAGTTGTGGTTACAAAACTTTTAGCAAATAATGTCAGTAGTGTGAGAACTCCTCCTCTGGTGGTTATAGTGAATAACAGTCTGATGTGTTTTTGTACAGCTCTAGATATACTTTGTGTGACTGTGCTGCGTCGTTTTGCACAACAGTAGTACACTGCAGTGTCTCCAGGCTGCATGTTCTGTCCAATCAGAGACACTGTGCTAGAGCCAACATTTATACTGAACTTGTTTTTCAGTGAATCTTTGAGGAACATGGTGCATCCAGATCCACAGTGTTCTCCAATCCACTCCAGGCCTTTCCCAGCAGGCTGTCTCACCCAGTTTGTAGCATAACTACTGTGAGAGTATGAGACAGTACAGGAGATGGTGAGAGTGTGTCCTGGCTGCACAGTCACAGAGGCTGGCTGTGTCAGTGTCTCACACTTCACACCTGTGGAGGACAGAGCACAATATTGAGGATCAAACTGTGCTGTTTAGTTGTACCAGAGTTTACTGATGTGAACAGAGACTTACAGGATCCAGCTGCCAGCAGCAGCAGAAGAGCTACAGACAACATCATCAGTGTGGAGTGCACTGTCACACTCTCACATGGGCCTTATATAGACACACAGGAGCACAGCAGTAGTTTGCATTCAAACTAACAGGGAGGGTCATCAGAGGGAGACTAATTATAAAATGTGACTGAGCATGTGTGTGAAAATGTCAGTGTTAAATCATGTCAAACATGTTTTAATTCACTTCAGAACTTCTGATCATCCCGAGCTGTTTTTACTAAAGGCCTGTGGTCACATGAAGTCTTTCTTATTGACTGTATGAAGATGTTTTTATACATTCATCTCCTCTCACTTTCTCCTGTTTGGGGTTGTGGGTGACTGCACATCTATGGCCTTTAGGCAGAACACTGACTGTACTGACATGAGAAGAAAACCTGGAAGAATCACCTCCTCTAGTGCCAAGACAGGAGACTACATGCTCTATGAATTTATGTATTCATTTATTTATTTGTAGCCCCATTACCATCAACAAAGTTGTTGCTAGTTTTCCTGGGGTCCATTAAAAATTATAAAATCACTCTAAATCATTCACTTTCCTCATTAAAAAACAATTAAAAAACAAATACAATTCATGAATATTCATCACATTAAAATCATCCTCCATACAGCTCATTCATACATTTTTCTTTTAAAGTCTTTTTAGAAGAACATCTACTACTTTTTTGCCGTGTACTCCCAGACAGCAGATTCTACGCTGCTGAGGATCTAAATAATTCTGTTGTCCTCATGCAGCTAAACTTTGAAATGGGAACAATTAAATCACCAGAGTTGACCTGCCCAGTGACATGTTTGTGATAATACACACTGTACACCAATCCATCTACAAAGAATTTTGGGCTCTTTTTTAAATATGGCACTATGTATGTAGCACATATTAGCACATTGTGGTGTTTTGTTTTTTAATATAGGAGGGCTGTGTCCTGCTTCTCCTCCTTGTTTCTATGGAAATGTTTTTTCCTTTGGCTGTAATATTCCACAGTATGTCATAAAACTTCTGTATCTCCATCAAGAATGTTCATAAGTATGGTTTTAACTTTCTGTTTTCATGGAATCATGCAGTTGATTTTCCACCTCCAGAAAGTTACACACTTTTATTAATTTCATTAATTAAACGTGAAGGTACAGGTAGACTTCATTGTCCCTGTAGGTGGATTTATCCTCTGCATTTGACACATCCTTCAATGCCGTTGGGGCATCTCCTCAGGAGCAGGAGGTGCATCACTGTCGCACCCTGGGAACCATCTCCATGATCTTGTTGTTAGGCTTGGTCAGGACTAATGCCGCATTCTATTGAATTTCGGTAGTCGATAAATCTGAGTCAGTTCTCCTGACATCCCTTGTAAATGCGTTCCATTGCAACAGTTGGGGAAAATATGGATGCCCAAGAAAGTTTCACTAGCAAGGACCACGCCACAACAATGAAATACGATAAAGATGTTTATTGACGGTGAATAGATGTGATGGCTGGGGGGAGACTCAGGGTGGGGGCTCCGTCTCCAATCCAAAATGGTCACCCAGCTGATTCGGAACCCCCCCTCCTTAACGATGATGTCTTCGGACTGAAGGATGGAAGAGAGACACGGGGTGGGAGGGAGGGAGTCGAGAGAGCGGACACTGACGGTGTTGTCGGGACAGGCTGTATAAATAGGGCTTCTGGGTAATTGAAGGTGTGGTCGAGATGAGCTGTGGTTGGCTGGCGAGGCGGTTGAGGCGTGGTCCGCTCCTGAATCTAAGTTAATCATATTAACTCCACTTAATGTAACTTATCAATAGAGTCTGTTAGCTAACGTTGCCTGTCGGCGACTCAGTTATGGCAGTTTGACTATTACATGCTCAGAAAAAACTGTCAAATTATGTGAAAGAAAGTTTTAATGTCACTACAAAGTTTTTAGAAGACACTTTATCTACAAATACATAACTTAATAAAATGACAAAAAGACAATTCTCCCCGTTTGCTGTGTGCTCTACCATTTTTGCTGTGACGTAAATCCAACTGATTCGATCTGCACCAAACTAGTCCGAGTTTGTGTTTCGGAACCCAGATTTGATTGGCTGTTCCATTGCACTTTATCGAGGTGGAGGTCGGTTTTCCCCGAGTCCAGCGCACAAGAGAATGCAGCATAACTTAGCTGGAGGATTTGACCTATTGTGCAAGTTTTGGGTTGATGGGGTAAACCAGAGTGCCCAGAGGAAACCCACCTGGAACCTTCTTGCTGTGAAGTATGAGTGCTTGCCACTCAGCCAATATGATGCACCCAAGAGGTGACTTGTTAAGTATCACCAAACAGACTTCCTCCATTTCATACTAACACAAGGCATTTCAAATTCTCATCAAAATCAAATGTACAAGTGATTTCTGACACTGGGACAAGAGCAGGGGGTATGTACACAGTCCTGGGGAATACCCGTGTTACAATACTATATATGCACATAAGTAAACAAACACATAAATATGTTATTAAAAGAGGAGTTTCAGATGCTTGACCTGTTGTGTCTTTGTCCCAGTGGGAGTCTGCAAGTGCATCTGGTGTAACCCACCCAGGCAGGTTTTTCACCAAAGTTGCTCAAATGTGTCTTTGTCACATGGATTTATCAAAGGCACTTTAATAGTTGAAATAAAATGCATATGTTCTTTGTAACACGTATGACTGTATTATACACTTCTGAACTTATCATACAATATATGCAAATACAACCAAAACATTCACACATACAGTAGTGGTATATTATTAAAAGAGGAAGTTGATATCTCAAGTGCAGCTGCAGTTAAACAAATCTTAACACATGACTTCAATGGTGTGAGAGCGCCTTCTCTGGTGGCTACAGTAAATAACACTTACAAGAGTTTTTGTACAGCCCTGGTTATATTTTGTGTGACTGTGGTTGTCTGGCACAGTAGTACACTGCAGTGTCTCCAGGCTGCATGTTCTGTCCATTCAGAGTCACTGTTTTACTGGAGGAATCTACATTTATACTGAACTTGTTCTTCAGTGAATCTTTGAGTGCTCCCCTACATCCAGCACAGTGATATCCAATCCACTCCAGGCCTTTCCCAGCAGGCTGTCTGATCCAGGGAGTCTCGTAGCCAGTAGACAGAGTAACATCATATGAGACAGTACAGGGGATGGTGAGAGTGTGTCCTGGCTGCACAGTCACAGAGGCTGGCTGTGTCAGTGTCTCACACTTCACACCTGTGGAGGACAGAGCACAATATTGAGGATCAAACTGTGCTGTTTAGTTGTACCAGAGTTTACTGATGTGAACAGAGACTTACAGGATCCAGCTGCCAGCAGCAGCAGAAGAGCTACAGACAACATCATCAGTGTGGAGTGCACTGTCACACTCTCACATGGGCCTTATATAGATGCACAGCAGTAGTTTGCATTCAAACAAAAGGTAGGGGCATCAGAGGGAGACTAATTATAAAGGATGTTTTTGAGTATGTGTGTGAAAATGTTAACCAGGTTTTCTTTAACTTCAGAACTCCTTGTAATCTCCAGCTGTTTACACTTAAGAGCTGTTTAGTTGTTTCTTATTTACTGTAATTAGATGTTTTTCAATCATTCATCTTCTCTCACTTTCTCCTGTTTGGTGTAGTATGTGAGTGATACACTCTCCCAGGACTGATTGAGACTAATACTTGTTTTACATTCATTCACTTTGAGTCATTAATAATTTGTCTAATGTAGCTGTGTGCCCCGATAAGGAGTGGGTCTGGGTGTGCGTGCTGCAGAGTCACTGCTCTCTGTTTAATTAATGTGTTAATAACTCAATATAAACTAAATAACCATGGACTTGAATCACATGTATGTACTGTACAGAGCAGGAAAAAAGTCCAGGAGAACACCCAGAGATAACCCATGAGCACCTTTTTAAAATTAATATTAAGAACGTACAATACACCCAGAAGGTTCATTGTATTACGAATGAAAACTCACTTTTATTATTCAAGTTTTCCATAAGCATCACTGAGACATGTTAAGTTTCACCAAACAGACTCCCTCCTTTTCCTACTAACACAAGGCATTTCAGGTTCTCATCAAAGTCACATTCATAAGTGATCTGTGACTCTGGGAGAAGAGCAGGGGGGAAAGAACACAGCCCTGGGGAACTCCAATGTTGATGGTCCCACTGCTTAAGACACTCTTCCCCAGTCGTACATGCAGAAAACAAATGTATGCAAGAATAGTATAAGATTTGTTTCAGATTCTTGACCTGTTGTGTCTTTGTCCCAGTGGGAGTCTGCAAGTGCATCTGGTGTAAAAACATGATGTAACTACCCAGGCAAGTTTTTCACTAAAGTTGCTGCTCCTGAAAGAAAGTGGGCAGCTCAAATGTGTCTTTGTCACATAGATTTATTAAAGGCACTTTAACATTTGAAATAAAATGCATATGTGTTATACAATTCTGTGGATTTAACAGAAAATAAATCATTAAGGACTTTATCATACAATATATGTAAATACAACCACAACATTTACAAATACAATATTTTATTAAAAGAGGAAGTTGGTACCACAAGTCCAGCTGCACTTAAACAAATCTTAACACATTATTCTCTGAGTGGTGTGAGATCTCCTCCTGTGTTTGCCACAGTGAATAACAGTCCCATGTGTTTTTGTACAGCTCTACATATACTTTATGTGACTGTGGTTGTCTGGCACAGTAGTACACTGCAGTGTCTCCAGGCTGCATGTTCTGACCACTCAGAGTCACTGTTTTGGTTGAAGAATCTACATTTATACTGAACTTGTTCTTCAGTGAATCTTTGAGTGCTGCTGTACATCCAGCACAGTGACGTCCAATCCACTCCAGGCCTTTCCCAGCAGGCTGTCTGATCCAGTGAGTGTAGTAGCTGCTAACAGAATATGAGACAGTACAGGAGATGGTGAGACTGTGTCCTGGCTGCACAGTCACAGAGGCTGGCTGTGTCAGTGTCTCACACTTCACACCTGTGGAAGACAGAGCACAATATTGAGGATCAAACTGTGCTGTTTAGTTGTACCAGAGTTTACTGATGTGAACAGAGACTTACAGGATCCAGCTGCCAGCAGCAGCAGAAGAGCTACAGACAACATCATCAGTGTGGAGTGCACTGTCACACTCTCACATGGGCCTTATATAGACACACAGGAGCACAGCAGTAGTTTGCATTCAAACTAACAGGGAGGAGCATCTGTGAGAAACAAAAAAAGAGTTTTCTATTCATTCACAACTTCCCTGAACACAAATGAACAGTAAGAAGAAACCCTGGAAGAAGCAATCACCTCCTCTAGTGGTGAGACAGGAGATTACATGCTCTATAAACATAGCATACTTAGCATATTGCATTGTTTTGTTTTTAATGTACTTCTATAGTAATTTTACATTCATTCACTTGAGGTAGTAGTTTGCCTAATGTACAGTAGCTGTGTGTCCAGACGAGGAGTGGGTCTGGGTGTGTAAAGCTTTGTTCACTCCACCTTGTGTTTGAAAGTCTCTCTTCTCTGTTTAAATAGGATGAACAGAGACACATGGTGAAAATATCAGTGTTTATAATGCAGTGGTGGCACACAGATGCTCCTCCTGTGTTCAGCTGGATCATCATGGACATTTGTGAACTGTACAGAGCAGGAAAGGACCTGTGTGTACGGTTTGGAAAGTCAGAGTATGTACTTATCTTTTTGCCAAAAAACAGACTCAATTAGAAGTATGTTTTTAACTTTCTATTTCCATGGAATCATGCAGCTGATTTTCCAACTCCAGAAAGTTACATACTTTAGAATTAAAGGTGAAGGTACAGGTACACTTTATTGTCCCCGTAGGGAAATTTATCTGTGGTACATCCCAGGGAAAGCAATCTCCCAAACATATCTCCCTGGACACAACCAGGTGCTGGATTCTGACCAGAAAAGTTCCATAGTGCACTTTTAAGACTAAATTGCATTATGAGAAAGAGACAGTTTCATGCTGTCACATAGTCCCATAGTTCCATAGTCCCATAGTGCATCACATGAACACAAAACTACATTATAACCCTGTATTGGCCACTGTTTATGGGACCAAGTTATTTGAAAAACATCATGCTGAAATAAAAATGAGCAAATAGCAGCAGAATATACAACCCAGGCTAAATGCATTGTCAATTACCTCTAAATCCCACCAAAACACAGGAAATGACACCTGTTTTCAGCTAAATCTCCTGGGGGATTGGATAACTGATCATCTGTGTGATTAAATGGCTTAAAAGAATGATAATGAACAACAGTATATTCATTCTGAAGGACCCCCCTGATAAAACCTTGACACCCCCTGGCCACCCCTCACATGAAAGTCTAGCTCCACCACTGGATGTCTCTGTCACTTAATAACAGTAGATTCCAAGGACACAATATTTACATGGGGCTGTGGAGAAGAGGACTTTGTGAGGTTGGCCTACATGGTGATTCAAAGTTATGGACAATACTGTTACCTGGCATTAGCGGTGCATCCACTCTTTTCATTATTTGTAGTTCTTCCAGCGAACTTTTAACGGTTCAAGACCAACGTTTGCTCCAGGCCGCCATCTTGCAGTGCGTCATCGCGTCAGAAGGACAACCCAATGAGCATGCGCCGAATGACCGGAATTATTTTAAAGCGGAATAAACGTTTACATGATCGAGGAATAAATTAATCAGGATAAACCACCCACTTAATTCGGAATTAAGTTTAATTCCGAATAATCATTTTCAGTAGCAATTAAGTGTTTATATGGTCTTTTTAAAGAGGAATATTTTTTTTTATTCTGAATTAACTTACGTTTAATCAGAATTAAAGCTCTCATGTAAACATGGTAATTGACAGGTTAAATATTAATTCAATGTACAATGTACCCAAGAATTTTGTTGTATTATGATTGAACAGTCACTTTCACTATTCAAGTTTGTCATAACCATCACTGAGACATGTTAAGTATCACCAAACAAACATTCATAAGTGATCTGTGACTCTGGGAGAAGAACAGGGGGGAAAGAACACAGCCCAGGGGAACTCCAATGTTGATGGTCCCACTGCTTAAGACACTCTTCCCCCGTCGACCTGTTGTGTCTTTGTCCCAGTGGGAGTCTGCAAGTGCATCTGGTGTAAAAACATGATGTAACTACACAGGCAAGTTTTTCACCAAAGTTGCTGTTCCTGAAAGAAAGTGGGCAGCTCAAATGTGTCTTTGTCACATAGATTTATCAAAGGCACTTCAACATTTGAAATAAAATGCATATGTGTTATACAATTCTGTGGATTTAACAGAAAATAAGTCATTAAGAACTTTATCATACAATATATGCAAATACAACCACAACATTTACAAATACAATATTTTATTAAAAGAGGAAGTTGGTACCACAAGTCCAGCTGCAGTTAAACAAATCTTAACACATTATTCTCTTAGTGGTGTGAGATCTCCTCCTGTGTTTGCCACAGTGAATAACAGTCCCATGTGTTTTTGTACAGCTCTACATATACTTTGTGTGACTGTGACTCTCTAGCACAGTAGTACACTGCAGTGTCTCCAGGCTGCATGTTCTGACCACTCAGAGTCACTGTTTTTGTGGAAGTGTCTAAATTTACACTGAACTTGTTCTTCAGTGACTCTTTGAGGTACATAGTGTATCCTGCATGGTGACTCCCAATCCACTCCAGGCCTTTCCCAGCAGGCTGTCTGATCCAGTGCGTTCTGTAGCTTCTAAGATCATATGAGACAGTACAGGGGATGGTGAGAGTGTGTCCTGGCTGCACAGTCACAGAGGCTGGCTGTGTCAGTGTCTCACACTTCACACCTGTGGAGGACAGAGCACAATATTGAGGATCAAACTGTGCTGTTTAGTTGTACCAGAGTTTACTGATGTGAACAGAGACTTACAGGATCCAGCTGCCAGCAGCAGCAGAAGAGCTACAGACAACATCATCAGTGTGGAGTGCACTGTCACACTCTCACATGGGCCTTATATAGATGCACAGCAGTAGTTTGCATTCAAACAAAAGGTAGGGGCATCAGAGGGAGACTAATTATAAAGGATGTTTTTGAGTATGTGTGTGAAAATGTCAACCAGGTTTTCTTTAACTACAGAACTCCTTGTAATCTCCAGCTGTTTACACTTAAGAGCTGTTTAGCTGTTTCTTATTTACTGTAATTAGATGTTTTTCAATCATTCATCTTCTCTCACTTTCTCCTGTTTGGTGTAGTATGTGAGTGATACACTCTCCCAGGACTGATTGAGACTAATACTTGTTTTACATTCATTCACTTTGAGTCATTCATAATTTGTCTAATGTAGCTGTGTGCCCCGATAAGGAGTGGGTCTGGGTGTGCGTGCTGCCGAGTCACTGCTCTCGTTTAATTAAGGTGTTAACAACTCAATACAAACTGAATTACCATGGACTTGAATCACATGTATGTACTGTACAGAGCAGGAAAAGAGTCCAGGAGAACACCCAGAGATGACCCATGAGCACCTTTTTAAAATTAATATTAAGAACGTACAATACACCCAGAAGGTTCATTGTATTACGAATGAAAACTAACTTTTATTATTCAAGTTTGCCATAAGCATCACTGAGACATGTTAAGTTTCACCAAACAGACTCCCTCCTTTTCCTACTAACACAAGGCATTTCAGGTTCTCATCAAAGTCACATTCATAAGTGATCTGTGACTCTGGGAGAAGAGCAGGGGGGAAAGAACACAGCCCTGGGGAACTCCAATGTTGATGGTCCCACTGCTTAAGACACTCTTCCCCAGTCGACCTGTTGTGTCTTTGTCCCAGTGGGAGTCTGCAAGTGCATCTGGTGTAAAAACATGATGTAACTACACGGAGAAGTTTTTCACCAAAGTTGCTGTTCCTGAAATAAACTGGGCAGCTCAAATGTGTCTTTGTCACATAGATTTAGCAAAGGCACTTTAACATTTGAAATAAAATGCATATATGTTATACAATTCTGTGGATTTAACACAAAATAAATCATAAAGAACTTTATCATACAATATATGCAAATACAACCACAACATTTACAAATACAATATTTTATTAAAAGAGGAAGTTGGTACCACAAGTCCAGCTGCAGTTAAACAAATCTGAACACATTATTCTCTGAGTGGTGTGAGATCTCCTCCTGTGTTTGCCACAGTGAATGACAGTCCCATGTGTTTTTGTACAGCTCTACATATACTTTGTGTGACTGTGGGTCTCGAGCACAGTAGTACACTGCAGTGTCTCCAGGCTGCATGTTCTGTCCATTCAGAGTCACTGTTTTGGTTGAAGAATCTACATTTATACTGAACTTGTTCTTGAGTGAATCTTTGAGTGCTCCGCTACATCCAGCACAGTTGTATCCAATCCACTCCAAGGCTTTCCCAGCAGGCTGTCTGATCCAGTGTGTCCGGTAGCCAAGAGAATATGAGACAATACATCGGATGGTGAGAGTGTGTCCTGGCTGCACAGTCACAGAGGCTGGCTGTGTCAGTGTCTCACACTTCACACCTGTGGAGGACAGAGCACAATATTGAGGATCAAACTGTGCTGTTTAGTTGTACCAGAGTTTACTGATGTGAACAGAGACTTACAGGATCCAGCTGCCAGCAGCAGCAGAAGAGCTACAGACAACATCATCAGTGTGGAGTGCACTGTCACACTCTCACATGGGCCTTATATAGACACACAGGAGCACAGCAGTAGTTTGCATTCAAACTAACAGGGAGGAGCATCAGAAGGAGAATAATTATAAAATGTGACTGAGCATGTGTGTGAAAATGTCAGTGTTAAATCATGTCAAACATGTTTTAATTCACTTCAGAACTTCTGATCATCCCGAGCTGTTTTCACTAAAGGCCTGTGGTCACATGAAGTCTTTCTTATTGACTGTATGAAGATGTTTTTATACATTCATCTCCTCTCACTTTCTCCTGTTTGGGGTTGTGGGTGACTGCACATCTATGGCCTTTAGGCAGAACACTGACTGTACTGACATGAGAAGAAAACCTGGAAGAATCACCTCCTCTAGTACCAAGACAGGAGACTACATGCTCTATGAATTTATGTATTCATTTATTTATTTGTAGCCCCATTACTGTCCACAAAGTGGTTGCTAGTCTTACTGGGGTCCATTAAAAATTAAAAAACAATTAAAAAACAAATACAATTCATGAATACTCATCACATTAAAATCATCCTCCATACAGCTCATTCATACATTTTTCTTTTAAAGTCTTTTTAGAAGAACTTCTACTACTTTTTTGCCGTGTACTCCCAGACAGCAGATTCTACGCTGCTGAGGATCTAAATAATTCTGTTGTCCTCATGCAGTTAAACTTTGAAATGGGAACAATTAAATCACCAGAGTTGACCTGCCCAGTGACATGTTTGTGATAATACACACTGTACACCAATCCATCTACAAAGAATTTTGGGCTCTTTTTTAAATATGGCACTATGTATGAAGCACATATTAGCACATTGTGGTGTTTTGTTATTTAATATAGGAGGGCTGTGTCCTGCTTCTCCTGCTTGTTTCTATGGAAATGTAATATTCCACATATGGCATAAAACTTCTGTATCTCCATCAAGAATGTTCATAATTATGGTTTTAATTTTCTATTTTCATGGAATCATGCAGTTGATTTTCCACCTCCAGAAAGTTACACACTTTTATTAATTTTATTAATTAAACGTGAAGGTACAGGTAGACTTCATTGTCCCTGTAGGTGGATTTATCCTCTGCATTTGACACATCCTTCAATGCCGTTGGGGCATCTCCTCAGGAGCAGGAGGTGCATCACTGTTGCACCCTGGGAACCATCTCCATGATCTTGTTGTTAGGCTTGGTCAGGACTAATGCCGCATTCTATTGAATTTCGGTAGTCGATAAATCTGAGTCAGTTCTCCTGACATCCCTTGTAAATGCGTTCCATTGCAACAGTTGGGGAAAATATGGATGCCCAAGAAAGTTTAATGTAACTTATAAATAGAGTCTGTTAGCTAACGTTACCTGTCGGCGACTCAGTTATGGCAGTTTGACTATTACATGTTCAGAAAAAAACTGTCAAATGATGTGAAAGAAAGTTTTAATGTCACTACAAAGTTTTTAGAAGACACTTTATCTACACATACGTAACATAACAAAATGACGAAAATACAAGTCTCCCTGTTTGCTGTGTGCGCTACCTTTTTTGCTGTTACGTAAATCCAACTGATTCCATCTGCACCAAACTTGCCCGAGTTTGTGTTTCGGAACCCAGATTTGATTGGCCGTTCCATTGCACTTTATCGAGGTGGAGGTCGGTTTTCCCCGAGTCCCGAGCACAAGAGAATGCAGCATAACTTAGCTGGAGGATTTGACCTGTTGTGCAAGTTTTGGGTTGATGGGATAAACCAGAGTGCCCACAGGAAACCCACCCCGGAACCTTCTTGCTGTGAAGTATGAGTGCTTGCCACTCAGCCAATATGATGCACCCAAGAGGTGACATGTTAAGTATCACCAAACAGACTTCCTCCTTTTCATACTAACACAAGGCATTTCAAATTCTCATCAAAATCACATGTACAAGTGATTTCTGACTCTGGGAAAAGAGCAGGGGGTATGTACACAGTCCTGGGGAATACCCGTGTTACAATACTATATATGCACATAAGTAAACAAACACATAAATATGTTATTAAAAGAAGAGGTTTCAGATGCTTGACCTGTTGTGTCTTTGTCCCAATGGGAGTCTGCAAGTGCATCTGGTGTAAAAACATGCTGTAACTACACAGGCAAGTTTTTCACCAAAGTTGCTGTTCCTGAAAGAAAGTGGGCAGCTCAAATGTGTCTTTGTCGTATACATTTATCAAAGGCAGTTTAATAGTTGAAATAAAGTGCATATGTTCTTTGTAACACGTATGACTGTATTATACAATTCTGAACTTATCATACAATATATGCAAATACAACCAAAACATTCACACATACAGTAGTGGTGTATTATTAAAAGAGGAAGTTGATATCTCAAGTGCAGCTGCAGTTAAACAAATCTTAACACATGACTTCAATGGTGTGAGAGCGCCTTCTCTGGTGGCTACAGTAAATAACACTCACAAGAGTTTTTATACAGCCCTGGTTATATTTTGTGTGACTGTGGCTTTCGAGCACAGTAGTACACTGCAGTGTCTCCAGGCTGCATGTTCTGTCCATTCAGAGTCACTGTTTTACTGGAGGAATCTACATTTATACTGAACTTGTTCTTCAGTGAATCTTTGAGGTACATAGTGTATCCTGCACGGTGATTCCCAATCCACTCCAGGCCTTTCCCAGCAGGCTGTCTGATCCAGTGAGTCCGGTAGCTGCTAACAGAGTATGAGACAGTACAGGGGATGGTGAGAGTGTGTCCTGGCTGCACAGTCACAGAGGCTGGCTGTGTCAGTGTCTCACACTTCACACCTGTGGAGGACAGAGCACAATATTGAGGATCAAACTGTGCTGTTTAGTTGTACCAGGGTTTACTGATGTGAACAGAGACTTACAGGATCCAGCTGCCAGCAGCAGCAGAAGAGCTACAGACAACATCATCAGTGTGGAGTGCACTGTCACACTCTCACATGGGCCTTATATAGACACACAGCAGTAGTTTGCATTCAAACAAAAGGAAGGGGCATCAGAGGGAGACTAATTATAAAGGATGTTTTTGAGTATGTGTTTGAAAATGTTAACCAGATTTTCTTTAACTTCAGAACTCCTTGTAATCTCCAGCTGTTTACACTTAAGAGCTGTTTAGTTGTTTCTTATTTACTGCAATTTCCCCATTGTGGGACAAATAAAGTATTATCTTATCTTATCTTATCTTATCTTATCTTATCTTAATTAGATGTTTTTCAATCATTCATCTTCTCTCACTTTCTGCTGTTTGGTGTAGTATGTGAGTGATACACTCTCCCAGGACTGATTGAGACTAATACTTGTTTCACATTCATTCACTTTGAGTCATTAATAATTTGTCTAATGTAACTGTGTGCCCCGATAAGGAGTGGGTCTGGGTGTGCGTGCTGCAGAGTCACTGCTCTTTGTTTAATTAATGTGTTAATAACTCAATACAACCTGAATAACCATGGACTTGAATCACATGTATGTACTGTACAGAGCAGGAAAAGAGTCCAGGAGAACACCCAGAGATAACCCATGAGCACCTTTTTAAAATTAATATTAAGAACGTACAATACACCCAGAAGGTTCATTGTATTACGAATGAAAACTCACTTTTATTATTCAAGTTTGCCATAAGCATCACTGAGACATGTTAAGTTTCACCAAACAGACTCCCTCCTTTTCCTACTAACACAAGGCATTTCAGGTTCTCATCAAAGTCACATTCATAAGTGATCTGTGACTCTGGGAGAAGAGCAGGGGGGAAAGAACACAGCCCTTCCCCAGTCGTACATGCAGAAAACAAATGTATGCAAGAATAGTATAAGATTTGTTTCAGATGCTTGACCTGTTGTGTCTTTGTCCCAGTGGGAGTCTGCAAGTGCATCTGGTGTAAAGACATGATGTAACTACACAGAGAAGTTTTTCACCAAAGTTGCTGTTCCTGAAATAAACTGGGCAGCTCAAATGTGTCTTTGTCACATAGATTTATTAAAGGCACTTCAACATTTGAAATAAAATGCATATGTGTTATACAATTCTGTGGATTTAACACAAAATAAATCATTAAGAACTTTATCATACAATATATGCAAATACAACCACAACATTTACAAATACAATATTTTATTAAAAGAGGAAGTTGGTACCACAAGTCCAGCTGCAGTTAAACAAATCTTAACACATTATTCTCTTAGTGGTGTGAGATCTCCTCCTGTGTTTGCCACAGTGAATAACAGTCCCATGTGTTTTTGTACAGCTCTACATATACTTTGTGTGACTGTGGCTCCGAGCACAGTAGTACACTGCAGTGTCTCCAGGCTGCATGTTCTGTCCATTCAGAGTCACTGTTTTGGTTGAAGAATCTACATTTATACTGAACTTGTTCTTCAGTGAATCTTTGAGTGCTGCTGTACATCCAGCACAGTGACCTCCAATCCACTCCAGGCCTTTCCCAGCAGGCTGTCTGATCCAGTGAGTCCCGAAGCTGCTCACAGAATATGAGACAGTACAGGAGATGGTGAGACTGTGTCCTGGCTGCACAGTCACAGAGGCTGGCTGTGTCAGTGTCTCACACTTCACACCTGTGGAGGACAGAGCACAATATTGAGGATCAAACTGTGCTGTTTAGTTGTACCAGAGTTTACTGATGTGAACAGAGACTTACAGGATCCAGCTGCCAGCAGCAGCAGAAGAGCTACAGACAACATCATCAGTGTGGAGTGCACTGTCACACTCTCACATGGGCCTTATATAGACACACAGGAGCACAGCAGTAGTTTGCATTCACACTAACAGGGAGGGGCATCAGAGGGAGAATAATTATAAAATGTGATTGAGCATGTGTGTGAAAATGTCAGTGTTAAATCATGCCAAACATGTTTTAATTCACTTCAGAACTTCTGATCATCCCGAGCTGTTTTCACTAAAGGCCTGTGGTCACATGAAGTCTTTCTTATTGACTGTATGAAGATGTTTTTATACATTCATCTCCTCTCACTTTCTCCTGTTTGGGGTTGTGGGTGACTGCACATCTATGGCCTTTAGGCAGAACACTGACTGTACTGACATGAGAAGAAAACCTGGAAGAATCACCTCCTCTAGTACCAAGACAGGAGACTACATGCTCTATGAATATATGTATTCATTTATTTATTTGTAGCCCCATTACTGTCCACAAAGTGGTTGCTAGTCTTACTGGGGTCCATTAAAAATTAAAAAACAATTAAAAAACAAATACAATTCATGAATACTCATCACATTAAAATCATCCTCCATACAGCTCATTCATACATTTTTCTTTTAAAGTCTTTTTAGAAGAACTTCTACTACTTTTTTGCCGTGTACTCCCAGACAGCTGATTCTACGCTGCTGAGGATCTAAATAATTCTGTTGTCCTCATGCAGTTAAACTTTGAAATGGGAACAATTAAATCACCAGAGTTGACCTGCCCAGTGACATGTTTGTGATAATACACACTGTACACCAATCCATCTACAAAGAATTTTGGGCTCTTTTTTAAATATGGCACTATGTATGAAGCACATATTAGCACATTGTGGTGTTTTGTTATTTAATATAGGAGGGCTGTGTCCTGCTTCTCCTGCTTGTTTCTATGGAAATGTAATATTCCACATATGGCATAAAACTTCTGTATCTCCATCAAGAATGTTCATAATTATGGTTTTAATTTTCTATTTTCATGGAATCATGCAGTTGATTTTCCACCTCCAGAAAGTTACACACTTTTATTAATTTTATTAATTAAACGTGAAGGTACAGGTAGACTTCATTGTCCCTGTAGGTGGATTTATCCTCTGCATTTGACACATCCTTCAATGCCGTTGGGACATCTCCTCAGGAGCAGGAGGTGCATCACTGTCGCACCCTGGGAACCATCTCCATGATCTTGTTGTTAGGCTTGGTCAGGACTAATGCCGCATTCTATTGAATTTTGGTAGTCGATAAATCTGAGTCAGTTCTCCTGACATCCCTTGTAAATGCGTTCCATTGCAACAGTTGGGGAAAATATGGATGCCCAAGAAAGTTTAATGTAACTTATAAATAGAGTCTGTTAGCTAACGTTACCTGTCGGCGACTCAGTTATGGCAGTTTGACTATTACATGCTCAGAAAAAAACTGTCAAATTATGTGAAAGAAAGTTTTAATGTCACTACAAAGTTTTTAGAAGACGCTTTATCTACACATACATAACTTAATAAAATGACGAAAAGACAGTTCTCCCCGTTTGCTGTGTGCGCTACCATTTTTGCTGCGACGTTAATGCAACTGATTCCATCTGCACCAAACTAGCCCAAGTTTGTGTTTAGGAACCCAGATTTGATTGGCCGTTCCATTGAACTTTCTTGAGGTGGAGGTCGGTTTTCCCCCGAGTCCCGAGCACAAGAGAATGCAGCATAACTTAGCTGGAGGATTTGACCTATTGTGCATGTTTTGGGTTGATGGGGTAAACCAGAGTGCCCACAGGAAACCCACCTGGAACCGTCTTGCTGTGAAGTATGAGTGCTTGCCACTCAGCCAATATGATGCACCCAAGAGGTGACTTGTTAAGTATCACCAAACAGACTTCCTCCTTTTCATACTAACACAAGGCATTTCAAATTCTCATCAAAATCACATGTACAAGTGATTTCTGACACTGGGAAAAGAGCAGGGGGTATGTACACAGTCCTGGGGAATACCCGTGTTACAATACTATATATGCACATAAGTAAACAAACACATAAATATGTTATTAAAAGAGGAGGTTTCAGATGCTTGACCTGTTGTGTCTTTGTCCCAGTGGGAGTCTGCAAGTGCATCTGGTGTAAAAACATGCTGTAACTACACAGGCAAGTTTTTCACCAAAGTTGCTGCTCCTGAAAGAAAGTGGGCAGCTCCAATGTGTCTTTGTCACATAGATTTATCAAAGGCACTTTAATAGTTGAAATAAAATCCAAGAGTTCTTTGTAACACGTATGACTGTATTATACACTTCTGAATTTATCATACAATATATGCAAATACAACCAAAACATTCACACATACAGTAGTGGTATATTATTAAAAGAGGAAGTTGATATCTCAAGTGCAGCTGCAGTTAAACAAATCTTAACACATAACTTCAGTGGTGTGAGAGCGCCTTCTCTGGTGGCTACAGTAAATAACACTCACAAGAGTTTTTGTACAGCCCTGGTTATATTTTGTGTGAGTGTGGCTTTCGAGCACAGTAGTACACTGCAGTGTCTCCAGGCTGCATGTTCTGTCCTCTCAGAGTTGCTGTTTTTGTGGAAGTGTCTAAACTAATTGTGAATTTTTGCTTTAATGAATCTTTAGAGCTTCCTTCACTTCCAATCCACTCCAGCCCTTTCCCAGCAGGCTGTCTGATCCAGTGAGTGTAGTAGCTGTTAACATCGTAGGAGACAGTACAGGAGATGGTGAGACTGTGTCCTGGCTGCACAGTCACAGAGGCTGGCTGTGTCAGTGTCTCACACTTCACACCTGTGGAGGACAGAGCACAATATTGAGGATCAAACTGTGCTGTTTAGTTGTACCAGAGTTTACTGATGTGAACAGAGACTTACAGGATCCAGCTGCCAGCAGCAGCAGAAGAGCTACAGACAACATCATCAGTGTGGAGTGCACTGTCACACTCTCACATGGGCCTTATATAGATGCACAGCAGTAGTTTGCATTCAAACAAAAGGAAGGGGCATCAGAGGGAGACTAATTATAAAGGATGTTTTTGAGTATGTGTTTGAAAATGTCAACCAGGTTTTCTTTAACTTCAGAACTCCTTGTAATCTCCAGCTGTTTACTCTTAAGAGTTGTTTCTTATTTACTGTAATTAGATGTTTTTCAATCATTCATCTTCTCTCACTTTCTCCTGTTTGGTGTAGTATGTGAGTGATACACTCTCCCAGGACTGATTGAGACTAATACTTGTTTTACATTCATTCACTTTGAGTCATTAATAATTTATCTAATGTAGCTGTGTGCCCCGATAAGGAGTGGGTCTGGGTGTGCGTGCTGCAGAGTCACTGCTCTTTGTTTAATTAAGGTGTTAATAACGCAATACAAACTGAATAACCATGGACTTGAATCACATGTATGTACTGTACAGAGCAGGAAAAAAGTCCAGGAGAACACCCAGAGATAACCCATGAGCACCTTTTTAAAATTAATATTAAGAACGTACAATACACCCAGAAGGTTCATTGTATTACGAATGAAAACTCACTTTTATTATTCAAGTTTGCCATAAGCATCACTGAGACATGTTAAGTTTCATCAAACAGACTCCCTCCTTTTCCTACTAACACAAGGCATTTCAGGTTCTCATCAAAGTCACATTCATAAGTGATCTGTGACTCTGGGAGAAGAGCAGGGGGGAAAGAACACAGCCCTGGGGAACTCCAATGTTGATGGTCCCACTGCTTAAGACACTCTTCCCCAGTCGTAAATGCAGAAAACAAATGTATGCAAGAATAGTATAAGATTTGTTTCAGATGCTTGACCTGTTGTGTCTTTGTCCCAGTGGGAGTCTGCAAGTGCATCTGGTGTAAAAACATGCTGTAACTACCCAGGCAAGTTTTTCACCAAAGTTGCTGCTCCTGAAAGAAAGTGGGCAGCTCAAATGTGTCTTTGTCACATAGATTTATTAAAGGCACTTTAACATTTGAAATAAAATGCATATGTGTTATACAATTCTGTGGATTTAACAGAAAATAAATCATTAAGAACTTTATCATACAATATATGCAAATACAACCACAACATTTAAAAATACAATATTTTATTAAAGGAGGAAGTTGGTACCACAAGTCCAGCTGCAGTTAAACAAATCTTAACACATTATTCTCTTAGTGGTGTGAGATCTCCTCCTGTGTTTGCCACATTGAATAACAATCTGATGTGTTTTTGTACAGCTCTACATATACTTTGTGTGACTGTGGTTGTCTGGCACAGTAGTACACTGCAGTGTCTCCAGGCTGCATGTTCTGTCCATTCAGAGTCACTGTGTTACTGGAGGAATCAACATTTATACTGAACTTGTTCTTCAGTGAATCTTTGAGTGCTGCTGTACATCCAGCACAGTGACCGCCAATCCACTCCAGGCCTTTCCCAGCAGGCTGTCTGATCCAGTGTGTCCAGTAGCTGCTAAGAGAATATGAGACAGTACAGGGGATGGTGAGAGTGTGTCCTGGCTGCACAGTCACAGAGGCTGGCTGTGTCAGTGTCTCACACTTCACACCTGTGGAGGACAGAGCACAATATTGAGGATCAAACTGTGCTGTTTAGTTGTACCAGAGTTTACTGATGTGAACAGAGACTTACAGGATCCAGCTGCCAGCAGCAGCAGAAGAGCTACAGACAACATCATCAGTGTGGAGTGCACTGTCACACTCTCACATGGGCCTTATATAGACACACAGGAGCACAGCAGTAGTTTGCATTCACACTAACAGGGAGGAGCATTAGAGGGAGACTAATTATAAAAGATGTGTTTGAGCATGTGTGTGAAAATATCAGTAGTTTATGGTGTTGAACAGGTTTTGTTTAACTTCAGAACATCAGATCATCACCAGCTTTTTTCACAATTGTGGCAGTGAATGGAAACATAGTGCAGTAATGAAAGATAACTAATACAGATGAATTATGAGACACCAACAATGTGCAGGACCATGGCCTCACTGTAGCACTGAACCACAAAAGAGAATATTAGAATCATAACGTATTATTTTGCCCAAAGATACAACAGAGTGCATTCTGCCTGAACAGGGAGACGGCAACAGACAAGAGGACCCAGGAAGTGTGTGGGGTCAGAGGGCGCGTCACGTCACAACAAGCTCTTTTATAGTGTGCCACCTAGATAGACCCACCAATAAGAATATATGCTGTTAGTGGCAGAGCTGGTCTACAGGCTGAACAGTCACACATCCAGTCACAATAGGCATTCTGCTAATACATTACCTTCATCAAAACTACACATACATGGTCACATTTTTATATAGCGCTTTTTCTACCTTCAAGGCACTCAAAGCTCTTTACAACAAGGAACCACTCGCCCATTCACACACACATTCATACACCAGTGTACGCAGACACTAGGGGCGAGATGGGTAAAGTGTCTTGCCCAAGGACACAACGACAGCATTCATCTGTGGGAGCTAGTATCGCAATGTCAACATGTGGATCAGTAGAGCTGATCGTTCAACCAATGATGTTTTTTTATGTCGAGAGCCAACTGAGCTAGTGCCGCTTCAACAGCCACAGCACACCTCACACCTGGGCTCCTTCAGCCTCCTGCCCTGGCCTCCCAGCTATTACAGTCAGAGAGCACATAGTCACTTCCATCCTGGATAAAGTCAATATATAAGTGATTTGTGGTGATGTTTGAACAAACTTCACACCACTAGTTGACATTCTGCTAAATACTGTAATTGTATTGTCATTGTCATGTAAACAAATGTATGTTACAATTGCAAAGACCTTAAGGACCTATTCATGTTTAATGCAATTTAACATTCAATTATTGTACAGCCGATGCAAACCACTGGGATCTGCATTATTATTTATTAACATATTTTAAGAGGCTGAGGAAAAGAGGAAGCTGAAACCTTAAGTTCAGTTGAAGTTGCTGCTTTCATGCCACTTGTATCTACTGTATAATGGTGGACTGAGAGCGCCTCCTCTGGTGGTTACAGTGAATAACAATCTGACGTGTTTTTGTGCAGCTCTACATATACTTTGTGTGACTGTGGGTGTCGAGCACAGTAGTACACTGCAGTGTCTCCAGGCTGCATGTTCTGTCCATTCAGAGTCACTGTGTTAATGGAGGAATGATCTATACTGAACTTGTTCTTCAGTGAATCCTTCATTACAGCTGTACATCCTGCACAATTATGCCCTATCCATTCCATTGGTTTCCCAGCAGGCTGTCTGATCCATGCAGTAGCATAGCTGCTAACATCATATGAGACAGTACAGGGGATGGTGAGACGGTGTCCTGGCTGCACAGTCACAGAGGCTGGCTGTGTCAGTGTCTCACACTTCACACCTGTGGAGGAAACAGAGTGAGTGTGACACAGTCAACAGTCAATGGCCATAGTCAATCAATCAAACTCACTGTGTCCAACAGCCAGCAGCAGTAGCACATGCACACTCCTCATGGTTGGACTCGTGCTGTTCTAATGGAGACACCTTCATATTTCTTCTTTTATATCTTATAGCCATTTGCATGAGGATCATATTATGACCATTATAGCTCCGCCCACTACTGGCATCACTGGCAACATTCAAGTTTGCTATAATCATCAATGAGACAAGTTCAGTAAAACAGACTCCTTCCCTTTCACACAGGCCATCACAGAAGCTGGCAAAAGAGGAATTTGATATCGCACATCTAGTTGCTATGAAGCCTTGAGCAAACGATATCAGTGGTGTGAGAGCGCCTCCTCAGGTGGTTATCGTGAGTAACAGTCTGTTCAAAGTGTTTTTATTGAGTATTCCATTAGATATACAATTTCAAACATAATACAATAATATTTATTACGCCCAAACCCCAGAACAAACCCAACCTGTTGCACCATAAAAGAAATATACAAATAGCATTACTCACTGAAGAGGTAGTACTGTTACTCCTGTTAAATTAGTGAGGGATCAACATCTTTGCTCATACTCAAAACAGGTTGCCAAGTGCAACTTAAAACTTATTGGCACAGCCTTTTATAGAAAGTCTGATTTTCTGTAATATTAGATGTCACACATCCAGTCACAATAGGCATTCTGCTAATACATTGCCTTCATCAAAACTACACATACATGGTCACATTTTTATATAGCGGTTTTTCTACCTTCAAGGCACTCAAAGCTCTTTACAACAAGGAACCACTCACCCATTCACACACACATTCATACACCAGTGTACGCAGACACGAGGGGCGAGGTGGGTAAAGTGTCTTGCCCAAGGACACAATAACAGCATTCATCTGTGGGAGCTAGTATCGCAATGTCAACATGTGGATCAGTAGATCTGACCGTTCAACCAGTGATGGTTTTTTTTATGTCGAGAGCCAACTGAGCTAGTGCCGCTTCAACAGCCACAGCACACCTCACACCTGGGCTCCTTCAGCCTCCTGCCCTGGCCTCCCAGCTATTACAGTCAGAGAGCACATAGTCACTTCCATCCTGGATAAAGTCAATATATAAGTGATTTGTGCTGATGTTTGAACAAACTTCACACCACTAGTTGACATTCTGCTAAATACTGTAATTGTATTGTCATTGTCATGTAAACAAATGTATGTTACGATTGCAAAGGCCTTAAGGACCTATTCATGTTTAATGCAATTTAACATTCAATTATTGTACAGCCGATGCAAACCACTGGGATCTGCATTATTATTTATTAACATATTTTAAGAGGTTGAGGAAAAGAGGAAGCTGAAACCTTAAGTTCAGTTGAAGTTGCTGCTTTCATGCCACTTGTATCTACTGTATAATGGTGGACTGAGAGCGCCTCCTCTGGTTACAGTGAATAACAGTCTGATGTGTATTTGTACAGCTCTAGATATACTTTGTGTTACTGTGACTCTCGAGCACAGTAGTACACTGCAGTGTCTCCAGGCTGCATGTTCTGTCCATTCAGAGTCACTGTGTTACTGGAGGAAACAGCATTTATACTGAACTTGTTCTTCAGTGAATCTTTGAGGTACATAGTGCATCCATCACAGTGTTGTCCAATCCACTCCAGGCCTTTCCCAGCAGGCTGTCTGATCCATGCTGTCCAGTAGCTGCTAACAGAGTATGAGACAGTACAGGGGATGGTGAGACTGTGTCCTGGCTGCACAGTCACAGAGGCTGGCTGTGTCAGTGTCTCACACTTCACACCTGTGGAGGACAGAGCACAATATTGAGGATCAAACTGTGCTGTTTAGTTGTACCAGAGTTTACTGATGTGAACAGAGACTTACAGGATCCAGCTGCCAGCAGCAGCAGAAGAGCTACAGACAACATCATCAGTGTGGAGTGCACTGTCACACTCTCACATGGGCCTTATATAGACACACAGGAGCACAGCAGTAGTTTGCATTCAAACTAACAGGGAGGGGCATTTCGTAGAAATTTAAAAATGGGTTAAGAGTAAAAATATCAATAGTTGAATTAGGCAGTGAGTATTTCTGTATGCTAGTGTTGTACGTTTTTGTCTGTCTTGGAATGAGCTTCTTACTTCCTGACTAAGTTCACTGTAGGTCTGAGGTCACATAACATTTTTTAATCATTCATCTCGCCCCCACCTCTCCCTGTTTGTTGTGTATTTGTATAATCTAACCACAATATTTATTTAGCGGTCTATATATTATTCTTCTTTAATATGCATTGTACCTTTAATAAAGAAATATAACAAAATAAAATATGTTTTTGAATGATTATGTAAACATACAGCCCCACAGTGTAATGTTGACATACAAATATACATCTGAGAAACCAGAGGCAGAACATCTGAATAAAAAGGCAGTGAAAAGAGGAAGGTAAAACCACAAGACCAACTCACTACACATGTATAGAACACATATTTCCCATCATCTACTGCCCCCTGGAGGTTGTGTTGGTTTTTGTACAGACTCATAATAAAGTTAAACCACTGTGTCGGGCACAGTAGTACACAGCAGAGTCCTCAGGCTGCAGGTTGGACAGTCTCAGAAACACCAAGCTTTTGCCATTGTCTCTGCTGATTTCTATCCGCCCTTGAACGCTGCTTGCATAGTACGTCTTACTCGCATCGTAATAAATGAGCCCCAGCCATTCCAACCCTTTTCCTTCAGCTTGTCTGATCCAGTGCATCCCGTAGCTACCAAAGTTAAACCCGGATCCACTGCAGGAAAGACTGAGAGACTCCTGAGGGGTTTTGAGCACCGGAGTAGAGGGAATGGACTGGAGGATCTGGCAACTCACACCTGACAAATAATAAAACGAGTTAAACACACACATGACCCAAACGTATTGAACATGTCTGTGGAGAAGTGAACTCACAGGGCAGGGAGAGCGCCCCCATCAGGAGGACCAGTGTGTTCATCATGGTCAGACTGTGTTAGAAAGAATGTCTCTGTGACTTTATAACAGTAGACTCCAGGGATACAATATTTACATGGGGCAGGGGAGAGGAGGGGTTTGTGAGGTCGGCCTACATAGTGATTCAAAGTTATGGACCATGTTCCCTAAGCAGAGCATAAATGAGACTCACCCCGTCACTACTGGTCAACAACAGGTTAAATGTTGATTACAAAAAAATTTTGGGGTGTGTAGTAATGTATATTTCTAGTATTAAACAGAAAAAGAATGAAGCTTAGAGATTAAAATGTCCAGTTGAATTGTATTGAAGGCAAATGAAAAAACTAGAAAGAGTATAAAATATATGTATAGTTATATGTATAGTTATTGGGTTACTACCTGACCTGTGATCTAGTATTATTGATTCATATTTGCTGAAAGAAATCAGAAAGGCATCTGGTGATATGGAGCTGTTTCATTTCAATACAAAAATAATCTTAGTTACAGATCTACGATGGTAAAAATGCTGGAAAAAGAGGAAGTTTATACCACACCTCCAGTTGTGGTTACAAAACTTTTAGCAAATAATGTCAGTAGTGTGAGAACTCCTCCTCTGGTGGTTACAGTGAATAACAGTCTGATGTGTTTTTGTACAGCTCTACATATACTTTGTGTGACTGTGGCTCTCGAGCACAGTAGTACACTGCAGTGTCTCCAGGCTGCATGTTCTGTCCATTCAGAGTCACTGTTTTGGTTGAAGAATCTACATTTATACTGAACTTGTTCTTCAGTGAATCTTTGAGTGCTGCTGTACATCCAGCACAGTGACGTCCAATCCACTCCAGGCCTTTCCCAGGAGGCTGTCTGATCCAGTGAGTGTAGTAGCCAAGATCATATGAGACAGTACAGGGGATGGTGAGAGTCTGTCCTGGCTGCACAGTCACAGAGGCTGGCTGTGTCAGTGTCTCACACTTCACACCTGTGGAGGACAGAGCACAATATTGAGGAACAAACTGTGCTGTTTAGTTGTACCAGAGTTTACTGATGTGAACAGAGACTTACAGGATCCAGCTGCCAGCAGCAGCAGAAGAGCTACAGACAACATCATCAGTGTGGAGTGCACTGTCACACTCTCACATGGGCCTTATATAGACACACAGGAGCACAGCAGTAGTTTGCATTCAAACTAACAGGGAGGGGCATCAGAAGGAGAATAATTATAAAAGATGTGTTTGAGCATGTGTGTGAAAATATCAGTAGTTTATGGTGTTGAACAGGTTTTGCTTAACTTCAGAACATCAGATCATCACCACAGTGAATGGAAACATAGTGCAGTAATGAAAGATAACTAATACAGATGAATTATGAGACACCAACAATGTGCAGGACCATGGCCTCACTGCAGCACTGAACCACAAAAGAGAATATTAGAATCATAACGTATTATTTTGCCCAAAGATACAACAGAGTGCATTCTGCCTGAACAGGGAGACGGCAACAGACAAGAGGACCCAGGAAGTGTGTGGGGTCAGAGGGCGCGTCACGTCATAACAAGCTCTTTTATAGCGTGCCACCTAGATAGAACCACCAATAAGAATACTGTGCCTTGAAAAAGTATCCAACCCCCTTGAACTTTTCCACAATTTCTCACATTATGACCACAAACATAAATATATTTCATTGAGCCTTAATGCGAAAAACCAACACAAAGTTGCACACAATTGTGAAGCAGAAGGGCAGTCATACATGAGTAAAAAAATTTTTTACAAATAAAAAACTGAAAAATATGGCGTGCAATATTATCCAACCCCTCTGAGTCAATATTTTGTGGAACCGCCTTTTGCTGCAATCTTTGGGTATGTCTCTACCAGCATTGCACATCTTGAGACTGAAATTTTTGCCCATTCTTCTTTGCAAAATAGTTCCAGCTCAGTCAGATTAGATGGAGAGCGTTTGTGAACAGCAGTTTTCAGATCTTGCCACAGATTCTCGATTGGATTTAGGTCTGGGCTTTGACTGGGCCATTCTAAGACATGAATATGTTTTGTTTTAAACCATTCCATTGTAGCCTTGGCTTTATGTTTGGGATCGTTGTCCTGCTGAAAGATGAACCTCCGCCCCAGTCTCAAGTGTTTTGCAGACTCCAATAGGTTTTCTTCCAATATTGCCCTGTATTTGGCTCCATCCATCTTCCCATCAACTCTGACCATATTCCCTGTCCCTGCTGAAGAAAAGCACCCCCAGAGCATGATGCTGCCACCTCCATATTTGACAGTGGGGATGGTGTGTTTAGAGTCATGAGCAGTGTTAGGTTTCCGCCACACATAGCGTTTTGCATTTTGGCCAAAAAGTTCAATTTTGGTCTCATCTGACCAGAGCACCTTCTTCCACATGGTTGCTATGTCCCCCACATGGCTTTTGGCAAACTGCAAACGGGATTTCTTATGGCTTTCTTTCAGCAATGGCTTTCTTCTTGCCACTCTTCCATAAAGGCCAGATTTGTGTAGTGCACGACTAATAGTTGTCCTGTTGACAGATTCCCCAACCTGAGCTGTGGATCTTTGCAGTTCCTCCAGAGTCACCATGGGCCTCTTGGCTGCATCTCTGACCAGTGCTCTCCTTGTTCGGACTGTAAGTTTAAGTGGACGCCCTGGTCTTGGTAGGTTTGCAGTTGTGCCATACTCCTTCCATTTTTGGATGATGGTGTAAACAGTGCTTCGTGAGATGTTTAGAGCCTTGGAAATCTTTTTATAACCTAATCCTGCTTTATACTTCTTCACAACTTTATCCCTGACCTGTATGGTGTGTTCTTTGGACTTCATGGTGCTGACTGCTCCCCAATACTCTCAAACAAACCTCTGAGGTTTTTACAGAACAGCTGCATTTATACTGAGAGTAGATTACACACAGGTGGACTCTATTTAATTGTTAGGTCAACATTGGATCCTTCTAAAGCCTCTAAAAGCAATGTGTTGCACTCAGAAAAAAAGGGGGTTGGATAATTTTGCACGCCCACTTTTCAGCTTTTTATTTGTTAAAAAAAATTAGATCATGTATGACTGTCCTTCTGCTTCACAATTGTGTGCAACTTTGTGTTGGTCTTTCACACAAAGGTTCAATGAAATATGTTTATGTTTGTGGTCATAATGTGAGAAAATGTAGAAAAGTTCAAGGGGGTTGGATACTTTTTCAAGGCACTGTATATGCTGTTAGTGGCAGAGCTGGTCTACAGGCTGAACAGTTACACATCCAGTCACAATAGGCATTCTGCTAATACATTAACTTCATCAAAACTACACATATATGGTCACATTTTTATATCGCGCTTTTTCTACCTTCAAGGCACTCAAAGCGCTTTACAACAAGGAACCATTCACCAATTCACACACACATTCATACACCAGTGTACGCAGACACTAGGGGCAAGGTGGGTAAAGTGTCTTGCCCAAGGACACAATGACAGCATTCATCTGTGGGAGCTAGTATCTCAATGTCAACATGTGGATCAGTAGAGCTGATCGTTCAACCAGTGATGCTTTTTTTATGTCGAGAGCCAACTGAGCTAGTGCCGCTTCAACAGCCACAGCACACCTCACACCTGGGCTCCTTCAGCCTCCTGCCCTGGCCTCCCAGCTATTACAGTCAGAGAGCACATAGTCACTTCCATCCTGGATAAAGTCAATATATAAGTGATTTGTGGTGATGTTTGAACAAACTTCACACCACTAGTTGACATTCTGCTAAATACTGTAATTGTATTGTCATTGTCATGTAAACAAATGTATGTTACGATTGCAAAGGCCTTAAGGACCTATTCATGTTTAATGCAATTTAACATTCAATTATTGTACAGCCGATGCAAACCACTGGGATCTGTATTATTATTTATTAACATATTTTAAGAGGCTGAGGAAAAGAGGAAGCTGAAACCTTAAGTTCAGTTGAAGTTGCTGCTCTCATGCCACTTGTATCTACTGTATAATGGTGGACTGAGAGCTCCTCCTCTGGTGGTTACAGTGAATAACAGTCTGATGTGTTTTTGTACAGCTCTACATATACTTTGTGTGACTGTGGCTCCCGAGCACAGTAGTACACTGCAGTGTCTCCAGGCTGCATGTTCTGTCCTGTCAGTGTCACTGTGTTACTGGAGGAAACAGCATTTATACTGAACTTGTTCTTCAGTGAATCTTTGAGGTACAGAGTCTGTCCTGCACGGTGATATCCAATCCACTCCAGGCTTTTCCCAGCAGGCTGTCTGATCCATGCTGTCCAGTAGCTGCTAACAGAGTATGAGACAGTACAGGAGATGGTGAGAGTGTGTCCTGGCTGCACAGTCACAGAGGCTGGCTGTGTCAGTGTCTCACACTTCACACCTGTGGAGGACAGAGCACAATATTGAGGATCAAACTGTGCTGTTTAGTTGTACCAGAGTTTACTGATGTGAACAGAGACTTACAGGATCCAGCTGCCAGCAGCAGCAGAAGAGCTACAGACAACATCATCAGTGTGGAGTGCACTGTCACACTCTCACATGGGCCTTATATAGACACACAGGAGCACAGCAGTAGTTTGCATTCAGACTAACAGGGAGGAGCATCAGAGGGAGACTAATTATAAAATGTGTTTGAGCATGTGTGTGAAAATATCAGTGTTAAATCATGTCAAACATGTTTTAATTCACTTCAGAACTTCTGATCATCCCGAGCTGTTTTCACTAAAGGCCTGTGGTCACATGAAGTCTTTCTTATTGACTGTATGAAGATGTTTTTATACATTCATCTCCTCTCACTTTCTCCTGTTTGGGGTTGTGGGTGACTGCACATCTATGGCCTTTAGGCAGAACACTGACTGTACTGACATGAGAATAAAACCTGGAAGAAGCAATCACCTCCTCTAGTGCCAAGACAGGAGACTACATGCTCTATGAATTTATGTATTCATTCACTGATTTATGTATTTATTTGGAGCCCCATAAACTTCCACAAAGTGGTTGCTAGTCTTAAAAAGTATAAAATCATACTAAATCATTCACTTTCCTGAGTACATCACAATTTAAAAACAAATACAATTCATGAATATTCATAACATTAAAATCATCCTCCATACAGCTCATTCATATATTTATATTTTAAAGTCTTTTTAGAAGAACATCTACTTCTTTTTTTGCCATGTACTCCCAGACAGTAAAGGACCCTCCCTCTTAAAGGTTCAGGCCACACGTAACAGGCTACCGGCAGGCACACGGGCCTACTGCCACATAAATATTAGCATATTGTGGTGTTTTGTGTTTTTAATGTACCGCTCTAGTAGTTTATTCATTCACTTGAGGTAGTAGTTTGCCTAATGTACAGTAGCTGTGTGTCCAGACGAGGAGTGGGTCTGGGTGTGTAAAGCTTTGTTCACTCCACCTTGTGTTTGAGAGTCTCTGTTCTCTGTTTAAATAGGATGTACATAAAGACACATGATGAAAATATCAGTGTTTATAATGCAGTGGTGGCACACAGCTGTTTCTCCTGTGTTCAGCTGGATCACCATGGACATTTGTGTACTGTACAGAGTAGGAAAAAAGTGCAGGGCATGACCTGTGTGTACTGTTAGGAAAGTCAGAGTATGTATCTGTTTGACAAAAAAATAGGCTCAATTAGAACTATGTTTTTTCATTAAGTGTGTGTTTATTGGGCTGAAAAATCCAGAAAAAACATGTGTTTTTACTGTGAGCAGCTTTGCATATCCACAACATGGACTCTTGTTTGGTTTGGAGCCGAGGTAAGGCAAGTTTATTTGTATAGCACAATTCATACACAAAGTAATTGAAAGTGCTTTACAGAATAAGAAAGACATTGAAATCACAATACAAACACATCAAAACATAAATAATCATCATAAAATTAACATTAAAACAGAGAAGAGTGCGGAGGAAAAACCTTTAAGTCATATGCACAGCTAAACAGAACCGTATGGATTTAAGCAGAGTCAAAGTGGAGGCCTGTCTTATATCTACAGGAGGACTGTTCCAGGTTTTAGCTGCATAAAACTGAAACACTGACTCCCCATGTTTAGTCCTGACTAACTAGCAGGAGGCTGGTCCCTGAGGTCCTCAGAGTGCGAGATGGTTCATATGGCACTAACATGTCACAGATGTACTTTGGTGCTCGGCCATGGAGAGACTTGTACACAAGCAGAGTCGCTTTAAAGTCTATTCTCTGAGCCACAGGAAGCCAGTGCAGAGACCTGAGCACAGGACACATGTGCTCGTACTTCCTGGTTCGAGTCAGGACCCGAGCTGCAGCGTTCTGTATGTACTGCATCTGCCTCACGGCTTGTTTGGAGAGGCCAGTGAGCAGGTGTGACAGGGGTCTATTCCTGGGTAATGGCAATGACATAGTCAGAAGGATGTTTTTGATTATTTAATTAATGATGTTCCAAAAAAAGTTTCAAGAATACTTCTGTCTACAAGTCCTGGTCCAGATTGACTGACAGAGGGAGAGTGGCCCTCTTTTATCCACCAAGGATTTAACACACAATAAACGACTGAGAACTTCACACAATATATGCAAATACAAGCAACATTTACAAATAAGACATAATCATTAAAAGAGGAAGTTGGTACCACAAGTCAAGCTGCAATTAAACAAATCCAAACAGATGACTTCAGTAGTGTCAGAGCTCCTCCTCTGGTAGATACAGTGAATAACAGTCTGATGTGTTTTTGTACAGCTCTACATATACTTTGTGTGACTGTGGCTCTCGAGCACAGTAGTACACTGCAGTGTCTCCAGGCTGCATGTTCTGTCCATTCAGAGTCACTGTTTTGGTTGAAGAATCTACATTTATATTGAACTTGTTCTTAAGTGAATTTTTGAGTGCTGCTGTACATCCAGCACAGTGATATCCAATCCACTCCAGGCCTTTCCCAGCAGGCTGTCTGATCCAGTGAGTCCAGTAGCCAAGAGAGTATGAGACAGTACAGGGGATGGTGAGAGTCTGTCCTGGCTGCACAGTCACAGAGGCTGGCTGTGTCAGTGTCTCACACTTCACACCTGTGGAGGACAGAGCACAATATTGAGGATCAAACTGTGCTGTTTAGTTGTACCAGAGTTTACTGATGTGAACAGAGACTTACAGGATCCAGCTGCCAGCAGCAGCAGAAGAGCTACAGACAACATCATCAGTGTGGAGTGCACTGTCACACTCTCACATGGGCCTTATATAGACACACAGGAGCACAGCAGTAGTTTGCATTCAAACTAACAGGGAGGGGCATTTGTCATAAACCATAAAACTAGAAGGACATTGGGCAGAATTTAGTTAGCTTATGTATTTTATTATTTTGCAAATTATCCTGAAAATTATGTTCAAAATGTACATAATGACATATAAGATTTGGCACCAATTTATTTTGGGTGAGGCACTGGACTAACTGGCAGTGGACACCAGGGCAAATTTAAGGCAAGTCATTTATAAAGTGACTAAAGAGCAATGGCCCCAGAATAGAACCCGGGGGTATGCTCTCATGGATTTTTGTGAATCTATAGTAAGAGTCTACTTTGTATTTCATTTCAGTCCACTCCAGGCCTTTCCCTGCAGCTTGTCTGACCCAGTTTGTAGCCCTGGCGACGCGGCGCAGTTGTGGCACACTGGTTGACAGTCGCACCAGAAGCAGGGGGTGCTGATCCCATGGCTCTGGGAAACGGCGAGGTCTGGGCGGGAGTAGCTGTAAAGCACGCAGCTGGAGCGCCATGCCACCTTCACCTTGAGCCTTTCCTAGCTGCCTCGGAGAAAGTGTGCTTGGTGGGGGTCAGCAACACTCAAGCGGCCGTCCCTTGTCTGCCAAGTTGAATCGCCCGGGCAGACTGCACGGACCCCACCCATTTATTTCTAAACAGTTTCCAGATCCTCTTGAACTCTCTTTTCAAAGTTCTTTTCAACTTTCCCTTACAGTATTTGCCGACTATCTGTCTCATGCCGGTATTTAGCCTTAGATGGAGTTTATCACCAAAAAGTTACCAAAGTAACGAGTAACATAAAAAGTTACTTTCCATAGAGGGTAACTAAGTAAAGTAAGGGATTACTTTTTAAAGAAGTAATGAGTAATGAGCAAACACTACTTTTTTAATGTAACTTCCCCAACACTGTGTATTGTATGCTGCCTAAAACAAGAATTTTCCTTCAGGATGACATGTATCTATCTAGTTCCCAGAGCATCTATTGGGCTGAGTGGAGAGAACCGTTTGGCCTCTTTTCCATTTTTTCATTCAGGTGCCAGTGCCCATTGAGCAAAGTGTCTCAGACAGACGGCACAATGATAAAGAAGTAATCTAGGGAGATGCAGGCCTCCTTTCTTGACTGGCATTTACATTTATGTCACTTTTATTCTGAGACGTTTTCCATTCCAAAAAGATTACTTGCAAATGAGGTCAGATTTATCAAAATATTTTTCGGAGTATAGTGACTGGTAAATATTGCAGTAGAGTTTAATTTTGGTACATAGTTCATCTTTCAAATGTTAACTTCACCCTACAGACATGGGGTTAATGATGACAATGTTTGTGTGTCTAAGGTTTTTTGTTTTGTTTTTTTGTGTTGTTTTTTTTTCGCGTGTGTTTATTGGACTGAAAAACATAGACATGCATCCTTAAAATAGCCTGGAAAGAGGAAGTTGATACCACAAATCGTGCAACAGTTGAGCCAATCAACGAGTGCCTCCTCTGGTGGCTATAGTCTGATGTGTTTTTGTACAGCTCTACATATACTTTGTTTCACTGTGACTGTCTGGCACAGTAGTACACTGCAGTGTCTCCAGGCTGCATGTTCTGTCCATTCAAAGTCACTGTTTTCGTTGAAGAATCTACATTTACACTGAACTGGCTCTTCAGTGAATCTTTGAGGTACATAGTGTATCCTGCACGGTGACCTCCAATCCACTCCAGGCCTTTCCCAGCAGGCTGTCTGATCCAGTGTGTGTGGAAGCTATCAACAGAATATGAGACAGTACAGGGGATGGTGAGACGGTGTCCTGGCTGCACAGTCACAGAGGCTGGCTGTGTCAGTGTCTCACACTTCACACCTGTGGAGGACAGAGCACAATATTGAGGATCAAACTGTGCTGTTTAGTTGTACCAGAGTTTACTGATGTGAACAGAGACTTACAGGATCCAGCTGCCAGCAGCAGCAGAAGAGCTACAGACAACATCATCAGTGTGGAGTGCACTGTCACACTCTCACATGGGCCTTATATAGACACACAGGAGCACAGCAGTAGTTTGCATTCAAACTAATAGGGAGGAGCATTGGAAACTACCAAGTAACAGTAACAGTAACAGTAACAGTAACAGGAACAGTACTAAAGTAAATATAAGTACAGGGTCAGCTCTATGTCCCCATGGCTCTATGTTTAAGTCTAATGTGTCATTGTTTCAATATTTACACATGGATGTTTTTTTAGGGGAAAATGCTTCATGGCAGGTGTAGAGTAGATCCTGGACCACTTCACAAACCCGTCCCAGTCTGTGAGAGCCTGAGGCAGTGTGTCTGACCCTCTGACCTACAGTGTTGTGTTCTCCAGGGGACAGCCCTGCCCCTTCCTCTATCCTGAGTCTCCAATAGGCAGAGGCCTACTCCAGACCCCGAGCGGATCTGGACCCCAACCCCAATTTGAATGCGTCAGTTCAGGTACATTAGTTATCGACGTTGTTCATGGTCAGACTCGCTCATCAACTTTAGGTGTAATACCTAATATTGACCTCTAGTGCAGTGATTGTATAAATACCATAGACTGTATATATAAATGGACTTACCTAACGTGCTAGCCACTGTATTCCAAATAGGAAATGAGTATGGGGGCTCTTCCGGCTCCTTCTGACCCTGGCTCCTATTGACTTACATTGGAATATTGTTCCTCCTCTCTCTGTAACTGCTGCTCGTCATTTTGGTCTTAAAATGTCCGTATTAACCCACTCTACATGATCCTGATGTTTTTATTTCACGATTTTGTCTGTTTACAAATATACTATTCCTAAAATTGAGCCTGGCTCCAAATTTGCCCCTGTAACCACTAGCATCACAAGCTTCATTTGAGTGGAGCCGAACGCTGTGGGTGACATCACACTCGCTAGGTGCACTTCTTTAGAATTAGACAAACTTTACTGATCCACAAAGGAAATTATTTGGACACATGTCCATGATGGAGAGCAGTTTGTCCAGTGTCCTCCTGTCCCTCATTGTGACAAATGTCACCAGCTCACAGTTGATCACATGACCAACTTTACCGATCAGTTTGTCAATCCACCCAATGTCCCTTTTCGTGGTGCTGCTTCCCCAGCAGAACCACAGCAAAGTACATGTGCTGGCAAACAAACAGTGAATCTGCGTTTCCCTTTAATAAGGACCATGACAGAGACAGAAGTTTTGCAGCCTCCAGCTGTCCTCTCTGCTCCCTGCTAATTTTATATCCATAAATTCACAGAGGAGCGCGTATCGCAGCAGGACTCATATCTGCCTCACTCTTTAATAGATATTTCATGCCGCTGGACTTATTTTCCCGCTAAAGCTTTAGCTCTGCTGTGCAACATGTATACAAACAGTGCTGTGTGATGCCGTCATCAGGCCGTGGCTCTGAGAACTTTGTGGTGTGAGAAGCCTACACAAAGGTCCTAGTGTCAGTGTGTGTCAGTAAATCACAGTAGGCCAGTTGTGTGATAAACATTTATGAAGATCAATCAGTAGATTCGAATGCGGTCTCTCCTATGCCCCAGGACACACATGACAGCTGAAATGTAAAGCAATGGGGAAAAGCACTAGATTTGACGTCAAATTTTCTCAAAATTCAAAACAAATTTTCTCAAAACAAAAGGCTCTCCCATAGAGTCAGTGCACTCCGACCCATTTGATAACATTTGGTATTGATACTGATGTCACAACATACTCTGGGGGTGTGATGCTACCTGTAAGCATTGCTTTGTCTGAAGCTCTGTTACTCAGTAAGACCAGAAAGAGCTGATTTAGCTGGAACTACAACAGGTGAGATGTATGATATAAAATTACAGTCACAAGCTAGCATTAGCAAACAGTTTTTCAGTTAGTCATCTAACCTTTTTGTTGAAAATCAGCAAAGGCTTATAGGACACCGGAAGACAAAAAAAAAAAACACTCACATATAAAATGTAGGTAACAAAATCATAAACAAAAATCTTTGAAATCATTAAAACCTTCTAGCTTCTAGTTCTTCTGGCTGTGTAACTGAAAACATTGATGCCCCGCAAAAATGTAACTCACTTTAAAATGAGATTGGAAATAAATTGGTCGATATGACTGTAGACAGACCTTGTGAATAGGTCTGTGAAAATGTGATGACAAAGATCAAATCCATGATCGCAGCTTAGGTTCCAATATAATACACGAAGAGCACTGGAAACGTTATAATATTACAATGGTAGGGAATATCCAGCTGCAGTTTATCACTAAAATTAGTCCTTTACAAATGTTAGTGGTGCGAGAGCTTCTCCTCTGGTGACCTGAGGGAATAACACTAGAGTGTTTTTGTACAGCACTAAATATACTTTGAGTGACTGTGATGAGCGGGGCTGCCTGACACAGTAGTACACTGCAGTGTCTCCAGGCTGCATGTTCTGTCCATTCAGAGTCACTGTGCTAGAGCCAACATTTATACTGAACTTGTTTTTCAGTGAATCTTTGAGGAGCATGGTGCATCCAGATCCACAGTGTTGTCCAATCCACTCCAGGCCTTTCCCAGCAGGCTGTCTCACCCAGTTTGTAACATAACTACTGTGAGAGTATGAGACAGTACAGGGGATGGTGAGACTGTGCCCTGGCTGCACAGTCACAGAGGCTGGCTGTGTCAGTGTCTCACACTTCACACCTGTGGAGGAAACAGAGTGAGTGTGACACAGTGAGTTTGATTGACCCATATTCAGTCAATCAAACTCACTGTGTCCAACAGCCAGCAGCAGCAGCAGCAGCGCACACACACTCCTCATGGTTGGACTCATGCTGTCTTGTCTTCCTGCTGCTTTTTTTTTTTTTATCACTGACACATTTGCATAAAGTAGAATGCCCCTCCCCCATGCTTCTTATAAATCACTGCAGAAAGTTTATGAAGGACACCTATTGCCCTGGAACATTTTCTGACAATAAATGAATAAGCCTGCTCTTGGAGTTTCGTTGTCTTTAATTGAAACCATAACCACTGATTTCTTCAAACTAAACAGACTAAAAATGTGCGAACCTTACCTGTCACGGGTTTAATTCATTTTAAATCTGCACTATCCAGACATCTGATTAACTGTCCACCTTCATATATCATCAAAAAGGGAAAACAGCCTGTGAACGTTGTAATTTAGACCTTTACTACATGTTCCGAAATACATGTAAGATTATTCGTTCATATTTCAGTCTTTTCTCAAATGTTAATGCTCCTGTGCACTCTGAACTGAATTCAACTATTAAAATATAATTTGCTAATAATACTACTGTTGACAATACTGCTATTTAATTCTATGCATCATTTACAAGAATGTTATTTTACAACCATAGTCAGAGGTGGGTAGTAACTAAAAATTGTACTTAAGTAAGAGTAACGTTATGTCAAAATAATATTACTCATATAAAAGTAAAAATACTCAAGTAAACAAGTATGTGGGAAAAGTACTACTTAAGTAAGTAAATTAAAGAGTAACTGTCAGGAGATAAAATCTGATTTATAACTCGAAGGACTAAAGTTAAATAATGCACAAAATCTGTTATTTTCAGAGGACAAACACAAAAATGAGACAAAGTAAATCGTATCTGAAGGAGCAGTGCAAGAAACACAAATGTTCAAATCTTTTCATATTGTCACATTTGTAACTTGTAGACTTACTCACAGTGAAAAGAGGAACCACATCTTTTACTTTAATAAGATGACTGTACTTTTACTTCAATAAAAATAATACTCAAGTAGGAGTAAAAGTATGTTGCTAGAAAATTACCATGAAAAGTACTTGTAAATATAAGTGAGTACTACCCACCTCTGGCTTTTGCGTAATGTAAATCATCCGAGAATGCTGATACATAAATTAGTTTCTAATATAGGACAGAAATGAGGAAGTCGTAACCACAAGTCCAGCTGCAGTTTATACACCTGGTAAATTCTATAATCTTTTTGCATTTTTCACTTTTTAACTGCCCCCTGGAGGTTGAAGTAGGTTTAGCAGCAGACTCAGACTCAAGAAAAACAAAAAACTGGTATGGCAGCGGCTGAGATAGAGAACTGGTGGTGCTGCTGTGTCGTTGGGCAGGACACTTCACCCGCCTGTTGATACTTTGCAGCTGAAGTCACGGACATTCCTTGGAGGGATGAAGCTAACCGTAGGCACTGCTCTGTCTGAAGCTCTGTTAGACTTTAATCTGACCACAAAGAACTGACTTATCTGGAACTACAGGTTTAAATCCATTTTGTATTTTTCTTGAGTTTTCAGACAATTTTAAACCTTTTTTGACAGTGTTTGCTATTGTGAGCATTGTGTCTCCATGGTGACTGCTGAACATTCCCCCACAGAGCTATATGTAGAACACCCCCAGCGTGATGTCACTGCATAGTATCAATATAAATGTGTGTGTTGCCATGTTGCCGTCATCCAGGTGCAAACAAATTGTAAAGTATTGTTTGAAAACGCAATATATGTTAACTCTAAATAGTAATTATCATGTATTTAAAGGTACACTACGTAACTTTCTGGTCAAGTGTCAACCATTTGCTTGTCTCTCTGGAGATGTTATTGCTTTGCCTGGAATAGCAAAAGGAGAAATTTAATTTGTCAACTGGACAGAGTTTATTTGGTTGAATACGTTTCGCAGCTCATCCAAGCTGCTTCTTCAGTTCTGGTCAGATGCTGGTGGACACTGCTTTATATCTGCTTGAAGGGAGGAGCTTGATTACAATGAAATTACTCTGAGACAACACATATTTAAATACAGTTTCAGTTAGTCAGGTGAGTCTATTCAATATGGAGTTGTTTATAGTTTCTGTTAGTTAGGTGGGTCTATTCAATATGGAGTGGGAGTGGGGGAGTAGTTAGCATATCCATTCAGGGCCATGATGGTGTTTTCACACCTCTGGACATGTCCTGGCTAGTCCCATTGTTTTCCCAGTTTGTTTTGATTTAGGTTTGAGGATAGAGTTATAGATGGAGACAAATTATGTCTGAGACCTCCATTTCTGTTCAAGGAAGGATTCTCTTTCTTGACAAAAATAGCTTCTTTAACTCCCCTCTCAAACCAGTTCTTTTCTCTGGCCAAGATCTGGACCTCACTGTCCTCAAAGGAGTGGCCTGTGGCTTTTAGGTGGAGATGTACGGCAGATTGCGGCCCACCCTGGTTTTCCCGTCTGTGTTGATACATCCTTTTGTGAAGTGGCTGTTTTGTTTCTCCAATGTAGCGCTCACTGCAGTCTTCACTACACTGAATGGAGTAGACCACATTGCTTTGTTTGTGGCTCGGTGTTTTGTCCTTAGGATGGACCAGTTTTTGTCTTAAAGTGTTTGTGGGTTTGAAATAGACTGGGATTTCATGTTGTCTGAAGATCCTCTGTAGTTTATCGGAAACGCCAGCCAGGTAAGGAATAGTTACACCCCTTCTCCTGGGCTCTGGTTCTCTGTTGTCCTGTTTTTTTGCTCTCTTCGTTTTATTGAAAGCCCATTTAGGATATCCACAAACGGAGAGGGCTTTCTCCACGTGTTGTTCTTCTTTCTCCTTTCCCTCTGCGCTTGTAGGAACCACTTGGGCCCTGTGTTGTAATGTCCGAATGACTCCCAGTTTGTGCTGAAGTGGGTGGTGTGAATCAAAAAGCAGATATTGGTCGGTGTGTGTGGGCTTCCTGAAGACCTCTACCTGGAGTCGCCGGTCTTCTCTTATTGTTACTGCACAATCTAAGAAGGCCAATGTGTTGTCCTTGGCATCTTCACGTGTGAATTTGATGTTCGAATCTACAGAATTGATATGTGCAGTAAAAGGTTCCAAATCTTGAATTTTGATTTTGGAGAAATTATCATCAACAAAGCGATACCAGTGCGTGGGTGGAGTGCCTGGATATGAGGCCAGGGCTCTGTTCAAATTGTTCCATGTATAAGTTTGCAATGATCGGGGAGACCGGTGAGCCCATCGCACAGCCGTGGATTTGTCTGTAGAAGTTTCCTCTGAACTGGAAATAGGTGGTACTTAAACAAATTTCCAGCAGTTGGCAGATTTGGTCGGGTGAAAGTTTGGTTCTCTCTTCTAGCTTGGTATCCTCCAGTAGTCTCCTCCTTGCTGCCTCCACCGCTACCGATGTAGGGATACAAGTGAAAAGAGAGGTCACATCAAAGGAAACCATAGTCTCATCCCGGTCAAACTGGAGATGCTTGATTTTGTTCACAAATTCGGCTGTGTTCTCAATGTGGTGCTCCGTGTTACCCACCAGCGGAGCCAAGATGGTTTTTAGGTGTTTGGCCACATTGTACGTGATGGAGTCTGTGCTGCATACAATGGGTCTGAGTGGTACTCCTTGTTTGTGGATCTTTGGGAGGCCATAGATGCCAGGGATGGCGTCACCAGGATACAGTCTGTAATATAGCTGTCGATCAGTGACTTCTTCCTTCTCCAACTTCTGCAAGCCTGGAATGTTCCACAGTATCCGATTAAGCATCTATAATCTCCATGAAGACAAGTAGGTGACGGTACCAGGACAAGTTACAGGTCAGATCTGTGGAGAGGCGAGCCCACTTTTAGCAAGAATGCATGTTTTTATATGTATTTTAGCACAGTTAAAACAGCAGTATTTAAAAGAAAGATTGTTTATGGATAGTTGTGTTTAATGCCATACTGTGGAACATTCTAGGCAAAACAATTAGCTCTCCATGGAGACAAGCATCCGGTGAACTCCCCAGAAAAGGTACAGAGAGCAACTTTAATTTCAGATCATACGATACGTAGTTGAACAATGTCCTATATTACGCAAAATTGACTCTTGTGAGCTTTAAGTCATGTTAGACATGACACAAACCTCATCAAAAACAGACCTGGAGTTGTGTTTTGTTTCATTCACACATGTTTGAGTAACACTTTATTATTAGTCTGTCTACATCTCCAAAGCTCAAAATGCTCTGTTCCACCTTGTGATGTCATACAGCTACCTTTTACCTTTTGTTCAGTAGAGATTGGCAATTTATTATTAAATTAAATGATCCAAATGATTCTAGTGAAGGTGTATGGAGTTTAAAAACACAGTGGAGCACTTCCTGGTTTACCGCATGACATCACAAGGTGGAAAAGGCCCTTTAAATTTGACAATGACTTGATATAGCGTAATACTGCTTATGTGATTTGAGTTGAAAGGGCCCGTATTACACAATTTTCAGATCTATGTTATAATGTTGTTTCCTCATCACAAACAGACCTGGAGTTCACCAGAATCATTTCGACGTTTTCAGCTCTGGAATCGCCAATCTATCCTGAACTAAAGGTTAAATGTAGCTGTTAACTTGAAAACTACCACTTCATGACATCACAAGGTGGAACAGAGCATTTGGAGCTTTGGAGATGTAGACAATAATATAATAATAATAATAAAGAGTTACTCAAACATGCGTGAATGAAACAAAACACAACTCCAGGTGTGTTTTTGAGGAGGTAATAACATTCTAACACGGCTAAAAGCTCACAAGAGTCAATTTTGCGTAATATAGTACCTTTTAATGATGAAATTGTTTGCTTGCACACATTTTGATACCAGTCTCGTGCAAGGGCGAAGGCAGCAGCTGCTATCGGATGTCACCATCGCATGTTATTCTGTGTATGGTCTTATCCTGTCGCTTTCATAATGCCGCCACGGTTATGCAATTAAAATATAATCTCGACTGGACGTTTTATCTTATTTCGGCGCACATGCTATGAGAATTAAGCACGTCTACGTTTTGTTACGCTCTGTTTTATTTGTGTTGATGAAATTGAATATTGAAATGAAATGAATAGAGATTTACAAAACACAATTTAAGAAGTTTACAATTTCTGTAATCTGTTCAGTAATCTGTCTCACATTTATTCAACTACAGGTGTTATTTATTGGTCAAAAATATTGTTACACCTCTCCACAAATCTAACCTGTAATTTTACTTTCAAGTCTCCATGGAGATTCATAAGTTTATGGCCAAACTGTGGATCATTCTGGGCATATCTCCATGAAAACAAGCAGGTAAGAGACCCTCCAGCAGATAAGTTACACAGTGCACCATTGACTGATTGTTTTATTTCAAGCATATGCAGAGCACACAGAAATGCCTACATTTTTCAGTTTACATATATATATTATAACAAATATTACTTACAAAAGAAAAGAAAATGCCCTGCTTGCTCAAAAGGGAGTGAGAAGAAGTAAAAATATTTATTTACTTTCACCCCCATTCAATATTTGCAACTAAATGAGGTATGCCATCCTACCATTCCAATATATATTGCTTTGTTTTTTACTTTCTAATAATTATAGCGATATCAGCTAATGCTAAAATTCTGTTACATACACGTATAGTACAGAATCAGATACACATATAAGATAAATACACAACAACATTTATCATTTCTCCGCTTGACATTGCGTCAACACTATTTCTTTATATTCTGCTTTGAATCGGGAAATGGAAGAGCGTGTGTGTGTGTGTGTGTGTGTGTGTGTGCGTGTGCGTGTGCGTGTGCGTGTGCGTGTGTGTGTGTGTGTGTGAACGGTTCTAATCACACGTTTTTGTAGTTTACAGATGGAATACAAAAAACATTCCATTTCTGAAATTTTGGTGAGGGGATTTAAATTCAAGAACAATATTTTGAGAACATTTGAAGAATAGAAAGTTCAATTTCTAAATTCCAAATCAGGAAACACACATTAATCTTGCGAGCTGATGTTATGCCGTACTATACATGTACATAGTATAACATAGTCCATGCTAAGCCTCCGCTATCTCTCCCCCAGATTTATCTTGCTTTTCTGGACCAAAGCTGTCGAGATAATCCACATCGCGATGCACTTGACCGCTGTCCACTCATGAACCAAAAGGGAGAAAGGAAATAAGAAGAAGAAAAAGAAGAATTTCGATTTTTTTTATGATTTTATTTTTTATCGATTTGCAAATAAAACAATTCTGCGATCATGAGTTTAAAACAGCCGTGCATTTTTCTCAAAGGAGCCACCAAGAGACATGTGAGTCACTGTTGCTTGAGTATGATTCTGCCTTTATTATTCAAATTGTATTGAAACTGTAAATGTTTTTATGTAAATATAAAAAATGTTTTATACTTGAAACTTTTTTTTTTGCAGAGAAGACTTACGAATGATGAAATTGATGGTAAATACGATTATGGATTTCATATTTTCTTTAGAATAGTTGTTTGTGGTGACGTAATGTGTGTTCATGGCAGGAGTCTTGTATCCAATCACAATTATTAGCTGGTCATTTTAGTTGTGATTATTTTGTAGTATATTTATTCAACTATCAGATTGCATCTCAGATAAAAAATAAATTTAAAAAAAAAAAAATCAATAAATAAACCAAAAATCTGATGCCATTATATAATTTTAGGGCTTAAACTAAAAAAAAGAGACATTTTGTACATTGACAAAAGCCACAAACCACAACATTTTAAATAAACTTTTAGTCTTGGTCCTGAAATTTAAATTAAAAAGGAAAGGAAATAAAAGGAAAAGGAAGGAAAAAAATATTTATGTATTTTTGTTATATTATTTTCAGTTTCTGCTCTTTTTAGCACTGACCTTTCAACTATTTTTGAAAAAGACTAACAGAACATACACTTTTGAAAAATTTAAGAGTTACCATTTAAAGATGCACTGTGTAACTTTTTCGTTGGGTTTGGGGTCCGTCGCCTGCTTGTTTCTATGGATATGTCATTGGTCTGTCTGGAATGTTCCACAGTATGACAAACAGATCTACCTTACATTTATTCAATTACAGGTGGTTTTATAGCTCAAAAATGCTGAGAACAACAGGCATTCTGAGCGGGGTTGCCTCTCCACAGATCTGACCTGTTTGGTCTGGTTTGGTCTCCATGAAGATAGAAAGGTTTAATGCCATACTGTGAAACATTCCAGACAAAGCTAAAACATCTCCATGGAGAAAAGCATTTGGCAGGCCCCCCACTAAAGTTACACCTTTAAGTTAAATTATTGTAATTTTCTGTAAATGTTTTTATTTATTTATGCCCATCAGTCCATTTGATTGGCCGTTTTTGAAAGGATGTTTTGCCGCCCTAAGTTCTTGTGATGGTTTTATTGGTTTTTTTTTTTTTTTTTTGTAGAATTGCGTGAGGCGTTTGTGGAGTTTGACAAAGACAAGGACGGCTACATCAGCTGTAAAGACCTGGGGAACCTGATGAGGACCATGGGCTACATGCCCACAGAGATGGAGCTCATCGAACTGAGCCAGAACATCAACATGAACTGTGAGAGGCACACAGCACACTTCACACACATTACACAGATTATTACCACCTCATCTTTATGCTGTTTCAACTTTCTGTATATAAAACTGAAAACAGAAAGTGCGTCCATGTTTTAAAGGTTGTATAGAGGATTTTGCAAGGAAGGAGAAATCCAGCGACTGTCCTTTTTCAAATGTTGCACATACGTGAAAGCGCCACCCCCTCCTCCACAGTAAAAAGTAAAGTAAAAACGCCTCCTCCTGCCTCCACATGCTCAGAAACAGCTAAATTAGGTTTATCTAATCTAAGCAAAAATCAAAGTAAAAAACAATAATCAAGTACAGTCAACTTAAAGCTCCTGATATTCAGAGTCAAGAGTGAAAAAAAAGATTTAAAAAATATGTTTCATTTTTGGAGAAAGTTTCATACTGTGGCTTTAACTAGACGCTATAATGCAGAGGTTTCCAAAATAGTATATTTTACAATTATGACACTGTATTTAAAGGTGAACTATGCAGCTTTTTCAAGAGAAGGTCTGCTACCTGCTGCCACGGTATACAATAAGCCAAGAACATGTCAGATCTGTAGACAGTATTTAATCATTTAATAAAGGAAAGATAGCTAAGTTTAATGCCATACTGCGGAACATACAGGAAAACGGTGACACCATACCCCTTTAATCTATTTTCTTTTATTTTAAGGACCCACACTGATACATTCTCTGATCTGTAGTAACATTGTTTCCTCATCACAAACGTACCTGGAGTTGTTTTGTTTTATTCACACATGTTTAACACACAAACCTGCACATTTAGGCTGAGTTCTTCTCTCAAACAGGAAACCTTGTGATGTCATACAGGAAGTGCTCCACTGTGTTTTTAAAGCCCATACACCTTCACTAGAATCATTTAGATGATTTCAGCCATGGAATTACCAATCCCTCCAGAACAAAAGTTAAAAGGAGCTGTTAAATTGAAAACTACAGCTTCATGACATCACAAGGTGGAAAAGAGCATTTTGAGCTTTGGAGATGTAGACAGACTAATAATAAAGTGTTACTCAAACATGTGAGAATGAAATAAAACACAACTCCAGGTCTGTTTTTGAGGAGGTAACAACATTACAACATGGCTTAAAGTTCACAAGAGTCAATTTTGTGTAATATAGGAACTTGAAAACTGCACATTTAGTGAAATTAGCCCCACGAACACACTAAACTATTCTAATAATAAATATTTGAAAATACTTTAAATAAATACTAGCGTCAACAGAGTGGATCACACTTCATATTTGCTGAACACTCTCCTTTGCTGAACCCAAGCCTAGTAAAGAAAGTAAAGCAAGGTAGGGCATCTGACATAAAACCTAAATCACAGCAAATAAGATGGCAGTAGTGTATCGCTTTGGCCTGTCACGATAATTACTATATGAACTTATCGTTTAATATATGCAGTGGTGGAAAAAGTTCTCCATTTTGTAAAAGTATAGGTACCTGAGCAAAAAATACTCAAGTAAAAATAAAAGTATCATGTGAAAAATAAAATCTACTCAAGTAAAAGTATTAAAGTATCCCATTTAAACATGTACTTAAAGAGTAAAAAACGTAGAGATGTTGATAAAGATTTGCCGATTTTTATTTGTATTTTTTTATTATATAAACATGTTAAACATGTTAAAAATGTGTTAAAAAATAAACACTCAAACTTTCAGCAGGTCTCAGACAATAATAAAAAAATACTTTAAATATAAATATTTCACTTTTCAGTCCTGTTCAAAAATGTAGAGGAGTAGAAAGTACAGATGCCTGCTCTCAAATGTAGTGAAGCAAAAGCATAAAGCAAAAAGTATCCACTTTAAATGTACTTGAGTAAAGTACAGATACCATTTTTTATTTTTTATTTTTTTTTACTTAAGTATAGTACTTTTACTTTGTTATATTCCACCACTGAATATAATTTTTGGGAGTCAGTATTTATCGTGTGTACATTTTCTTTGCAATACTGGGAAATTTTGGGTTATTTTTTGGCTATATGTATATATATACTGTATATAGCTATATACTGTATTTTAACAATATTGTAGATTTAGAATAGTTTTTATGGTTTAAATGTACTCTTGTGAGCTTTAAGCTATGTTATAATGCTGTTACCTCTTCAAAAACATACCTGGAGTTGTGTTTTCATTCATGTTTGAGTAATCCTTTATTATTAGTCTGTCTACATCTCCAAGACTCAAAATGCTCTGTTCCACCTTGTGATGTCATGAAGCGGTAGTTTTCAAGTTAACAGCTACTTTTTAACTTTTGTTCTGGAGAGATCGGCAATTCCAAGGCTGAAATCATCCAAATGATTTTGTTCAAGCTTATCTTTTACATTTAGTTCCAGGGCTGAAATTATCCAAATGATTCTAGTGAAGGGGTATAGATCTTAAAAACACAGTGGATTATTTCCTTTACCCCCACATGACATCACAAGGTGGAGCACAGTGTTTTTAGGTTGAGAAAAGAACTCAAGCCTAAATATGCAGGGTTTGTGTGTTAAACATGTGTGAATGAAACAAAACACAACTCCAGGTATGTTTGTGATGAGGAAACAACATTATAACATAGATCGAAAAATAGCATAGTAAAACCCTTTTAAATCTGCTGTTGGGTTTTGGTTTTCAGTGACATACATTCGTTTCAATATCATAATTGATCGTGTATATTTACTTCAGCCATGTATTGTACTAAAAATTAATTGTCCTGTTATCGTGGCAGGCCTATAGTATTGTGTGTAACTGAACTTCTTTCCAGTCCATGTCTGGACTCACTTCGATACTGATTCTGATTCTAATCCGCATTACTTCGGTTGCAGTGGGCGGCCGGGTGGATTTCGAAGACTTTGTGGAGTTAATGACTCCAAAGCTCCTGGCTGAGACTGCTGGGATGATTGGCCTAAAGGAGCTCAAGGATGCGTTTAAAGAGGTGGGCAGAGATTTTCTATGAGGATACATCAGTGGTGGAAAGTAACAAAGTACAAGTAGTAAAATGTGGTACTTAAGTCAAGTTTTTTGGTATCTGCACTTTACTTAAAGAGCTCATTTTATGCTCTTCTCTGATCTATGTTATTATGTTGTTTCCTCATCAATAACATCCCTGGTGTTGTGTTTTGTTTCATTCACAAACATTCATGCTCCTGATTGGCTCTTTGGTTGCTATGATACACCCAGTCGGAATTCCTAATATGGAACTCAGCTCCAAATTTGCCCCTGTAACGGTTAGCTTCGATGAGCTTCATTTGACTGAAGCAGAATGCTATGGGTGACATCACACTCCCTTAGTCCACTTCTTTATACAGTCTGTGATACAAAGGCACTTCTGGATGTTGAGTGTTTTGAAAATTGATGATTTTCAGCAGCACAAATATACATTGAAGCTTTACTTTCACTTTAATGTAGCCAACCAAAACAAAACTTGCTAGTCTGGAGAGATGGCAGTTTTTCATCTGATCTAAAATGAGAAAACACGGGACTCCCTAAATTCACTGCATTTTGTTTGGGGGCGGGGCTTAGTTCCGTCTCAATCAAAGCTAACTATTTTCCATGGAGAGTGAGTTAATTTTATAATCAGCAGATGTAACTACAGCAAATATTAAGAGTCAGAGACATGGACAGTATTTTTGTGTGATCCATTAAATACAGTTAACTAATAGACTTGTTTATTTATAATTTTCTTTTTAGCAGACCTATCCAAAAACCCTAAACTTACCTATTCCTAAACCTAACCCTTATAATAACCCTAACCTTAACCTGATGTCAAAAAAAAGCTCCGCTCACTGTCAGAATGCCTGTTTTTCTAGATATTTTTGAGCTATAAAACCACCTGTAACTGAATAAATGTAAGGTAGAAATGTTAAAGTCATACTGTGGAACATTCCAGGCAGGGCAATGACATACCAATAGAAACAAGAAAGCGACAGACCCTAAACAAAAAGTTACACAATGAATCTTAAGGCTAACTTATATAACTTGACTATAGCGACTAGCATGATTGATGCAAATTTGGTAAAGGACTCAGCACCTGGTAATCGTACTTTTACCTGCATTTTCATACTATATTCCTGTGTTTTGATGTTTTTTTAGTTTGATATTGACGGAGACGGCTCAATCACCATAGATGAGTTGAGGCACGCCATGGTGAAGCTTTTGGGCGAGCATACCAATCAAAAGGAGATCGAGGCGGTGGTGAGGGAGGCGGACAACAACGGAGACGGGACAGTGGACTTTGAAGGTAAGTTGTGAGTGTAGAACATTAAAGGGGACATATTACGCAAAATTTACCTTGTGTGTTTTTAATGTTATAGTGTTCGTCACGTATCTAGTTTTATTCTGAAAGGTTTTGAGTATTTCCATTTTGGAGATGTATTGTTCTTTCTTTAGAACAAATAAAAATACTCAGTTTCAATTTTTGACTTAAAGATGTGCTATGTAACTTCGAAGGTGGAGGGTCCACTACTTGCTTGTCTCCATGGAGATGTTATTTCTCCCGGAATGTTCCACAGTAGGACATTAAACATATCTCCCTTGTTCAATCCTAGTTTGTTATAGCTCAAAAACACCTAAAAAAAAAAACATTAATTCTTACCATGTGCGGGTTTGCCTCTCCATAGATCTGATCATTAACCTGTCTCCATTGTGATTACCCTGTTTATTTCTATACTGTTGAAGGCAAAACTGTAATATTGCCATGGAGACAAACAGGTGGCACATTTCACCAGAAAAGTTAAGTCAAATAAAAATAATAAAAATAATAATATTCTTTTAAAAAACTGTCCTATCACAGCACAGATATATTAAGATATATGAAGCTGCTGAGTGCTGTCTGCATCTAATAAGTGTCTTTAGCCTCTGTGAACCAGTCAGTAGCGCAATTAGCATGCTAGTTGTTGTTAGCACAGTTACGGCAAAACTCAAAAAAAAAAAAAAAAAAATCAGTTGAGAACCGTTTCTCTACACACTTAAAGTTGCACTGTGTAACTTTTCTGGCGGAGAGTCCGTCAAATGCTTTTCTCCATGGAGATGTTATTGCTTTGTCTGGAATGTCTCACAGTATGGCATTAAACCTTTCTATCTTCATGGAGACCAAACCAGACCAAGTTACAGGTCAGATCTGTGGAGGGGCAACCACTCTCACAGTCAGAATGTTGTTTTTCTAGGTATTTTTGAGCTCTAAAACCACCTGTAATTGAATAAATGTAAAGTAGAGCTGTTTAATGTCATACTGTGGAACATCCCGAGCAGCGGAATTACATCTCCATAGAAACAAGCAGGTGACGGACCCCCCTACTGAAAAGTTACACAGTGCACCTTTAAAGTGACATTACACTATTTTGGGTTTTGAAATGAGATATGTTGAGATATTTTATTACTTATTTCTATTTTATTTAATTTTTTTTGCTACTTATTTAGAATTTATTACCATTTATATTTTTTATTCTTTGTCATTATATTATATTGTGATGTGTGAGCTACTGTGTCCAAGTAATTTCCCTTGTAGATCAGTAAAGTTTGTCTAAGTCCAAGTGTAAGAATAATGCAAAAATGTGGTTAAAAGTATTTTGAAACGCCAGAATGGAGCATAATATGTCCCCTTTAAGACAAATTCAAATTACAGAAACAGATAATGATGGAGCATTCTTGTCTTTGCAGAGTTTGTGAGGATGATGTCACAAAAATGAACAAGGATCACATTATAACGGCTCTGTATGTACTACACTTGGAATTCATATGAGGAATATTTATTTTATCGTTTCATTTTTAGAGAGAATATACACATATTTACCACAGCTATTCTATTTCATGTTAACTGAATGCTACTGACTAGATTAACCTAAAACATGCTTTATTAACCACCCTAGTTAGATTTCAACTGAGAAAATTACATTAATGATTTGCGTTTATGATTGTTATGTTGAAGGTGCACTGCATAACTTTTTGGTTGGGGCATTTTTAAATATGATCATGTATCACTTATTTTCTCATTGTTTAGGATACTGTATTTATAACATAATAGCCAAAAACACATTTGGTAAACTAAATATTTAATAGCTGGATATTATTGTCGTTTTGTGCCTTTTGTTTGGTATGCAACGTTTGGGAGTAATATTAATGTAAATAATGAGAAAATTAAAATTAAAATTATAATAATAAAGTAATTGCTACTTATTGCTTCTTATTATAATCATATAACATGTTGTATCCTTAATTTTGTGTTATTTTATGTAAATTATATTAAAATTATATTAAAATGTGCACTTGTCTGATTATTGATTGCACTATCTTTCATTTATTCAATTACAGTTGTTTTTATTGTCAGAATACATTGAAAACAAGAAGATGTGTAGGTTTAATGCCATACCGTGAAACATTCTAGACAAAGCACAAACAAAAATGAAAAGTTAAATCATTCACCAGTTGTTTTAAAAGCAGATGATGCCGCAGCACATTACTGGTCAGATCTGTGGAGAGTGTGAGTGTGTGTTAGAAAACTGTGGTGCCCAATAAGAGCTGACGTCGCCATAAGTGTCATCACAAAAAAGAGTCGCCATCTCTTATGGATAGCTGCAGATCACACTAGGGAGTATTATGTTATTTTTTTTTTAATTTTGTTTGTTTCTTCTTCTTCTTCTTATTCTTCTTATTCTTATTCTTATTCTTATTATTATTATTATTATTATTATTATTATTATAGAGAATCCTTCCTTGAACAGAAATGGGGGTCTCAGACATCATTTGTCTCCCATCTATAACTCTATCCTCAAACCTAAATCAAAACAAACTGGGAAAACAATGGGACTAGCCAGGTTAGGTCCAGAGGTGTGAAAACACCCATCATGGCCCTGAATGGATATGCTAACTACTCCCCCACTCCCACTCCATATTGAATAGACTCACATGACTAACAGAAACTGTTAACAACTCCATATTGTATCACCTGACCAACTGAAACTGTATTTAAATATGTGTTGTCTCAGAGTAATTTTCATTGTAATTAGCTCCTCCCTTCAGGCAGATATAAAGCAGTGTCCGCCAGCATCTGACCAGAACTGAGGAAGCAGCTTGGATGAGCTGCGAAACGTATTCAACCAAATAAACTATGTCCAGTTGACAAATTAAATTTTCTCCTTTTTTTTTTTTGCCATAGGTGAGGGTAGGAACGTAGATTGACCGGTAAATTGAGAGCTTTGCTTTTTGGCTCAGCTCCCTCTTCACCACAACAGTCCGGTACAGCGACCGCATCACTGCCGACGCTGCACCAATCCGCCTGTCAATCTCACGCTCCATCCTCCCCTCACTCGTGAACAAGACCCCGAGATACTTGAACTCCTCCACTTGAGGCAAAGACTCCCCACCCACCTGGAGAGGGCAAGCCACCTTTTTCCGGTCGAGAACCATGGCCTCGGACTTGGAGGAGCTGATCTTCATCCCAGCCGCTTCACACTCGGCTGCGAACCGCCCCAGTGCACACTGGAGGTCCCGGTTCGATGAAGCCATCAGGACAACATCATCTGCAAACAGCAGAGATGAGATCCTGTGGTTCCCAAACCGGATCCCCTCCGGCCCCTGACTGCGCCTAGAAATTCTGTCCATGAATACAATGAACAGAACCGGTGACAAAGGGCAGCCCTGGCGGAGTCCAACATGCACCGGGAACATGTCCGACTTACTACCGGCAATGCGAACACAGCTCCTGCTCCGGTCATACAGGGACCGAACAGCCCTTAACAAAGAGCCCCGGACCCCATACTCCCAGAGCACTCCCCACAGGACCCCACGAGGGACACGGTCAAATGCCTTCTCCAGATCCACAAAACACATGTGGACTGGTTGGGCAAACTCCCATGAACCCTCGAGCACCCGATGGAGAGTATAGAGCTGGTCCAGTGTTCCGCGACCGGGACGAAAACCACACTGCTCCTCCTGGATCCGAGGTTCGACCATCGGCCGGATTCTCCTCTCCAGTACCCTGGAATAGACCTTACTGGGGAGGCTGAGGAGTGTGATTCCCCTGTAGTTGGAACACACCCTCCGGTCCCCCTTCTTAAACAGAGGGACCACCACCCCGGTCTGCCAGTCCAGAGGCACTGTCCCCGACCGCCACGCGATATTGCAGAGACGTGTCAACCAAGACAGCCCCACAACATCCAGAGACTTAAGATACTCGGGACGGATCTCATCCACCCCCGGAGCCTTGCCACCAAGGAGCTTGCCAACCACCTCAGTGACTTCAGCCAGGGTGATGGACGAATCCGCCTCCGAGTCCCCAGCCCCTGCTTCTTCCTCAGAAGGCGTGACAGTGGGGTTGAGGAGATCCTCAAAGTATTCCTTCCACCGTCCGACAACATCCCCAGTCGAGGTCAACAGCTCCCCACCCGCACTGTAAACAGTGTTGGTGAAGCACTGCTTCCCCCTCCTGAGGCGCCGGACAGTTTGCCAGAATTTCCTTGAGGCCGTCCGATAGTCCTCCTCCATGGCCTCTCCGAACTCCTCCCAACCCCGAGTTTTTGCCTCCGCGACCGCCCGGGCTGCAGCACGCTTGGCCTGCCGGTACCTGTCAGCTGCCTCAGGAGTCCCATGAGCCAACAAGGCCCAATAAGACTCCTTCTTCAGCCTGACAGCATCCCTTACTTCCGATGTCCACCACCGGGTTCGGGGATTGCCGCCGCGACAGGCACCACAGACCTTACGACCACAGCTACGAGCAGCCGCATCGACAATAGAGGCCGAGAACAAAGCCCACTCGGACTCCATGTCCCCAGCCTCCCCCGGAATCTGGGAGAAGCTCTCCCGGAGGTGTGAGTTGAAGGTCCCCCTGACAGAAGGCTCTGCCAGACGTTCCCAACAGACCCTCACAATACGCTTGGGCCTGCCAGGTCTTTCCGGCTTCCTCCCCCGCCAGCGGACCCAACTCACAACCAGGTGGTGATCAGTTGACAGCTCTGCCCCTCTCTTCACCCGAGTGTCCAAGACACGCGGCCGGAGGTCAGATGACACGACAACAAAGTCGATCATCGACCTCCGGCCTAGGGTGTCCTGGTGCCACGTGCACTGATGGACACCCTTGTGCTCGAACATGGTGTTCGTTATGGACAAACTGTGGCTAGCACAGAAGTCCAATAACAGAACACCGCTCGGGTTCAGATCAGGGAGGCCGTTCCTCCCAATCACCCCTCTCCAAGTGTCACTGTCGTTGCCCACGTGGGCGTTGAAGTCCCCCAGTAGAACAACGGAGTCCCCGGTCGGTGCACTGTCCAGTACCCCTCCCAGAGACTCCAAGAAGGCCAGGTACTCTGCACTGCTGTTCGGCCCGTAGACCGACACAACAGTGAGAGACCTGTACCCGACCCGAAGGCGCAGGTACGCGACCCTCTCGTTCACCGGGGTGAACTCCAACACACAGCGGCTGAGCTGTGGGGCAATGAGCAGGCCCACACCAGCCCGCCGCCGCTCCCCGCGTGCAACGCCAGAGAAATAGAGAGTCCAGCCCCCCTCAAGGAGTTGGGTTCCAGAGCCCAAGCTGTGCGTGGAGGCGAGGCCGACTATATCTAGTCGGTAACGCTCAACCTCCCGAACGAGCTCGGGCTCCTTCCCCCCCAGCGAGGTGACATTCCACGTCCCCAGAGCTAGTCTCCATGTCCGGAGATCTGGTCGCCGAGGCCCCCGCCTTCGACTGCCGCCCAGATCACTCTGCACCGGCCCCCTATGGATCCTCCCGCGGGTGGTGGGTCCACGGGAGGACGACCCCATGTCGCTCCTTTGGGCTGTGCCCGGCCGGGCCCCGTGGGGGAAGGCCCAGCCACCAGACGCTCGCCGTCGAGCTCCCACCCCAGGCCTGGCTCCAGGGTGGGGCCCCGGTAACGCCAATCCGGGCGACGTAGCTGGTCTTGTTCTAATACTCATCATAAGGGGCTTCTGAACCGCTCTTAGTCTGACCCGTCCCCCGGGACCTGTTTGCCTTGGGTGACCCTACCAGGGGCACGAAGCCCCCGACAACATAGCTCCCGGGATCATTCGGGCACTCAAACCCCTCCACCACGTTAAGGTGGCGGTTCAAGGAGGGGTCTTCTTCTTATTATTATTATTATTATTATTATTATTATTATTATTAATAATAATAATAATAATAAGAATAATAATAATAAGAAGAAGAATAATCTTCTTCTTCTTCTTGTTATTATTATTATTATTATTATTATTATTCTTATTCTTATTCTTCTTATTCTTCTTATTATTATTATTATTATTATTATTATTATTATTATTATTATTATTATTATTATTATTTAAAAGGGACAGTGCATATTCATGAACAAATACTTGTAAATATGCCAGAATTAGCCCGAAGGCTACGTTACATCTGTAGTCCCTGGCAGGTCAAAGAGATAGAAACAACATAAAACAACTTCACACAGTGACAACTCATAGGAAACAGCACAATAAGACACAATCATGACATACAGCACTGACATTTACACAGAAGCATAACATTAGTGATCACAGATCTGATTTGTCTTAAGCCATCGTTTCAGATTGGTTTTAAATGTTCTGAATGTGGTAGAGTCTCTTATTGCAGGTGACTGAATGTTGTGCGTCTTTAAGGTGTTACACAGTCACCTCTAGTAGAGGCTCTTGTTACTCTACCACTAGTACTGAATTTGGGCATAATGAAGTCACCCAAAGGTGCTGGAGCGAGTCCATTTAAGACCTTATATACTGAGCAGGCAAGTTTAAATTTTCTAAAATTTTCAAAACTTAAGATATTATATTTCTGAAGTATGAGACAATGATGAAAAGATAAAGATTTTCTGTCAAATATTTTTAAAGCTTTTTTAAAAAGTGATTCTATTGGTTTTAAGGTTGTCATACTTACTGCAGTATTCAATGTGAGAAAAAATCATGCTGTGGAGAAACATTTTAGCTGCATTTTCTGGCAATGATGATCTAATTTGCTTAAAGTTATGACTATTAAAATTAAGAATTTTTGATATGTTTTTTTACATGTTTTTTAAAAGTTAATGTGGAGTCCAAGGTAACACCAAGATACTTGAATTCATTTGTACCAAAATGACAACAAAACACAGCTAAATCCTATGATATGTATCAGTGAATAAGAAAATAAAACTGAACTAAATATGTAAGTAAACACGGTGAAAGAAGTTGATCTGGAATATGGATATGGACGGCAATATGCAAAATAAGCGATTAAAAATAGCTCAACATGCACAAATTACTCCAAATGCAACTTCAGCTTTTGTTTCATTCACACATGTTTGAATAACCCTTTATTATTAGTCTGTCTACATCTCCCAAACTGAAAATACTCCTTGTGATGTCATGAAGCAGTATTTTTCAAATGAACAGCTCCTTTTACCTTTAGTTCAGTAGAGATTGGCAATTCCAGGGCTGAAATTATCCAAACAATTCTAGAGAAGCATGGAGTTTAAAAACGCAGGGGAGCACTTCCTGTATTACCACATGACATCACAAGCTGGAACGGAGCGTTTTCCTTTTGAGAGAAGAACTCAGCCTAAATCTGCAGGGTCTGTGTGTTAAACATGTGTGAATGAAACAAAACACAACTCCTGGTGTGTTCATACAGTAGAACTCACTGTATAACAGATAACGTCACACCCATCTGTTTTAATTAGTATTGGCCTGTTGATACTTTGCAGGTCAAGGTCAGGAGTGAGGCCTTTCCTCTTGTGTTCACATGGCTCCTCCTGGAGGCTGCTGTGATACTGCAGGACACAAAGGAGAGACACTTTTGGCTCGTCATCTCCTCAAAATGCCCTGACACAGATCTCCTGACCCTACCTGACTACTTTCTGTTTAGATGTTGTTGCGTCACCTTGAATGTTTCACAGTGGCATTAAACATCTTGTCTTTATTTCATTACGTGCTTTTGTATTGCTTAAAAATAGCTTCCATTCTGTATTGTAACTGTAAGTAGGCTTGTCTCTCTGACCTGTAAGTTGGTCTGGTAGCGTCACTTGTTCTCCATGGTGATAAAATAAATGCCATACTGGGAAACATTCTTGGCAAAGCAATAACATCTCTATGAGGATAAGCAGGCAGCTGTTCAGGGCTGGGAATGAACCAGCAACATGTTGGTTTGGGAGTGGAAATGTGACAATATAGGAAGTAAGGAGTAATATAGAACTGTTCAGGTGGTGGGTTTGCCGCCTGCCACTCATTGACTCTGCTTTTGAACCCCTTCATCAAGCAAACATTTTTACCAAACTAGACCTCCGCAACGCTTATCATCTGGTCCGCATCCGCCAAGGAGATGAATGGAAGACTGCATTTAATACCCCCATTGGACATTTTGGTTAATTTTTGCATTTTGGTCTCGAGCCTATTTTTTGAGTCCTCACCTGTGTTGCCTAACACAGTCAGACATTTTAGCTCATAGCAATAGGGCCAAAGTGCCTTATTGCTATGAGCTTCCTCTCTTGTGTTCTTCTAAATAACTAATTGTGTGTGTTGTGTTTGTTGTGCGGTAATAATTATATTTCCCATTAAAGTTTTCCAAATGATATGAACATCTTAAACTAAATCCATACCTATCACCATCATAATGCAGCTTAACATGTCTATCTTGCCTGTTTGGCTGATAAGAACTGAATGAGTTGTTCCGCAGCTCATTAAGTTCTTTTTTTTCTTTTTTTGATGCTCAGTAAAATTTACTTTAAGAGAGGGAATGCAGACAGGCTTAATGGCAGTGCCTCTTCTGTGATTCACAGTCTGTGTCGATGCCATCTTGAGCCTTGCGTTTTGTTAGAGAGTGGAGTGTCGTAGAGTGGCTCTGACCTTGTGTCTGTGTACAGTTGAACCCTCTGTTTAGTCTGGGCCACCAGCAGTGGGCTTTAATGCTGGCCTTCTCTGGACGTGGTAGGATGCTACTGTTGCCTGGTCCAGTTGAATCAGCTCTTGCCTTCTTCCTTTTTTATTTATGAACCTGTGGAGGTGCCCATTCCAGGTGGGTTCTGACTCACCTGTCTTCCCTTTAGATAGTATAATGTCCAGGGGAATTTAGTCTAACCCTCTTACCCCCTACTTCAGGACAGGACCTGCGTATTTGGGAGTTCTGCCATGTCCTTTTCCGTCCAGCCAGTCTTGAATTGGTTTGATTCTTTGTCAAACTTGAAGACTGATGGGGAGCACAGCTGGGAGCATGTTCCATTTTGTTTGTACTAGGTCCAGGTGAATTAGCTCTTTCCCTCTTTTGATGTTCTTTCTCAGAATCCAGAGATGTGCACATTCCAGGGGAGTTCTGCGTCATCCTTTGCTGGTTCACTATTTCTGAACTGCTGTCCTTTACCGACAGATTTGAAAACAGGTGGCAAAGAGAGTTGATTTCATCTTCCCTTTTCATTGTATAATGTCCAGGGGAATTTAGTCTAACCCTCTTACCCCCTACTTCAGGACAGGACCTGCGTATTTGGGAGTTCTGCCATGTCCTTTTCCGTCCAGCCAGTCTTGAATTGGTTTGATTCTTTGTCAAACTTGAAGACTGATGGGGAGCACAGCTGGGAGCATGTTCCATTTTGTTTGTACTAGGTCCAGGTGAATTAGCTCTTACCCTCTTTTGATGTTCTTTCTCAGAATCCAGAGATGTGCACATTCCAGGGGAGTTCTGCGTCATCCTTTGCTGGTTCACTATTTCTGAACTGCTGTCCTTTACCGACAGATTTGAAAACAGGTGGCAAAGAGAGTTGATTTCATCTTCCCTTTTCATTGTATAATGTCCAGGGGAATTTAGTCTAACCCTCTTACCCCCTACTTCAGGACAGGACCTGCGTATTTGGGAGTTCTGCCATGTCCTTTTCCGTCCAGCCAGTCTTGAATTGGTTTGATTCTTTGTCAAACTTGAAGACTGATGGGGAGCACAGCTGGGAGCATGTTCCATTTTGTTTGTGCTAGGTCCAGGTGAATTAGCTCTTTCCCTCTTTTGATGTTCTTTCTCAGAATCCAGAGATGTGCACATTCCAGGGGAGTTCTGCGTCATCCTTTGCTGGTTCACTATTTCTGAACTGCTGTCCTTTACCGACAGATTTGAAAACTGGTGGCAAACAGAGTTGATTTCATCTTCCCTTTTCATTGTATAATGTCCAGGGGAATTTAGTCTAACCCTCTTACCCCCTACTTCAGGACAGGACCTGCGTATTTGGGAGTTCTGCCATGTCCTTTTCCGTCCAGCCAGTCTTGAATTGGTTTGATTCTTTGTCAAACTTGAAGACTGATGGGGAGCACAGCTGGGAGCATGTTCCATTTTGTTTGTACTAGGTCCAGGTGAATTAGCTCTTTTCCTCTTTTGATGTTCTTTCCCAGAATCCAGAGATGTGCACATTCCAGGGGAGTTCTGCGTCATCCTTTGCTGATTCACTATTTCTGAACTGCTGTCCTTTACCGACAGATTTGAAAACAGGTGGCAAAGAGAGTTGATTTCATCTTCCCTTTTCATTGTATAATGTCCAGGGGAATTTAGTCTAACCCTCTTACCCCCTACTTCAGGACAGGACCTGCGTATTTGGGAGTTCTGCCATGTCCTTTTCCGTCCAGCCAGCCTAAGAGACTTTGAAGGTTCAGGGCAGTCTTTAAGCTGCTCAGCCAGCTTATTGTATTGGAGATGACTTTCCATTATGGACTTTGTGAAAAGAACATATAGATTGCTTTTATTAAAGGCCTCTAGGTGGCTCAAGCTGAAGAACCTATGCAGCAGAATATCCCTGGGTGTTTTCCGGACGTTGGGATCTAGCTGAAGCATGCCTTTTAGCAAATCAACAAATACCTGCCTGTCTAAGACTTCTGCCTCATTATCCATACCAAGCTGGAACCGAAGAGGCTGGGTATAAAGCAGCTGGTCCAAAGTTTTAAGTTTTATTTGTCTCATATCCCTTGGAATGCGCTCAGTATCTTTTTGATACTGCTCAGGGGTCTTGAGCCACCAGCGTGAAAACTTTTGATCCCACCTGAAATATGTGGAGGTTTTCAGCCCCTGTTCGAGCATGGGCATTGGAAAGGCACCTTGAGTGTCCATGATGGCTTGGAGCATGTTATACTCTGTTGTACCGCTATACAATGGGCAGCTGAGGTATAAATAGGCAGCTATACAGCCCAGTGACCAGACATCAATGGCAGTGGTCAAAGGGAGACCCAGTAGGACCTCAGGAGACCTGTAGTCTCTGGTCTGCCTATACATGCCCACCGGCGCTCTCGACTGTATCATAGCTGTCCCAAAATCAATCACCTTGACCCTGTAGGGTTCTGTGGGATGATTGACAAACATGATGTTGTCTAACTTCAGATCAGCATGTATCAGCCCCATGCCCTGCAGATGATGCAGAGCAATGGCCACTTGTTGGATGATCGGCCGGATTTCACAAACAGACAGAGGCCTAGGATATCTGGACTGCATGAAGTCTTGCAGAGTTGTTTGCAAATGCTCAAATTCTAGACAAATATATCCTTTGTCCATGAAGATGTGGTTCCATTTGACGATGTTGCATTGGTCCACATTAAGTTTCTTCAGCATGCTGAGGGCACCATACTCTAACTTGGCACTTCAAATATTAGCCTCCTGGTTCTTAATCATTTTGATGGCGACAGTTTTCATGTCTTGGAGTCGAACACATTTAGCCACATTTCCAAATGTGCCCTGTCCCAGGAAGGACTCAATTTTATAAGAGGCAGTGTTAGAGAGCAGAGTGCTGCCTGTGGTCACTGCTTCAATACACTCACTGGGACCAGAGGGAAACGTGAAGTGCTCAGACATCTTCAGTGTGTATTTTGACTGCACGTGTATATTTATAGGTATAAATATATATTCTGATTCTGATATTCTGATTGTGGGTGTCTTTGTCTATTCAGAGTTTGGCTAGCTGTAGGGTTTTTCAAGTGGTATGGTATAGGCTACATACAGACAGCACAAAATGTTGAACTTGAACACTTCTTATATTGATTACCTTCTACAGTATAGTAGTAGTTTGTAGTGCATGTACCTTTGACCTTTACCACAATGTCACCACCAAAAATATTATTATTATTTTCTTATTCCCGGAGTTATGTCATGTTTCATCTGATGTGACTAATCTGATTTCCCGCTGATGACTAACGTAAACACAGATCTAATTATTGTGTTATCTGATTTATACTGGCTATTTAAACATCCCCACTGTCTCATACCTTGTTCTATATAGAGTATATAACATGAATACTGTGAATGTGAGGATGCCCTGAACACCATATATCACATAAACTCAGACCATAATCTATGCATTTGCCTGTCTGAGCGGGATTAGTCCACTCGTCTGTAATCCTCATCATGGGACCCTCGCAGAGCAGATGGCCGAGCAGGCGAATCACCCATAATTCCTGTCTGCAAACGCCAGTTCAAATGTCACCCAAAAGAGCCATAGCAGATTAAAACAGCACACGTAACTCGCTATGTTCTGAGCTCAAAATCAAAGAGCAGTTTTGTGGGCTTAAATAATGGCGTTTGATTGTCTTAGAATCAAGATTTAATTTGAGTATTCTATCAGTTTTGCCACGTGCCGCCATGTTGGTTCTGGTTGCAAATGTAAACAAATGTAAACTTCATTAAGGGTGCACTGTGTAATAGTGGTTGGGGGTCCGTCACCTGCTTGTTTCTATAGATATTATTATTATTATTAGTCTTTATTTGAAGGGACGATGTACAGAGACATTAAGTACAAAGACAGAGATGTTCTGCACCAGAGTATAGCTAAAAAGCTAATTTCCGTCTGCAGTCCCTGGTTACATGGATAAAATAACAACAGTCTATATCAATAAAAACAATCAAAGATTTACTCTCTTACTAGCCTAACACACACGCACAGCATCACACACTTAGCATTTTATCGCACATCTCATTAAAACAGTAAAACATAATATACACCCACTAACATTAACCCAAACACACAATCACACACATCATCCATATACTATTTACACACACATATCATTCACAATAGCACATAAATACATAATCCTTATATTTCATCTCATAGTTCTATTAACGTGGTGTGTGCTGGCAGATTTGATTATTCCACAGCCACTTTTTCAGTTCTGTGGAAAAGGTGAAATAATCAGTTAGATTTTTGAGATTAGTTGGCATATCATTCCAGTCTTTAATAGCTCTGTAGGAAAAGGCAGATTGTGCAAATGCTGTTTTGAGTTTTGGTATACTGCATTGCCCACTGGTGGAAGCTCGTGTGGATCGTGTTGTTACTGTAGATGTGTACTTGATAAAGTTCTTAAGAGGAGCTGGTGCAGAATTATTTAGTATTTTGTGGGTCATTCTAATTGAGGCAAATTTCTGTATATTGTTAAAGTTTAACAGTCTGTATTTTTGGAGGATTGTACAATGATGATGTTGTCGTGGCTTCCTATCTAGAATTTTGAGTGATTGTTTGTGCAATGATTCCAAAGGCCTCAGTGTGGTTTTATTGGCCTGGGACCAGCAGGTTATACAGTAATGAAACCGGGACATGATCATGCTGTTAAAATAAATTTGGGCTGCCTCTAGTGTTAAGGAGTTTCTTATGCATTTAAATGTTTTGATATTGTGTTTTATGCTATGGCACATTTGTTTTATATGTTTTTTGAAGGTGAGATGTGGATCTAAGATGATGCCCAGGTAGCGATACTCTTTTACATTTTGTATTTTTTCTCCTTTCACAGTAATATTTGGGAAAGATAATTTCTTATTGTTATTTACAAAGTACATGGTGGCGGTTTTCTTGATATTTAGTGTGAGACATGAGTCATTTAGCCAATATGCCGTTGCTCTGCCTGGAATATTTCACAGTATGACATTAAACACCTCTAACTTACATTTATTCAATTACAGGTGGTTTTATAGCTCAAAAATACCTAGAAAAACAGGTATTCTGACTGTGATTGGGGTCGCCTTTCCACAGATCTGGCCTGTAACTTGGTCTGGTTTGGTCTCCATGATTCTAGAAAGGTTTAATGCCATACTGTGGAACATTCCAGACAAAACAATAACATCTCCATGGAGAAAAGCATTTGACGGACCCTCCACCAGAAAGTTACACAATGCACCTTTAGCTAAGCAATTTACTAGTATTGCATCTTTTTATTATTATTATTATTATTATTATTATTATTATTATTATTATTATTATTATTATTTTGAGCTTTAATTTCTTAATAATCTTAATTAATACAAATGAGATCACATTTAGGTTATGTTTGTACAGAGGTACATAACAAAACCCCTTGATTATTTAAAAACTGCAAATATTCAACTTTACATTTAAAATTATTTGTTGGGACAAACATGACACATTTTGAGCTGCAACTTCTGAATTTGCAAAGCAACTTTATTTTTGAGTTTACAAAACAAAATAAAAACAACATTTGAACTGCTTTGCTATAAAATAATAGGATCAGTCAACCCAACTAACTTTGTATGTAATGTAAGTGAATATAGTCAGTCAATGATGAAGTTAACATGAATTCTAAAAAACTGTGAATATCAAGTTAAAAGGTAGGGCATGTAGCTTTTTAATGTACAACAATCACAAATGAACATGGGTGTGGGGAAATAACTGAATACAATACGTTCTGAATACTAATTTTGAGTAACTGTATTCTGGCACAGTTACTTTTCCATTTGGTGGCATTCGGAATATAGTTACTTTCCTAAAAATCAAAGGAATACATTGAGTACTTGATCACACAATTTAGGCTTCAAACTGCACAGTATTAGTGTGAAAAAAACAAACAAAAAAACATTGCTCTTATAGGGTGTTCATGTGCAGTTTTTCCTTCTCCAATTAGTGATAGGAAATGCAAAACAAATACAAAAATATACAGATGTAAAAGTATTCTAAGTATGCAGAATACACTACTCTAATTGGTAGGTAACGAGCCCAACCAAAAAGTTACATGGGGCACCTTTAAGGGATTTAATCTTGGTTTTAGCTTGTAATCCTATGCAAAAAATTGTGATTGCAAAGTTTTGGATGAATAAATACTTAATAAACAGTGTATATTATGTTTATTTAAAGGTGTACTATGTAACTTTGTGATAGAGGGTCCGTCACCGTCTTGTTTCTATGAAAATGTCATTGCTCTGCCTGGAGTGTTACACAATATGAAATTAAACAACTCCACTTTACACTTAGTCAGTTATAGGAGGTTTTATAGCTCAAAAATACCTAGAAAAACAGGCATTCTGACTGTGAGCGGGGTCGCCTCTCCACAGATCTGACCTGTAACTTGGTCTCGTTTGGTCTCCATGAAGATAGAAAGGTTTAATGCCACACTGTGAAACATTCCAGACAAAGCAATAACATGGAGAAAAGCATTTGACGGACCCTCCACCAGAAAAGTTACACAATGCAGCTTTAAGGGGACGTTGAGGCTTAATTAAACACGATCTCACACAGTCACAGTTTGTTGGTATATACGTAAACTCCATTGCTTTTTCTTTGTAAACATTTTTTTTTTTACATGCAACACTTCTTGTAATAAATTCGTTAGCTAGAATCGCATGCAGATAGTAACCTTTGTGTACAGGAAATACGCAGATGTTACATGTAACTGTCACGGTCCTGCGTTACATGATTGGTTACAACATGCTAATGCTAACAGAACGTGGCACTTCCTGGTTTAAGCTTGTAAAAACACAGTGACGACCCAGCACAGCAGATAGAGGCACTCCAAATAAAATAAAAATAAATAAAAATAAATGAAATGTTGGCTCCAAATAAATGTATTGTACAGTCTTTTTCCATTTAAATATAATATGTGAAAAGGTTGTGTTCAAGACATTCTGGAATTGTATGTTATTATTTCACATAGAGGGCAGGGACCAAAAATAATTAGGATATATGGGTGATTCACATTTTTTTTTAAAGAAATATCTAAACAGAAAATCATATGTTGTTAGGAATTGGGTCCATAAACTTGGCTTCTATCATGCTTGAATAAAAAAAGGGTCAGTTATAATTTTTTGTCCAAGGTTTCATGTGAATAGCCCCAGTAACTACAGACACATTACCACAAAACAGGTCAAAATATCTTCATTTTGGTCAATTTTTTTCAACATTCAAGGCACTCAGAGCGCTTTACATCAAGGAACCACTCACCCATTCATCCAGATAATTTACCTTGCGGATCAATAAAGTTTGTCTAAGTCTAAGTTCACACACACAGAGAAGGGTTGAGTGTCTTGCCCAAGGACACAACGACAGCATTCATCTGTGGGACCTGGGATCTCACCGCTTAACCAGTTGTTTTATGTCGACGGCGGGATTTGAACCGCCAACCTTCGGATCACTTCTGCCATATAGAGCTATATCATGACCTATAAGCCACGGGCAGTTATATTGGTTTTAGTGCTAATGTAAACAAACTCCAAATCCATAAACTGCTCTAAGGTCAGAGCAGTCCTAATCTTTACTGTCAGCATTTATATAACTACACTAAATACTGCATTACACATGAACTACAGTATAAGTGGTTTTGAGCTTTTAGAGTTTAGCAGTAACTGTCTCTGCCCGTTATGAGTCAATACCGGATGCCCTGATTTCTGCTCTGTGTGACGTTACTTGGCCAAAACTAATATTAAAGGTCCTATATTACTCAAAATTGACACTTGTGAGCTTTAAGCCATGTTACAATGTTGTTACCTCCTCAAAACATCATCCACAGCAGTGTTTTTTGTTGTTTTTTTTTTTTTTTTTCATTCGCAAATGTTTGAGTAACCTGTTATTATTAGGCAGTCTACATCCCCAAAGCTCAAATTGCTCTGCTGCGCTCAAGTTAACAGCTACTTTTAACCTTTAATTTGGCAATCCCAGGGCTAAAATCATCCAAATGATTCTAGTGAAGGTGTATGAGGTTTAAAAACACTCTGGAGCACTTCCTGTACGCCTATTATCACATGACATCACAAGGTGGAACAGAGAGTTTTCTGTTTGAGAGAAGAGCTCAGCCTAAATATGCAGGATTTGTGTATTAAACATGTGTGAACAAAAAAAAAACACAACTCCAGCTATGTTTTTGACGAGGAAACAAGATTATAACATAGAAAATAGTGTAATATGAGCCTTTTAAAATATGAGTAGTTAAAACGTTACGATGTCACGTGAACTCAACTTTTTAAACATATACATTTTAAGTAGACTAAAGAAAAATTAGCTTTGAATCAACATAAAATAAAGGTAAAAAGATGACATAACACATTTGAAGCCAACATTTCTTATCTTTTGTTGGAGTGTACAGACAGTGTCCATGTTGCTTTGCCCTGCTAAAGCACAGTTACTTCAAGGCTCAGGGCTAAACATGAAGTCCAGGGCCTGTCTCTCGGCTGCAGCCACGTTGGGATGCCATAGGTCCACACTGAGAATGACACGGGGCCCGGCCTCCTGGGGACCTGCACAATCAAAAATATGGAAAAGAATGTGTTATCAGAAAATGTATATTAAAGGCTCTGTACTTGATTTTAATTTCTTTTGGTTTAGATAAATGGTCTAAATCCAGTCTATTAAGAAAACTAAATTAGACTGAAAGACATAACCAATGCATTTTACTGAGCATTTTGTTAGGTAATAATTAATAGAGAAGCTGCTAACATGGTCACTATTCATGAACATTGCTTGCTAAGAATCATGGGAAACAGATAAAAAGAACTAAGCCACTCACATTCAAACATGTTCCTGACTCATGGTTAAAAATCAGATGTGCTGAACAATAATAAATGATAGACAAATGTCAATAAATAGAATTAACAGTAAGTAAGTTATTGTAGTAATATAACACATGTTACACATTCTTGTAGCTTTAATTCCATTTGAAACCTTGGAATTAGTATGTCACATTTTCTAATTTATCATAATGTCTACATTTAGAAAACAGACTTTATAAACTACATTTACGTTTACAATGGTGGATTTAGGCATTGGAGCTCCCTCTGCTGTCAGCATTGGGAATGACCAATAGGAAATAAACAAAAATGAATCCATTAGCGCCTAGGACCATGTGAATGCTAGGCTGATAGAGCCATGTGCTCATTGTGAACACGATTTGACCACAACACGTTCAGTGATGGTTTATGGTCTTAAAATGTGCACAGAAGTCCATATTTTACCTGTGACACAACAATCCAAACAAAATGAGCAAAACAGCATGTCTGAGTGCTCAGAGAGGATTTACTGATTAATGAAACAAGTGTGAATATAGCAAAATACAACTTGAGGGAACAATATTATAGCCAAAAAGTCCATTATGTGTCCTTTAACCTAGAACTGAGCTGTTCAACTGTAAAACAACATTCTCCAAATAATCCAATCCAACCTCTGTTTTATCCAGGACATTGCTTCAGATTTGTGTTATTTTCTTTTATAATCCCATTGTTCATTTTTGACATTCACCCGTAACGCCTAACCTTTAACCAACCTTTATGCGAGACCGTGTGGAGGAAGGAGTCGTCCACCAGGAGGCAGTGTCCTTCCGACCAGCACTGCGGCTCTCCCCCCACCACCAGCTCGCACTCCAGGGGGGTCTGCAGCCCTGTAAGGCAAAGCACAGGGGCTGGCTGAGGTTTAGGGGGTACTATAGCTAGGAGGAGGGCACGCAGTCTTAGCCTGCACTATCCAAAAGGAATGGATTACAGAGTCAGATTAGTCATGGCACGAAACAGGATGAGTAACGAATCTTCGAGCTAACTCAGTCTTATGTAATACGCTGGCATGTGTTAAGCAGGGATGAAGGATTTGGGAAACTATTTAATTGTGATGTTTCTGACCAGTATAGAGATTGTGTTGTGATTTGGATTTAGATCAAGCTGGAAGTCCACAACATTTTAGTGTTGCTGCCCATAAGACGCAGGACTTGTAGTGGCCATACTGTTATATTAGTCTGTGGAGTCCTTCATTCATCCTGGAGTGGTCAGTATTCTAAAATTGTAGCTTCAAAGTCTTGTACCTTCAGACTGAAAATGACTTCTGAATGGAAGTTGAAATGTCTCGATTTCAAAAGCAGCGTCCAGATGCCCACACCTTTAAAATGCTTTTTACTATATTGTTGTATTATTTTTTGGGCAGACTCTGCTAAACAAAAGGTAAAATGTAGCTGTTAACTTGAAAACTACCGCTTCGTGACATCATTTTGAGCTTTGGAGATGTAGACAGACTAATAATAAAGGCTCACTCAAACGTGTGAATGAAACAAAACACAACTCCAGGTTTGTTTGTGATGAGGTAACAGCATTATAACATGACTTAAAACGCATAAGAGTCAATGTTGTGTAATATAGGACCTTTAGGCTTAATATTATGACCAGTCAGCAGAAAGTGAATATTGAATTCTCAAAGTTGATTTAGTTATTACTTGTATTTATTACAAACAATGAAAAGTGATGTTATCCCTGGACCCTGACATCCATGTGTAACACGGGGAGTGGTATAATGTATTGACTTCATGGTCCCCAGAGACATTTGTCCTTCACATCTTCTGACCCGTCCTTCAGTGCAGCTGGAGCTATCAGTGGAGCATGTGAAGGATCGCCAGGTTGTAGGGACCTAATTATTCCTGCAGTGGCCTATTAGATTAGACCAAAACTGAATCTAGGTTCTTATTGTTGTAGAGTCAAGTTAAAAAAGTAAATACTAATGTAAACGAATGAGCAAAGTTCTACATCTAAAAAGTCAAAATGCTAATGTTGCTGTGTGTTTGATTGAACTACTCCATTTAGGTGAGTATGTCTCACCTAGATGGCAGCGCAGACGAGTGTTGGTGGGGCCGTAGGAGCTGCCCAGAGTGGCCCCGGGCCCCAGGAGCCAGAAGCCGGCCGATCCCAGAGAGTTACTGTTGATGAAGGTGCGCAGAGAGAGAAGGGTCCTGTATGTGCACGGACACAAGCGGCAGTTCCCAGCCACACACACCCCTGCGCTGTACAGAGGGAAGACTGCCTGGCCCTGGAAGAGATCGTGCAAATCCATGTTACCAATGATGAGCTGCTAAGAGCAGAGTGAGATTTCTACACTCAAAAAATGTTTCAGAGCTATCACAAGACAGTCAGTGTGCTTTTTGATAATCAAACTACTGCACATCACATCAGCTTAGCAAGTTCCTGTTTACAGATTTGTATCATGTTTTTGTATATTTATGGAGAACTGTCGTGTGGGAGCATGGGTGATGTAGGCTTGTGGGCGGAGCATTGGACAGAATTTTACAGCTAACTGTAAGAAGGGTTCAAATATTGTAATGCATGTGATTTGCATTTGTAAAATTCTCATTTCTATGTACTTAAACTAAAACAATTTGCAATTTCATACAATTTCTGGTCATCTTTGAAATGCCTTGGCATCTTTGGTCTTTGCTGTGAAATTTTTCACTGAATTTTACACTTAAAATTTCATCAGATTAAATTCACAATAAAACAATTCAAACACATCATAGCCACATGTTTTGTGACCTATAGCTTTACAGTGTGTTGTGGAACAAATAAAGGTTATTCTTATCTTATGTTTTTTTCTGAGTTAAAAAAAAATCAAAGTAAGAAATTGAGTAGCTTTTAAAATTTGAAATCTGATGAACCAAATGATCTTGCATGGAGGCTGTTTTGTACCTTGGGTCCCATAGAGGTCCAGCCGAGCTTGGAGTCGATTCCTCTTTGATACACGGCCTGGAACTCGGACAGGATGACGGGGTAGTGGTCCTCCAGGACCTCGATGTCATGTCTGTGAGCGTCCCGAGGGAAGAAGGGCACACTGGGCACGTCCGGCAGGTAGAACAGGTGAGGCTTCTGGATGGTGCAGTGACTGGCCAGCCTCTCCTGAACAAATACAGACATCACATCAAGAAACATGTGAATACATTTATATCAGAGGTGGGTAATTACAATTTCTTGGACCGCTACTTTGTACTTCTACTTGAGTAATATTATTTTGAAGTAACGTTACTCTTACTTGAGTACAATTTTTGGCTGCTCCACCTCTGATATGTATATGTATATGTTTTTTTTTTTATATTATTGAGACAATATTTGCATCAAGAATGTTTGCCACTGTAAATGTCTTTGAGGTTCAAGTCAAGTCTATGAATTAAGCACATATTTTATCATAAAAATACATAAATGTATAAAGGTCATTTTTAGTTATAGACAATAATATAATAATATACTGAAATTTTGCATATCTCTAAAACAACAACTGAATTATAAAGGTTTCTATATATCTCCAACCTCTAAGTATGAATACAATTTTACATTACATAGATTTTCAGCCTCTATTGTTACTCATAGTGTCCTTCATCACCCATTCACACCCACAGGGATTCATTAGGACAGTGGAGGTAAGATGGGGGAAGTGTCTTGCACAAGGGCGCAACAGCAGTATGCATCACCAAGGGAAACCATGTAGAACTTTTGACCTTAAGGTTCTTCGTGTTATGAATCTGTTTGGAGTGTGGAGGTGGAATTGTCTCAAATGAGCAAATGAGAACATGAGCTCAAATCAATCCAATAGTAGCAGGCACAGCAGTAAAAGAGACTATTCTAATAGTACATATCAACTACAACGGAGGATCATTTCCTACTCTGAACCAAGTCAGGGCATTGTGTCCATAGGCAAGACACTTCACCCACCTTGTCTAGTATGAATGTGAAGAGAAAAACATGAAAATCTGTCATATGCACTTTAAAGAACACCTATATCGTGCTTGTGTCTGCGATATAGTTATAATCTAAGACACCCGTGGATCATGTTCTAATTTGCACGTTTTAAATCACAATATTCATCTAAAACAACTTAAAGAAACAAGTCAGCTGAGTTCCACGTTTGAAAATAGTGGTCATCAGTGGGAGCTGGCGTCGTCGTAAACGTCATCACAAGAAAGAGTCGGCACATCCGATAGACAGCTGCAGATCACACTAGTGAGCAGCAGATTTTTTTATCATTTATATCAAAATGACTTCGCATCGCTGCCGAATCCTACGTATATCACTGAGTAAGAACATTTATTTGGAAAACTTAGTACGAGATCAGTATGCCAGTGGAGGTGAAAATGGAGGTTGAGCGGCAACATGGCATCCTGAAAATACGTGATTACGCAAACACTCATACAATTTTAAAAGAGGAAATATAACATGATTAAAAGCTTAATTTTGCTTTAAGTATTCGTCGTAGGAGTATTGGCAGTGCCAGTTGAAGTATATAAGTAGTGGTAATGAGACCTGTTCTCGTAGGCCCTTGTGAATCCGTCCCATGCCCACCCAGCTGTAGCGCTTGGCATACTCCTGCAGGGCGGCGTACAGTTTCTTGGCCTGGGCGGAGGCTTGGGCCGGGAACAAGGCGTGACTCAGCACGGGGGTGAGGTATCCCTGTCCCCTCTCCTCCTCTTCGTCGTCCTCCTCCTCCGCCGTTCCCATGGAGATGAAGGGGCTCCTGTGATCACCTCTGCTCCCGGCGCAGCTCTTCAAGGCTCGGCGCGAGTTGAGTTTGGAGCTGTGTGGGTGAGTGGGTGAGTCTGTGCCCATCCTGTAGCAGTGCCAGAGGAAGAGGAAAAGGAAGGTCCACAGGAGGCCGCTCAGAGACTGTACACCCAGGTCGCTGCAGAGGGGGAGGGGCAGCGTGCTCAAGGGCCACTGCATTTTGACCCCCAGGAACCTGAAAAAGAGGAGAAAAGGTTGAATATTAAACGCAAAAATTGTTATTACGTTATAAAGATTCAACATAATATTTTCTAGGGCTGTAAACCTTTAGTCATTTAGTTGGTCAATGGTGTTTTGTTAACCTAAGTTTGTATTAGTCAGGTAATTATTTTAGTTTATTTTAAAGTGCCTATGACAAGTTGAACTACTCGTTTTACTAAGACACAGTTAAGTTCATTATATTTTCGATCATATTTTTCAGTAAAATTTTACTTCCTGGTTGGAAATCATGACATCACTCATCAAGCAACCGTATTATGCACTGGGTCAAAACTCCTCTAAACTCTACACAGAAATGATTATTTGATAAATAAAAATATTATAAAACAACGTTATTTTGTTTAAATAATAGTTTAAATATCTATAGAATTCATCAATATGGGACTCGCTACTCTCTACTTCCTGTAATTTTCAACTTTTCCTCACAAATAGCTTCTTGATTTGTGTAAAAGTGTAATTTATATTTACAACAGGTATTACCCCACCAAATAAAGTCAAAATTTTAGAATCATGTCACTCGCACTTTAATTACTAGTATAAGGATTTATATGGGACAACAGCAGAAATCAGAGAGTGAGTGAGTAAGCTGAAGATATGGTATTTTTTGGTGGAAATGAACCATTAGCACGTGTCTCTCAAATGCTCAAGTCATCTCCTCTCCAAAATTCTTGCATCAAAAATATAACTTCTTTTACTTCAGTAATAGTTTGGTGGTTCGATCATTGATTATGCAAAAAAGTCCAAGCTGTTTCTCAGTCATTTATATTATTTTTTCCCCCTTTTTTACGTCCCATGTTTGGTTTTGACGCAAACGGAGCATGCGTCTTTCTGACTGGTTAATCCCCCTGTCAATCACGCCCTCTGAAATCACGGAGACTGGATACGGCTCCAGACCCACTCGTCTTTGTAAAGTTTTGTGTGAGATTCTGACTGGTCAGGTTCAGGTTGACAGCAGGATATGTCTTTAGTCAGCCAAGAATTTCTTTGGTCAACTACAGCCCTAACATTTTCTAAATCCTGAATGCCTGTCACATATCTGTTGTTATATTCAATAACACACAGTTTTATTGCTCAAAAATGCCTAGAAAAACAGGCATTCTGACTGTTGACTGAGCGTGGTTGTCTCTCCACAGATCTGACCAGTACCTTGGCCTGGTTTGGGCTCCATGAAGATAGAAAGGTTTAATGACTTAAGCATTGAAAGTATGTAAAAGAGTACTTTCAATACATTAGACATTTCTAAAGCAAATATGTTAAAGGTGCATTGTGTAACTTTTTCTGTTGGCGGGTCTGTCAAGATGCTTTTCTCCATGGAGATGTTACTGCTTTGTCTGGAATCTTTCATAGTATGGCATTAAACATTTCTATCTCCATGGAGACCAAACCAAATGAAGTTACAGGCCAGATCTATGGAGAGGCGACCGCTCACAGTCAGAATGCCTGTTTTTCTAGGTATTTTTGAGCTGTAAAACCAACTGTAATTGAATAAATGTAAGATAAAGCTGTTTAATGTCATACTGTGGAACATTTCAGGCAGTGGCAATGACGTATCCATAGAAACAAGCAGGTGACGGCCCCCTACCTAAAAAGTTACATAATTTAAAGAGGTTCATTTTGTCTTCCAATGTTATATGTTATAAAAAACTTACATAGTGCACCTTTAACTTAAATAATAATTTGACAATGCTACTTTTACAAGTATCCGAGTAATATTTGACCACGTGTATCTTTACTTTAACTCAGGTAATGAAATGCAATACTCTGACCACCTCTGATTTTTGACCCAACAGGTCAGAATACAAATTTTGAGTACCTGTGTTCCGGAACAAATACTTTTTCATTTAGAAGCGTTCAGAAAGAATGCAGTTACTTTTCTAAAATCAAAGGAATACATGACAGTACTTGATCGCACAATTTAGGCTTCAAACTGCACATTATCAGTATGACGAGTGAGAGATGTGGGAATGCATAACAAACTGAAACAAAGCTGTTTTTAATTCTATGTTATGTCTTTACACTATAATTTACATGCAACTCAGCGTGAAAGTTTCAGGTATTCAGTATTCTGTTTTCAAAGTATTCTTCCCATCACTGCTTCTAACCCAGTAACAAACTTTATGCAGTGGGCCAAATGCAAATCTGGTCTGAACCCTTGTTGACAATGTAAACAAATCAACTTCAGGCTTGTTTTTTTTTTTGTTTTTGTTTTTTTTTAGACAGAAAACTGACCTTGCTAGTGACCCGAGCCACTCAAATGCACCATATGTTTAATCTGAATATTGATTGCAGAAATATTGTCCGTGGCGCATTTCGTTCAGCCCGACTTAGTTGTAATGTTATTAAGATTAAAACACATTACGTAAAGGCATGGGACGAGCAACCAACAGATGCGTGCAGGTCAACGCGAGACAGATTGAGCGGACAGACGTAGCAAGGGAACTGGCATCTGATTTATTTATTTATTTGTCTGTTGTTTATTACATCATGACAGGAAAATATCGTCCAGAGTTGATTGGTTGATGAATTAACATGCAAACTGCGTCTGCCTTAGCACCTGTACAGTGATGGCTGATAAAGTGGGAGGGTTTATTCCTAATCGGTTTATTTCTGATGGTTTATTTCCTGTTGGCATCAATGACACGCTCATGATACGGTCCAATGACAGCGCCAGCACCCATGGGCCACGCCAGGGACATGCATCGACACCCTTCCTTCCCCGAGCTTTTTATATTCGCTGTTGCGCCAACCCCAGCATCCGTTCTGCTGCTGCTTTCTTCAATAAAATATGCGAAATCAAATTATTAAACCTGTCTCCAAGCAAAACGCGTGGCGCATGCAGGGTTTTACGCACGCATGCATGACAAATTACGTCCAAGCATTTCCTTTTTTCGCTATAACTTTACCTTCCTAAAACCGTAGCGCTGTGTTGTATTGTGGACGACAGCCTCTGAAAAGCAACGCAGCTCCAGCACCGCTCGTCTGCAGTGTCAGGCTGCGTCCGCTAGAGCGCGCTTGGAGCATCAATACAAATGCCCTCACATCATCGCTGGCTGAATGCGTCAAGCGCACCGTAAGCAGCGAAAAAGGGGGGCATCTTATCGGTACAGAGACCCCGAGAGCGCCGTGTGTTCCTGGGGCCTAACCACAACCGCAACAGGGTCCGGGGGACATAGATACGCACCTCGACGTCCAGGAAAAGCGAGGTAATGCGCGTTCCAAATTCGCGTTGATGCCAGATGCTAAAAAAAAAGCCAGTATCATCCGCTGGTGCACAAAAAGGGCCAGGGGGTTTGAAAATGCGAGCCACTGACAGGGGTTCGTGGTATTTTAGCGTCTTCAACGAGGGAACGCCTAAAAAAAAGCTACATTACGCATATGCAAAGCGTTCGGGGGTGTACCTGTGAAAAGATGTAGACGTTGCATTTTGGGTTGGAGCGGATTTTGTAGGTCTTGAGGCGGTAGGATTGGGTGCAGAAAAAATGCATGAATATGTTAGCTTGTCTCGAGGGTAGGCCTGTTCAAAACATAGCCTTGCAATATGCTTTTCTGTGTGGAACTGGATTATCTTTCAAATTTTTCATCGACAATACTAAAAAAAAAATGGGGACTGGGGTACCAAAAACAAAACAGCGTTAGATTATCTATGCAGTGCTGCTTGTTGCTAGTATTTGACCAGCTTTGTAGCCATCCTAACTGTACATTTTGTAACAATGCCAGTTATTCAGAATTAATCATGTATTTTTGCATGTTTTTTCTTCCCAGTGCGTTCTCATCCAAAAACATGGGGGCCACACAGCTTCTGGTGCTGCTGTCAGTCACCATGCTCCACTTGGTGTCAGGTAACTGTCTTTTGTATGTTGTGCTTGGTGTCATTTGTCCCATGTATTTATGTATGTGCATTATATGTAATGGGTAATACGTAATATGTAAGAGTTTGTGCTTGTGTAAAAGAATTTGACATTATTAACGTCCTATATAACACAAAATTGACTCTTGTGAGCTTTAAGTCATGTTAGAATGCTGTTACCTTTTCAAAAACATACCTGGAATTGTGTTTTGTTTCACTCACACATGTCTGCGTTATTAGATTGTTCCACCTTGTGATGTCACGAAGGTGCAGTTTACAAATTAGCAGCTACCTTGCACCTTTAGTTCAGTAGAGATTGGCAATTACAGGGCTGGAATCATCCAAATGATTCTATTGGAGTGTCTGGAGTTTAAAAACAAACACACCGGAGCACTTCCTGTATTATCACATGACATCACAGGGTGGAACAGGGTGTTTTTATGTTTGAGAGAAGAACTCAGCCGACAAATATGCAGGGTTTGTGTGTTAAACATGTGCGAAAGAAACAAAACACAACTTTGGGTATGTTTTTGATGAGCAAACAACGCTATAACATAGATCAGAAAATAGCGTAAGACGGGCCCTTTAAATTCAGTTAGAGGGGCCCATAAATGAATGAGGGACTATTTTTTAATGAGGCAGTTTAACAGAAAATGCCACAGCTGAAATAGAGCTGCCAGGTTAGTGCAATAAAAATCTCAATTTAAGTGGCTTCAAGTTAGTAAAATACGCATAGAGCTATAGACTGAAGTTACTCTGATGGCAGTGATAGTGGATACTTTCCGAGGTAGTTACAGTACACTGAATACTTGCATTAAAATGTATTTTGTAACATATTCCCATACAGAGCCCAATCAGAGTACTGCATTCTGAATACTTATAGTACTTTCACGTTGAGTTACATTATATTACAGTATGAAAACAAAGCAGACAAATAAAGCAGTTGTATTCCTTTGATTTTAGAAAAGCACTGTGTAACTTTTCTGGTAGGGGATCCGCCAAAAACTTGTTTCCATGGAGATATTGTTGCTTTGCTTGAAAGGTTTCACAGTATGGCATTAAATCCATGTTGTATTTATTTATTTACTGGTCTTTTACTGCTCAAAAATACTATGTAAAACGTGCGTTCCTACAGTGAAGGAGGTCGCCTCTCCACAGATCTGACCTGTAACTTGGCCTGGAGGCACTGTGGGCTTGTCTCCATGGATATAGATGAGTTTAATGCCATACTGTGGGACATTCTAGATAAAGCAATAATATTTCCAATATAGTACAGAGGCAACTAACGATTATTTTAGTAGTCGACTAGTCAACAGTTATTTTTTTATTAGTTTATCTATTCAAATGATTATTTCTATTGTACACTGAGACTTTTTAAATACATTATCGGCTAAATAAAGGCTCAAATATGATGACTGAAGGCTTCTAGATGCAGTATATTTACGAATAAAGTGTATTAAGTGATGGAAGTCAGAAATAGTTATTTTTTGTTTTTACATAACGCTGCTGTCTTTGATATAAAAGGTCTTTAAGCGTGTCTGTATAGTCCAGATAACAATTATTATTAGCAAAATACGCTTGTGATTGTTAGTCGATTATGTTATTACCCTTAATGGTACACTGCAGCTTTTCTGGTGGAGGGTCTGCTACCTGCTTGTCTCCATGGAGATGTTATTGCTTTGCCTGGAATGTTCCATAGTATGACATTAAACATGTCCATCTGGCATTTATTAATTATGGGTGTTTCTGTTGCTCAAAAATACAGTTATTCCTTCTGTGAATAGGGGCGAATCTCCACAGATCTGAACTGTAATGTAGCGTAGTGCTGTAACGTGCTTGTCTCCCTCGTGATAGACAGGTTTAATCTATACTGTGGAACATTCTAGACAAAGCAATAGCATAGCAGGTAGCAGACCCTCCACCAGTGCACATTTTAAATGTAGTTTCTCAAAATGTAAATATAATTAAATACAAAATTCTAACTCCAAATACATATTTTCGGTATTTAGTTACTTCCCAACACTACCAAGTCGATACCTACCAACAATCTACAAAAAACACCCGACTTTGTGCTGAAAGAGAAGATACTAAAAGTGCACTATGTAACTTTTCTGATAGAGGGTTCACCACCTGCTCCACTCCGTGTAGATGCTATTGTTTGTTTTTGTTTTATTCCTGGAATGCATTACAGTATGGCATTTGATTTAACTATCTCCATGGAGACAAGCAGGCCACATCACCAAGCCAAGTTACAGGTCAGATCTGTGGAGATGTGGGCCACACTCATAGTAAGAATACATGTTTTTGTGGTAGTTTTGAGAAAGAAAAACACCTGTAAATGAATAAAAACAAGATATAATTTTATTGTTAACCAGAAAAGTTACACAGTGCACCTTTAAACTTTGCATAAACCCAGTAATTACAGAGATATTGACCATAAACCAGGTCAGAATTTCTCCTTCTCCATTTTTAAACTCTGAACCCTTTAAAATTGCATGCCCTCTTGTGAACACTACCTATTACACACCAATACAAAGTGCACGTTGTCCGTTGTGTAATTCAACCCGTGCTAATCACTTACAGTAACGAGCTATGGCCTTTTTAGGTATGAGCTTCATGACTCCAGAACCTGATACACCTCCGACCTCCAGCCCGGAAGCCTATCCCCCCGGTGAGCTACTCCACGCCGCCCTGCAAAGTAAAGAGTACCTCGGACAACCCGCCACAGGTGCTCCGAGCTATGTCAGACGTGGCTATAGCATGGTTTAAAGGGGACATGTTGTGCTCTATTATTTTAGATTTTGTAAGCCAAGTTTGGACAATTTACAGCAATGTGTCCTTCGCTTTCCATTTAAAGGTCCTATATTACAGCCATGTTATAATGTTGTGACTTAGACTTAGACAAACCTTATTGCTCCACAAGGGAAATTATTTGGACACAGTAGCTCACACATCATACAGTATATGTCACATCATAAAATATAATAACAAAGAGTTAAAAATATATATAAATGGTAATAAATTCAAAATAAGTAGCAAAAATAACACTGACTGAGACTGGTGTCAAAAACATACCTCATCACAAACATACCTGGGGTTGTGTTTTGTTTCATTCACACGTTTGAGGAATCCTTTATCTATTTTAGCGATAGATAGTTTTCAAATTAACAGCTCCTTTTACCTTTAGTTCAGTAGAGTTTGGCAATTCCAGGGTTGAAATTATCCAAATGATTCTAATGAAGGTGTATGGAGTTTAAAAACACAGTGGAGCACTAACTGCACTTCATTACCAGTTGGCATCACAAGGAAGCGTGGCGTGTTTTTTGCTTGAGAAAAGAACTCAAGCCTAAATATGCAGGGTTTGTGTGTTAAACGTGTGTGAATGAAACAAAACACAACTGAGGAAACATTATAACAGATCAGAAAATAGACTTAGACTTAGACAAACTTTATTGATCCACAAGGGAAATGATTTGGATACAGTAGCTCGTTCATCACAATATAATATAATAACAGAGAGTAATAAAAATAGATGGTATAGCAAAAAGAGCAAGAGACAGGTGCTAAATGAGACATATAAAACCAAAATAGTGTAATATGGGCCTTTTAAACTCTTGGAATGGGTGTCTGATGCTTTCTTCTGACAGTAATAGAGAGTGAACTGTTTTGAATTGACCATGACCCCAGACAATAACAATCAAGGTTAACTTTATGATGGGGCACGTTCCTAATAATATAATAATGCATTAGTCTTATATAACGCTTTTCCGCACACTCAAAATCGCTTTAAAATTCTGTGCATTCTTCATTCACTGGTAAGTTACTGTATTGGTACTCTGCAGTGACATCATGCTTGGGGGGTTTCTACATGTATCTCTGTTGGCAGAATGTTTATCGGTTACCATGGTTAACAGCATAACATTAGCAATAATTACTAAAATCCTAGAAAAAATACAAAATGGATTTAAACAACACATTTTCAGCTTGTGACTAATTTTATGCATGAGAGACTTGTTTAGCGGCACAAATCATCTCACCTGGTGTGGTTCCAACCAAGTGAGCTCTTTCTGGTGAGATTGTGTTAAAAGAAACCTCAGATTAAGCATAATTTGACTAACAGAGTAGTGCTTTCAGTTAGCTTCACTCCCTTCCCAGGGAATGTTGATGGCATCCGCTGGGAAGTGTCAATTATAGCCACAGATGCCCTGCGGCGGACTGACGAAACCTAGGCTGCCAATCTGCCCATACGACCACCACCAACACTCACATACACGCCACATCCGTACTAGACAATGTGTGTGAAGTGTCTTGCCTAACAACACAAGGACAGTCTGCACTAGAGCCAATGCTGCTCTGTTGTGGCATCGGGTTTTCCCAACAGTCTCTCTTCCAAAGTCTAACCTGGCCCAGCCTTAGTTTACAAGATTAAACGAGATCGGGCATTGACAAGGTGATATGGCCTTATGTCTTTTCAAGGGCCCAGACTAGATCTATAAAACGCTATTGTTAAGAAATATTAACCACTTCTGCTGTGCGCCAGTGGCCTCTCTAATCTCCACTCATTTACTGTTACATCACATTCATTTATATGCAAGATAGGGGGAAGTGTCTTGCTCTAGGACACAACAGCAGCATGCATCAGTCAGAGCAGGGATCGAATCACTGACCTTCGGGTTGGTGGGCACACGTCTTACCACTGAGCCACTGCCACCTCTTAGAGACAGAGTTTACTTAAAGGCTATTTTGCATGTGTTTTTATTGTTCAAAACTGCCTAAAAAAATGGAGTGGGCTCGTAAGTGGGCTTGCCTCTCCGCAGATCTGACCTGTAAATTGGCTTTGTAGTTTAATGCCATACTGCGTGATAGTAAAGACAAATGGAGACAAGTTGGTGTCGGGCTTTCCACCTTTAAACATGTAAAAATGAAACAAAAAAACTACAAACAACGCAAGGAAATTGTGTTTTCACGATACTAAAATTTCAAACTCGATTCAATTGACTCGATACTCAATAGGCCTACCGATTCTGATTACCATAATGATCATTTTAAAAAGTTATTTAGGCAATAGAATTTAATTTTCAACATTAAATCCTAGTACTTTCTTATATTACCATGAGGCCTTTTATCTGTCCAGGTAGGTTTCATAGTGGTCCATGGGTTTATAGTAGTCTGTGTGGTTTCATATTTGTTCTGATACAGCTCGAGATCACTCTAAAACTATTCAGGTTCATTTCTGTCCTGTGAATGTGACTTTTAGAGTACGGATACCTGCTCAAATGAGTATCTAGTCTACTTAGTATCTGATTTTCTATGCTTCTATGCTGTAATTTTCGTTTTTAACATACAGTAATCACACTATTGAGAAGTCTTTTAACTAAATATTTTGGGACTTCCAGGTACGACCACCAACCCCACCCAGGCCGTGCCCAGGCTGAGGCAGAGCGAGGCCACCGCCGCGGGCCTCTCTCCTGGTATGCTGACCACGAGTCCCTCCAGGCAATCTGGGCTGAGGAGCTCCATGTCCTCCCTGCCCGTGGAAGAGGAGACCACAACCACTCTGATCACTACTACTACCATCACCACCATGCATGCTCCAGGTAGGCTGCTTGGATAGTTAGATGTTCAGTACAGTCCCTGACAAAAGTCTTGTCGCTTATCCATTTTGTAGAAACAAAAGCTTATAACCTGACTTTAAATTAATCGATTGGTTTTAGAAATGTCTCATATGAAAGCTAAAACCCTCCCAAATTATGCTCAATATACTAAAATAAATTTGCTTCACTGAAGAAAGATTGATCATTTAATGAACACAGAAAGGTCAGATTTTGGCAAGACAAAAGTCTTGTCGCCTTGTCATATGATGCACCCAATCCTAGATTACAGCCTCACCTGTGATCAGTTACTGATCAATCAATTAGTGGGTGTGTATAAAAAGAACCCCAGCACACCAGACCTTCACATCAACTGCAACTTGACCTCTGACAACATGCCTAAGATCCACCCTGAGACCAAAGCGTTAATTATCAAGAGGCTGAAGACCAGATCCACTGCTGAGGTGGCTGACACCTTCAATGTGTCTCAGCGTCAAGTACAAAGAATAAGAAAAAGATCTGAAAAGACTGGAGATGTTTTTGACAAGCCCAGGTCCGGCAGACCCCGCAAGACAACTGCTCAGGAGGACCGTTTGTTGATTCGAAAATCCAAGGCCAGCCCCTTTTCCACTGCAGCAGAGCTCCACCAGGCCTGGTCACCTCAAGTCCCTGTGTCAACAGTTTGTAGAATTCTGTCTCGAAATGGCCTCCATGGTCGAATCAGTGCACAGAAACCAGCACTAAACAAAAGGCAATTAAAAAACCGTGTGGCATTTGCCAAGGCCCACAGCCTGCTAAAAGGATGGACACTGGAAAAGTGGCAGAAGGTGGATTTCTCAGATGAATCCTCGGTTGAATTACATCACAGCCGCCGCAAATATGGCAGGAGATCTACTGGAGCCCGCATGGATCCAAGATTCACCCAGAAAACAGTTAAGTTTGGTGGCAGAAAAATCATGGTCTGGGGTTACATCCAGTATGGGGTGTGCGAGACATTTGCAGGATGGAAGGCAATATCAATAGCCTAAAATATCAAGAAGTATTAGCTACCTCTTACATTCCCAACCATAAAAGGGGTCAAATTTTGCAGCAGGATGGTGCTCCATCGCATACTTCTATCTCTACATCAAAGTTCCTCAAGGCGAAGAAGATCAAGGTGCTCCAGGACTGGCCAGCCCAGTCACCAGACATGAACATCATTGAGCATGTCTGGGGTAGAATGAAAGAGGAAGCATGGAAGGCAAAAGCAAAGAATCTTGATGAACTCTGGGAGGCATGTAAGACTGCTTTCTTTGCTATTCCTGATGACTTCATCAACAAATTGTATGAATCATTGTCGACCCGCATGGATGCAGTCCTTCAAGCTCATGGAAGTCATACAAGATATTAAATATGGATCTCACAGCACCACTACTTAATTCACTGACGTTATGCAACATATTTTTATATTTGAAGTAAATTATTTGTTCAATTTTCTGTAGGCGACAAGACTTTTGTCTTGCCAAAATCTGACCTTTCTGTGTTCATTAAATGATCAATCTTTCTTCAATGAAGCAAATTTATTTTAGTATATTGAGCATAATTTGGGAGGGTTTTAGCTTTCATATGAGACATTTCTAAAACCAATCGATTAATTTAAAGTCAGGTTATAAGCTTTTGTTTCTACAAAATGGATAAGTGACAGGACTTTTGTCAGGGACTGTATTGTAGATAGGAGGGTTTGTTATTACCACAAGTTAACTACACAAAAGCTGGTGGATTTTTATTTTGGCTAGTAATGCTTATACTCTCACTAGAGGCTATGGCCAGTTTGATTTAATGTATACATTTTAATTGAGGTTCAGCGTGTTTTATTTATAAGAAATTATATTTACACCCGCAGGCCAAGTTACGGGTCAGATCTGTGGTGAGGAAATAGACAAAATTAACTTTTTTAACTGTTTTCCATAAAGCATTCCCACCATCCCACCATAAAAATGACATAACGCACCTTTAAGGAAACTGCACACTGCATGCACACTACGACACTGTACTAAAAGTTTATTCTAGTTTGTGAATATCCAAACTGGCGAGCACATGTTGAAAAGGACGAGTCACAGCGACTGTGAATTTATGAAAGATTCAAATTATATTATTACAATAGTTACCATATCGAAGCTTGAGCATGTTTTAGAATCTATGACTCAGTTACCGCTTACTTAAGTGCTTCATTTTGTGTTTTGTGGCGTCTTAGACCAAAATTTGTATTATTATTTTATATAGATTATTTAGGATTTAAATGGGACAACAGCAGAAATGAGAAGTTAGTGAGTGAGTTATCTTTTTTAAAATGTAAAAAAGCAGATTAAACTCCCCTGCAGGTGTAGTCTTGAGAGTGCAGTTTGAATCAGATACATAGAGATACTTAATAGTTTTGAGAGCTTTTGCCACGTCCCCTTTTTAGTCGACAAATCGATCGGCAGGACATGTCTTTAGTCGACCAAGAACTTCTTTAGCCATTTACAGCCTTACTGATGTTTGTTATCATGACAGTTTTAGTGTTGGGACTACAACTCTGTAATAAAGTTTGAAAACAATGATGGTGATGATGATGATGAAGGTTACATCGTGTAATTTAAGCAAATGAATTCATAGAATGAATATTGATATAATATCGAATTGTTCGATACTGGTGCCGTGATTCGATACACGTGTTCGATCAATACACACGTGTCCCTCCATGTGCGCTGTGTTGTCATTTATTTTGGTCCGAAAGGAAAACAGTTATCGCGGCGTCCTCCTCAAATGCAGCAAGAAAACAGCTCCATAGGGACTTACAGATGAAATATTCTAACAGATGTGGATTTTACCTTTCAGTCACTTTTTATTTTACGTTGATAGACCCAGGAATGACAAAGATATTAACTTTTAAATTTTATAGAATCGTTTTTGGCTTTACATCGGCTTTAATCAAATGCTCTTGTGTACTCATGATATACCCCATCTTTTTCTTAGGCTCTATCTCATAAGTTTTACTCAGAAAACGGTCTGTTGAGACATTTTTATGTAATATAACATAGTTTTAGTGTTCAGAAAGTAGATGGTAGAGCGCAGTGTGTGTAAAAAGAGCAGGGCAGTGTGGGAGGAGCTACTATCCGTCTCTGCTGCTGCTGGAGACGAGGCAGAGCAGCACCGAGAATCCAGCGAGAGAAGAGAGACTCAAGAGAAAAAAGAAAAGAAATATCAAATCATCATCAAAAAAGGAAAAGTTTGATTGTGTAACTCCCCTAGCAGTCTATATTAAGAGCAGACTGGCTATATTATAAACTATAAAATAGCCTGAGAAAGCACTATTCTTATTTTCACTGAATAAAAATGCTGTAAATCACTAAACCAAATGAACTAAAACACTTCACATATAAACTACAGCTGTATAGTAGTTGTACTGTAATGTATTGGATGTAATATTGTTTCATTAATATCATGTTATTATATTATACTCATTAGCAGAAAAAATTACATGAGATTTTTTTTCTTCACATCCTAAAACGTATCGAAATCAAATTGATATCGTGACCCGTGTATGGAGATCGTTGCATCCCTACTGTCCATCCTAGTACATCTTTAGAAATATTAATGTTGTATTTAATATTATTTTCCCTATGTCCTCCTCTTAAAGCTAACAATGCCTGTGCACATATGACAGTGTGCATGACCTCTTTTTGAGTACATAGTTTAATGTCTCCATTCTCTCCATACCCCCACAGTACAATGCAACGCAACCTTGTCCGCTATGGAGGACGTGGTTGAGTCACCAGACCCGAGCACCGTGTCCCCCCTGGAGTGTACCTACAGCATCACCGTCTACTCAGGCTATGGGGTGGAGATCCAGGTATGGGAGACACTTCAGAATTGTGTGTCACTGGTGATTGAATTTGTATTTGGGCTGGGCAATGTAAAAAAAAAAAAACAATAATAATGATTTTTTCCCTTTCATATTACTTAAAGGGCCCTTATTACGCTATTGTCTGTATTGTCTGTCTATGTTATAATGTTGTTTCCTCATCTAAAACATACCTGGAGTTATGTTTTGTTTGTAGACTGAGTGCTTCTCTCAAACTGAAAACACTCTGTTCCACCTTATGATGTCATGTGGTAATACAGAAAGTGCTCCACTGTGTTTTTAAACTCCGCTCACCTTCATTAGAATCATTTGGATAATGTCAGACGTGGAATTTCCAATCTCTACTGAACAAAATGTAAAAGATAGCTGCTAACTATCGCTACATGACATCATAAGGTGGAACAGAGCATTTTGAGCTTTGGAGATGCAGGCAGACTCATAAAAAATGGTTACTCAAACATGTGTGACTGAAACAAAACACAACCCCAGGCATGTCTTCGATAATGTACCAAACAGCATTATAACATGGCTTAAAGCTCACAAGTTAATTTCATATTTGTATCTTGTTCCAGGTAAAGAAGGTAGACCTGTCCAGAGATGAGTCCCTGACCATTCTGACCTACGGGAGTCAGGGCCTGAAGTTTTTAGCCGACAAAGCGGTGATGAGCGAGGGCCAGGTGATCCGCAGTCCCACCAACCAGGTCTTCATCCACTACAAGAGCCGTCGCCAGAGCAACCACGGGGTCTTCAGCCTGCACTACCAAGGTATGTTTCTTATGATTGCTAAATAATGAATGTGTAATTAATGTGAATGTGACTTTTTTAGTATCGATATCTGCACAAGCGAATATCTAGTTTCGATACTAGTTTTAATATTGATTAATATCAGATTTTTTAATACTTTTTAAAACCCTAACCTGTACCCTCTCTGCTCTCCAGCCTACGTGCTGTCCTGTCCATTCCCTCGCTCCCCTGAGAACGGAGGAGTGACTGTGACGGACATCCACCCCGGAGGTCAGGCTCATTTCCACTGCGACCCCGGCTTTCAGGTCAGAGGTCACGAGGTCGCGTCCTGTATCAACGCCACCGAGCCACGCTGGAGCACCCCGGAACCGCAGTGTGTTGGTCAGTCCGCTCACATCAATGGCAAATACTCAAACTTGCTGATAGGAATATTAAAATGAAGATGAGGAGTAAATGCAATCATGAAGCAAAAATACGGATATGGAGTTCAAATAGCTTAAAGGGGGCGCATTTTACTTCTATTGGGTATTAACTGCTAACACTTAACATATTTACATCACCATGTTACCTTTTATTGTTTTGAAAATGCTATATTTTTGACGCTCTGAGTACCTAATCCCGTTGCTCCCCACACAAAGCCACTCCCCCTTCCCGTGCATCCCATAATGAAGTTACTGCACTTCGCATCAGGTTTGTCAAGTTGCTGTGTACAGTTTTGCATCATGCTTAGGTATATTTATGGAGAATAGGGCCCGGGAGTGATCACTAAAATACTCAAACAGGGAGGGAACAGTGTTATAACGGAGTAGAAGCCTTAAAAAAACAACAAAAAACTATTTTGTACAGAAATTCAGAAAATATAAGGTATTTTGTACAGTTATTCTGCCAATAGACAGTCTTACTTCTCAGCTATTAAGTCAAGAAATCAGCTAGAAATAAGAAAAAATATAGTAAAACAAGTAAAAAGTGAAGTGAAATATTAACTAGTCACACTAATCAAAATCATAAACTGAATTCAAGTAATTTTAACCCTTTCTTTTTCATTGCAATTCCTACTTTGTGCTATATTGACCAAAAATAAATCATCTTGATGATGTTATTAATCCAAGTTTTAAAGGTGCACTATGTAACTTTTGGGTTGGGGGTCCGTCACCTGCTTGTTTCTATGGAGATGTCATTGCTCTGCCTGGAATGTTCCACAGTATGACATTAAACAGCTTTACCTTACATTTATCCAATTAGTGGTTGTTTTATAGCTCAAAAACACCTAGAAAAACAGGTATTCTGACTGAGCAGGGGTTGACTCTCCACAGATGTGACCTGTAACTTGGTTTGGTTTGGTCTCCATGAAGATAGAACAGTTTAATATGGACCCTCCACCAGAAAAGTTACACAATGGACTTTTAAAACATATCTTAAGTGGAGATCAGACTCAAAATATTCTATAACTCTAACGATATACTCAACATTCAAATTGTGATGTCTTCAAACCAACTTTCACGACCAACTCTACTCCTTCCACATCAACTTTACTAACATCACTTTTCTGTCACTGTCAGCCAATCACAGCCTGCTACTGTTGCCTCTTAACCAATCACCTTCAAAGGTATTCATTCATGTACAGTAAAAGCCCTCTGTCTTTCCCCTCATTTTTTCCTACTTTTCCTACCATATTCACTACACCCTCTTCATTTCCTCCTCTTAAAGGCCCTATATTACGCTATTTTTGTGTTATAATGTCGTCTCCTCGTCAAAAACGTACCTGGAGTTGTGTTTTGTTTTCACACGTCCTGCCCATTTTCTTTCAAACAGAAAACACCCTGTTCCAACTTGTGATGTCATGTGGCAATACAGGAAGTGCTTCAACTCCATACACCTTCATTAGACTCATTTGGATAATTTTGGCCCTGGAATTGCCAGTCGCTACTGAACTAAAGGTAAAAGGTAGCTGTTAATTTGAAAACTTGAAAAAAAAAAAAAGGTTTGGGGATGTAGACCGACTAATAATGCAGAATTACTGAAACATGTGTGAATGAAACAAAACACAACTCCAGGTTTGTTTTTTAGGAGGTAATAACATTATAACATGACTTAAAGCTCACAAGAGTCAATTTTGTGTAATACAGGACTTTTAACTGTGGCTTTATTTTTCCTAACTTTCCATTTCCTCTCATTTCTTCCCATTGCCATTGTCTCTGTATAAAGGTCTATGCACTTCTGACATAGTTGTTTGTTCCATAGCCGTTTCGTGTGGAGGTTGGGTTCGTAATGCCACAGTGGGCCGTATCCTGTCCCCTCCTCCTCCCACCGTCAGTAACCACAGCTCTGGAAACAACCTGAGCTGCCACTGGCTCATAGAGGCCAAGGAGGGCCACCGGCTGCACCTGCACTTTGAGAGGATCGCACTCGATGAAGATGAAGACAGGTAATCGTCTGTGTATCTAACTGCATGCTCTTTTTTCTCAAATGGTACAGTTAATTAATGAATGAATATAGGTGCTCAGCCTGTGTAAGATTTTATGACATTTTCATCAATATAAGGAAACATGTCTGACGTCATAACTATGTAACACAGAATCCAACAGTCACACAAAGTCGTGTCCTTTCAGGATGCGGCGTCTTTTGTCTCAGTGCCCAGGCCTTCTCCACAAAGTCTGCCACAGACATTTCATTTTCAAATAATCAATACAACATTTAGCCTTCAGGCAGCCAAAACAAATAAGGGTTCTTCTGTTACACTAATCAGTTCTTAAATCATGGTACAGTGAACCATAAAACATGAAATGAAATTTGAAGTCGTGGTGGAAAAGTTAATGAGACGCCAGACCAGGTAGAGTAAAAGAAGTTCTTTATCTGATCAGATTTAAGGGAGTTACACAGCAGAGAGACGACGGTTCATGCGTGGGGGGACATGTGGCCACTGTTTCAGTATTTATCTATGTTGGAGAGGAAAAAATAACCAGAGTGTGTTATATATATGGAGTTTTGTTGACTTTCTGTGAGCCAAAAATAACAGGGGTGAAAAGGGTAGAAGTACTGGTTACAACACAATCTTTTAAATATAGGCATGTGCGAACAGGTGAAGGTTAACCTTGCCTAGAAACAAAATTCATGCTTTCAAAATTCATCCTCCACCACAGATAAATCACACACAGAACATAACCTGTCTTCCTCTGGGACTCCTTTAAAGTGCCCCACGTCCACCTCTAGGGGAAGAGACCTCTGTATATTTGACATAGGGCTCAGTAAAGACACTTTTCTTGAAGTGTACTTAAGTTCTTAGTTTTGGCATCTGTGACATTTCTAATATCCACTGCTCCTGGTAGGTGTCAAATAATATTTTCCTGAGATTAGTGAACAAAGATTTACTACATTTACTCCTGGAAAGTTCTCCGGGACTTCTTTTGCCCAGGGATATCTGTGAGCTCTGTCCCAGTTGAACACTTTTCAAGGACAATTGCTCAAATATATTCCTTTAAAGATTGTTGGCATTTTCAAAATAAAACTGAAAATTTGGAAAAACATTGTTAACATTGACAGCTGCAGTACATTCAACATTTGTTCCCTATGTGTCTCTGTGTTTCCAGACTGATCGTGCGCAGTGGGAACAGCTCGGCGTCTCCGTCTCTGTTTGACTCAGACGCAGACGATGTCCCAGAGCGTGGCCTCCTCAGTGAGAGCTCCGCCCTTTACCTGGAGCTGACCGCAGACTCCTCCTCCATCCCCCTGCTCCTCGCCCTGCGCTACGAAGGTACACGTATACTGTTTACAATCCTACAGTCAAAGATGTTATTATCAGATAGTGCAGTAGTAATAATACATTTACTTAGTTAATTTAAAATAGAACTGATCTGATTCTCTGCTGTTTCTCTTTTTTTATAACATGTTTCTTTTAAACAACACATGGCTCTAATCTAGATAAGGCAAAAATATCTGCTCTTGTTATACAAATACTGGGCACGGAGATATTTATTCGAAGAAACATTACATTTAAATCTTATTTTTATATTATGCAAATGTTATTTTGTTACATATATTTTATGTTATGATTACATGTAAAAGTGTATTGAAAAAGCATAACTTTGCGATGAAATCAGACCATTGTATTCTTAGTCTATTGAACTGCATTAAAAATTTTTTTTAGATAATGCTGCCTCATCTTTTGAGTGCTATTTTCCACCATATTAAAGTTTCTATATTACGTGAAATGGACTCTTATGAGCTTTTAGCCTTGTTAGAATGTTGTTCCGTCATCAAAAACACACCCAGAGTTGTTTTTTGTTTCATTCACACATGTTTGAGTAAACATTTATTATTAATCTGTCTACATCTCCAAAGCTCCAAATGCTCTGCTCCACCTTGTGATGTCATGAAGCGGTAGTTTTTAAGTTAACCACTACCTTTTACCTTTTGTAGAGATTGGGAGTTCCAGGGTTGAAATTACCCAAATGATTCTAGTGAAGGTGCATGGAGTTTACAAACACAGTTGAGCACACTCTGCATTACCACATGACATCACAAGGTGGAACAGAGTGTTTTCTATTTGAGGAAAGAATAAAGCCTAAATATGCAGGGTTTGTGCGTTAAACGTGTGTAAATGAAACAAAACACAACTGGAGATATGTTTGTGATGAGGAAACAACATTATAACATAGATCAGGATATAGCGCAATATGAGCCCTTTAAGATATATTGATTTAAAATGTACTAATCCATATTCCCTCACATTGTTATATTCCTTCTTACCAGCCTTTGACGACGAGCACTGCTGGGAGCCCTACATGCCCCACGGGAACTTCACCAGCAGTGACCTGAGCTTCCAGCTGGGCACCACAGTCAGCTTCACCTGCTCCCCAGGCTTCGTCATGGAGCAGGGGTCATCGGCCATAGAGTGTGTGGACCCCAGCAACCCGCACTGGAACGATACAGAGCCCGTGTGCAAAGGTAAGGCTCCTGTCGCACGCGCGGGGTAAAAATAAAAGCTGTGAGGCTGTCATGTGCTGATCTGTGAAGGAGATGTGAGAATCAGAGCTCTAAGGGGGTGAAGTGTTGAGTAGGATCGAAAGGTGTAAGAATAAACTTATTATGATGGCAGCGTGGTTCAGTTTGAAAAGGTCTTGTGAGCTTTAAGTTATGTTATAATGTTTTTACCTCATCAAAAACAGACCTGGAGTTGTGTTTTGTTTCATTCACATGTTTGAGTAATCCTTTATTATTAGTCTGTCTACATCTCCAAAGCTCAAAATGCTCTGTTCCACCTTGTGATGTCATGCAGCGGTAGTTTAACAGCTACTTTTTACTTTATGTTTAGTAGAGATGAGTAATTCCAGGGCAGACATGATTCTAATGAGGGTGTGTGGAGTTTAAAAACACAGTGGAGCACTTCTTGTATTACCAAATAACAAAACAAAGTGGGATAGAGTGTGTGTGTCTCAGTTTGAGAGAAGAACTCAGCCTAAATATGCAGGATATAAACATTAAAATATGTGTGAATGAAATAAATCTCTTTTCTCCTAGGTTCTGATTTTCTGTTTTTGTCCTGTTTTTAGCTTTCTTAGATGTATTGAAGGCAGTTTGGATATCCACATGCAGAGAGGGTTTAATAAAGCTCTTATTAGATTACTGCGTCTGTATATATTCAATCTTGTCAAGCTGATTCAAAGCCTCACTTAAATGCTCTGGAGTGAATAATCATTTAAGAATACATCATTTTTCTCCCAGTAACCTGCAAGAGAAGACTAAAATAGGAACTGCTAAAATGAAAATCTTTCTAAGTCATAAGGGTATATTTGCTGTTCTTTTTTTAACGCGGAAGTGAACATTACTTCTCCTAAATAACTGAATTTTGGTCATTGAAATTCAAATAGTAATTTTGATTTGACTTTTATTTATTGACTGTTGAGCCTGGAAATTATTCATTAGAAATATATTGTTTTTTTGTTCAATGCACAAAAACAATAATGGTAAAAAGAAATTAAAAAATACATGAATCTTTTAAAGTGCTGATTTTGCCTGTGTTTGGTCTCAGCTCTGTGCGGAGGTGACCTGACGGAGCCTTCTGGGACCATCCTGTCTCCTGATTGGCCTCAGAGTTACTCCAAAGGTCTGGACTGTGTGTGGCAGATCCACGGCAGCGAGGACAAGCGCATAGAACTGGATATCCACATGTGAGTTCTTCAGGTTTTGCTTCTATAAAATATAAAAAAAATTAAAAGAACAAGAACAGAACAGTAAGCACTATTGTGGTTACATCATAGTATTTATTTATGGAATTATGGAATTTATTTATGGAAAGCCCCTTGAGATGCTGCATCTCGTTTTCAAGGGGAACCAAGAACATAAAACATACAGTTTACAAACACATAGTTTCACAACAACACATAAAACATAATAATACATACATATTGTGCATGGTTAAGGTTTACAGCAGTACTGTTATATAACAATGTTGCTGTCCTACAATAATTCATTTGAGTTTTTGTATTTGGCTGCAATTAAATGGATTTCTAGAATTATTATGGTTTATATTGTTCACTTTGATATTGCTGTAACAATTGGATTGGTGTGTACAATATAAAATGCTTTAAAAGACCAATAATATTATAAGAGATTTTTTATAATGTAATATCATCATATTGCCACAATTTTTAGATGTTTAGTAAAATTGTGTCAAAATGAAATGATGGTATTTTAAAGGGCCTGTATTTCTCTGCCTTCTGATCTATGTCATAATGTTGTTTCCTCATCAGAAACATACCTGGAGTTGTGTTTTGTTTCATTCACACATTTAACTAACAAACCTTGCATATTCAGGCAGTTCTCTCAAACTGAAAACACTCTGTTTCACTTTGTGATGTCATGAAGTGGTAATACAGCTCCACTGTGCTTTTAAACTCCATACGCTTGAACAATTTCTGCCCTGGAGCTGCCAAAGTTTGAAGCTCCAGCTATTGTATTAGCCTCATTGTAACTTCTTTGTTTCTTGGTGCATTACAAGATACTGTGGACTTTCTGTGGCAATGTCATAGGCTAAAACAAAAATATAATTAAAAAAGGCAACAACTTATAGTTAATCTAGTGTATTATAGAGTAAAGCAGTTTGACTGAGGCTAAAAAATAGTGTTTTTCAGGAGGTAACGACATTCCAACATGACTAAAAGCTTGCATGAGTCATTTTTGCACAATATAGGAGCTTAAAGTATGATCATATCAAATCTGTGGCATGATTTAAAAAAAATAAATAAATGTCCTTAAAAAAACAGCTGAGGATCAAATGCAAATGTTGAAAAATACGTTCCATCTGCCCTTGCAGCCTGAACATCCGGCACATGGACGTGCTCACAGTGTTCGATGGGCGGGACCTGATGTCTCATGTGATTGGACAGTACCTGGGCTCCAAAGAGCGCTTCCAGGTGGTGTCCGGGGGGTCAGAGATCACCATCCAGTTCCAGAGTGATCCGGATGATTCCAGCTTCATCCTGAGCCAGGGTTTCCTCATCCACTACAGAGGTAAGTCCAGTGGATTACATTTCAGTGTCTCAATTTTTTTACTATCAGGCAACAGTGGTGGTGCTAACTAATATCCATAACACGGTTGTTTTAAGTCCAAAAAGCACATTTAAAAAGCAAGATTCAGCAAAATGTTTTAAGAACTTAAGAAACAGATTTTAAATAAAGTTGTAGGTTTTGTGGTCATTAGTTACCGCATAGCCGATTAGCTTTGAGCCAGCTTTGAATATAACTTTGAATATAATTTGTTAAAACCAGTGGGCCTTGTTTAATTTACGCTGTTAACACTGCAGAGGTGGAACCCAACGACACGTGCCCCACCCTTCCTCAGATTGAGTTTGGTTGGATCAGCTCGTCCCACCCTTCACACGTCAGGGGCAGCGTGCTCACCTACACCTGTCTGCCAGGATATGACATCAGCGGCACCGACATCATCACCTGCCAATGGGATCTTTCCTGGAGCAGCAGCCCGCCCACCTGTGTCAAAGGTAACCAATGAACAAGCACCATAAGAATCTTACTCCGAGATTTGAAAGTATCACCTGATTTGAACTAAAGAGGTGTTATAGTAGGATATATACTAGGACTAAAAAGGGACTTAACCACCACTAAACCGTGTCTCGTTCTTTTCCCTTCTCATTACCCTCTCGAAGTTGTGTTTGGAGTGATTCGTGCACGTTTGAGGAATCTTTAGTTGTCTATTTTCAAGACACCATATTGCCGATCAGTACACGGCCACTGCTCTGTATTTACTTCGTTCTCAAATTAGATTTTCTTAATCTATGATATACATAGGACTCTGCAGCGTCACGTAATAATTTTGGTAACTTCACTTTGTTTGTGTTGACGTTTACGCTGGCGTCTGCTTCCATTGGGGACCGCGGTTTTCTAAAGCGGAAGTCAGCAGTCTTGTTTCTTTTATTAAATAATTTTAGATGAATATTGCGATTTAAAATGCAAATTATAACATAAAGATGAACAGATATTGTAGATTATAACTATATAGTAGCAGCACAATATGTCTCCTTTAAGTCTGTTGATTTAAACTAAATCAATGGACTGTACGTGTCAGCACCAGTACCTGTCCTGTCTGCCCTTACAGTTCAGCAGTGCCCAGACCCGGGGGAGGTAGTGAACGGAGCGCGCTCAGTCCGTCCTGAAGCTGGCTTCGCTGTCGGGACAGTGGTGCGTTTCTCCTGTAACCAAGGATACCAACTGGAAGGGCCCAGCCAGATCTCCTGCCACGGCCGCGACACAGGGACCCCCAAGTGGAGCGACCGCAGCCCAAAATGTGTCTGTGAGTCCAGTTTTGTGTCAATAAAAATTACATAATATGATTTGCTTTTTAATACACTCATGTACGGCTTTGAAATAAGTATATTGTGTAAGTAAATTCATTTAAAAACCCATTCACTCAAATTGAATAACAGATGGAATGAAATGATTAATCACTGATCAAAGTATTTAGATTTAACATTAGCATGCCATACAAAACCGTATGTTCTAGAGTTGAAACCAAATTTTTATCCCATTCTTGTGACAATTTGCTGTTTTGGTCATATTGTTATTCACTATGTCTCTATTTAATTCAGCCCAAACGAAGGTTATTTTTCTCACCTTCAGCACTCGCAGTCTCGGTAAAGCTCTGACTGAGTGACAGCTGGTTTTAACCAATCAAAGTGCAGTGTGAACGTCCAGAAGAAGCAGATGACTTTTTTTTTAACCTTTTTAAAGGCAATTGAAAAATACAAAGTTTACCTGAATGGTGATAAAATCGTTATCGTGATCTGGTTCCAAAAATATTATGCTGTTAATTTTTTGCCATATCGCCCACTCCTAAACCAATTCAGAAAAACCTCAGCTCACAGAATTAGAAGATCAAGATCATAATATAACGATAAAAAGACAATTCAGCATCATATTTCTTTTTAAATCTTAATGTTCAGTATGAAAACTACAAAGCTGCAGGGTCTAACGGTTGTAACACATTAGTGCTGTATCATCATTACACAGACTACCTTTTTATTAGCTACTATTAGATTATGATCCACTTAATTGAATCTATTTTGCTCCGTTTAGCTTTCACATCTAATTACGGCAAATATAATTATAGTAAATGATCTTCTCTCCTGGTCTACCTATTTGTGTCACAGTGAAGTACGACCCCTGCCCAAACCCCGGCGTCCCTGACAATGGTTACCAGACGCTGTACAAGCACAGCTACCAGGCGGGGGAGACACTGCGCTTCTTCTGCTACGAGGGCTACGAGCTGATCGGAGAGGTCATCATCACCTGCGTGCCTGGGCATCCGTCACAGTGGAACAGCCCGCCGCCATTTTGCAAAGGTTCCGCGCTACGGCTTTATCGGTGCAAGTGGTAATGGGTGTGTGAGCGCAGTTTTAACGCTCTTTTCATTCTAGTGGCCTACGAGGAGCTGTTGGAGGATCACAAATTAGAAGGTGAGTTATTTAAATTTAATCTAATTTAATTGAAAAGTTATTTTTTACATATATATTTTAGACATTTCAAGGGATAACATTAGTAACTGGGACTGTGAAATAAGCTCAAAAACAATGTAAAATATAAACCCAGTTACAGTAGTCCTAATTTAGCCTTGTTCTGGCCCTGGTTTAGACGTTGTTCATTCATTATAAAGAAACAGGTTGGAAAATCAAATCTTTGATGGTTCTATTCTAGCTTGGCCTAGGGCAAGACACTTCAATCACCATGCCTAAGTATGAATATGATTAGGGATGCACCGATACAGATACTGGTGTTGAATATTGCCACAGATACTGAAAAATTAGCTGGATTGGATATCGGTTATAAGGTGATATCCTTGGTGAGCCTTTAACTGGATGTAATGAGACTATTTACAGGCAGATTTTGGCCAAGAACGACATAATGTTTGAACTTTTATTCATATGAACCTGTTCTAATGATGATGTAATGATCTGAAGGCTAAATAACAGGTGCATAACACAACTGCATCCCATGTGTAGTAACTTAACTACGTTTTAAGGAAATAAGTGCCATTATCCATCCTTACGCTGGTTAATATTGGGTATCAGCAGATCCTTAAAGCTGTGGTGCGTGATATTGACTGGACAAATGGCAGACATTGAGTAGATAATGTAAATAATGTACTGCAAAGTGACTGAACATTTATAACAGCGCAATAAATTTGAATGATTAAAGAAAGTGATTTACTTTTTAGTTTAGCTCTGATTTAAATTCAGGTTGACATGTTCTGTTAAGGTAGTGTATGTATATTTACTGCAGTTGTCAACATTGTGGTTATGTTAAGCTGTTCTAAAAGTATTTGCTGAATCCTGTTTATCTTTTCACAGTCTCTCAGTCGTTTGAGCCGTCTCACCAGATCCTGGGCGAGAACATTGCTCTGGCCATCATCCTGCCCATCATCCTCGTCATTCTGTTGATCGGAGGAATTTACATGTACTACACAAAGTACGCGTTGTCATTTCTTGTGTTTTATTCCTTTTCTCTTACTGTAGTTAGATCTAAAGCACATCTTGTCTCTAACAGCATCTGCAGATTAGAATGGAAGCCTCTGTTCTGGAAGTCCCTCTCCCACACGCACTCCTACAGCCCCATCACGGTGGAGTCGGACTTCAACAACCCACTCTACGAAGCAGGGGTGAGTACGGAACAATTGGCAGATCGTTATTGATACTTTGCAGTGACATCACACTGGAGACGGGGGTTCTGCATGTATTTGTTTGGAAGAATATGACACGAGGCTCACATTAGCAAACACTGTCATAAAATATTTAAGCGACACATTTTCAGGAGCCTGTGATCAGTACAAGCATTTGTTTGATTTTCAACAAAGAGGTGAGCGTGACTAGCTGAAAAACTGTTGGCTGTTGTTTCATCAGCTCACCTGTTATCCTGTTATAGTTCCAGCTAAGTCAGCTCCGGTTAGATTGTGTTAAAACAAAGCTCAAATCAAAGTGTAACTTGAGTAACAGAGCTTCAGACAGAGCAGTGTCTACAGTTAGCATCACACCCCCAGGGAATGTTGATGACATCAGCTGCAAAGTATCAATTTACAGTAAAATCCAATATATTTTCTTACGTTTTTGCTTTTCTCTCAACAGGATACACGAGAATATGAAGTTTCCATTTAAAAGTGCGTGGGTACTACCAAAATGACACAAAGAAAGATAGATTTTAATGCATTTTTTTAAAAATTAATGTTTATATTATTTACAATGCCTTTCTTTGCTTTATTTATTTATTTATTTATTTATTTTGAAAACTTTATGATGTAAAAGTGCTTTTTTTTTTTTTTTTTAATTGGCCCAATCATGGATTCTATTTCACGATTCGTCAAGACTGGTGCCTTATCAAGGGTATGGAAATTCCAACAAAAAAAAGGCCAGCATGTTGTTATTTAATTAATTTATTATTTTTGTATTTATTTATTTACTTATTTATTTATTTATTTATTTATTTATTTATTTATTTATAGGCCAAACGTAAACGTGAACTTGGCAATATGTGGTTTGAGATGATTTTTACGCCGACGCATCGAGTGCACACGAAACAGTTGAATGTTTTCTTTTCAAGTGGCTCTTGTTACCGTGGGGTTAGAGAGGGGGGTGCAATTGTGTATTCGAAAATATTCTTCACTTTGTGTGTAAACTAATTGCGCGCACAAACTGAATGTAAATATGTGACTTATCGACGAGGTTGTTACAAAATATACAAAACACACGCACACACACACAGACATAATGTATTTAAACCTCGTCCGTATATACGCTTCTACGGTGGTGGGAGGCTATCTATTTTCATTACCAGTATAATGGAAATCCAGTGCCAAATTATAACGTGTAATATGTTAACGTCTCTGTGTTTCATCCGTTGTTAAAATAGTGTTTACAAAGGCGGTGTTTCTTTTATTCTTTGCTCTTTTTGGAAGCACGCCATCGATCACGCGCTGTCACATGACCCGTGCGGAGACAAGGAGGAGGGAACATGAATGTCATTATGCTCCAAAGCATGCACTGATTGTAAATTATATTGCTTCAGCTCAACCATGACATTATTGATTAGCGTTACTCACAGATTTCATTGTTATCAGATTCGATGTTGTATGCGCTATGTTGATGACAAACGACAAACTTGGCTGCTTGCTGTATTGCATTATGTATTTCTTTACACCTGATTGTTTGGACGGTGGATCTAGTCTCATCCGCTGTTTTAAAGGAACAATCTCGGAGACTGTTGCTTTGTAGATTTCTCTTTTCACCTGTAGCATTTTTGGCTTCATATACAAATACTCACTTTTGAAGGCAGTAATCTATTTGCTGAACAGGAAATAAAGTCATTGTTGAATGGTGTAAAATGGGGTCGTGTTTCGTTTTTTCCACTGCTGCAGACAAAGTAGGGCTGGTAATTGATTACAGAAAGGCTATATGAATGATATTAGACTTAGACAAACTTTATTGATCAACAAGGGAAATTATTTGGATACAGCAGCTCACACATCACAATATAATATAATAACAAAGATTAACAAAAAGAATAGCAAGTCAAAATAAAATAGAAAAATAAGTAATAAACTATAAAATCACAGCTATAAACGAGACAAGAACGACAACGTGCAAATACTATGCTGATTGACAGGGCATAAGGTTATCCGTTACTTAAGATTAAGTTGTTGTACAGTTGTAGGGAGTATTATGGTGCTCATTTCAAGCAAGGTACTGATCCATCTACTTTACTTTGAAAATATGAATTACATAACATTATTACTAATAATATTAAGACTTTTGACAGTTAATTACGACCAATAATTGTAAAAAGGTTAAACTTATTCTGCTATTTATTACCATATTATTAGGCAGACACACACAAACACACGTGTAGGGTTTGCATGGTTTGAGGGAACATTACATTGACATTATTTTCCTGTAGACAAATGCTTATTTTAACCATAGTCACTACTAAACCATAACATATTTAAACCCATATCTGAACTTTTAAATCGTGTTGTTGATTCAGAAATTAAGGATCTACATTAGGGGACGTTATTTTTGTATAATGTGAGTGTGCATACAGATTTTAATCCCTACTCTTTACAATTTGGAAAAAAAAAAAATCACACACACATTTGAGTTTTTGTTTATTTAGATTCATTATTTAAACCTGTTGTGTCCTGCATGCAGTGTACACAGTGTCCACCAGAGGGCGTGTTCTCAGACTCCTGTAGTAGGGCGTCAGAAGAAGACGAAGAGCGAGCTGCACTGACCTACTTAGCATTAGCATCTTTCATTAGCAACGTCAAAATATCAGCACGATCTGGAGTCATTTGTCAATCACACTGTTTCATAGATGTTTTAAGGATAACTTCGCGTAGTATTCATCCCAAAAAGTGACCCTCGCTAAAGGAGATTCTTAGGTCGATCTTTTGTTTTTAGCTGTTTTGATTAGCTAGCCTCCTAACTGCGGAACCACTGCGTATAAAATGAGTTGTCAGATCGCGACGGTTTAAGCTGCCAGTAATAGTTTTGTGTTTTTTTTTTTTACTTTATTTTAGGTGCTACATTTTTGATCATTAAGATATATTTGATTACTTCTATCTAATTGTTGCTGATCCTTGAATGTTAAGTTTGGTGAGTATATCTTCATGGACTCCTTTGTTTATATTCCAAATGGGGATTGGATACTGACGTGCTAAATGTAAAAGCAGTAAAAATGATGAGCTTTTTTAGTCTTCCACGGTTTATTTTTGGATACTGTCTTTATCAGATTCCTATAGGTTTCAGTACAAGAACAGTTTCAACAGAAGAATCCGAAGAAGCATTAAAAATACTGAATCAGAAGCCAAATAAGCCCATTTGGATGGAAAAATACATAATATATCTACTTGAATACTTCATTAAGGCTCCTTAGCAAGAAAGGAACCCATTAATTGTACTAATGCGCCTTACAAAAAAAGCACTGACTTGAAAATGGGGGCGGGTGAGCGCTGTTTTTAAAGATTGTATTTGACATACGATATTTTAGACTATTTATTCTAATTATTATTTGTACAGCTGTTGACCTGGACCTGAGTGCAGTGTTTCGTTTCTGTGTATTTTTTATACTGAAATGACAATACATTCTGATTCTGATTCTGAAATATTAATGTCTACTAATGCATAGTTTTTACTCAGACCAACAATAGACATAACTGTGAACATAATTGTCTTTCATGTTCTATTGTTATTAAAAGAATCAAATGTTCTAATACAGAGTTGTGCTTTCAGAAGGTGACCCTGCCTCCTCATGTCTGCTGAGGCTTCAGCTGGCAGTCATGCTGCTGTCTCTGCTGCATGTGTGTGCTCGAGCACAGACGACTGCACAAACAGGGGTCTGCTGGGGAGTAAATATGTCAAGTTAAATGTAGGAGGCTCTTTGCATTACACCACAGTCCAGACTTTGAGCAAGGAGGACAGTCTGCTGAGGAGCATCTGTAATGGAGAAACTGATGCTACAATAGACGCTGAGGGTTTGTATCTTCTTTTATCAATAGTCTGTAGGGATGGGCTGATACAGATTCTTTGAGCTGATATTAATATCCGATATTTAAAATCCATACCAAGGCCCACAGATGTATCTTGAAGTTGAAGTAAAGATCACACATTAGCTTTTCAGTTTTGTAAAATAAATAACAAAATGTTGTTGTTTTTTTTGTTTTTTATTTTATCTGGGATATAAATGTTAGGCCTACACGATTGTGTAAACATATGGTCATATAACGCTCTTCTATTACTATTTTTATTTCCATTTCCATTTTTCACAAAGACAAATCCGATGCACTGAGGACAATCTGGGAATGACAAATGGACACATAGAGAATGGGACAGCGGCAAAAAATATCAGTATCAAATATGATATGGTCCAATACAATACTGGAACTGATACTGTATTTTAATCTGTTTTAATCTGTTTGCACCTCTATCAATAACACATGCTTCTTATTATGTCTTAATGTTCTTCCTTTGTGTTTTCAGGTTGGGTGGTTTTGGACAGATGTGGTCGACATTTCGGGATTGTATTGAACTTTCTCAGAGATGGGTCAGTTCCACTTCCAGATGACCACAGAGAGCTGGAGGAGATTTTAAAGGACGCTCAGTACTATAGAGTTCAGGGGCTGGTCCAGCATTGCCTCGGTGCCATGCAGGTATATTATTGTTGTACTTAGTCTATTAAAGAGAGGTCAAATAAAAAAGAAACGACTTGAACAATAAAATAAAAGATACAAAGCAGATCTACAAAGTCACACATTCTCTCACGTTTAGGAACAGATAATTTTTTCTGGTAAAAAAAAAAAAAAAAAAGGCCCCCTCATTATAAAATCCACCCATTCTGTCTCAATTTGTATATGAAACTGAAATGTGGAAATTCATTTTTGTCCCAAGCAGCAGGTATTGGAGAATAAAATTGGCTGGCATACCATTTAATTTTACTCAAACAATCGCAGCTATTTCATTTTAGGGCAGCCAGGTTTACTATGGTTTATATAAAGCTGTAAAATCCAGAAATGTGTTGATCTTTTAATAATCTAACCTCATAATCTCACTTCTTTCAGAAACAAAAAGATGTGTTGGAAACTGTGTGCCGCATCCCAATGATCACATCTATTAAGGAAGAACAGAGGATGATCGCCACCTGTAGGAAGGTTGGTAACTAAAAATGTAATTAAAATGGGTTTTTTTTAGTATAAACATGTAAGGATCTAATTTTATTTACTTTTTTTTTTTTTTTTTTTTTACAGCCAGTTGTCAAGCTTCAGAACAACCGAGGAAATAATAAATACTCATACACCAGGTAAAGTTTCAGTTCAGCACACAGTTAAATATACATAAATCGTATGTTTGTAAAATGTATAAGTATAATCCATATTTATCTCTTTTGTTTTCATCAGTAACTCTGACGACAACCTGTTGAAGAACATAGAACTTTTTGATAAACTAGTGTTACGATTCAACGGCCGTGTGCTCTTCGTGAAAGACGTGCTCGGAGATGAGATTTGCTGCTGGTCTTTTTACGGCGAAGGGCGCAAAATCGCTGAAGTCTGCTGCACCTCCATTGTCTACGCCACAGAGAAGAAGCAGACCAAGGTAAATATATAAGCTACGATATCAGCGTCAACTGATCAAGGGCTTCACAATATGTTGCATTAAAATCACAAACTATATGGGAAAAATATGTAATTGCAATTTTTCAGATAATTGTGACATTGCGATTGTGATTAGAGTGTTGAAAATTGACAAAAAGAGAATATGCTGACAGATTTATAACAGTATCAAGTATTTCAGAACATGTTTGTGCAGATCTAAACTGAAGGCTTAGCAGTTTTTATGCAGAATACGGATATTTTTTGTTTGACAAATCCAGAATGATCTCTGTATTTTTTATACAGACTGATCAGTCTGGTCCTCATGGCCTTTGTTGCTTCTCAAGCTCAGCCAAACGTGATCGTCTAGATTAGGGGCTTTTTTCAGTGACACGTGAAACAAAGGAGCTCACTGGTCACCTGTGATTCACAAATAAAATACTATTTATCTCACCTCAGATTAAAACTGTTTAGTGCTTTGCTCATTATTTCTGTCGAAATCTGCCATGTTTTTCAGTTCTTTTTTTATTTTTATTTTCTTTATTTTACGTACTGACCATGCATGTCCCGAATTGGCTAATCCACATGTCAATCACGCCCATCTGAAAACGAGATTCAACAGAGACCAAATTCACATCTTTGTAAAGTGAAAGTTTTCATTTGATTTTGTGTTGCTGCCCTACTGTAATTATGTAGATTATAGAATCTCCTCTGCGAAAACAAAATACCCTGTTTTTTTTTTTTTTATTGGAAAAAGTCTAGTTGTACCTGTAGTTTAGACTTCTACAAACATTGCCTAATAAATGAGATTCTTGTACTAGTTTATCAGTTCATTTCAGTTTTCTCTAAAATGTTCATCCTCCTGGAGTTGTTTACAATGTACACAACAGATTCCTCCTTTTTTAAAAACATTGCAAATCTAATCAAAATCCCAATTTAATTTTCTTCCTAAACTGATCTGCTTTACCTAAACAACGTCATCGTTTCAGGTCGAGTTCCCAGAGGCCCGAATCTTTGAAGAAACCCTAAACATCCTGATCTACGAGAACAGCCGGAGTTCGGGCGGGGTTCATCTTTTGGATTCGAGAGGGCCTTCGCTCGGCGCCGGACACTCGGAGGAGGAGGGTGCCGCGGGGGGAGACAGGAGGGTCCGGCGCATTCACGTAAGAAGGCACATCATGCACGACGAGAGGGGGCACGGCCAGCAGACGGTGTACAAGGACTAGTGGAAGAATGCCACACTGAATGTACCAATGGTGTGAATGCATGCAGAATGAGAGAGAGGCTGCTAATCAGAGCAATAGAATAGTTTCTTTTTTATTTCACTGGTGATTTTAATTTTTGAATGTGTGAATGTGGACGAAGGTTTTGATTGGTTGGTTGGTGTGTACTTAAAAATGCATGTTTACATGAATCAAGGCCTGTCACCGTAACACATTTCGAAATGCGATAACAAAAATATTACATAAATGATCATTTTGAAGACCAATTTATGCTACTGATACAACAAGCTTCAAATCTGCACTGTGTAACTTTTCTGTTAGAGGGTTTGCCACTTGCTTGTCTCTATGGAGATGGATTAATGCCATACTGTGGGTAATTCCAGGTAAAAACAACAGCATCTCCGAAAACAAGCAGGTGGTAGAACCCTGAGTTACCTTAAATCACAGTAAAACCTTTTTCTGAATTTTTATTTTATTTGTATTTGGGGACAGTGCATAAAAACATATATTTTAAATTTAGATTTTAAAACAAAAGGTTCAGCAATAAATAAATGGTACAGTTAAGCACAAAAAGTTAGTATCTATAATGAGAGATTTTATTTGACGCAGCTCACATGTTATGGTACTACAAAGAAAATGTATTTAAAAATCCCTACTAAATGATGGTACATACGATAAATATAAAAAAAAAAAATATGGTTCATCTTTTTCAGTGAACTGTTGATAAAGTATTCACTGTGACAGGCCGCTGGTACAAATATGAATTAAGTTAGTAAGTAAAGTTTATTTATATAGCGCTTTTCCCAGACATAGGTCACAAAGTGCTTCACATACAAAAAATAAAAAACGGCATAAGATACATTCATAATAAAATCAGTCCTAGCAGCTCTAAACCTGAGGGGGGCGAGAATCGTATTTAGTTGTTTTTTAAAAGCATCTACACTTTCTAGAAACCGTATGTAAGGAGGCAGTTCATTCCAGAGTTTAGGGGAGACGGCTTGAAAGGATCTGTCGCCTCACGTTTTAAAGTTTGTCCGAGGGGCCATTGGCAAGTTTTGGCTACGGGCAGATGTGTACGGCTTTATCTGATCTTAACGTGGACACGAAAAAAGAACAGGGAGCCAGTGTAAGGATTTTAAGATCGGAGTGTACAGTAATAGGAAAGTACTTGTAACATAAACTGCCTCAAATACTGGCTACTGAGGACGTTTGGTCTACTGACATTTCAACCAGTTTTATAATGTGTTAATAACATAGAATTGAAGCCTTCTAATTTGCTTTCATTTTAAACACTGGAAATGTGGTTGTTATCAGCTTTTCGAGATGTTTATACTGAATTAATTTATATCTCTAATTTATTTGTTTGATATTTAACTTTTGTACAATATGCAAAATGTGTGTTAACATGTGAAAAATGCACTTAATTTTGTTATTGTAAATGTTTCTCTTGTTTTTTTTCCTGGGTTTATCCTGAGCCATAACTTTTTCAACAATGTCTTCTTAAACAAATCGTCTCCGAGATTATGACTCAAATTCTCTTACTGTGATGTTAAAAGAAACTATTTTATTTAATAATTTTCAAGATCTTAATTAATTACATGTAACTGTTTTCAGAAAGTCACCTTGAAACATTGCACTAATTGAACTTCCGTCCAATTTGTGGTTGTCGAAAGTTGATTAATAAATTATTTGACAAAAAGTTTTAAGCCTTTTTTTTCTTGTTGAAAAAAAGTTGATTAAAAACTTTATTTTTTTTACTAATATAGGTCCAATCGACAGCTCTGAATAATAATATAACAACTGAATGATGTACATAATGTAATTAATAAATTATTTGACAAAATGTCACGTTTTTGTTTTTTGTTTTTTTTAAACCATGTCTTATTTCAGGTTGTCAAAAATGTATTTAAAAAGTATTTTAGTTACTTTTTTTACTCATAAACCAATTCATCAATAGACATTGGAATTTAAATTTATTATTATTCTTGTTAAATTTTCCAGAATAACTATTTTTATAATTTAGATTTTTTTTTTTTTTATATATATATATTTTTCTTTTTCTGCGCTGTTGGGCGTGTCGTGCGTCAACGTCACTTCCTACGCACGACGTCCCCCGGCAGAGACGCGCCAAATAAACAAACGTGCCCCAAAATGACGGTGACAGAGGAAGAGTCACAAAACATTCGTGAATTTGTGTGTTCCCAGCTCCGTGGTGAGCCAGATCTCAGGTAGGACCTTCAGTAAATGCGTTTAGGTCCAATCGACAGAGTAATTTTACACAGCCTAAAACAGTTACTGCCCTCGAGATGGCTAAACTTCGTAACCTTTTTCTGCGCATCTCCATTTTAATATACTTAATTTATTTTGCAGTACTTTGACTATAGGAGTCTTGAAGCAGCGATATTTGGCCCATGTCTCCTCCGATTCCTTGAGCTCAGAGGCTAAGCAGTTGCTGAAGGAGATAGTGAAGGAAGAGTTGGCCAAAATGCAGGTATGTCAGGTAATCTAATGGATATTTGTATTAAATTTTGAACTAGTCTAAAATAAAAAATAATGTTAACATAGGGTACCCGATTTTCAAAATCAGAAACTGGGACATCCCTGGTTTGGAGTGTTTGGTACTAATAAAATTGTGAAATGAAACGAGTGCGGAATTAAGGAAAATTGTTATGCACTTGGCCCATTCATGACTTATTCACGACATGTGAGTCAGTATAGTCATATTTTCTTTGTGTTTTCCGTAATTTTACCTAAACAAATGACAATTTATGCCTGTCTTTACTGTTGGCAGGGATTAAACTGGTCAAAAATAGGGACACCAGGGACATTTCTTGTATAAAACTGGGACAAATCACTGGTTTTGGATAAATCCACTGGGACAGGGGACATGGGGCTCAGAACTGGGACTGTCCCGGTGAAACAGGGACATCTGGTCACCCTATGTTGACGGTCAAAATGGATATGTGTAAAATCTGGTATTTCCAAATTACTTTCAATAATGATGTAAATGTATATAAAATGTTTGCATTGTGAAACACAAGTAACACAAAACCATCGCCTGTAGACTTAATTTTACTTAATTTAAATATTTTACATAATATTCTTCAAATAAAATTAATGAGCAGAGGTGGGCAGTACTTGATTACACTTACTTTAGTAAGTTTTTAAATAAAATTGTACTTCTATGAGCAGATTTATCACACCATACTCCTACTTGATTAATATATTTGATAGTGTAACGGTACTCTTACTTGAGTAAAAGTTTTGGTTACTTTTCCCACTGTGAGTAAGTCATAACTTAAATCTTAAATCAGATCTTATTTCCAGACAGTTACTATTATTTGAGTAGTAGGGTTTTTTTTTAATTGCTTTACTTGATTAATGTGATTTCGCAGGTACTGTACTTTAACTTCAGTACAGTTTTGGGTTACTCTACACTTTTCTGTAGGATAAGGATAGGATTTATAGCAAATGACCTCTCATCTCTATGCCTGTATCATTGTTCCTGACCGCTTGCTTTAAATCTGATTTCATTTATAGGTCAACGAAAACAGCCCTGAGAAGACTGAGACCAAACCCTCCTCTAAAAGGAAAAGGGAACATGCGAGTGAAGCAGATGATACATCCAGGGCTAAGAAATCACGTCCACAGTCACGATCCTCATCTGGTATATTTTACTCTTATAAATAATAATGATTAATTCAGCTGTTTGTAAGATTTTGATTATAAATTGTTCCAATCAGGAACACAAATGAGCCTCACATGGGTCTCTTATTTGGGTTGTCAGTTTCAGTGCTGAAATCCAGTTGGTTTAAACCTAAAATGGCTCTCTCTGATCTGAATGGTCACGACCTAAACCCCAGCACCTGTAGCCAGTCATGACTCAGTGCTAGTGCAGCCTCTGGAGCTCAGTGAGGGAATTCTGGAGGTTCTGAGCTTTCACATGAGGCATTGCCTGTCCATATACTGAGAATGAGAAAAAATGTAAACCTGTGATTGTTGTACTGCTTTAAAACTGTAAGAGCACAGGCTAACTTTGTCTACGTTATCTGTAAATGTAAATATATGTTTTGTTTTTTAGAATCTCAAGATATAAACAGCAATGCAGCCAGTGATCGTTCTGAGGATGATTCTAAGAAAGAAAAAGCTACCGTAAAACAAAAGGAAAAAAAGATGGTGAGCAGTGAGGATTCTGATGATGAGGAGCCAACTCAATCCCCGAAGAAGAAAACCAGCGCAAAATCAAACATCAGCATGGAAAAAGTGTCTAAAACTTCCAGAAAGAAACCTGAGAGGAAGAAGAAAGGATCAGGTAAAGGACAGCAAGTCAGCAGTGATGAGGAGGAAGAACAAAATGGCCACCAAAACAAGAAATCAGATAAAGCAAAGAAAAAATCGAAAGTTACAGAAAAGGTTGTGTCCAGTGATGATAGCGAAGCTGAAACTGTGAAGGAAAAAGGTTTAAAAAATGAAAGCAGTGACAACTCGGAGAAACAGGAAAATAATTCATCTGATTCGGATAGCGAAAAGAAAAATACGCAAAGTGCAAAGGTCAGTAAAGAACAAGATGACGTGAGCAGCGATAGTTCTGAAGATGAGGAAGAAAAACAAAGCAAAACAGCTAAATCGCAAAGCAACAGTGAAGATGACTCTGACTCAGATCATTCTGTTAAAAAGGATAAAAATAAGTCTTCATGTGAAAGTAATAAAGGTATGTATGAAAAACTGTCAGTAAAAAAACCCTCAAAATTGTGTATTGATTTTGGTTTGTGTTGTAAGAGAATGGATCTGTGAAGAAAGTTGAGGAGCCAGACTCAGATTCCTCTTCACTCCCCTCTTTGGAAGACGAAACTGACAATAAAAAAGAAAAAAAGGAAAAGCCTGAGGGGGCCAAGAAAAAGGGCGAAAAGAAGGGAGAGAAAAAAGATAAGAAATCAACAGGTGAAAAGGTAAACAGTTTTTTAAATGTCTAGATGGTTTAAAGGTGCTGTACCTGATTTATACTGAACTAGATGAGTTTTTTAAGCACTTTTCGCAACTTTCAGAGACCAGAACTTGAATACTAGCACACACTTCCTGATTATCGGACAATAAAATGCTTTATAATTGGGAAAAAAACATGCACAGTGCCTTTTAATTGTTGCTATAAAAGTTTCTTAATATTATCATCGTTTCTTCCTTGTATCTCTTTAGGAGGAGCACAAGTCTGTGGTTAGGCTCAAACGCTACATCGGCCTGTGTGGTGTCAGAAGGAATTATAAGAAAATGCTTGAAAACTGCCGCTCTATTCGATCCATGGTGGAGAGATTAAACAAAGAACTGGAAGATCTTGGAGTAAAAGGTTAGTAAGAACATAAAACTGAAACCATGTATATCTAAACTGAACAAATTTTAGCTCACGTAACGGTTATGTTTACAGGCAAGCCTACAATAGAAAAGTGTAAAAAGGTTCGAAAGAAAAGGGAGAGGGCCCAGGAACTGTCCGAGCTTGATACCAGCAACATAATAACATCACAAGGTATTTAACTACTGTGTTTGTGTCTGTAGTGTAAACATACAGTAGGTTTTTGAAATAATACCTATATTTTCTGTCCCAGGTCGACCCAAACGACGAGCTGCTTTACCCTGGCATGAACAGAAAGAGCTTCCAAGTTCTACTTTTCAGCGCAAACTGGACTCTGGGTCTGACAGTGACCAGCAACAGTCACAGAAAGGTTCTAGAAAAACAGACTGGAATAACCTGCAAGGAATTATTAGTGATGACGGAGAGAGCGACTAAAAGGAATAATACACAAGCTAATGTAATATTGTATTGGTAATATTTAAATATGTATACTTTTGTATATTTTCTATGTTCCAGTGTTTTTAAGACCAGTTTGTCATTTAAATAAACTGTATTAGTGGTTCATGTATTGTATTGATATTTTTTGCATTGTTGTATTGATACTAGGGTGATGGTATCAATAGTCGGACATGGTGGGACTGTAAGCATATTACAAATTGTAGAATGTGAGGATGTCATACTTCCATGAACTATAATTTTTTTTTTTTTTTTTGTTTCTTATGAAATATCTAGAATTAAAATACACAAATGTTGAACCTGATCATTTCTACTGGTGCTTGGACCTAGAACTTTCCATATTTCAAATAAAATCTCTATTTCAGCAATATTCATTTTAGCATTTTAGTTAAAGACCACCACAGCCGAATAGTAATGGGTCGTAAATATCAGCAGAAGTGTTAATTTTATCCAAGGAAAATGTGTTTCTTTTGGAACATTGAAATAATTGGGGTGAGGGAAATGGGCCTAAATGGCTGTGCAGGACAACCAAAAGAGGGACAGTCAGGTGGTCACCTAAATAACTATATTGTAACTGTACATTATACATATATATGATTACACTATACATTATATGATTATAGATCCATGCTGTACACACTGCTGAGTGTTATTACCAACCCGGAACTATTGTCCGTCACATTCACGGAATTATTTACAGACGGACGAGTCCGACTAGGAGACGTGTCCTCCGAAACACTTCGCAGGTCTGTTTTTCCCATTTTATTTCTTGAATCATTTACAAATAAGCCTTTCTTTGTAGGTATAAATTAGACTCAGGTTTATTCTCGATTATGTGTAGTTTAGGGTTTTATTATTTATATCTACGTGGAAAAAGGCTTATGACCTATGTACCACCTTCGTAATAAACACTAGTAATAAACGCGTATTTACATTTTTTCATTTGTTAAAAATATAACTGTGCGTGTTTATTATTGCATTATCTTTTGCTCTATATTCTTGGTTGTTACACGTTAATAAGCTACTTTTTATCTACAGAAATGGATGATGATTGCTCCACAACAGAGGCCTTTGCTGAGCTCAAGTCCAGATCACTGGGAGTTTCGGGTGTCGCTCAGATCGCCGCAGGCTCTGGTCTTGTTGTCTATGCCATGTGGGTGGGAATCCTGCAGCCTGGTTTCCGAAGAGTTCCCTTAAAATTACAAGTACAATCCTTTAAAACTCATAGCTTGTAATGCTCCTGTTGCTGTTGCAAAAGGAGAAATTCAATTTGTCAACTGGACAAAAGTTTATTTGGTCGAATACATCTCCACCTAAAAGTGAAATGTCCACTCCTTTGAGGACAGTGAGGTTCAGATCTTCGCCAGAGAAAAGAACTGGTTTGAGAGGGGAGTTAAAGAAGCTATTTTTGTCAAGAAAGAGAATCCTTCCTTGAACAGAAATGGAGGTCTCAGGCATCATTTGTCTCCCATTTATAACTCTATCCTCAAACCTAAATCAAAACAAACAAAGAAGACAATAGGGCAGGTCAGGTCCAGAGGTGTGAAAACACCCATCATGGCCCTGAATGAGATAAGATAAGATAAGATAATCCTTTATTTGTCCCACAATGGGGAAATTGCAGTGTCACAACGCAAGTTACAGAAACAGTAGGAAATAAGAGCATGCATCAAAATCAAGATAAATAATAATAAGTATTTACAATCAACTAAAAAAACACAACACTGTAAGCTAAGCTAAAAGGCACAGGAACATTGCACAATAAGTGTTTTGATTCTGAGATGATTGTGTACATTGCAGTGATGGACAGTGGTGGGTAAATAAATAATAGCAGGTAAAGTGACTTTAAATAATATTGCACATTGTTATTATTACTATGGAGATGACACATGGTTGCTATGGGAATGACACATGACTAGCATTGTTCATTATACAGTCTGACAGCAGCAGGAAGGAAAGACCTGCGAAATCTCTCCTTAACACAGCGAGGGTGAATCAGTCTGTCACTGATGCTGCTCTCCAGAGCAGACAGGGCGTCCTGCAGGGGGTGACCCTCATGGTCCAGCATAGACATGAGTTTAGCCAGGACCCTCTTGTCCCCCACCTGCTGCACCGAGTCCAGAGGACAGCCCAGGACTGAGCTGGACTTCTTGATGATGGTTCTGCTAACAAGACCCCACACCCACTGCATATTGAATAGGCCCACCTAACTAACATAAACTGTAAACAAATATGTGTTGTCTCAGAGTAATTTCATTGTAATTAAGCTCCTCCCTTCAAGCAGATATTAAGCAGTGTCCACCAGCATCTGACCAGAACTGAAGAAGCAGTTTGGATGAGCTGAGAAACGTATTCAACCAAATAAACTCTGTCCAGTTGACAAATTGAATTTCTCCTTTTGCCATGGATTCTACCTGGACGACTGAGGGATTCACACTCCTGTTGCTGTTGCATTTCTTTATATTAAATGTTATTTTAAGGATGCACTATGTAACTTTTCTGCTATTGGGGATCCACTACCTGATTGTCTCATGGAGATGTTATACCTGTAATGTTCCACAGTATGGCATTAAACATATTAGTCTTGCATTTATTCAATCACAGCTGTTTTTATTCCTCAAAACTTCCTTGGAAGACATGCATTCTTACTGTGAGCGGTTACACCTCTCCACAGATCTGACCTGTAACCTGGCCTGCTTACTTCCATGTACATAGATGAGTTCAGTGCCAAACAGTAACATCGCCATGGAGACAAGCAGGTGGCATAAGCTCTAGAAAAGTTACATTGTATAACTTTAATAATATTTTTCAGGTGCCTTACATACCAGCCAGCAGAACTCAAGTACGAAATGTAATGACACTACTGAAAGGTCGGAAAGGAGCCATAGTGGATTTAGGATCTGGAGACGGACGCATTGTAAGTTTAAGTTTAAGGAAGCAAGCACACTCCAAACTTAGACTTATATAATAACAAAGAGTAAAAAAAATAAATGGTATAGCAAAAAAGATAGCAAGAGACAGGTGTCGAATAAGACATAATTATATAAAAAATAAATGTATAAGTCAAAATAAAATAGAAAAATAAGTAATAAACATAAAATCACAGCTATATACTGTATTTGCCCATGTTTGTCTGTATTTTGAAGGTGTTGGAAGCACATCGTCACGGTTTCACACCCGCTGTCGGCTATGAGCTCAACCCCTGGCTTATTTATTTGTCCCGCTTCAATGCATGGAGAACAGGTCATCACAGAAACGTTTCATATAGAAGAGAAGATCTATGGAAGGTAATTGTAGTACCTTTTAACCCAATTATTAATTATTACACGTTTAAAAGCTCACTGTTATTCTTACGTTTACTTTATGCAGGTGGATCTTTCAGAATGCAAAAATATTACAGTGTTTTTGGCCCCTAGTGTGGTGCGTGATTTTCAGTTTTGTGTAATTTGTTGTTAATATAAAGGTATGTATTATTTATTATTATTTTGTTTCTTATTTTCTAGCTTTCGTTATTGCAAAAGAAGCTGCTGGCTGAGCTTCCAGACGATGCGTTGGTGATAGCTGGTCGCTTTCCATTTCCAGACTGGACTCCCTGCAGAATAGAGGGGCTTGGTGTGGACAGAGCCTGGGCTTATAATATAGAAGTCCAAAGAAATGTTACCAAGAATTCAGACAGTGTAACCAAAGAAGAGGAGTCAACATAAACAAAGTGTATTTATGGATGAACTATTCTACCTCAGTCCTCAGGTGGACACTGGGATCATTTTCCCTTTAGTGATAGACATCCTGACACTGGATGCAGTATCACTAAACTAAATCTTATATATTATTTATTTTCTGGAGTGCCTGTTGTAAAACTTAAATGGTGTGTTCACAGTCCCGCTCTTTGTGCATCCATGTTTTGAATTGAAGGACTTTTTAATCACAATTTTACTAACCACGGAACATTTCATGTTGTTGCAGCTGATGGTGCAGTTATATTTTTTTTATTTGTTTTAATAGATTTTATGAAAAAAGATTTTAAATGTTACAGGCATTTAAAATTGAATACACATAGTAAAATTGTGTAACTTTTTGCATTTGTGTGTGCCTTTTAGACTTAGACAAACTTTAGTGATCCACAATGGAAATTATTGGAACACAGTAGCTCACACATCACAATATATAATATAAAAAATATAATATAATATAATATAATATAATATAATATAATATAATATAATATAATATAATATAATAACAAAGAGCAAAAATATAAATGGTCATAATAAAATAACATTTTTTTTAATAACAACTACTAGGTTTACTCAGTAACTTATTGTGGCTTGTTGCTTGTCTCAGCTTTACCTGGAATGTTCCACTGTGTGGCATCAAGTTTATCTTCATGGAGACAAGCAGGTGATGCCACCAGGCCAAGGTACAGTTCAGATAAGTGGAGAGGGGAGGAGACCCCACTCGCTGTAAGAATACATGGTTTTCAAGATTATTTCATGGTTTTCAAGATTATTTCAGCAATAACACCTGTAACTGAATAGCAGAGAGATAAGTTGTATTGTAAAACATTCCAGCAAAGAAATAACCACCATGGAGACAAGCAGGTGACTGACCTTCTACTGGAAAAGTTACATGGGGTGACCAGACGTCTCTGTTTACCCAGGACACTCCCAGTTTTGAGCTCTGTGTCCCCTGTCCCAGCAGAAATACCCCAAACCACTGATTTTTCCCAGTTTTATACAAGAAATGTCCCAGGTGTTGCCATTTTTAAACAAATATTTGCCAACAAAATAGGGGCACAAATTGTCATTTGTTTACCTAAAGTACAGAAAACCGTGCTTTAAAATGAGCACGAGGGGAAAAAAATGCACCAACATAAAGCCCTCAGATTATTTATTTATACCAACCATCCCAATCCAGTTTTAATTTTGAAAACCTGATCACCCCGTACATAGTGTGCTTTTAAGTACGTACTGTTTACAAAATACATACTAAAATAACAACTACTAAAATAAAAACATACTATAAAATAAAAAATAAAAGCATACATAAAATAAAAACATAACAACATAAAATAAAAACATACTAAAAAAATACATAAATTAAAAAAATACATACTGAAGTACATACTTGTTTACAATATGAGAAGTAGATTTTTATTATTAATATGATTTTTATTATTATGCAAAACTGAAACTTGAATCTGGTACATGGCCTAAACAGAAAAATACAAGTACAGCAAACAATGTGTTAGTACAAATGAATCCCTAGTTGTGTTTTGTTTTTCTTTATTAAACTGTCTAATTTCATCCCTGATCTCGTGCATTTTGATCTTAAATCTTACATTTTGCTTTTGGCCTTGTAGTTTGTCAGATTTAACCGGATGTTGTCTGGTTTTTTAGTCATGTCACACTTGACTAGTGCACAGCGGGTCGGTTGCATTGGCTGATTTCTGCAGCCAAAGAGGAAGTTGCGAAGGAAGCCCCGTTGTAAACCCGCAACAAGCTAACCTTAGCAGGGCAGAAAACAGAGCCGCCCTGTGCACCGAAAAGAGGAATAACAGCAGCCAACGCGTACAGTATATAGCCCGATTTCACACCATGGTATATTTATAACTTAGAACTGCATTTCGTTCGCGTAGAAACAATATTGCACGGAAAAACGAGGCGTCGTGATAGTCTGAACGAAGCACGCCTGCGTCTGACAGCTAAAAGAAAATGTTGCCAGAAACGCTAGCGGAGTAGTTAGCAATGGTGGCGATAAATCGGCTTCAAAGCACTATTACAGCGCAAGATTCGGGCTGATTTAAGCTGTAGTGAATTGCGAGTGCAGACAGTTTTAATCTGTAGTTTTTGGGTGAATTTTAAGCGCGTAGGAGGAGCGCAACAACAACAATTCAACATCCATGGTTGGGTGTTGGGTCTGCGCTTGAACGCATCGTGCAGGAGTGCCATAAAATGCTGTAATCCAATCTCCACGTCGTTTAACACCGCTAAGGTCATCAGAGATCATCGAGGGATATTAATCAAAAGCAGGATGATACGTTTGTGTAGTTTTATTAGCCTCCACCAGCATCTCCACAGCTAACGACAGCTAACTGCGGAGCTGCCTGCAAAACTCACATGCTGCCGTCGATCGGGGAGTAATCGAAGACTGAAAACCGAGAGAAATCATCTGTGAAATGGTAATCCGGTGTTTATTTTCACTTCCTTTCCTCTTGGGTAATGATCAGTGTTGAAACGAGGCTCTGAACTTGAACGGGAAGATGTTGCGTGGCGATATTTTGGCTTCTTGAACTGTTTGATCGAAATCCTGTTGTTTATTTAGGTCCATTTGGTGTATAACGGTGTGTAGGACATTCTCCAGGTAATGTGCAACGCCCATTGAGCAAGGCATTTTTGTAAGGAGCGTGAGGCCTCTGCAAGTTCTGGCTTATTTGAAGAATTCAGACCCGCCTGCATGCTACTGCTCCTGTCAAATCACAGTTGGCCATCTATGCTTTCCCTACTGTCAACAACTTTCACAACTAGCTGGAAATGTTCTTGTTAAAGGGTCTGTGTTACACTATTTTATGATCTCTGTTATAATGTTGCTTCCTCATCACAAACATACGCATGTGTCTATCTCACCTTAAACATGCAGGATTTCTGTGTTTTCTCTCAAATTGAAAGCACTTCGGATGTCACGTGGTAATACAGGAAGTGCTCCACTGTGTTTTTAAACTCCGTACACCTTTACCGGAATCATTTGGATGATTTCGGACCTGGAATTGACAGATTCTACTGAACTAAAACTAAAAGGCAGCTGTTGACTTGAAAACTACAGCTTCATGACATCACAAGGTAGATGTAGATGTAGACGGACTAAAGGATTACTGAAACATGTGGGAATAAAACAAAATACAATTCCTTTTATGTTTTTGAGAGAAATAGGTGAGTGGTTGTCTGGTTATAGAGAGGAACCTGTGGGCATTACATTGCTCATCTACTCTAGAACGTACTTCAAATTGCACATTTATTGCAAAATTGTATTGGGGCAGCAGAGAAAAAAAAAGATAACTATTTGCATTATTAAACTGCAGTTAAATATATAATAATAATAATCATAATAATATATAATTAACTACTGAAACGTCTGAATAAAACAAAATCCAATTACTGATATGTTTTGGAGGAGGTAACAACATTGTAACATGGCTTAAACCTCACAAGATTCAGTTCTGCAAAATATAGGACCTTAAATACTTTTGGATTGTTCAAATAAAAAACAAAAAAACCTAAGCAATAATTGATATAATCCCATAATTTTCAGTCTGTAAGGCCAGTCCACTCATAATGCAGTTCATAGTAGGTGTAATTAAATGGCATAGGTAGTCATTATTGTTGGCTGATATCAACATTCACAACTAAAAATGCTGTTACTGCACTTGGAATGTAAAAATATCTAAGCAGTAATTAGTTTAACCCTATGATTTTCAGTCTGTAAGGTCAGGCCATTGACCGTATCAAGTTTTGCTACTAGAAATGTGGTTACTGCACTTGGAATGTAAAAATCCCAAGTTGTCTTTGACAGTGCAGTCCATATTAGGTGTTATTAAATGGCACAGATGCTCACTATAGTCGACTGATAGCTTGGCCTCTCACAATAATTACTATACTGACTTATCATTCAGTATATGAAAGCTGGAACAGTATTTTTTGGGATCAGTATCTGTCGTGTGTACATTTTCTTTGCACTACTGGGTTATTTTTAGCAGTACAATAAGCTTTAAGCCATAAAGTGTTGAATAAATGATCATTACAGATGCAAACTAAGCATCAGGTGTTTGTTTCTGCTGTTTTAAACAATATTATGGATTTCAAATAGTTTTTGTGTTTTAAATCTGCTCTTGGGGTTTTATGTCAGGGGCATAAAGTAGTTTTAGTATTATCGTTTATCATCTATATTTACTTTTAATTTATTATCATAACAGGCCTACTGATAGCGGCTTTCAAAACTGGAAATGCTGTTCCTGCTCATACTTGGACGGCAAATAGTCAAAGCAATAATTGATTTAACCCTAAAATAGTACAGTCTTTGATGTCAGTCTTTGGCAATGCAGTCCTCCAAGTGTAATTAAATGGCTGAATTTGTCACTATAGCTGCTGATATCAACTTTCACAACTCGATATTTTGCTGTTACTACACTTGGATTGCAGTTCATTTTAAGGTACCTGCACTCCAACAATAATTAAAGACCATAGTTTGTCAGTATCATTGTTTTGCCAAAAGTATTCGCTCACCTGCCCTGATTCGCATATGAACTTAAGTGACACCCCATTCTTAATCCATAGAGTTTAATATGACGTCGGTCCACTCTTTGCAGCTATAACGGCTTCAACTCTTCTGCGAAGGCTCTCCACAAGGTTTAGGAGTGTTTATGGGAATTTTTGACCACTCCTCCAGAAACGCATTTGTGAAGTCACACACTGATGTTGGACAAGAAGGCCTGGCTCTCAGTCTCCGCTCTAATTCATCCCAAAGGTGTTTTATCAGGTTGAGATCAGGACTCTGTGCAGGCCAGTCAAGTTTATTTGTTATAATATCACTGACAGTTGATTTTAGAATATTTAAGAGCGCGGAAATTTCACAACTGTACAGGTGGCACAGTACCACTCTGGAATTCACTGAGCTCCTGACCCATTCTTTCACAAATGTTTATAGAAACAGTCTGCAGGCCCAGGTGCTTGATTTTATACACCTGTGGCCATGGAAGTGATTGGAACACCTGATTTCCATTATTTGGATGGATGAGTGAATACTTTTGGCAATATAGTGTATGTAGGGTTGTCCAATATATTCCAGTCAAAGTTGCTGTTTTAATTGGCGCAATTATCTAATCATTAAGACTACAATCAAGACTCTTGATGCGTGTGTAGGCCTGTCATAACAGATTTTGAAGTGTGATTTATTGCTAAACTAAATATAGATGATACTAAAACCAAACTTTAAAGCAGAATCATTCACAAAAAATATTCTAAATGTACAAAATTGTGTATATATATATATACACACACACACACATATAAATAAACTGCAATAAATAACAGTGCATCACTTAAGTAGTCCGTTTGTGAATATAATGAGTCATTGAAGTTCATAATTTGACCTTTTTATAGCTCAAATCTCATTGTTTTACAGAAAATTAACCAAATATTTCCAACTACAGTAGTGTAAAGACAAAGTACCATGATAATCATTGGAATAATCAAAAATTTCATCTGTCATGTATTCAACGATAAGTAGATGTAATATTTATCATTACAGGCCTATGTACCTGTAGCTTAGATCTCGACAAACAGGTTCTGAAATGCATGGGATTCTTTTATTAGTTTATCCGTTCAGGTTTCAGTCTTTTCTCAAAAGTTCTGGAGTTATGCACTCTGAACGCTACTTTTCAAAAATTATACCGTAAATAGGCCTGTCACGGTAATTACTGTATCGACTCATCGTTCAATACATTGTTGTGGAAAAAATTATGTATCTTTTGATGATAAATAATTAATCCATTTGCGAAGCCCGATGAGTTTTTGGAAAACAGACAAAGGTTTATTCTTGTTACAGCAGCCCTGGCCAGAGACCAACAGCCTCTCCCGAGTCTCCGCTCTCCGGTCACCCCTTTCAGATAGAAATCATTCACTTACACAAAAAAAGATTGAGAGAAATGTTTCCACAATATACATTTCGATCACAACATGTTGGAACAATACATTTTGGGCTCACGCTTTATCATATGTACATTTTCTTTACAATAGTGGGGACATTTGTGGGGGTTTTTTTTTACGTAACAACAAAATATTTGAGCTGTAGTAGAAAAAACTACTTCTGTATATCTGTGTTTCAAAATGTGTTAACGTGACATTTCTAACCGTAAACCTAATCGCAATTGATGTTTTTTTGTTTTTGGTTTTTTTCATCCAAAATCATGCAGCTTTACTGATATGTCTCATGCATTACTTTAAATGCTAACCGTTTTTTGTGTGATTTTTTTTTTCTTTTTTCAGGCGTCAGAGGAAGCATCACTGCACGCCCTCGAAAACCTCATGACAGAGTTCTTTCACAGCTGTACGACCAATGAGCGAAAGAGAGAAATAGGTGAGCGGTTGTCTGGTTATAGAGGGGAACCTGTGGGTGTGACATTTCTCATCTACTCTAGAACGTACTTCCAATTGCACATTTACTGCAAAGTTGTTTTAAGGGCAGCAGAGAAAAAAATACTGATAACTACTTGTACTGTTGCACTACAGTTAAAAATATTGTGCAGTAATATAGTTTTTCCTACATTGTATACTGAGACTATGGTGGCTGAAGCAATGCATATTTGAATCATATTATGTAGTACAATTAATAATAAATACTGATGATAATAAATGTCATTTATTAACTCTACTGATCAAAAAGGAAGTCTGTGTAATCTCACAGTTGTCCAGGTATGTTCTATTTCTATGGATCAAAAAGGAACTGATTACACATTGAATATACTGTAGTAACAAGCTTAAAGTATCATTTGTATTACCATTTATTTTTATTATTTTAGACTGTTTTTAGATATGGGGACAAAATTAGATCAGTCCACTATAGACACGGTGAAATTCTGAGTACGTATATAGTAAGTTCCCTTAAATTAAAACAGAAATGTCAAATAGTCAGTCTGTGTCACAATGAAAAACCTAAGAAAGAGTAAACCAAACCAGATTAAATTTAAAACTAAAGAATAGACCATCTCAATAAAATATGACATTTTTATATCAGTCAATAATGCAACAACCCTTAAGCGGGATAATGCGTTTTTTGTACAATATTATCTAAAAAATGAACTGAAACAAACAGAAGAATAAAATACCAGGTACTGCTAGCAACGAGGGTTGGCAGAAGTATAGAAAATCAGATACTAATCGCTACTAAAACTAGTATCGAAACTGAAGACTCATTTGAACAAGTATCGATACTAAAAAGTCACATCAGCAGGACAGAAATGAACCTTTCCTGAATAGCTTTATGAATGATTTCGAGCTATATGAGAACAAGTATAAGAGCATATAGACGTAAAGCATAAAACCACATGATAGTATAAAAGAAAGTACTACGATTTCATGTTGAAAATGACATTCTGTTGTCTAAATAAAGTGTTTTTTTATTATCATCGTAGTATCGAAATCTGTATTGAGTATTTGTTAGCATCAAAATTAAGTCTGAAATGTTAATATCGAGACAGTACTACTAGAATCTATAATATATCATCTCATAGAAGTTACTACGTACTACAACATAACAAAAAAATCCCCACTAGTGCAAGACACATACACACAATAAAGACCGAGGCCCAAAAAAGTATTACTGTAACCCTATATAGTAATTATTGTGATAGAACTAGCAACAAACCTAATTACATATAAAGTTACCCACTTCCCGTGCACTGTCACCTCCATTGTTTCTCTCTTTGTGCAGAGGAGCTGCTGAATAACTTTGCGCAGCAGACCGGAGCATGGCGCCACTGCCTCTTCTTCCTCTCTCACACGCGCAACGAGTACGTCATGATGTACAGCCTCACAGTATTTGAAGTAAGTGCCTCACCGTTATGTCCCTTATTTACTATTAAGTCATAACTAATATAAAACAATCGTAATGAAACAAGGAGTCAAAATAGATGCTGTTTTATTTCAGAGCCAAAACATTCAATGATTTTTCCAGATGTACAAATGAATACTACGTCAGACTTGTATAGCGCTTTTTGGACACTCAAAGATGCTTTACAAACAATAATGAGACAGTACAAACAGTGGAAAATCATGGGGGGGATGCCAGTTTGAACAAGTGAGTTTTTAGTAGAGTGCTGTCTGAGTTCCTCATGGGTTGTGGGAATGAGTTCCAGGTGAAGGCTCAGTCCTCTAAGGTCCGGTGCTTTGTCCTGGAGGAAGAGGTCGGTGAGACAGGGAGAGGCCAGGTTACGGAGGGACTTGATGTGATGGGGAGGACCTTGTATTGCATGAGGTATTGGTTTGAGGACAGGGGTGGGGTGGTCTCTGGAGCGGCAGCGGGAGTGGGTGAGAAGGCGAGGAGGCAGACGGTATAAAATGGTGGGAGAAGGAGCCAGTTGTGCAAACAGAACAAAAGCAAAGTATAACAAAACTGGGCCTAACTGAAAAGTCTGGACTAAGAAAGGAAAAGGCTTATCTAACTTATCTAAAAGGCTCTTATATGATAAAACAACAAGGGTGACAACAGACATAATCCTACATATTGTAAAGTGTACTCAACCTAAACCAACCTCCCAACCAAAAGACCATGCAGCATACTCGACCATGCAACGTCGCTCCTTTTGAAAGTTCCTCTCCTTGCTCTGATTGGCTGCCAGCGTGCCAATCAACCAAGCTCCAACCAGGTCCCGCCCACATCATCTTCACACAGAGAACAGAGGAGAGACAGAAGCAGCACACAGAATGGAACAGTGTTCACTTTTTCAGTAGTTGCAGACACACAAATGAGGTGTCATGTGGGCTAGAAAGATCAGCTAGAATTTTGTTGCTGTAGTAATGGTGGCGGTCATCTTGTGAGTGTGGGAAGAGCAAGATTTTAATGGAAAATAATAATAAAAATAAAAAAAACAGGGCAGAAGACTAATGGTTTTAATTGAATAGACTTAGACAAACTTATTGATCCACAAGGGAAATTATTTGGATACAGTAGCTCACTCATCACAATATAATATAATAACAGAGGACAAGTACAAGTCAAAATAAAATAGAAAATAATAGAATAGATGAATAGAAGAAGAATATATGGTATATCTGTAGTTCTAATAATGCAACGACCACCGTATAATTTTTTACACATATTATTAAAATGTTTTTTCCCCCAAGATTATATCATATTAGTTTTGTAGAACATGGGTAATAGATAAAGTAAGTATTTGATAGAAAATTTGAATTTAAAAAGTCCAACTTCCTATTAGTTTGCATGAGTTCTTCGTTCTAGATGTTGTTTACTACAGGTTCCCGGGGCAATGATCTCTTTAAGTCTTTATTATACCTCACTGATAAACACAATACCAGTATATTTGATTGATTCATTTTATTTCAACCTTTTGACAGTAGCTACAGGTATACAGTATTTACATTTATGTATATTATATTCACAGTGTATTGTTTATTTGATGATCTTTCATTAGAATTTGGTGAACAGGATGTGGATTGGGGTCGCCTCTCAAGACAAGATGGAGATCCGCAGCTGCCTGCCCAAACTGCTTCTCGCTCAGCACAAAAACGTCCCCTATTTCATTAGGAATAAACTCTGTAAGGTCATAGTGGATATTGGTCGACAGGACTGGCCAATGTTCTACCATGACTTTTTCACAAGTACACTGCAGGTAGGTCATACTAACTTGTTTTGTTGAACTTTTTGAACATTAAAAACTCAAAACATCTCCATCTTTATCTTCCAGCTAATCCAGACCCCAGCGTTGGCTCAGTTAGGGTTAATTATGCTCAAAACCACGTCAGAGGAACTTGCCTGTCCTCGGGAAGACCTCAGTGTGGCTAGAAAAGAGGAGTTGCGTAAACTGTTGATGGAGCAGGTGCCAACTGTGCTTGGACTGTTAACAGGTAACAGTGAAAATGATCTGTTTTCTGGTGCTGCTATTTTTTTTTTTTTATCACACTCAGTTTTTGTTTCTTTTTTTGGTTGGAATGTTCTGGAATGTTTGGAAATTAGCACAGTGATCAGACCTGGCAAGAATCCTGTATAAGCGGCTAAATCTAAATCAAAATGCCCTCTGTATGTTGAACCTTATGGGAATTTTGAGGCTGTGGTAGGGTACCGAGGAAGAACCGTAAACTGTTATCATTGCCACGCCTTCCACCAAACAGGAAGTCAGCCATTGTGGCTTGACATCAGTGGATTTTACTCGTAGCCTATTTTTACAAATTGGCTCAAATCAGGTCCATACTCCACTAGGGGTGTACAAAAATATCAATGTATTGTATCGTTTAATGTGATGCTACAGTATCGATATCATGGACTGCTGTATTGATATATCACCAGTATTTTTTGGTATATTTTACTAAATTATTTTGTTGTAGTGCCACAGTTTTGTTGCATGTTTAGAGGAAGGAAACTCCTTTATGTAACACATTTGACATAGTCACTGTTTAAAATGGGCGTGTTTCATATTAACTTTGCACAAGAAGTGGTTTAACAATGACTTTTAGTATCACAGCCATGACTTAGCCATTATTTTTTTATTGAATTGTTTCGAATCAATTTGAAATATCATATCAAATTGAAAGCTCACTCTATTGAGATATGATACATACATAATACATATCGTCAACTTCTTAATAATACCCAGGCCTACTCCATACCACCTAGAGACAAGGGGAATCTAAAATTGGGAATAGTCTGCTCCCAATGTGTGCCACCAATCCTAACCACCACCACTCACCCAGACCACATCCATGTTATAAAAGTTGAATGAAGTGTCTTGCCCAAGGACACAGGGACAGTATGCACTCCTTTGATCCTTTGTGGTGGATAAGTGTTATAACCACTGATGTTGTTCTTCTCATCTTCATCAGTGCAGTAATACTTTAATGTGTATAATTAAAGGTATCCTTGAAACCTACTGGGACAAGCACAGCATCATCGCGTCAACTCCACCTCCATCACCAACCTCAGGGGAAAGTGGTAGGTCTCATAAGACTCTCTCAACAGTTCATTATCATACTGTATTTTTACATATTTCTGTCTGTGTTTCCAGTGGAATTGCTTGGAAACTTATTTCAGGGAAGCCAATACTCCAAGTTGCTCTGCCAGCCCATGGCAGCCCTGGACAGCGAGAGCCACCAGCTCTGTTGCTTGGTGTTGGAATGTCTGGCTCATCTTTTCAGCTGGATCCCACTGTCCACAAGCATCACTCCCACACTCCTCGCCTCCATTTTTCACTTTGCGCGTTTTGGCTGCGACCTCCGAACCAAAGCCAAAATGAACTCCTTCATCTCCAACTCCTCTTCATCGAACGGACAGTCCCACCCCATCACCACGGCCAACGGGGGAGGCAGGAACGGGCAGCAGACGGAGATGACGAAAGTGGAGCGCGCCCGCCTCGGAGTGCTCGCCATGACCTGTGTCAATGAACTGGTGTCAAAGAACTGTGTGCCAATGCATTTCGAGGAGTATCTTTTGAGGATGTTCCAGCAGACCTTCTTCCTCTTGCAAAAACTGACGCGCGAAAACAACGCCCACACTGTCAAGAGCCGACTCCAAGAACTAGACGAGAGGTACGTGTTATTATCTTTTGTTCTTTGCCAGTGGATTTTGTTTAGACATTTTCTTGTACTTGTGCAGTTGTTTACTTTACTTTGCAGTCAGACATTGCCGGGAAGTGCGAATAGTCTCAATACCATCATTGTTCAGATGCCTGATATTTCTGCTGTTTCTCTGTTGCCATGTCACATGACATTAAGGGAGTTTGAACGTTGCCTTGCTGCTGGGTTTTATGGCCATTAATTCTTTGCCATTAATTGTGTTACAGTGTGTCTGTACATTTCAAAAAAGCATTGCTGAGAACATAGTCTTGAGCTGTATACATCCGTATCAGGGCTGGGAACCACAGGGTCCCTCACAATCCGATACGATACATGATACATGGCTGACAATATGATATTGTCACGATATGGCGATACATGAGATAATCGTTATATTGTACACGATACTCTGCGATATATTTGTTTTTAAAGAACCAAATACATTGCACAAGCAGTGGTTTAACAAAGAAATATTGTTGCTGAAAAGTTAATATGGAATAATATCTATTTTAATCATCAAAACAAGTAAACAAGTTTCCTTCCACTAAAGAAGCGGTAACGGTCACAAAAAAGCTAAAAGACACCAAAAAATGCCGATATTGATACAGCAGCCCACGATATTGGGGTTATTGGGATATTTTTGGTTCCTCTAAGGTATTGTGACATCTTTATTTTCAAAATTTTATAAACGTTAACATAAAAAGAATTTGAAAACAGCCGAAACAAGAAATCCAACAAAAAATAAAATAACATTCTTGCTGACTAACTGACTGCATTTGTATTTCTAATTAGTGACTTGTTGTTTTTCAGTTACTTGGAGAAGTTCACAGACTTCCTTCGCCTGTTCGTCAGCGTTCATCTGAGGCGGATCGAGTCCAGTCCACAGTTTCCCGTTGTGGAGTTTCTCGGCCTGCTTTTCAAATACACCTTTAACCAGGTAGGTATAATACCAGCAAAAATACATTTATAACCATTTTTATTTATTTGTTTATGTTATTCTTCTAATTTTTTATTTTCTCTTGGTAGCCTACACATGAAGGATACTTTGCCTGTCTGGATATATGGAGTGTCTTTTTAGATTATTTAACAACAAAGATCAAAAGCAGGCTTGCAGACAGAGAAAGTGTGCTGAATAGGTGAGTGATAAAAACTGCTTCTTTAAAGTTACACAATAACTTTCCTGGAGACGAGTGTGCCAATTTCTTGTCTTCCAAAAGATCTTATTGCTTTGCCTGGAATGTTCCACAGTATGGCAATAAACTTATCTAGCTTGTATTTATTCAATATAGATGTAAAAAATCAATGAGAAACACACACCCTTAATGTGAGTGAGGTGCACAGATCTGACCTTTTTAACTGACCTGGTCAGGTCACCAGCTTGCCCCCATGGAGATAAATAAGTTTAATGTTCTACTTCCGGCAAGAACATCGCCATGCAGACAAGTTATCTATCAACATTAAACAACAATCTAAATAGCACAATATTTATGATTAGGTCAGTAAAATAAATGATGGCACCTTTAGTTTGTTTAAAGTACCAGGTGGCAGAGCTTCCACCATAAAAGTTACACAGTGCATCTTTAAAGGGACCCTATTACGCTTTTCCTCCTCAAAAACGCACCAGGAGTTCCACCTTATGATGTCATGTGGTAATACAGGAAGTGCTCCACTGTGTTTTTAAACTCTGTACACCTTCACTAGAATAATTTGGATGATTTCAGCCCTGGAATTGCCAATCTCTACTGAACAGAAGGTAAAAGGTAGCTGTTGACTTGACAACTACCGCTTCATGACATCACAAGGTGGAACAGAGCACTGGATATGTAGACAGACTAAAAGGATAAAGGATTACTCAAACAAGTGTGAATGAAACAAAACAAAACTCCGGATATGTTTTCTGATGAGGTAACATCATTATAACATGACTTGAAGCTCACAGGAATCCATTTTCCATAATATAGGACCTAAAATATGATCTTGATATTAAATTTTTTAACACAGTTCCCCTTGTTTTCAGTTACAAAGACGCGTTGGTTCTACTTTTACGGGAAGTTTTGAATCGCATACAGTTCAGGTATAACCAGGCCCAGTTGGAAGAGCTGGATGACGAGACGCTGGACGATGATGTAAGAAGAAGTTCATCACCTTCAGTCAGTTCATTTTCACTCCACACACTTATCTGAATGTCTTTGTTTGGTAACCATAGCAACAGACTGAGTGGCAAAAATACCTGCGACAGAGTTTGGAGGTTGTTGCCAAGGTGATGGAGCTGCTCCCGTCACACGCTTTTACTACACTGGTGAGATAACTGGATTTGTTAGATTAGTTAGTTATCTACTTCTACTACTAATATTACTACTACTACTACTATTACTTCTTACTACTTCAGCTGGCTGTTATAGCACTAAATGTGTTCTTTTTTGTTTCCTTCTTCAGTTTCCTGTTCTTCAAGAAAATCTAGATGTGTATTTGGGTTTGCAGCAGTTTATTGTAACCACTGGTACAAGTAAGTTGGCTATTTAACTTTCAATGTTTGTAAATCATTAGCCAAAAATAGACTAAAGTAAAAGCATGTTTTTGTTTCATTTTGGTTGTGTGAGAAGTTTGTTTCGTAGGTGCTACTTTAAGGGGTCGATAGATGTCCTTACGTGAGAAAACCATTTTGAGGAAATGGCCTTTGAACTTGCAATGTCTCATATAAATCTATGAATGCAAGAGTCTTACATTAAACAAAACGTCAACAGAGTGCAAACTAGTGTTGTTACAATACTTAAATTTCAAACTCAATTTTAGTTTTTATATTACCCTGTGCCTCATATCTCTGTATCTGGCCTTATCTCAGTGGTCCAGGTAGGTTCCATAGTGGTCCATTGGCATATACTAGTCTTGTGGTTTTATACTTGTTCTGATACAGCTCAATATTATTCTAAAGCTATTCAGGAAAGGTTCATTTCTGTCCTGTGAATGTGAATTTTCTTGGTATCAATTGTTCAAATTGGTATCTAGATTCAAAACTAGTTTTAGTATTGATTAGTATCTGATTTTCGATACTTTTGACAACCCTAGCACAACTTGACTAAAGAAAATGTTTTAAAAATTATGTATTGGATTTTTCCTTGACTAAATGATGAAATAAATAGCTAACGGTCGTTGTGCTCTTGTGCTGCTCCAGGTCGCAGGTTGAACATCAGTGCAGAGAATGACTGCCGGCGCCTGCACTGTTCTCTCAGGGACCTCAGCTCTCTGCTCCAGGCCGTGGGGCGTCTGGCTGAACACTTCATCGGGGAGGTGTTTGCTGCGCGATTCAATGACGCCCTGGCTGTAGTGGAGAGGTCTGTAGATGGGATATTTCTTCAACTAAAATCATGTCTTTTTTATTGCCAGAATAAACTAGCTCTATTTATACTGCATTTGCGTTTGACTTGGGGCTGCAATGATTACGCTCTGTTATACTAATAGTGTTTTGACGTGATTATACAGACTATACAAACACATGGTAGAAGACGTTTTATAACAAAGACTGAGGCAGTGAATCAAAATGGCAAAAAATAATTTCACAAAATCTGACCTTCATCAGTTATGCACAAAACTAGACTACCAAAATAAGTTGCAGCCCTGATTCGCCCATTGCTAAATGGTATGGTTAACTGTCAGTTTAATCTTTTGCTCTGAAATGTGTTTTTCTTGCAGGTTGGTTGAAGTGACCTGCTATGGTTCTCAAACGAGCCTCTATGACCTGGAGACTGCTGTGCCTTCTGTGCTAAAACCAGACCTCACTGATGTGTGAGTAGAAAATCAATTTCCCTTTGTTAAAAAAACATAGAAAGCAGTGTTAATTTGTCAAGAATTATTTTTATTAGTATTAATCAAGATGAAGCCAAATGGTTATTTTTAGTTTTAGTTCAGTTGAATTTGAGAAAAAAATCTGCCACTTTAGTTGACTTAAATGCATAGTTTTAGTCAATCAGAAAATATATATTTTTTTATTTTAACTATAAGTTGTTTAGCATGGGACATGTGTTTTTGTTTCTGGGATTCAAAAGTGAACTTGGATCTAGTCTCCACTCATCCTGTTATTCCTCCATTATCTAATACAAATATCAGTACTTTTAGTACTGATATTGAACATGTTTTTGGTCAGTATGTTTGCTTGTTATTTAGTTTTAGTCAGCAAAAATATGGCATGATATGAAAAATATTACAAAAACTATGACTTGCCAAAATGAACTTTGATACAGTACACACATTGAACCTGACATCACCTCACACTTTCCGTGCAAAGGCTTTTTATTTGATATGATCTTTGCATTTGTCATTTGCTTGTTGCAGACACGCACAGGCCCTGGCTGCTTTGCAAGCATACTCCCATTGGCTCGCCCAGTTTTACAGTGAAGTCCACAGCCAAAACCAGAGCCAGTTCATCAACCTCATCACGTCTGCTGTAGAGGCCTGTAGCCCGCTCATTACAGCTAAGGTATCCCCTATTATGTTACATCATGGCTTATTATTAGATTGGTGTGTATGGATTATTAACAGTATGACATGAATTTCAGAATCAATCAGAAAAATTAGGGCTGTTGCCATAGCAAATGACAATTAAAAACAAAATATTACATCTTTTTAAATGGGGAAAAGGTCCTCAGTAACATTATAAATGCCCACTAGTTATTATGAAGATTAAAAAACATAAAGCAGCCTTAGAGAATGGCAAAATCCTGAATTACTTACAGCAGAAACAACAAATATAAAAGATTACTTGAAATATTGCAACATACTGTATTGCAACAATATTTTCATTATAATATGACTTTATTCTTGTAAAGTAAAACTTTTTTTTTATCTTAACCTCTAATAAGTTGTCATTTACACATTTTACATAAAATTCAGTGAAATCTTGAGGCATTTTGATCTTAAGTAATCATCCTCTTCTAACTGTAACGGTACATTTTGCAGGTACCTGAAAAGCTGCTCCTGTCTGCGTGCCATCTGATGGTTTCCCTGACCTCTACAGTACGGCCAGTATTTCTGGTGACTCTGCCCGCTGTCCAGAACATTTTCAACCTCATCACAGACAACCAGGCCCCCCGACTGCCTCAGGAGGTCAGTATCACCTGCAGTGTTTCCTCTGGCCCCAGAGGCTCATAGTTGAATGTCACGGGACTGGGATTACGATGTCATTTATGGCAGTTGCATTCAAATATTAGGCCATCTTAAACCTAGTTCATTTTGTATTGCAGCGATGAAACATTAAACTTAGAAAAACTTTATTTTATTCGTATTTACAGTGAACTGGGCTCTGGCCCTTTAATACTAACAGGTTGTGGCTGTAGTTGATGCATTAGCTTCTTTTCGTTCTGGTCACGACAACAAACCACAGAGTAAATGGGATTAGAAGGAGAGCTAATGTTCCGTTTGTCTCCTCTCTGTCTCACCGCAGTCTCACGTGAGTCTTCTGCTCTGTGTGTGTGTGTGTGTGTGTGTGTGTGTGTGTGTGCGTGTGCGTGCGTGTGTGTGTGTGTGTGTGTGTGTGTGTGTACGTATTCCTCCTCATGCAGAGCGGTCAGAGAGAGGGAGAAAGAGAGGGCGACAGCAGCCACACACAATGACTCAAAAACCACAACAGTTTTAATGAAGTCACGATCTAAAACGTGTCACAAAATAGGTTTAATTCTACAGACATCTTATTTTTCTGACCATGTGAAACAAGTCTTAACTCTGCTGAAACAGGCACAGGTGAATTTCAGGTGGGGCATTATACCACAGCGGTCAGGATTCAGCACATAAATGCAGCGGAAGCACTGCCCCTGTGTGTTTCTCAGGTAAACGTGTTAACAACATCTGATTCATTGGTTCCTTCGTCTCCAGGCCCACATGTTGGTGTGCCGAGCTCTGTCCAACATGTTCCTCCTGCCGTGGCCAAACTTACCCGAGAGCGAGCAGCAGTGGCAGTCACGCTCCAGTAACCACGCCAGCCTGATCGCCGCCCTCACCAGAGAGTACCGAATCCTACGAGGCACTGTGAATGTTACCCCACCCCAACCCGCTCTAGATAATGGTCAGTATTTTACACATGACAACACAACTTTCGACTTTTTAAACAGCCACTTAAAGGGGCTGTACCTGATTTTTTTTCTCATGTATTTGAGCTAAACTTGTCTTACACCAGTACCAGCTTTATTGTATAAGCAGCTCTTGAGGTCAAAATAAGTCAGCTGCTCACTCTCTGCATCAAACTATAAAGAGTTTTATTGTACGATAATCAGGGAGTGTGAGGTTAGCATGCTAGCTTTGTTGGCATTAGCACCTACGAACGTTGTGAAAAGCGTTTATAAAGTCATCATGGAGAAAAATCAAGATGCCCGAAATGCATACGGTAAGTGAGGAATAATTCTGGACCACTGCAAAATGAACTAGTTCTGTTTTTCACGTTTTTAAGATGATCCAATCAGGTACAGCGCCTTTTTAGATGCAAATGTTTTGACGAGGTTTATGGCTAATATCTATGTAATTACCGGGTATATCCGGATAAAACAAAAACTGGCACAAAGTTCAGAACAAACCAAATACAACAATTCTTTTAACTTCAAAATGTTGCCTCGTTCAATCTTAAAAGTGTGTTTGTTATCTGTTAAAAACACTTTGAGCCATAAAATTAGAATGGAGGATCTTATCTCATCTATCAGCTTTTCTGTTAAAATCTATTAACTTTTTCAAATTTTCAGCTATTTCTGTTATTTATTTCGAGATCTTTCATTCAAAAACAATACATTTCCCAGAGTTATATAAGGCCTCTGCCCTCCATCTGAAGTTATGGCATCAAATTCAAGGATGTTGGTGTTCTGTTTAAGGTTTTGTCCAAAATCTGGACTACTAGTGTTTACTTTTGTGTTGCAGTGAAAGCAGTGATACAACAGACCCTACCTGTGCTGAGGGACATAGTGGACAGCATTTCTGGAGAATCCACCAAATCTCGCCAAATCTGCTACCAGAGTCTGCAGGAGTCTGTCCAAGTGTCACTCAGCCTTTTCCCGGTTTTCATACAACAACCAGGTCCCCGTCTTTCTCTCTAAAATGTCAAACTTAAACTGAACGGAGAGAATGAATGTGGTCTAACGTGCGTCTCTGCTCTCCTCAGATGTGACTGATGAAATGCTAGCATTTTTCCTGACCCTGTTCCAGGCCCTCCGAGTCCAGATGGGGGTTCCCTTCACCGGGCAGATCATCCACACATTTCTTAGCATGTTTACCAGGTATTTCAACCATCTCTTTAAATGGAGGTATTAAAGGGGATGTTTATTTTTTTGTATGTCAAATTTGTCTTAACCCAGTGCAGATACATTGTAGAAGTCGCTATGTGCTGTCTGCATTTTATAGTCTGTGAAGGCTGGTGCACTCTTGGCATGCTAGTTGTTAGTTGTTAGCATTATTATGACAGCAAACTCTGGCCTCTGACATTTGTACAAAGAGATTATAAACCCATCGCTGTGGAAAAAAATCTGAAAAACTGCTGCAAACTGTCTGAAAATGTGATAAATAGAGCTTTTTTGAACCAGATTTTTCCCCATGTCTTGCCCCACTACAGATATATTGGGGTCAAAATATGTCAGCTGCATCTGAAAATCAGGAAGTGCACATTAGCATGCTAGCTGTTGTAGACAGTTTAACATGCACTAGTTCTGTTTTTCATGTTTTTAAGACAGTAAAAATCAGGTAATGTGCCTTTTATATATTAGCTACACAGTTGTAAATTTGTTATGTTGTGTTTAGAGAGCAGCTGGCAGCGAGTATCCTGCAGGATGGCAGCGCCGGGTGCAGGGTGGTCCAGAAGTTCCTGAAGATTCTACAGGTGGTGGTTCAAGAACACGGTCAGGCCTTCAAACCGTTCCTGCCCAGTATCCTCTCTCTCTGCATGGAGCAAGTGTACCCTGTGGTGGCAGAGGTACGGCATTTTAGGTCTAATTTAAATACATTTTTATGTGATTTTGTTTTGTTGTAATCTTTTTTTTATTTGTTGAGGATACTGAGTTACCTTGTGTATAAATAAAAATGCCTTGCCCTGCCTGATGCTTATGAAACACTACATTTGTTAGTACATTTTTTATATTCTGATATTCTGCCATCAGTATTCTGGTGCTTTTTACAAAATTGTGAAAGACAACTTGTTTATGCAATAGATTTTATGTATTTTGATGCTTAAAAAGGGTGTCTGGTTTGTGCAGGTAGTGGTTTAACAAAGAAAAAATGTTGATTAAAATGAATTTGGTTCTTTTAAAATAATGATTTATAGTTTATTGCATATATCGTGAAATTGTAATATTAATATGATGTCACGTGAGCTTTGTATCATGTATTGTATAAAATCGTGACTTGCCTTTTCAAAAAACATTTGCACGCATTTTCAGGCAAATTAAAAAACTGCAAATTAATCTAATTTACTGTAAAATGGCTGTATACAGTTTAACAGTAAAAAAGTGATTTTGTGCTCAAGTCTAAAAATGTGAAAGGCTTGGTATAAATGTGTGCAAATTGTTTTTTTACTAATCTCATTTATGTGTTGTTGTTTTTTTTGTTTTTTTGTAGCGTTCTTCACCTGATGTCAAGGCAGAGATGTTCGAATTACTTTACCAAATACTTCACCAAAACTGGAGATATTTCTTTAAAACTTCAGTCTTAACAACAGTCCAAAAAGGAGACTCAGAGGATGTCATGGAGAATGAGGCCCAGTTCACCGCTGCCATGCAGGTCTGTGGAGATTTATTATGCTTGTGTCTGCTATATAGTTGACACCCGTGGATCATTCTGTTATAATCTGGACATTTTTAAAGTTAATAATAAAGTTAGTACAGGGGATTGGGGCATATAGCGGTGGCGGTGAAAATGGGAGCTGATTGGCAAAATGGCATCTTGAAAATAAGTGATTAAAGATGACTCAAACATGCACGAATCACTCCAAATAAAACAACTATAACGTGGTTAAAAGCTCTGTTTGAGTCAGGTTGGCATAATAGGTCCACCTTAAAAATTTATTGGTTTACAGTTTAGATTTCTGACTTTTTCCTTTATGTTTTGGCAGGCGTTTGGGCAGTCCTTCCTGCAGCCCGATATCCACATTTTTAAACAGAATCTTTCTTATTTAGAGTCTCTAAACAGCAAGCACAAGCTGTATCACAGAGTAAGTTTTAGATTTTTACACAGACATATTTTCAATGAAATACGACCAATCTTAACAGTTTCCTTCTGTGTTCCTCAGAAGCTTTTTAGGACCTCCATGCTGTTCCACTTCATCAACGTGCTGCTGCAGGTCCTTCTGCACAAAGGTCATGATCTTCTCCAGGAGGAAATCACAATGGCCATCTACAACATGGCCTCAGTGGACTTCGATGCCTTCTACTCGGCCTTCATGCCAGAGTTTCTCAACGGTTGTCAGGGAGTGGACAGCAACCAGCGAGCCGTTCTTGCCCGTAACTTTAAGCTTGAGCGGGTGAGGATTCAAATACTTGTATTGGTTAATGAGTGTTCCCTGTAATAGTAAACAATGATTTTCTTGTTTTGACTTGTTGTAGGACCTTCCCTCGTTCACTCAAAGTGTGCAGCGGCTGGTGAACGACCTTCGCTACTACAGACTCTGTAATAGTAGCTTGCCCACAGGCACCATCAAGCTATAGCACACAGATGAAGCACTCCACGTGAATAGTATTTTTAAAGACTGCTTGTGCTGACCACTTTGCCCCACGCTCCAAACTCGCTTTACTGGACCTACTCAGAGCGGTAGGGAGGACTGAACACAGGGTTTGGAGTTGCTGCTGATAGTCTGAGTTCTACTGTAGAAGGAGGTGTTGTTGTGAACCATGTGTTGCCAATGAGGATTTGGCAGAAGCATAAACCTGGTCTGCCATGGACCTGGAACCTCTGAGCCAGGCCTTCTTTCCCACGCCTCTGCACCACGCGAGGAGGGACTGAGCACTTTCAACTCATTCTGAGTTTTTAAAATGTCTGCTTTTATTAATTTTGCCTTCAAATGTCTCATCTCCAAAGGAGACCACTGTCAACTTAAGATCTTTCATATCATTCCATGAAAATGAAAAGAAACTGCTTAATAAAGTGCTTTTGTAGTAAAATTAAGTATGGTGTCGTTTCTGGCTTCAAATGTTTTCATAGGGTGCACAGGGAGGTTTAATTTATTTATTTATTATAAGATATATGCATATAAGCTCCAGTTCACAAAATGTAACATCTTTCACCCAGGTTGAATACGGTTTATGTTAAAACATGTTTACATGCATTTTACCTTATTGAAATCAGAATAAAATCAATGTTTAGTGGAACTTGAGATTGATTTGAAACATAACAGGCCAAAGCAAACACAACTTTTGCTCGGTAAACAGTTGGGCCCATCACGGGGGCCAGACTCGTGAGTTTTGATTGAGTGGAGTTGACTCGTGTTTGTAGTGACGGACCACACGCGACTGAAGATGAGCGTCTTCCAGCGGTGCGCTTTCCAAAGGCTCCTTCAGCAGGTGTTCCTGGGAGCCCGGGGAGCAGGCGCGGTGACCGGACTGGTGCCGGCGTCCACCCAGAGCGCGCTGTGGAGAGGGCGCGTAACGGCTGGAGCAGGATACAGGAATAAATCAAGTAAGACTTGGTCATGTAGGGCCTACCTGATCAAAACTGAGACTAAACTGGACTAGACTAGAACACTTGAAAAGGGCCAAACCAAGTCTGCAGCAAAGTAATTAGTCATTTTATTATTTTGTCATTTTACTTTTATATATCTATTTTATAATATCGTAATGTGTGAGCTACATAGTGGCCAAGTAATTTCCCTTGTTAAATCCAGTTAAGTTTAATTACGTTGAGTTACAATATTGTTTTATGAATAACTGGCAAAATTCTTGACATGTATTGAATTTTTTACCCATAAATTTAATGGGTCATCAGTACTAGTTTTGCCTGCGCACCTGGAGGTCATGAACTAAAAGTAGGTTAGAGACAGGCGCGTTTTGGGGACAGTAGCAGGACAGAAGTAAATGTGGCATTGGTCACATGACGCGTGTATTGATCGCTCGCGGTCATTCATTAAGTTAATTTAGCAGAGCTCTCCTTTACAGTAGCCTTTTTCAGTAGTTACACTGAAATAGTTGCTTAATAGTTTTAATTTGTGTACACTGTGTTTGTTATTCCCTGTAAATTGTTTCCAGGTGCCCCGTGCGTAAAGGAGAGGACGTTCATTGCGGTAAAGCCAGACGGAGTTCAGAGGCGCCTTATTGGACAAATTATTAATCGTTTTGAAAGACGAGGATTCAAGCTCGTTGGAATGAAACTGTTGCAGGTACTAAGAAAACTTTATTCAAAAATTTGTTTATTTATAAAGCGTTATAAAGCGTTATAAAATTCCTCTCTTTATTCTAAAACTATAAACCATACGCATAAAACATAAGAAAATACAATTGAAACTGAAATATATCCACCGTTGTTTTTTTTTTTGTTGTTTTTTGTTTTTTTTTTAATGAATACTTGCTAATGCAGAATTTGATTTTGGAACTATTGTGTCCAAGTAATTTCTCTTGTCAATCAAAGTCTGAGAATGAAAAATGTTCCCCAACAAAAAGTTACCAGACCAGACCTGGGCATTGTCCAGCTCCCGGGCCCTTTGGTTGACTCTGACTCATTTGTAAATAAAAAATTAACATATTTTATACTTTTACTTTTTTGCTTTTATTTTAGAGGTGTTTTTAATGACATTTTTTGTAAGGCAACCTCACTTTTTCATTGCTTAGTCATAACATAAACTCTTCCCAGTCTTACCAGCGCGTCAAAACAATATTTACTGCTTTTTATAAAGAAATACAATTAATATTATGCAGAATTGAGTGAAGCCCTCCACAGTATTCTTTGTTTCTCATGTGGCCCCATAGAAAAAAATAACCCCTGTATCAGACCATGAGCTAAAATTATCCCCAGTCTCTCTAGTTTCTACTTTAACATGAGTCAAATGGAGACTGGACAGGTACTAAAAAGAAGTACCTAGAACTGAAAAAAAAATTTATACAGCCCAAAAAACCTACTGAATTTCTATTAAATTTGTACAGGTTTCCAAGGACCTCCTGTCTGAGCACTACTGCCAGCTGACCAAGAAGCCCTTTTACCCAGATCTGGTGGACTACATGACCTCAGGACCTGTGGTTGCAATGGTTGTTTATATATTATAGTCATTTTACATTGGAAGAAGTACTCAGTTTTGTTACTTAAGTAAAAGAAAAAAAAAACACTCAAGTAAAAGTATCACATGAAAAAAATCTACTTATAAAGCTTAAAATGTAGTGATTTTGATAAAGATTTGTGCTTAATTCTGTCATTTTTTTTCACGCAATTATAAAAAATTCTTTTACTTTTCAATCCTGTTCAAAAATGTAATGGAGTAAAAAGTTCAGATACCTGCTCTCAAATGTAGTAAAGTACAAGTAAAAAGTATCCACTTTAAAATCCACTTAAGTAAAGTACAGATACCTAAAATGTATACTTTACTACTTTTACTTAATTTCCACCACTGCCTAGACTTAGACTTAGACTTAAACAAACTTTATTGATCCACAAGGGAAATTATTTGCCACAAGGGAAATTATTTGCATTGGACAGATAGAGTAAATAAAAATAAACAAAAAACTTAAAGTGCAAACAAGAGTAACTTAAAACTGTAGATGTTTTAAAGGAAAAACCTCAGGAGCTACTGTACCCAGCTGCCACTCTCTCAGGCGCTCAGGGTGTGAATATTATATTTTCTATTGTTATTAGTTTAAAGTACCAAGTAGGAGCCAGAAATCTTACACTCTGGTAACATTAATTAGTCATATTGGTTTTCTTTTAGGCTTGTACTGATGCTGTTGTGGTCTGTGCTCAGGTGTGGGAGGGGCCCGACATAGTGAAGACCTCCAGAATGATGGTGGGGCACACAAACCCAGCAGAGGCCCACGCCGGTACCATCCGAGCAGATTTCAGCTTTCATGTCAGCAGGTGAATTATCATTTTATTATTTATTACTTTCTGGAGCTTTTGAACATGTTTAAACATAAGCCCACTGTGCGTATGAGAGATGGAAAGACTATTGATTTCACTAACCTCACATTTGTTCAGACCATAGAGAGTAAAGAAGTGGACAAAGGGAGTGTGACGTCACCCAAAGCGTTCAGCTCCAGTCAAAAGAAACTCACAGGGCTAGAGTTTCATATTAGATTTAGGAATTTATTTGCGGACAAAATAAAACACCAGGATCACGTAGAGCGGGTTTAAGATCAAAATGACGAGGCTCACACCAGCAGTTACAGAGAGGGGTGACAATTTCTCAACGTAAAGTCAATTGGAGCTGGAGTCGATGGAGCCGGAGCCTTTTCTATTTGGACTGTGGCAGCTAGTGGGTTAGCTATGTCTATTTTTTTTTTATTTAATTTAATTTAATTTTATTTTATTTTATTTTATTTTATTTTATTTTATTTTATTTTATTTTATTTTATTTTATTTTATTTTATTTTATTTTATTTTAATTTAATTTAATTTAATTTAATTTAAATTTTATTTTATTTTATTTTATTTTAATTTAATTTATTTTAATTTATTTTAATTTAATTAATTTATTTATTTTATTTTATTTTATTTTATTTATATAGCATTTACTAGTACTGTAGTTGATCATGGTGAGGTCAGTATATCTGTTTTCATGGTAATAAGTCCTAAAGTTATTGTTGTTCTGTGTTGTTTGGATGTTGAGATGTGTCAGAACACCACTGTTGTTGATTTTCATATATTTTATTTGTAAAAAATATTTACTTTTGAGCCTTGTGACCTTTACTTTGTCCCGGAAGTAAACAGATAGAGAGAAAAAGTAGCCGCGAAACAGAAAAAACGATAGAGAGAAAACAGGAAAGTGTAAAGAAAATAAACCAAACTTCAAGAAATTATACTTAACTACCGCTGGTAACGTATAGGCGAACACGGTAATATATTGTTTTGTATTATATATTTATTTTAAGGTACTGTATGTAAAGCTAAGCCATTTTCTCTATCTGTCTTTTAGTTTTCACAGAGTTCACGGTGTGTACGGTGTTAATGAGTTTGACGATAAAGAGAATAAATATTGACACACACATGATCACCAGTACGGAGCGTGAAATCCTTTTATTGCGAAGAAAACCAGGGTAGCCACAAGTACAGTTTATGGTTCAGACTCACCTGTGCTCTCTGGTCTCTGGTCAGGCCAAAACTGGGACATTATCAGACAGCAGTAACGTAGATATCATCCAGTGGTAACACGTGAGAATGCAGCAGGGTCGGCCAGTTAATCTAATTACAAATCTGGACTTCACTGATGTAAAATTATGATAAACCCAACCTAAGTGATAAGTAATTCCAAAAACATTAACTTTAAACATCCAACACACTAGCTGTTTTTGGTTTTTATGTTGAAATATTCATTCAGTGTGTGTATTTATTATTTACAGGAATGTGGTCCATGCTAGTGACTCAACAGAGGGCGCACAGAGAGAGATCCAGCTGTGGTTTGATGGAAAAGACCTCCTAAACTGGGACTGCATAGACCAGAGTGTCACTAGTGAACTGTGAGGGACCATAACCCGAACTAACGCAGAGAGAAACCACGATTCTACCTCTTCTCCTGCTGCTCTATCTGTTTTTAAACTTATAATTTGTAACTTAATTGTCAAAATAATTTATATGAGCCAAAGATTTGTTTGTTAAAGGTGTTTATTAAATAGATTCAGCACATGTGCACTTACTCTGGGCTTCAGATGAAATCACAAAATTGTATTGTATTTCTCTATATTGTATGTATTACTAAGATTAAAGTACATATGACAGTTCGGACTATAATAATATTTCACTAAAATACAGTTAACATGAATATATTTAAGATTTACTAAACAAATCTTGCCTAATTTTTCCTCTTTTTTTAAATTTTGATGGAATCTAATGCATAATACTAATGTAAACAGACGCCAACACTTTTTGTTTTGTGAAATAAAATCAGGTAGTTTTTCTGTTTTAGAACTACTACTACTACACCGTTACTTCTTACTTCATACTTTTCTTTTCAACTTTTTTCCAGAAACTATGATAAATATTTACCGCAGGCACTATCCCACCAAACCAAGTCATAATTGGAAAAAAATGAAAAACAGTCATATGCACTTAAATATGTTGTTATAGCAGGATTACGGATTTAGTAATTTTTAGAATAATAATCACATATTCAAACATTTGTGTAAATTTGTTTCTTACGTCAAACTTTAAAAAACGTACTGTACAACACATTTTAATATATCCGAATAATAACTTTAATAGACTTTATTGTTGCTTGTTTCTGAATACACCAATAAAAAGTAAATACCAAAATCGTATATTTGACTTATTATGGACTTATTTTCAGCAATATGTTCAAAAACTGGACGTTTTTTGTTTAGCTGGAACCAAAAATCCACATTGAGACATTAAGCCAACTCCATTTATTAATTTTGGCTCTATCTCTTCACTTTCACAGTATGTTAATAACTATAGCTCTTTTGGGCATGTAGCTCAACTCACACCAGGCCTTCGTCTTCAGAGCCAATCTTCAACTTTTGTTTTTCCATGGCGGCTTCCAGTTCAGAGGCTTTGCGCACATCCTAAATAAAGATAAATTGTAATTAATTAAATGGAACAATCAAAACGTTGGCATACCAGTTTAAGATGTGATTAATTGAAGCGAAATGTGTCAATAGGAACACATACAGTAGCCTATATTATGTTCAGAGGTGCTCAAAATACGTGTAAAAATACAGATACACCTGGTTAAATATTACTCTGATAATACAAGTAGATGTAACACTGTCAAATTATTACTTAAAGGTCTTATATTACACAAAATTGACTCTTGTGAGCTTTAAGTTATGTTATAATGCTGTTACCTCAAAAACATACTGAGAGTTGTGTTTTGTTTCGTTCACACATGTTCGAGTAATTCTTTATTATTAGTCTGTCTACATCTTCAATGCTTTGTTACACCTTGTGATGTCATGCAGTGGTAGTTTTCAAGTTAACGGCTACATTTTACCTTTTGTTCAGTAGAAACGGGCAATTCTAGGGCTGAAATCATCCAAGTGATTCTAGTAAAGTGGCATGGAGTTTAAAACAGTGGAGCACTTCCTGTATTACCACGTGACATCACAAGGTGGAACACAGTGTTTTCCATTTGAGAGAAAAACTCAAACCTAAATATGCAGGGTTTGTGTGTTAAACATGAAGGAAACAAAACACAACTCCAGGTCTGTTTTCGATGAGGAAACAGTAAAACATAGATCAGAAAATACCCCAAAATGGGCCCTTTCGGTTAAGGTGTATTCATTGTAGAAATTACTAGTACTTAAGTATTGAAATTACTTTTTAACAAACCATTTTAAAGTCTTGTGAATCGGCTTCAAAAATAGGTTACTTCTAAAGACTTCTAAAATGCAAAATTGTCCAGTCCTCATTGAGATATGAAGTAAACATTTCAACAAGCCTACATTTTGTGTATATAATATCTCTAAAACAAAGGCAAGGGGCAGATATTGTTAACAGATTAAATTACTTCAAGCCTTTTTAGAAATATAGTAGAGGTAAAAGTACTCTTAAATGTAGTGAGTCTAAGTAGTACAACACACAGATCCTGATTGCTTGAATAGATTATTAGAGTAAATCTACTTTGTTACTGACCACCTCCAACTCAGTCGACATTTGAAATTACAAACATATTTTGTTCTTCATCGCTGTCTGACATAGGTACATTTGCGCAAGAGTGTGCATAAGTCAGAAATAAGTAAACCTGAGCACAGACAGTGACCTCACCTCCAGCAGGGCCTTCTGAACCATGATCTGGCTGTAGACTCTAGCCCCCTCTTGTGGTGACACTGTGCACAGCTCCCCCTTATTCAGAGAAAACAGCTGCGCTCCGTTTAGAATGCCCAGGCTCTCCACTGTCCTGGTGGAGGAGGAAACAAGATGCAGATTGATTAAAGATGCACTGTTTCACTTGTTTACAGTGCATATGACAAGCTTTCATGTTTTGCGTCTGTAGCAGTGAGTTATAAAACAGAATAGGTCTAACAATGTCCTCAATACAGAAAATTCTATCCAAAAAACAGAGATAAGGAACATTTTAATGACAAATTAAACATTGATTTAACAAAATAAAGGTGTTGTCATCTATTTTTATTTGTCTAATCATAAATATTATGTCATTTTGACAGTTATTGGCCCCTGTTAACATAGGTAATCTCTCTACTAATCTACTTTTTGGTAAAATCTTAAAAATAATTAGATTAAATATGTTTTAGTGAAAAAATATTCAAATCTGTACTTTTCCAATTTCTGATTGGACGAGTCAAATAAATAAATCCAAGGCAAATCAGGATTCAGTTCATGTCCTGTATTATGTTACCACAGCAACAATAATGCATACCTAAGTGAAAATTAGTTTTAAATTTAGAATAAAAATGAAGAAAATGCATGCTGTTAAATCTAGTCCTTTTAAATAAATAAAGTTGATAAAGTTGTATTCCACTGACTAGCGTCACGATGCTAAAATCTATGTATCGACTGGTTTCTGATTTTCAGTACTTTTGACAACTCTACCACTGACCCCAGATGTAAACAGCATTTGAATATCTGTATATCTCAGTAGCTTTGTCCACCTACTGTTCATTGAAGCCTTTATTGGAGAGCCAGGCCTTCACCTCTGGGGCAGGGGAGTGGTAGTCCAGAGGGGAGGAGGTGTCTGCAGCTTTACTGACCACCGGGGGGCGTGTGGACCCTCTCCTACCAGCCAGTCTCTCCAGGAGCTCATCGTTCATTATCAACACTGCACAATAACACATAAGAACAAGTCAGGGTAGAATTTATAACAAGTCTATGTAACATAAAAGATTTAAGTTAAAGGTGCACTACATAACTTTTCTGGTGGAGGGTCTGTCACATGTTTGTCTCCATGGAGATGTTATTATACTTATCTAACTAGCATTCAAAATATACAAGCATGCTCAAAATATATTGAAAAATATATAATTTCTCCACAGATCTGCCCGTGGACAGAAATTTTGGGCCCCCATCTAATATAAATCAGTCTCTGTGTCCATGTGTCCTTTTCACATCGTCTTCAGTGCATGAGTTCTGTCTTTTTGAACAAACTAATGAGTAAAAAAGGGAAATAGAAGAGTGTTATATGTATGTTCACACATATAGCACAGTATTTATATCCCAGATTAATACAGTTTGTGATCATTTTTACAAAAGTGAAAAGTTCATTTGTCAATTTTACATCTTTACGTCATTTTTACATCTTTTACACCTCAATTTTTCATCTTAAGATAAATTTGTGGGCCTTGCTATGGATTTTAAAAGCCAATTTAAGCTGCACGCGGCGTTAAAGACCCACTATAAAATAGATGTTCTATTGGCCATGGCATTGGTTTCTTTGTGTATTTACACTAATATGAAAGATTCTCCAGATGACCATGATCTAATTGACAACACACATACTCAAGAGACTTACAACAAAATTTGAAACCTGATGCTTCAGAGAAATATTGAGATAAACAATAATATTGAAACTTCTTAATGCCAATGACACAAACCAGGATAACCTTTTTTTTAATATACTACAATATCATTAAAAACCTTAGCTGCAACATATAAATGACAGAATGAACCAATAATTAGCCATATAAATTAATTATTCTACTCTCTACAGCTCAAATGTTGCATTATTGCATAAAAATGGCAAAAATCTCCCCACTATAGCAAAGAAATTGTACAAGCGATAAATATTGAGCTCCAAAATATATTATATAATATAGTCACTATAGTAATTATTGTGACAGGCCTAGTAATGTCACCACATGCTTGTCTAAATGAAGATTCAATAATATGCAAAAAAAAATAAATAAATAAATATAATAATAATAATAAAAAACTTACACTTCTATTTGCATATTTTTACATAGTCTGAAAAAATGAAAAAAATGTTTTATAATGATATTATATTGAAAAAAAGGTTATCAGTGTTTTTTAACAGCTATCAAATTATTATATACTTTTTTAAACCACATTTCTAATCTATACAAATTGACATAACGCAAAGTTCTTAGCAGCCCCAGCACAAATAAACAAATTAAAACTATTTTTAATTTGAATTTCTTATATATTTTCTAAACATTTAGTTCTAAGTATTTACCTTCTGTGGATCTGTGTAATGAGTAACACAGTGTTTAGTCACAGTGTAGTTGTCAGGCAAACATTTTAACCCACAATAAGATCTCTGCATTCAAATGTTCAACAAACCTGCATCCTTGTAATTATGAGGTGAATCTCCAGTAGAGGGGGTTATACTGTAACTTTTGTTTTCAGTATGAGTATTTGAATTTGTTTTCAGTATGAGTATTTGAATTTGTTTTCAGTATGAGTATTTGAATTTTCTGTTGAATTTACCTCTGCTGCTGTCTTCCACCTGCATTGAAGTGGGTAGTACCATACTGTGAGGTCGGGCTGGTGGGTTTTCAGAGGTAGGACTGCTTTCTACTGCAGTACTGGGGGCATAGGAGTAGTACTTGGAGCGGGGGACCAGGGCTGTCTAAAAAGTAAAAAATAAACAAACTTTTTTATGAACCTAAATATAAAATCCAAATCCAAATATACGTAGACCTTTTAAAATGTCATGTTATCAGAATGACATCCTGTTTTCAGTGATTAACTAACAGCAAACAGTTGTAGAAATGTCAGTTAAACAAAAAATACTATTGTCTAGCCTCAAGTTTGTTTCACAAAAAGCATAATTTGTGATAAAGTATGTAATATATTTGCAGATAAAATAAAAATAATAATAATGTTGTATGTAATCTGTAAGTACAAATCTGAATTTTGCCTGCACATATAACATAATCTTGTATTAAATAAAGAAATACTGTATGTAATAATGTAAAATACAATTAGAATTTCTTTAAAGTGCATTTGACAGGTTGGACCACTAATTTCCACATTGTTAACATCATTATATTTATATTATATATTTAAGATTTTACAAAAATAAATAAATAAATAAAATAAATCCTGCCTAGTTTTGTCTTGTTTTATAATTTTCGTGAGGTTTCTAATTTGACTTCCTGGTTAGACATGACATATGGACGTTAGCAAAGAACAACATTTCCTTGTGTGTAAATCGTTCCTGCATTTTTAGACGAAATGTTTCTGCATTGATGATATAAGTACTACTTCCTGTATTTTTCTCTCAACTTTTTTTTTCTACAAACTGTCACTTAACTGAAGATAAATATTTACCACAGGTACTATCCCGCCAAACCAAGTCATGATTAGAAAATATGAAAACAAGGACTCTTACTTTTATATGACTGGTTATCATTTGCTAAAACTCACTTAATGTTTATTTTGTTATATTCTATTCTGTCTATTCTAATCCCAGTTTCTCTATTGAAATTACATTTTATTTCACTTCACTTTTGCCTTCAGTTGCCGTCTGAAATGTTGAAGGGGTTTATGTCAGAGGTGTCCAAACTTTTTTCATGGAGAGCCACATAATGAAACAGACCATGTGGAGGGCCATAGACGAGCGGTCAAAAAGAGCTTTTACCTGAGATTTTAAAGTGTCTTCAGTCTAAAACCCTTAATATCATGTCTGCATCGCATCAAAATGATTGGTTATTTAAGTTATAACAGCAGAGGATTTAAGACTAGCAGAAAAGTACTTTTCCGGATAATGTGGGCCAATTCACCAAGAAGAATTGGCTTGAGGGCCGCATTTAGCCCCTGGGCCATAGTTTGGACACTCTTGGTTCATGTTCTTTTACCTTAGTCTCCCGCCGCACCACAGTCACATCATTTTCAGTCTTGTTAAGTTCCGACAGTGGCTCCAGGATATTATGAGGAACAAAGCCGATCTGGTCAAAGCGATTACGACACTTCCACCAGCGCTTGGACGACTCGAGTACCTGCAGTAAAAGTATGTGTAAGAACAGAAGTGTCATAGTATTTTTATTTTTTATTTTTTTTAACACGTGTGCATACCTCTAATGTCTCTCCCTGCAGGACGGAGAGCTCACTGCTGTTACGGGCCACAAAGTCGTAACTGCAGCAGTACAAGCGCTCCCCATCTGGCAACCCATTTCCATCTCTGAAAAGAACAAATCAGATGTTTTATTATTAGGCATATTAAAGCGGCTATGCGCAGGTTAAAGGTGCTTGTCCCCATAGAGATGTTAGGATATTTGTCCAGAATGTCCCACAGTATCTATATCTCTATGGAGTCAAGCAGAGGGGACCCACAAGTCAGATCTGTGGAGAGGCGACCCCTCTCACAGTAGGAATGCATGTTTTTCCTGGAATTTTTGAGCTATAAAAACACCTGCAATTGAATTATGTTGTATGTAATCTGTATGTATAAATCTTAATTTTGCCTGCATATATAACATAATCTTGTATAATGCAAAATACAATTAGAATTTCTTTAAAGTGCATTTGACAGGTTGGACCACTAATTTCCACTAATTTATATTATATATTTAAAATTTTACAAAAAAAAAAAAAAGTCTTGTTTTGTCTTGTTTTATAATTTTGGTGAAGTTTCTAATTTTAGTTCCTGGTTGGACAATTTTAGTTCCTGGTTGGACCAAAATTTCCTTGTGTGCAACTGAATGCATGGAAAATATACATCTACGTCTGATTTATGTTATTATAATGTTGTTTTCTCATCAAAAACATACCCGGAGTTGTTTTGTTTCATTCACACATTTCACACAAATCCTGTATATTCAGGCAACAGAAAACACTGTTCCTTCTTGGGATGTCATATCGCAGTACAGGAAGTGCTCCACTGTGTTTTTAAACTCCATGCACCTTCACTAGAATCATTTGGATCATTTTCAGATAATCTTCAGACTAATTTGCTAACACTGGCTCCAAAATAAGCAAAAAGTTCTCTGTACAGGTTCCACTGCCCTCGTTTACTGACATGACATGGTTTACTCGAAATGTGTAAGTTGTTTCCCTGAACTCGGAAAGTCCCAGCTGAAATATTTGCTGAACTTTTAGTAGTTTTATGTAGTGTAGATGGAATTTAAACTCTCCCTGTCTTTGTCCATGTAAAGATATGAAGTAAACATGTAGAAAAATCAATACACTTAAAATCTTAAATACAATAATAATGATGTAAAGGTTGATGAGACATTGATCAGGAAGCAGAATGACCACTCTGCTTTGGGTTGCTAGATTCTACAACTTTTTGTGTCAAGTATTTATGTCACTGGAGAGAGTAAAAAAATATTAATGTAGGCAACACTTAAATAGAGCAAGGGATCATGGTCCTTGTAGTTCAGTAGTCTATATTGGTGCATTAACTTGAGAGGAATCGAGTTTTAAATGTTCAATATAGAGTGTATCAGAAAGCGGAATGAGCGCTCTGGTTTGGGTTGCCAGATTTGATAACTTACTCACTATTTTTTACAGCAAATGGCCATCCCAATTTGTGTTGTGATTGATATAGAGGTTTAAATAGTATTTATTGTAATATAAAAAGTTTGTTACTCATCTTTTAGCAATTTTGGTTAAGGGTGCAAATGAAGTTTATTGCTTATTTAATTGGATCCCCAGGTACTCTTTCTATAGTCGTACATGTTAGTGCCAGGTAAGGCTGTCAAAAGTATCGAAAAATCATATACCAATCGATGTTAAAAATAGTATCAAACGTAAAGAGTGTTTTCATTAGTATCATAGTATTAGAATTGAGTATCGAGTCTATTCCTTAGTATCAAAATTGCAGTTTTAGTTGATTTTAGGGATGGATTCTTGCTAATTTTCCTTCCTATCTAATAAGTTTGAATTAAAGCCCTATAGTATATTACAGTAAATACATCTTTCTATTCAAATCCCTCACGTTTGATCAGTCTGTGTGGCCGGGTCCTTTGCTCTCTGGGCCAGTAGACTCTCCGTGAGGGCGTCCTCCTTGTGCTGAGACTCTATTGGGTCCACCGCAGGCTGACCAGTCGAGTCGAACCCTCCAGGCTGCCACCCGTCCAGAAAAACAGGGCTGTACGGCGCAACGGACACGCCCAGATGGGAACTGTCAGAAGAAAAGCTAAGTTAGATTTAGACTTACTTAGACAAACTTAGACAAACTTCATTGATCCACAAGGGAAATTTTTTGTACACAGTAGCTCACACGTCCCAAAATATTATAAGAACAAAGAGAAAAAATATAAATGGTAATAATAAACTCTAAATGAGTAGCAAAATTAGCAAGAAACTGGTGTCAAATAAGGCATAATTATATAAATGTATCTGTAGAAGTCAAAATAAAATAGAATTACGTAATACAAATATCTCAGGTCATAAGGAAAACAGTGCAAAGATGATATGATGATTGGCGGAATATAAGGTCACATAAGGGTGAGTTGTTGTACAGTTGTAGGGAGTATTATAGTATAAATGTAGTCCTGTATCTCTCACTGTTTGAGCTGTAGGTGCCTGTTGGAGAATGAGCTCCTTCAGTTAAAGCACAACATATACACTACTTTTAACTGTACAGAACATATGTGTTTTTGTTATTTGTTATTGCTATATAGGCAATAATAGCTTGCGATCTGGTGCACCATGGAGTGAACCAGGTTAAATTGGACTAAAAACAATAGCTGCTATCTTAAAAGTAGCAATGAAATGCAACGCTGAAAGATGGAACAGAACTTACACTGATACATATGTTTTTTGTCTTTGTGCAGTATTTTATTTATACTACCTTACTGCTCTTTTTTTGTCTACTTGTGTACGTAAATGGGTTTTGAGCTACTGTGATCCTATATCTCGCCTTGTGGATCGATAAGGTTTGTCTAAAAGTCTAAGCACTGACCGGGCTGATGTCCAGTTGTGTCCCAGAGAAGTCCACAGCTCCCTCTCCTCTGCAGTGAGCTGGTCCTGGAGCAGAGACACAGCTCCAGTGGTCAGGGCCGGACTGACCACTGAAGCCCCCAGCTCTGGTCCAGTGGTGTTCACCATCTGTCACACAAACTCTGCTCAGTAGGGCTAATAGCATGACTAATACAAGAGGATAACATGTGGAACTGAAATGCATTTGTAGTACCAGTCTAAGAGGTACAAATGTGTGATGTAGGAGCTCCGGAGCGCTGGGTTCTGATATTGTGGTCTTGAGTCGATCCTGTAGATGTAATAAAATATAAAATGCAGTTGTAAAAGATGTGAGAAGGTAGGAGAGGTAATGAAATGTTGAGCTTCTAGTGTTTGTGCCAATGGGGAGAGGCCCACTGTACAATGTTGTGTAAAAACAACACATTACTGATACGCATTTCGTAAAATCCAAATTAAATGTTTTTTGTTTACCATAGCTTAAAATCCTAAAATAATTCATTCAATTGTGGTGAAATAGAGCAAAGGCCCATGTTAGTTCAATATATATGTTCAATATAGTGTAGCGCTTATGTCAAAATTTGGCCAGAATGTTTCACTCAATGATACAACTGTGAAATTGAAAAATTATCTCTAAATGTTAAATTTTTTTGAAAGAAACACTGAAAATTTCAATGGGATGTTAATTTTCCAAGATAATTTCCAAATTATTGCACCATGGGGACAAATAGTTATTTGAAAAGAATTGAATACTGTAAATAGACCAGTCAGACCCCTTAAAAATGATATATTTACTACAGTTCTTGTACTACAGCTCTTACTCACTGTTTTGTTTTGTTCCATCCCAGTTCCCACACTTTGTGACAGAATTACAAAATGTGGTACAAATTAGATAATGAGGATTATTTAAAACAATTTCACAGTTGTATCATCAACTGAACAAATATTGCACTAATCAGCTACACTAACAGTTGCTGTATAAATATATTAAATAAAAAATAATGCAATAAAATAATCTCACCAGTAGGCTGAAGGAGTACTTGAACTTCTGATACATGTCCACAAATTCTTCTTCTGTTGGAGGACAGGCCTTCATGGTCAACAGGTCATCTGCACAAAGAAATGCATCATTTCAGCACTGGATGAAATAAAAATGATTTTTCATATAGAGAAATTATAAATACATTTATGTGTGTTGAAATGGACACCTTACCCTCCTTCTCCACCTTCTTTTTGCTCTTCCTCTTCTTCTTCCTCTGGTTGAGAACACTTTGGGCCTCTGCTGTTTGTTGTAGACGCACCATGAATCGCTCAATATCGTCAAAACAGTGGTTCAGAATTTCCTATAATACAGTTCATACATTATACATATGAACCGTTATTTTATTTCAGTAGGCTGCATTCATGACATTCTAAAATTAGTTCTAAAATTTTGAAAAATTCAAGAAATAAACAAACAGAAAATCCACAGTGTTAAACCTGGTTTCACCAACTTCCCATACTGAATTCGTACCTTCGTGTTTGAATAATGGCACCACTTTTTGAAGCCATATCAAAAAATATAATAACTATTTTGTGCTGACAAAGAAGATTTTTTTTTGACAGTTTTTGTTTCATCATGTGGATGAGAACGGTAATTACAGAGATATTAACCATAAACCAGGTTAAAACTGCATTTTGACAGCAAGAAGGCACCTCAGTTTTAAAGGTGCACTATGCAACTTTTCTGGTGTCTGCTTGTCCCCATGGAGATGTTATTGTTTTGCCTGGAATGTTCCACAGTATGGCAATGTCGTAACAATGCACAGCAAGATGAATTCTCACGATATTTGTAAGTTCACAAACTCACAAGAATCCATCTTCGGATTCTTGAACTGAAATTCAGAGTGGCACACGTATCAAACTATCTTAAATTTACACAATCACTGGAAGTTTTAAAAGTTATACAATGCACATTTAAAATATGGGTAAAGAATGTTGAGATGTCACATGAACCCAACCCATTTTTACAACATATTTTACAAAATCTAAATACGTACAACTTCTTTTTCGGCATTCACTGACGATTGTCCATTGTTGTTGGTTGATCTGGGGTCCGTCTCTAGACAGCAGCACATTCAGACTTCAGACTTGTATACACAATAACACAGGAGCTGCTGATTCATGGATAACTTGTTGAGAGCAGGCAGGACAGAGTAGTACCTTTGGCAGGGTCTGGGTACACTGGCAGGATGCTGGGCAGGGACTGGTCATCTGGGCTCAGCATGACGCGGACCCCCGAAGGCTTCCTGGGAGCCACCGGTGGGGGGACAGACATCTATACAAAATGGAAAGTGAATGTTTTAAATGGTAATGAGTACATTTCTGGAGTTGTGGGTAGGGTTGTTAAAAATATCAAAAAATCAGATATTAATCGATATCAAAACTAGTATTGCAAGTATATTCACGGGACAGAAATTAACCTGTCCTCAAAAGCTTTAGAAAGATCACATACACGACTGAGGGATTACACAGATTTAAGGCCACATGGCAATATAAAAGAAAGTACTATGATTTAATACTGAAAACCACATTCTATTGTCTAAATAAAGAGTGCTTTGTTTGTTTTTTCACAGTGGTATCATAATCAGTATTGAGTATCGAGTCTATTCCTTAGAATTAAAATTGAGTTTGAAATTTTAGTATCGTGACAACATTACTTATGGGTATTCAGTTTACAGTCTATTCACTTATTGTTCAAAACTTTAACCTCAAGCAAGACAGCCATGTTCAAAAGTGCACTACTTGCAGTATAACTTGTGGTATGCTCGTCTCCGTGGAGATGTTAAAACATTGCCTGGAATGTTTCACAGTACGGCATTCAACTTATCTATCTTACATTTATTCAGTTACATTTTTTTTGTTTTGTTTCAGAAATACCTTGAAAAACTTGTTTGAATTAACCCTTGATTTCTACAGTATGGCTGCTAGATTTGCTGCAATTAAATGGTTGCAAAGGGCATTTATGTTTGAGTAGTCCTTTATTATTAGTCTGTCTACATCTCTAAATGTTCTGTTCCACCTTGTGATGTCATGTAGTGGAACCTAAAAAACGTGCACCAGGGACTACAGGTGGAAATTAGCTCTAGTGCTACAACCTGCACAAAGCATCTCTCCTGTTAAGGTTAATGTAGATTGTGCACTGTCCCTGTCTCATAAATCAACTAAATAAATAAATACATAAATAAATAAGTTTCCAAGCTACAGCTATCTTTTACCTTTAGTTCAGGAGAGATTGGCAACTCCCGGGCTGAAGTGAAGATGTATGGAGTTTAAAAACCCAGTGGAGCACTTCCTGTAATTGGTGGGTTCATCATGCTCATGTCGTACTCTCAGATGGAGGGCGACATGATTACATTGATTACATTGTATTATGCCATGAAATATCGGAAAGGTAAATTCCCAAATATGGAGCCTGATAATTTATATTATTGACTAGACCCAAGACCAGGCTATATTAAAACAAACATTTGCAGTTATTAACATATAACAATATTCATTTTAGCTGCCCCCCATCTGTATTAAATAATATTGGCCTATAGAATGCTGTGATGCCATCTGAAACCCAGCAATACTCATGACATCACGAGGTGGAACGGAGTGTTTTCATGACCTAAACGTGCAGGGTTTGTGTGTTAAACTTGTGTGAATGAAACAAAACACAATTCAGGTTATGTTTGTGATGATGCAAATGCAAACAATTAAATATCCTGTAAAAACCTGCTTACCCTGTAGTTTAGACCTCCACAAACATGTTCTGAAAAGCACGTGACCCTTGTATTAGTTTATCACTTCATATTTCAGTTTTCTCTCAAATGTTAATGCTTTTGGATGCGTTTAAAGGTGCACTGCGTAACTTTTCTGCTTGTCTCCATGGCGATGTTATTGCTTTGCCTGAAATGTTCCATGGTATGACATTACATGCGTTTCTATTGCTAAAAAAATACAATTATTCCTTCTTCTGTGAACAGGGGCGACTCTCCACAGATCTGAACTGTAATATAGCGTAGTGCTGTAACCTCGTTGTCTCCTTTGTGATAGATAGGCTTAATCTATACTGTGGAACATTCCAGATAAAGCAATAACATCTCCATGGAGACAAGCAGGTAGCGGACGCCCTGACAAAAAGGTTGCGCAGTGCAGCTTTAAAATGTGAACGTTGAATATAATCCTAATGTTAAAATCTCAAATTAAAAAACGCAATTTGATATTCTTTTTTCCGATTAACCACTTACAATCCAAACAAAATTTTCTAAACTAACTGCATGATTGACAGCCTTTCTGCTATCCAGTTTGATTGTGTCATTGTTTCGATTTATGTCCCGGCATTCCACAGGCTACGCTTAAGAATGCCAGGTATCCGGAGAGAATACGTTCAACTCTGTGCTCGGCTTGGTGACAGGTCCACGCTACAGGAAAAACCACTATCACTTAATGTGTGGTATGCGCCTGACACAATACTCCAAACCTGACTGAAACTGTGCAAGTTCCTGTGAAAGTTAACTCTGTATTGATTCTATGCAAAACTATACACTTAAAGGAAACTCAAAATTGACTCTTGGGAGATTTAATCCATGTTATAATGTTGTTACCTCATCAAAAACACACCCGGAGTTGTGTTTTGTTTCATTCACGCATGTTTGAGTAATCCTTTATTATCAGTCTGTCTGCATCTCCAAAGCTCTAAATGCTCTGTTCCACCTTGTGATGTCATGAAGCCGGAGTTTTCAAGTTACCCTACTAAATTAAAATACCTTTTCCCTTTTGTTCAGTAGAGATTGGCAATTCCAGGGCTGAAATCATCCAACAGATTCTAGTGGAGGTGTGTGGAGTTTAAAAACACCTTCCTGTATTACCGCATGACATCACAAGGTGGAACAGAGTTGTTTTCCGTAAGAGAAGAACTTAAATATGCCGGGTTTGTGTTAAACATGTGTAAATGAAACAAAACACAGCTCCGGGTATGTTTGCTATGAGGAAACATTATAATATAGAACAAAAAATAGCGTAATATAGGCGCTTTAACTAAATTATTTCATTTTGGTTATCGTACCTTTTAAAATAATAAACAATAAGCTCCTTAGAATACACATGTGTGGCCTTTAAAGTTGCACTATGTAACTTTTCTGGTGTAGGGTCTGTCATGCTGCTTGTAACCATGGAGATGTTATTACTTTACTCGGAGTGGCACATTTCCAACTCACATTATCAGCGGTAGTATTGCTCAAAATACACCAAAAATCATGTATTCTTCTTTTGAGCTGGGTAACCTCTCCACAGATCTGACTTGTAACTTGTACCTTCTTGCCTCACTTACTTGACTTTAATGCTATGTGACATTTTGACAAAGCTATTACATTTCCATGGAGACAAGCGGCTGGTGTACGCTTCATCAGAAAAGCTCCACAGTGCACCTTTAACATCATATTCAAAAACATTTCAATTTTTTGTTGACTGTGTAATATAAAGTAAGGGAAATACAGCTTTTTTTCCAGAAATTATGAAATAAAGAATAGTTAATTACAAGTAAACATTTTTCATTTGTCAACTAGAAAGATTCATATTTGAAAGAAAAAAATAATACAAGATTCCCATGCATTTCAGAACATGTTTGATTGACATCTTTTCATTTACAAGATGTCAATCAGTCAGTTTACAAGATATTTAGTTGTCTACAAACAGACATCAGATTGTCTAAATTAAGCATTCAAATTATAATTTCACTTATTAAAGACCCTATATTACACAAAATCGACTCTTGTGAGCTTTAAATCATTATAATGTTGTTACCTCCTCAAAAACAGACCTGGAGTTGCGCTTTGTTTCAGTAATCCTGCATTATTAGGGTTTTTTTTTATTTAGTTTTTCCCCAAAGCTCAAAATGCTCTGTTCCACCTTAAGATGTCATAAAGCGGTAGTTTTCAAGTTAACAGCTGCCTTTCACCTTTTGTTTAGTCAAGTCTGGCAATTCCAGGGCTGAAATTATCCAAATGTTTCTACGCGAAGGTGTATGGAGTTTAAAAACACAGTGGAGCACTTCCTGTATTACCGCATGACATCACAAGATCAGAGTGTTTTCTGTGCGAGAGAAGAAAATATGAGTGTTAAACATGCATGAATGAAATAAAACACAACTCCAGGTGTGTTTGTGATGAGGAAACAGCATTATAACAGAAAATAGCGTAATATGGGCCTTAATATGGGTAATATGGGTCCAAAATCACACATATTTGATTTTACTAAACATTTAAGGCAACACAAAAGCAAAACAACTAACAACAGCATTCCGTTTTTGACATTTTGAGTTTGAATCATTTAAACCAGACGCCCTTCCATAAATAATTCTCTATTTACCCTGACTTGGAAGTGATACAACTTGCAAAAATATCTAATCGTCAAAACTGAAAAGTACATTATACAGTCCAGACTCATTCACATACACACGCCCATAGACAATAACAAATATATGGCTCATACATCACTGTACCTTTGCAGGGTAGGGTGCAGATCCTACATACAAATCTTGAGTACTGAGCTTATCCTGTTTACAAGAGGCCAGCCTACCTCCTACAGAGATACGCAAGAACCAGAAAAACAAGTCCGGCATTCTACGGCTGGTTCTCCTGCCCCTTTCACTATCTGATACTACAAATCCCTCCTTCCAATTCTTCACTGCGTACATCTTTACGTCATGTGCTGTTTGAGATTTTAAAACTGTAGCGTTGTTTTGTGATTTCAAATGTGTGCAGGTATGAGAAATAGAGATCGATCAGTGTGGGTTTTTCATGGCCGATGCCGATACTGATGTTTGTAATCCAGGTAAACAAGTGGCCAATGTTTTTGAGTCGATATGTAGGGCTGATTTAGATAATTTTCGTCATGTTATATGATTTCAGATGACTTTAAAGAAATCCACAAACCTGTTTTACTACAAAATGATTAAGAGAACAGTGTAGTCACGTTTTAAGCAGCGTCTCTTCGCATTAAAGTCATTCAATAAAGCGTGATGCCTATTTTTTATTCATTATTCTGGTTTGCCAAACTAAATATCGGCCTCAGAAAGAGATTTAAAGGTGCATACTGTAACTGTTTTGGGTTTAGGATCTGCTACCTGCTGGTCTTTGTAATAAGTATTTTATTGCTTTCCCTGAATGTTTCACAGCATTCAACTTTTCTATCTCCATGGAGACAAGAATGACACCAGGCCAAGTTATGAGTCAGATCTGTGAAGAGGCAAGCCCGCCCTTTTTCAGTGTATTTTTGAGCAATAAAAACACGTGTAATTTAATAAATATTTGGAAGATAAAGTTCAATATCATAGTGTGGAACATTCCTGGCAACCCTAACCCAGGCACAGTAATAACATGCGGTAGCGTAATCCCAAACGGAAAAATTGCGCAGTGCACCTTTAAGGCCGATACGCTAAAAAGTGCAAGTATCGGCCCGATATATTGATCAACCGATTGTGGAATTTTGGACAACAACAAAAATGTAATAGCCATTTTTTAGAATTTCAATTAGCAATTTATGTTTTCAAATCAGGAATCAGTTCATATGATTTTCTTTTTTTTTTTGTTTTTTTTTTACATCAACTGCTAAATTAATGCAAGAATCCCATGCATTTCCGAACATCTTTGCAGAGGTCTAAACAAAGACGGGATATTATTGGACTGTTTAAATAATACAGTCTTTGTGATTATATAATTGTGGCCATTCAATATTTCAAATTTGATTCAAAATTCAAATTAAACTGTAATGAACTGAGCAGCCAACAAAATGCCATTGTTGCTATAAAAGGCAAAAGCTATTATAATGCTAATGTGGAGGTGAGCAAACGGAGTTTAAAAACACAGAAGAGCACTTCATAGTTGATAGGTCTGTCACGATAAATAATTTTTTCCAAACATGACAGGTGGAACAATCATTTTTGGTTGTCAGTATTTTTTGTGGGTACTTTTTCTTTGTATTAGTGAGGAATATTCTGTACTTTGTTCTACTTTAGGATCGAATAAATAACTTGACTCATTAAGTGTTTCATTTATTTACTGCAGCTCATTTAGAATGCCGTACATAAAGAATAGTTTTTTGGGGAGGAAATCCTGCGTTGTGTCAGTATCATAATGGCATTCAGTATTACCGTTTATTGTCGTTATATTTTCTTCATCAATATATCGTACTTCAAAATTTGTTATTGTGATACATTATTGTGGCCTACTGGTTGAGAGATTATACTTCATAACATCAGTGGAACAGAGCGAACTATTTAGAAGAAAACATACTCCCGGTATGTTCTTGATCATTATAATGCTTAAATTTTATACAACAAAATCTGTTTATAAAATAGGCCCTTTAAACTTGCCTTCTTCCTGTGACATATGTTTTGATGAGTGCCTCTGGAGACACTCAGAGACACATGCCTTTGCTGTAAAGTAATGTATGTTATCTTTAAGTAAGTGTACAGCCTCACACACACACGGAAAAGCAAGTTTGGCTTTTCTTACAGAGCTAGAAATGCCTTAAGTGGAAACTTAAATTTATATGACTGTAAGACATTTTAAAGGGGCACTTTTATAACTCTTCTGGTAGATGGTACAGTGCCCGCCAATCTCTCAGGTAAAATCTGTGGATAAAAACACTTGTAATTGCTAAGTGCATATAATCTGCTTTTTATTTCCATCCATCCATTTTCTTCTGCTTATCTGAGGACGAGTCGTGGGGGCAGCAGTGTAAACAGGGACTCCCAGACTTTCACTCCCCAGACACTTCCTCCAAGTGAGACCCCAAATCTGACAGGCATAGTCCCTCCAGCCTGTCCTGGGTATTCCCCGGGGTCTCCTCCTGGTGGGACACCTCCCTAGGAAGGAGTCCAGGAGGCATCCGGAACAGATGCCCGAGCCTCAGCTGCTCCTCTTGTGTGGAAGAGCAGTGGCTCTACACGGAGCTCCTCCCATGTGACTGAGCTCCTCACCCTATCTGTAAGGGAACGCCCAGCCACCCTGCGGAGGAAACTCATTATCGACCGCTTGTATCTATGATCATGTCCTTTCAGTCATTACTCAAAGCTCATATGACCATATGTGAGGGTAGGAACAAAGATCTAAACCAGGACCACACATGGGACCATAGGTGAGGGTAGGAACAAAGATCTAAACAGGACTAAACCAGGACCACACCTGGGACCATAGGTGAGAGTAGGAACGTAGATTGATCGGTAAATCGAGAGCTTTGCCTTTCGACTCTTCTTCACCACATCGCAATACAGAAACCGCATCGCTGTAGATGCTGCACCGATCCGCCTGTCAATGTCACGCTCCATCCCCTCCTCAGAAAGAAGGAACTCTCCACCCACCCACCCACCCACTTTTTATTTCCATTTTTGTTAATTCGCAGTCATAATTTTGTTCATACGATTACATTTGATATGATATAAATACCCCATTTAGAATAAATATGCAAAATATTAAATGCAATAAACTCAATGCTGCAAGAATGTGATTTTTTGCAATTTGCACATCTATTAACTATTATCTGTGGGTCTTTTTTATAGAGCAACACACGTAAACTTGCCAAGAGGATACGAATTCAACGTGCGTAAAATGGAGAGGGTTAACGTAACTGAACGGCCGAAGGAAGACGCATTTTTGCGAAGAGGTGAATAGCGCCATCTACTGGTTACAGGTTAGTCACACCGTTGCTTTCCTGTTGACATTAGACGCGCGCGTCAGCTCACCAGATTAGTCAAGCAAGCGGACATAATCACCCGGGAATTTACAATGTTGTTATGAAGTGCAATTTAATCCTGGTTGGGAAAAGTTTTACGCACTGGTTATAAATAGACTGTGACCATATGTTTCTAGAGTATCAATTAATCTACAGAGGATGTCGACAATGCTAAAGCACTCGAAGTTTTATTTTATAGTGTTATTTTATCTGAAGAATCAAAATTAGTTTCGCGTATTTCCTTTTCCCTGTGCTGTGCGGCTTCTTTACGCACGCGAAGTCAATGTGCCTATTGTTCTAAAATGACAAAACTGTTCATTAAATTGAATTAGCAAACTCGAAATTCTTGAGAAAAGTCCTATGCACAATCCACATATTGCTTATTTCTTTGCGCTAAAGGTTTCTGGATAGTGTACAACTCTCCACATTACGCGGTGTTTTTGGACATGTGGAGTACAGTGTGTTCATGTGTCCAACCTCACTCGCCCTTTTTGGGGAGCCAGGTCAACCCCCTCCCCGCGCTCATTGGTCTTCCCCGTTACTGTAAACGATCTGCCGTCTCAACTCACGCTCAACGACGCACTTTGTTTGAGTTGACTGACACAGGCAACTCGACAGAAGACTGACCAACCGTATGGAGAACGAATAAAAAAGCTGAGTGATTCTTATGCCAAGTGGACAACGAGACGTGGCGAGCTGAGAGAGTAACGGCGAGAGGACTTGTGGAAACTTTACTCCGCCGTGGGACCAGTACCGTCAGCGTGGTAACTAAGTATGTCCACACACAACACTAGTTCTATTATAGACTACCAGTACCAGACCAAAAGCTCACCACTCACTGCGGGTTTAGCTGTGTCAACTTAACATGTGGAGATTAGTGTTCCTACAAGTTACCAGTTGCTCAGGCTGAGTTATCTACGCGCTGCAGATGTTTGTCCTCACACGTGCCATCAGATAATGTGTTTTAAAGTCAACATTAAATAGGCAAAACACGTGGGCTGTAAATGTTCTATGCGTAACTTTTGGCAAATGAATGCGTCTGCGGAGCCATTTGCGCACTAGGTCTAAAGAACTTACTTTATAGTTTTGAGTATTCAAGGCTAGTGTGGTTTAAAGGCGCATTTCGTAGCTTTTCTAGTGGAAGGTAGGCCACCTGCTTGTTTCCATGGAGATGTTACTGCTTTGCCTAGAATGTTTCACACTATGGTATTAATCTTTCTCTACGGAGACTCAGCAGATCAAGTATTTTAGCGATTAAACACCTGTAATGGAATAAATGTGAGGTATTTAAATGCCATACTGTGGAACATTCAAGGCAAAGCAATGACATCTCCATGGAGAAAGCATTTAGTGGATCAACCACACAAGAAAAGTTACATATTTCACCTTTAATTTTAAGTTATATTAAGTTAAACATAAAATAATGCTTAAAAAAACATAAAAATTAATATGGTGTTTAGTTTATTTCATTATTTTGTATTAAAGGTGCATTGTGTAGCATTTCTAATGGAGGGTCCGCCACCTGTTTTATCTCCATGGAAATGTTATTGCTTTGTCTTGAATGTTCCACAGTGTAGATCTATCATGAGGGAGACGAGCAGGTTACAGCACTACGCAACATTACAGTTCAGGTTTGTGGAGAGTCGCCCCTATTCACAGAAGGATTTAATGTATTTTAGAGCAAAGGATTTTTGAGCAACAGAAACACCCGTAATAAATCAATTCAGGGAAAGCAATAACGTCTTCATGGAGACAGAAGTTACGCAGAGTAGCTTTAAACTCAGTGTGCGGATATCAGTTACTCCCGAGTGTTGGGGTTACGCAACAGTGTGGTGTCTGTGAAGGCTAGAGTAACGTGTGAACGCATGTGTCTACCTGCTCTCTGTCGGCTCATGTCCCTTTTGGATACGTTTATATGGTCTGTACATCGCTCACGCTGTTTAAAGAATACAAATGTCTTTAACAGATGCCTATCCTTTACTCTTATTATATTATTGTGTTATGATTTCTGTGCGGACCTGGTAGTGCTCTCTGTGTAATGATTTACGATATAGAATGCCTTGTTACACTGTTGCTACTGTATCCGTCTCCAAAAATGACCAGGATGGATTACTCCTCCTTTATGGACGCACACAGATTGGACATGTCCCACACTTGACCAGCGTTAGCAGCTGGGTCCTGGCAGGGCCCTGTGAGCTTAAAGGATTGGAAAAGTATAATGCAGAGATAGCATGGGACTATAAACTGTATACTCATTATAAGGGTTTAAAGAAAGAACTCCAGTTAGGATAGTGCATAGTTACTTTTACTCAAGTACATTTAATCATGTAGTTTTCATATGCCGTACTGATAATTCTACCTGAGTTATCTTAAAGGGTAATTCTAAAAGGGACAAAGACGATATTAAGGGTTACATTTTACACTATTTTCTGATCTGTTATGTTGTTTCCTCATCACAGTTGTGTTTTGTTTCATTCACACATGTTTTTTTGTTTCATTCACACATGCATATTTAGTTTTTCTCTCAAACACTCCACCTTGTGATGTAATACAGGAAGTGCTTCACTGTCCATACACCTTCGCTAGAATTATCTGGATGATTTCAGCCCTGGAATTGCCAATCTCTACTGAGCTAAAGGTAAAAGTAGCTGCTAACCTGAAAACTACTGCTTCATGACATCACAAGGTGGATCAGAGCATTTTGACCTTTGGAGATGTAGACTAATAATAAAAGGTCTCTGTAACATGTGTGAATTAAACACAACACAACTCTATGTACGTTTTTGAGCAGGTAACAACATTATAACATGGCTTAAAGCTCACAAGAGTCAGTTTTGCCTTTAAATGATTTGAACATTTGTGTTTATTGCACCGCTCTTTACATGCATTATTCTTTGGTAAAGGTTAATTCTGTCTTCAATTTTTAACTGTTTACTAACAATTAATTTTGTCAGACTGTATTTGAAACTAGCACCCCAAATGAGAGACTAATGAGGTTCATTTTGCCATCTGATTGAATCATCATCTTGAGACCCAAACACCAAATTATAACATAAACAACTTGGCCACCATGTCCACTGTTTTTGTAATTAAGAATAAATCAGCATTACAATTGTTGCCAGTGAGAGTTATATTTGATTTGAACAACAATACAGAAAGGTAATGTTTATGGAATTTAAAATCAGGTCCTTGGATTATAAATTAGTTTATTTCTTGAACCACTACTTTGTACTTCTACTTACCCCAACATATGTCCCCTCTACACACTATCTGTACTTATATATGTAATGGCTAAGTAAGTTAAAGTTGTGAGCAGGCATGTTGGAAGATTGCCAAAGCGACCAAGCCTTTTTCAAACAACTCCATGACATTTAAAGTGAGCAGAGACTTTCAGATACTGTGTACAAGAGGTGCTCTTTGTCCTGATGGGGAGTAGGACCAGAGTGTACAAGCACCTCACTGTCGTACCACCAAACATGTGTCACAAGAATTTATTGGTGTGTACTTTAGGGCTGTACAATAGATATCACAAAATATTCAGTATATAACACCAATGAATATGGTAAACAAAGCTGATTTTATTAAAGAGGGCGTATTATGCATCTATTTTTTAGTTTTCTACCATATTATAATGTTGTTCCCTCATCAAAAACATGCCTGAAGAGGTTTTAGACGTCATCCATGCATGTTTCAGTAATCTAGTGATCTCAGCCTCCTTACGGTTAGCTGTAAGATTCTGTCCAATGCTCCACCTACAAGCCTACCTCATGCATGATCTTCATAAATATCCAAAAACATTACACAAAGCTGTACAGAGCAGCTTCACAAACCTGATGCGATGTGCAGTAGTTTCATTAGTGGGATGCTAATGTGATGGCGCTCTGAAGGGGGAGTGGCTTAGCGTGGAGAGCAAAGGGAAAGTGACGAAAGTGAAACTTATGTTACCACGTTGTTTTCGGTGAATTTAGAATTTTCTAAACAATTAAAGGTAACATGGTGATCTAAATATGTGTTAGCTGTAAAATAGTAAAATACTCCCTCTTTAATGATTTTCCTTAATTAGTCTAAAACTGGCCTTGATGTAGTCCTGGTCTGTTTCACTAGTAGCAAATTAAAACATGTATTTTTTAGTTTTATTACCACTAAAATTATTGAGTCAAATCATCGCAATAATATTGATATCGCAGTTATAAACAGCCATATCGCATGTCACACAATTTTCCAATATTGTGCAGTCCTAATGTACTTGTACTATCATCATTGCAGTATTTGTATTTTTAAAGTACATTTTTGGTGTAATTTTGGTCTTTTTTTTGCTCACATGCTGTTTTCGTCCTACACCCTGAACTAATCTGTGCAGTTGCTTGTTTTTCCAAATGTCCCAAGAGAGGACCCTGGCTAACCGATCTGAGGGAAATGTCATTTGGCTATTTGTAGCAGAAGGAAAAAAAGCTTGTGAGGGGAACTTTATGAGACTCAAGGTACATGCAGCCATTTATAATGGGTTAAAACATTTCAATAAGCAGCAATATACCAAAACTTATAGCAGTATCTGGGCTCCAGCCTGAGTGAAAGAAGAGATTTGCATCAGGGAAGAAAAAACTGCACGGAGGCCTTTGACTGAGACACAAAGATGACGACAAAGAAGCGCTGTGTAAAACTTGAATTTCCCTTGAGATCAATAAAGTATGTCTTTCTCTCTCTCTCAAATTAGCAGTGTGATTAATTTGTAAGATTGGGCAACCTCTTAAAGATCGGAAGCTGCAGAAACACATATCTTATAAATACAAAGATTCATCAAAATGTATTCTTTGTTTGCAACTTAAATGCTTAATGCACTAGGGTTGTCAAAAGTACCAAAAATCAGATAATAATCAATACTAAAACTAGTTCTGAAATTAGATTCTCATTTTAACAGGTATTGATACAACAAAAGTCACATTCACGGGGCAGAAATAAACCTGAACGATCTTGAGCTGTATCAGAACAAATATAAATATAAGACAAATATACAAGGCAAGGACAAATATATAAGGGCACATTACCATGCGGCAGTATCAAGTATATTTATTATTAGTATTGAAATCGAGTTTGAGATTTTAGTAACATGATATAATTGTATAGAAAATCATAATAGTTGCTTTATCAAATATTGTCTCCAAGAATATCTAAATTGTTTGCAAAATTAGAATTAGAATTAGAATTATGTTGTATAATATCAATAAAACAACTGTCAAAAAATACAAAAAGAGTTGAGGAAAAATAACGCAAGTGTAGCTTATAATATTCTTATAATGTTCCACAGTATGGCACCAAACTAAGCTATCTCCATAGAGACAAACAGCTGATGCCACACGGCCAAGTTACAGGTCAGGTCTCTGGAGGAAAGCCCACTCACAGTAACGCTTGTTTTTCAATGATTTCTTTTTAGCAGTGTAAACTATAACCAAACTGTACACTGAATAAATGTAATATAAATACTAAATCTTTTCTCATATGTTGAAAATAGTATTTGTTAATTGATTATACCCATTATACCAATTTATCAATACACAAACAACCAAACAAACAACTGGACCTGAATGACTCTAATGTTTACAAAACATTCCAACCCTGGAACATGTGCCCAGGATTAGCCCAGTGTCGGAAAGGCGATGTTTAAATAGCCTTTCTCTTTCCTTGTTACCAACTTTATCCCACACCTCAGCAGCACCGCCCTCTGTGTGAACCAATGTGCTCCCTACACCGCACCCCACCCATCCCCTCCCTCCATCCTCTGTCACTCCATTTGCCCCCTATTTCCCATTTAAGCTCACATGCATATTTTTGTCACTCTCTGTATTCATGTGTTGGCAAGTCACCTGTCCTGCCAGTCGCACCTGTCCTGCCAGCCGCACATAACCCCAAGTCAAACGCCACTGCTGCTTTCACGTCCTCATTTGATACAGTGAGGTAAGCCATTTGGATCGCGCCAAGTCAGAGGAAACTTAATTTATGTTGTATTAGATTACATGTATTTAATGGCGGTCAACATGTAATAGATTATAATGGCATATTTATGAAGCCAATTATTTAAAATCACATGCTAGGTGTTCATATGACACTGTAACAAGAAAGGGTCAGGTTTCCTTCACCCCAAGACCCAAATAAATTCAGTAAATGACAAGTGATTTTTGGAAGGCTACTGGAACCACACTGCTGAGAGTTTTTTCCCCCAATATACGTATATATAATTTTTTTTTTTTCAGCAATTGTGAAATTGATTCTTTAAATGTGTGCAGATAGATTTTTTTTTTTCCACCGGTACATTATGTAACTTCTCTGGTGGAGGGTCTGCAGCCCACTTGTCTCTATGAAGTTGGCATTGCTTTGCTGAGAGTGCTCCAAAGTATGTCACAGGGCCAAGTTAGAGGTCTGATCTGTGGAAAGGCGAGTCTGTTTACTTTTTACTGTTTACATTTTCTCTGCATACGCCCATGGACCATTTTGGAATTACACAGATATAAGGCCACATGGGAATATAAAAGAAAGTACTACGATTTAATGTTGAAAATTACATTCTATTGTCTAAATAAACAGTGTTTTTATTATCGTCGTAGTATCAGAATCTACATTGAGTATCAAGTCAATTCCTTTGAATCGAAATCAAGTTTGAAATTTTAGTATCATGACTACATTGTGATGCGCATGCTCTTCACTTTCTGTGATGGATAAAATGGTTGCTTTATCAAATATCGTAAATTGTTGTTTGAAGTTTTGCAAAAGTAGAAGCTTGATTATTACATTGTACGCAATATTAACACAACAGTCAAAAAGTTGCAAAAAGTAGTGATGTCATAGGGTCAAGTTGCAGCTCTGATCTGTGGAGAGGCAATTCATGTTTTTCCAGATATTTTTTTTTTCTTTTTTAGCAATAAATCATGTCATTAAATAAATACAAGATAGATCAGTTTAATGACATGCTGCGGAACATTCCAGGTGGTATTACACATACAGTATTTATCAAAAGTGTAATAAGAAACTGTGTTGAGGCTCCTTAAAGTTAAGTTTAAAGTACATATGACAGGTTTGCTTGTTTGTCTATTTATGACTTGGTTTGGTGGGATAGTACCTGTGGAAAATATGTATCATAGTTTTACATCAGCTAAGTAGCAGTTTGTGTAAATAAGCTGAAGAAAAATACCTATGTCATCAACATATCCGAAATGCACGGACAATTTGCACGCTATGGACATTTTTTTTCCAGCAGTTTCAACCTTCATCTGTTAAATTAAAGATGTTATTTATTTATATGAGTCTATTCATACAGGAAGTAAATAAACTTCACCTAAAATGAGGAATATTAATTTTGAGGAAAGTTACCTTAAATTTGCTGGTATATTGATGTACTTTGACCAAATGACTCGTACCATCATTACTTTGGGTACACTGATTTTAAAAGTCTTATATTATGCTAAATTGACTCCTGTGATTTTTTAGCAATGTTATAATGTTGTTACCTTCTCATACCTGGACTTGTGTTTTGTTTCAATCACACATTTTTGATAAGGAAACAACAGTATAACATAGATTTAAAAATAGCGTAATAAGGGCCCTCTAAACATTATTGTTATGTTCATTAAAACGGACTCTTACTGTCTTCCTGTGGTCAGCAGATGGAGAAGCCCTCTCTGAACAGCGAGGACCGGGCATGGCTAGGGCAGAGCCAGTCCCAGGCCGAGCTGACCAGTGCAGACGATGCAGAGGGAGGAGAAGCCAGCCCCGCAGACCGCCCCGCCTGGGACTCAAAGCTCCAGTACGTCCTGGCTCAAGTGGGCTTCAGCGTGGGCCTGGGCAACGTCTGGAGGTTCCCCTATCTCTGTCACCAAAACGGAGGAGGTGGGTGAATGGGAATTTTCTTGTAAGGTTCAATAGTTGGGCAAGTATTGATACTGAAAAAAAAAAATCACGTACCTGGATAAAATTTGACCTTTTCCTGAACAGTTTCATCTTGAGTTTTATCATCTTGAGCATTTCCACATAAAAAATATTGTTATTTTGTGTCGTAAATTACAATTTTGTCTATAAAGAAACTATTAAAATGATCATTTGGGTAGTAAGTATCATTTCATTATCATTATCATAGTAATTATCATTTGGCTAGTAGTATAGATAGACAGATAAATAGATTGGACTTTTGGACAATTTTTTCAAATGAATGAATTTAGAACCGCTGTCTTGTGTCGCTGGTTGGGTCTCTGCCAAATTTCTTTTTGAGAAAGTGCCAAGTAAATAGAGGGTCATGTTTTCATCAAATTTGACTTGCTGTGTCAATATTTAAATACTATTAAAAAAAAAAAAAATACTGGCATTGCATCAGTCAACATACAGTAGTTATGCTGGTTGATGAGACAGGAAACTATTATTAACACCAAAAATAAACTTGATATATTTTTATTTTGTCGTGTTTTAACCCTATAATAACATAAAAGATTAAAATGGTGTGTTAGTAAAGCGAATAACATAAGCCTTACACATGTTTACCCGGCTCTCCCTCTGTCCCTTAGGAGCCTTCATGCTGCTTTATGTTTTCCTTTTGCTCATCGTGGGGGTACCTCTGTTTTTCATGGAGCTAGCCGCAGGTCAGAGCATCCGGCAGGGCAGCATCGGCGTTTGGAAGCACATCTCGCCCAAACTGGTCGGCATCGGATACTCCAGCTGCATGGTAAGTCCGGGGAGCGAGGAGAGCCCAGAGAGCCTGGAGTGAGTCTCTGTTGACATTTCGCATGGCTGGGTTCCACATGCATATCTGTAGGAGGGCAGAAATGGTTTGTTTTTAAAAGGAAACCAGTGAAATGTGTTTGTGAGCAGAGGAGGTGGTGATGTATTGTCTACAAGTTAATGTGGAAATTGTGGTTTTGGAGTTGTGTAGAATTAGAATGTCAAATTAGTTGATGTTTGTTGGTGGAGTAAGTACTTTTTAAACGAGCAAAGTCAATAAAAAATACTTGAAAGATGCACTAATTAACTTTTCTCTTCGGAAGGTAGGCCACTTTCTCATCTCCATGGAGATGTTATTGCTTTGCTTGTACACCATTAAACGTATCTTATCTTACATTCATTCATTCCTACGCGTTTTTATTGGTTCGAAAATACCAAAGAATTTTACTGTGAACGGGCTCTCCACAGTTCTGCCCTGTAACCTGGTGGTATTTCCTGTTTGTCTTCATGGAGATGTTAAGTTTAAAGAAGATATTGTGCCTCAGTCTTCGTTATCGTTATAATCGATGACACCCTTGGATCATTGTGTTATAATTTGGACATTTTAAATCGCAATATTGATCTAAAACGACTTAATAAAAGAACCAAGCCTGCTGATTTGCACGTTAGGAAACTGCGATGTCCAATGGGAGTTGACGTCACTATAAATTTCATCACAACAAAGCGCCGCGCAGCTGTCTGCCCCTCCTATGGATAGCTGCACATCACGCAAAAGAGTAGATCTTTTTTTAATTTGTACCAAAATGCGACGCTGCCGAACCCTACGCGCATCACATCCAATCCTACGTGCATTATAACATAGTTAAAAGCTCTAAAAAGTCGATTTTGCACAAGTTTGCTTTAATGCAACACTATAGAACATTCCAGGAGAAGCAATAATATCTCCATGGAGACGAGCAGGTCACTTACCCTCCACCAGAAAAGCGACATAGTGCACCTTTAAGTAAAAATGTGATCTTTGTATTCACTTTAACTAAAAATGTGATATATGTATTCACATTTGTGTTTCATTTTAAAGTTTATTCATTTTGTCAGATACTTGGACGTCAACCAAGACATTTACAAGATTCACAGGCACAGTTTAGCACATTTCTGAAGGACTGCAAAAATATGGTTTGATTAATGAGAATCCAAAAAATGTATAGAGATATTTATTTTTTTTCACATCGCCCACCCCCATTTGTGAATCTTTTGTTTTCCCACACCATATATCAGTGTTACTGGAGCTGGGAGAGAGTCAAAAGTTTAACATGATCCAAAGTTGCACAGCTGCAGTGAGACAGGAGTGTGTGTATACATAGAGAGGGTGATGATGACATCCCAGCCGGCTGTGAGGGTCCACTGGAGAGCTGGCAGCCTGTTGCATAACACTTTCTCCGCACAGCCAGCACCACCACTACTTCTACGCCCATTTTTCAGTCAGAAGCCCCTTGTTTTCGGGAAAAGATATTCCTCTGTGGAGCCAGTAGTGTTCGTTAGCGTCAGGAAAACTCCACACTTATGATGTTAGTGATAAAGACATATGTGTACACATATTTGCATTGGTATGAATTATTGCCTATGGGCCTGTTCAGACACTCTTCTAGGCGTGGGGCTCTGTTTGAACGCTTCAAAGTGAGTCTTAAGGATTAACAATGTAATGGAGGACAGGAACAGAAAATGGGTTACTCGATGACTGAAAAAATGAGAGAGAGAATACTTTATTGATCCTGAGGGAAATTCAAGTTTTGCTGCTGTGCTTCTCAGTCGCCTTTGGGTCTCAGTCAAAGGTTTCAGACTTTCAGTACAGCATAACAGGAGGACTGGTCAGGTAGGGTCAGCAGATTCTGTATCAGGGCAGTTTGAGGAGAGGAAGAGCAAAAAATGTCCCTCCTTTGTGTCCTGCAGCATCACAGCCCTGCCTAGGGCGCTTCACTCTTACTCTGCTCTGGTGTTTCAGTTGTTTCATTCCTTCAAAGTGTTTCCTCTGGAAAGTCTTGGAGTATTTCCTCTGGAAATCCTGTCCACATATGGTGTAAAAAGCCTGCAGCTCTCAAACTTTTTAAATCCCTGTGTCATTCTGTGTATTTGTCCTTATGTAAATAATGACCATTCACAGTCTATTTTCTCCTACAGGTTTGTTTCTATGTGGCTCTATATTACAATGTCATCATCGCCTGGAGCTTGTTCTACCTGGGTAATTCATTCCAGTATCCTCTGCCCTGGCACCAGTGTCCCATAGATGTCCACACCAATGAAACAGGTTTATATTATCATTAAACTACAAAGTCCTCTGTATTCACTGGCAACATCTCAGCATTTACTATTTTGTATCAACAGTTAAAGAATGTGCCAAAAGTTCTCCCACGTCGTACTTCTGGTTCCGAAAAGCCCTGAACATCACAAACTCTATAGATGAGAGTGGAGAATTCAATCTGGTCATGACGGGTTGTTTGCTAGCTGCCTGGGCGATCGTGTCACTGGCGATGATCAAGGGCATTAAGTCATCCGCAAGGGTAGGATTCTAGACACAAATTGTATATTAAACTTTAAAAGGGAGTTTTTTATCGTGTTCCCTGTATCCAGTCCTGAATTTGAGGCATTTGTGCTCTGAAAAATCCTGTTTTCACCTACCCCCTATATTCAACCACAGCTCTGTACTTGATTATTAAAAAAAATAATAATAAAAAATAGGGTCATACAGTACATATAAGCGTTTAAAATGTCACATTAAAGCTATTATATGATTGCTGTTTACAATGAACTAAAATAAGTATCTATATATGTAATAGTTTTTAATATTGTTTATACAGGAAAAAAAAAAAGTGTCTTCTTTAAAGGTGCACTATGTAACTTTTTGGTTGGAGGTCTGTCACCTGCTTGTATCTATGCCACTGCTCTGCTTGGAATGTTCCACAGACATTAAACAGCTCTACTTTACATTTATTCAATGACAGGTGGTTTTATAGATCAAAAATACCTTCTGACTGTGAGCGGGGTTGCCTCTCCACAGATCTGATCTGTAACTTTCTCTGATTTGAAGAAACCATGAACCATGAATAAATGAATAAACCATACTGTGAAACATTCCAGACAAAGCAATAATATTTCCACGGAGAAAAGCATTTGGCGGACTCTCCACCAGAAAAGTTACACAATGCACCTTTAATACAATGTGCTAATTGTTTGTCCATGTTCCAGGTGATGTACTTTTCTTCAGTCTTCCCCTATGTGGTGCTCTTCATCTTCCTCATCAGAGGGTTAATGCTGGACGGAGCCATGGACGGAATCACCTACATGTTTTATCCAAAAGTATACACTTGGAATACATTTTTTAAAAGTTTAAATCAAACTTTCTGATAAAGATTATCATTTATTGTATGTTATATATTATTATTTTTGTTGCTTTGCCTTGAATGTTCTACAATATGGCATAAAACATATCTAACTTATACGTCAGATCTGTGGAGAGGCAACCGTGCTCACAGTGAGAATGCATGTTTTTCAAGAGCAATAAAATAAAAACACCCAGGAAATAAGCTGTTTTAATGCTATACTGTGGAACATTCTAGCTGCCAACCACAAAATATATGCGGTACACTTTTTCAAAATTACTGTAGAACTAATAAGCTGTTCAAACTTTTCTATTCTAAACATAAACAGCTGTGAAATTATACAAAAAAAAAAAAAAAAAAAACACGTTAAAGGGCCCATATACACTATTTTCTGATCTATGTTATAATGTTTCCTCATCAAAAATATCATCATCATACCTGGAGTTTTGTTTAATTCGCACATGTTTAACACACAATTAGGCTGTTAACTTGAAAACTACCACTACATGACATCACAAGGTGGAACAGAGCAGTTTGAGCTTTGGAGATGTACACGGACTAATAACAAAGGGTTACTCAAAAGTGAATGAAACAAAACACAACTCGAGGTATGTTTTTGAGGAGGTAACAGCGTTATAACATGACTTAAAGCTCACAAGAGTCAATTGTGCGTATATAATATAGGCCTTTACATAAAAAATAAACTATTTTGGTACTGAATCTGTCTAGATTGAAATTGTGATATTTTGGACTTTTTAAATTTGGATTTCAGTCAATTTTTTTTACTTATTATTATTTTTTACTTCTCTGTTTCAGCTTGAGATCTGGGGGAGCGTGCAGGTATGGCGTCAGGCTGCTACACAGGTGTTCTTCGCCCTGGGCCTGGGGTACGGCTCAGTCATCGCTTACTCCTCCTATAACCCGGTCAACAACAACTGCCACAGGGACGCCCTCCTGGTCTCTGGCATCAACTTCATGACCTCAGTCCTGGCTTCGCTCGTGGTTTTTGTTGTACTCGGATTCCGCGCCAAGACTATAGCGCAAAACTGTGTGGTGAGGTAGGTAATGTCATGTTTTGAGGAGTCATTTTTGGAAATCTTTTGAAGAGATGCGTAAATTGCTACAGTGAAGTGTAATTTGTTTGTTCTTATTGTACCTCTGTAGTAATCTCGAGCAGCTGGGCATAATGGCGACAGAGAGCTCCACACAGCACTGGTGGCCTTGGTTCAACATCACAGACCCCAGCGCAGTGGCCATAGACGATTACAGGGAGTGGTACGGTCACTACAGAAGCATGGTGGGCCCCAACATCACCGACTGCAGCCTGGAGGAGGAGATGAACAAGGTAGTACAGCCAGTTTTATATTATGGGCTATTCATGGGTTTCAGACAAATGATTCCTTCCTGATTTGAAGGAAAGAAACCTCCTCCATCCATCCATCCATCCATCCATCCATTCATCTTCTTCCGCTTATCCAGGACCAGGCAGCAGGGGTGGCAGTCTAAGCAGGGACTCGGGAAACCTCCTCGTGTGGCCGAACCTTCTTATCAAAGCCTAATCAAGACATTTCACTACTTCACATACGCAAGTGTTGGAATCCTTATGCCTGAAACCCATGAATTGTATAAAACCAACAATCTAATGCTAGGGGAAACTGACATAGTACAATACAATATTTAGTGGCCTGAATCATATGTGGGTCAAAGTGCTTAACAGTTCCACCTGGACTGTGGCAGTCGCACAAATAAAGGCTGTATAAATACTCTACTGTACTGCTCCAGCCTGCAGTACATCTGCTAGGCTCTGTACTGGCCTCAGTGTCGTTAGTTCAGTTCCTTTTATCAACAACTTAACAAATATTGTTAATTCACTTTCATAAGATTCTCACTACTAATAATTTTCTTACATTCAATCCATCCTGACATTTACGGCAAATTTATGTAAAATTATTTAACAACAACAAAGGGCTTTTTCCCAGTACCCCTGAGAAATTCTGAAGTAATGGAAAGTAAGTACCCTGCAGATAGGAGTCTAAAAACACACAACTAGTCAGATACAGTATATCAGAGGGCCCCCTTAAAGACATGGCACCATGCTGAGACGAAGGAGTGGAGTGAAAGCAAACCACAGAATGGAAAACAGGATATGTCATGTAAAATGTATGTTCAGTTGTGCCGATGAGAGGCTTATATGACATTGCATAAAAGGTAGTTCTGCCAATAATACCCGTTTTAGACCTCGGCAAACATGTTCTGATATGTATGTTTTTGGTAACATATCAGTCTTCTCAAATGTTAATTCTCGTAGATGTGTGGAAATGTGCACTATGAAATGAATCCTGATTCGAAAATGTAAAATTGCAATGTAATCGCAACACCACTACAAATAATATTGTCAGTTTTTCCACATTAATGAAAATGTGTTGCTTGCTAAATGCCACTTACTCATAGTACTTGTTTTATATTACCATGTGGTGTATCAGTGAAATCCCTCAGGTCCAGGGAGGTTCCATGATACAGCTCAAGATTCTTCTAAAACTATTCAGGAAAGGTTCATTTCTGTCCTGTGAATATGGCTCTTTTAGTATCTTTACCTGCTTTAGTTTTAGTATTGATTAGTATCTGATTTTTGATACTTTTGACAGCCCTACTATGAGGAGGCAGGGTCTCTCAGTTCTGCAATGGACCCGTTTCTATTATTAAACTGTTTTAGATCAATATTGTGACTGTAAATGTAAAATAAAGCTCTACGTGTGTTTAATAGAAAATAATGCCAAATACCAAAATATGTCCTCTATAAGATATTTTATGGTCTGTTATAGTGATAATTTTCATCAGATTCCTCAGTATTCTCTTTCTCCCTCTCTTTGGTGCACACAGGGCGTGGAGGGCACCGGCTTGGCGTTCATAGCGTTTACTGAGGTGATGGCCCTGTTCCCGGGCAGTCCCTTCTGGTCCACCCTGTTCTTCCTCATGCTGCTGAACCTGGGCCTGAGCACCATGTTTGGGACCATGCAGGGCATCCTCACTCCCCTCATGGACAACTTCAGCCTGCTGGGACGACACCGCACACTGCTCACAGGTACGCTGGTCAGCTCGTGCACTGTGGTGGGATCTGAAAGAGACAATAAAATGTACAATAAAGACGGCAAAATGAATTTACAGTTTTTATAGGAATTATAAGTAGCCTGTGATTTTACAGTACCTTAAAAAAAGTTTTTCTCATTCTCAGTATATGGAGAGACCCTTATGTGAAAGCACAGAACCTCCAGAATTCACTCACTAAGCTGCAGAGGCTGCACTAGCACTGCTAAATGATTGGCTGTAGGTGCTGGGGTTTAGGTAGTGACCATTCAGATTAAAGAGAAGCATTTTAGGTTTAAACAACTGAATTTGTCCTTGCAGTAAATATAAATTATAATACACATTTGTTCAAGTGACACTATTAGCTTTTTGTTCTTATTGCAAATTTAAACTTACTCATACATTTAAATCTGCCAATTCATGGCATCATTTGTTCTATCTGAATGTCAGCTTAACCTGTGGCATTTGCTCAGCTGACTCTATGAGGTTATCTGTCCTGTGTGTTTGTTCTTCAGTGTCCAGCTGCGCTTTGGGCTTCGTCATTGGACTGCTGTTTACCCAGAGATCTGGAAACTACTTTGTCACCATGTTTGACGACTACTCAGCCACTCTTCCACTGATTATTGTGGTAATCTTTGAAACCATCAGTGTGTCCTGGGTTTATGGCACAGACCGGTAAGAATGATGATGTAAATAAAAAATAATAATGACTTTCTGGTGAACATAGAACATATTGACATTTTGCTGTACCTTTTTAGCTTTATGGATGACATTGAAGTCATGCTCAAATGGCGCCCTCCAGTGGTCTACAAGTATCTGTGGAAATATGTCTGTGTTCTGGCCATGGGAGGTCTTCTGGCTGCTAGTTTCTTGCGCATGGTCTTCAAAGGGCCCACGTACACGTCCTGGAATCAAGACACGGTGAGACATATATTCTTTGTATATATATCTATAATAGATATGAGGAAGCACATTATGGACCCCATGTTGGTGTGCAGGCCTCTGAGAAGACCCTGGAGTACCCAGGCTGGGGCGTGACTATGATCGTCATGCTCATAGTGTTTGCCAGTCTGCCTGTCCCCATCGCCTACATCCACTCTCTGGTAGAGAGCCGCAGGATCCGCAGCATAAACTCTGAGGAGAGGGACAGTCCGGACATGCAGAGGGAGCTGTACACCAAGTGTAACTCTGTGGAACAGCTCGACTTCAACCACCAGGGCCGCGCCCAAGAGCCAGAGACCCCCAGGGTGGGCCCCATATTCTTACCAGGGGGCCATGAACTGTACCGGCTGCTGCCCCAGCAGGAGGACGATGAGGAACAGGACACAGGGGTGTGAGCCCCGCTTCACTGCGCACAATATTTTTTACTGCCATACAGTTGGAGTGTGCATTATGTATCATATCTCATTCTACCTCAGTTTTGTACTGCTTATTATACTCTGATATGTGCAAAGGAAATGCAACGCTGTAATTAAGGAAAAAGCACAAGTCTTGGTTTAAATGATTGTTTTTGTTCCTGACTAGTATCTCTGTATCTAGTAGCAAGTGCCTGTGCCATTTAAATGCAGCTACCAAAGTCCATAAGCTTTATAGTGCCTCTTTGAAGCTGAACATGTACAGTTTTGCATGATCATTCTGCCTGCAGTGAGGAGGGCTCAGTCCCACACTACAGGAGTCTTGTACACATGTTTTTGACTGTGTTAATTTGTAAATGATTTAGATGAAGATAAAAGTGACAAAAATCTTTTTGTATGCTATATTTGTATTAGTTTGCCTTATATGGGCAAAGCACAAAGTTGCAATAAAATAAACTTAATGAAATATTAAATCACTGATAATCATTAGTGATGCAGATGTTTCACAAAAAAATAGGGCTGCAACAATAACCAGGTTTGTCTCAAGGACAAACAACCCCACTTGACCCCATTGTACACCTAAACCAATAAAAGGTGTACTCTGTACCTTCTCTGATGCAGGTCCGCTACCTGATTGTCACCATGGAGATCGCTATTTCTCCAGTGTTCCACAGTATGGATGTGTCATGCATTTATTTAATTAGGCCTATGTTTTTGTATTGCTAAAATGCCTTTAAAAACATACATTCTTACAGCTCTTACATGCATTAACTGGCTTGCCTCTCCACAGATCTGATCTGTAATTCAGTGTCACTTGTCTAAATAGAAATATATACGTTTTAAGCCATATTATGGAAAATTACAGGCAAAGGTATTAGGCTACACCTCCATGGAGCCAAGCAGATAGGCCCTCCACCAGATAAGTTATAGTGCTGTTATAAAGTAGGCTACCTTTAATGTAATGATACTAATATTTATTTTTTACATTGTGTCATTTACTTAAAATGTTCAACATTTTCACTTTTACTTCACAAAACCTCAACGAACTGAATGAAAGGTTTGGCCGGGAGAAGATTTAAAAAAAAAAATGCTACACGTAAAAGGGCGCTTTTACGCGTCATAGCGCACATTTTTTCTACATACGGCTTTGACGCAGAAAATAAGATAATCTCATTCAATAATTGATAACCTTTTGCGGTGGGAGTAGTCTAGTGGGGCATGTGGTGATGCTGGGCCTGGGAGGGACGAGGGGAGGCGTGAGGAGGGGGTAGCCGGAGGAGAGAGAGGGAGGGCGGGCGGCACAGAGCGGAGCGCGGCGGTCGGACCAGGAGCTGCAGCGATGGAGATCCGACCGGACAGGTTCAAGGCTTCCGCGGCCAAAACTCTGGGCAAAATTCACAGGTAAGCACTTTTTACATGCACTTTTCATCACAAGATTTAACTTTGACTTGAATTTGGACACGTCTGACCCACTGACAGTTTTTGTGGCACTCGTCTTCCCTCCTAAATCCGAAGCCAAGAACAAGTTCACTTTTTAATTTCACTTTCAATGGCGGGCATATCTTGTCCAACACTTTGCATGAAAACAATAAACCTACTGGCTTTTGGATGCGCGGGGCGATATGAGCAGTGCATGTGATTAAAAAGTGTTTTTGCTGAAAAAAAAAGCAAAATCTGCACCAGAATTCACAGTTTTTAAATTGTACAATTTGGTGTGGTTATTTTTTCTTTTACTGGTCGTTTTTGGCAGTTATTGGAGTGGATTTTGGAGACGCGTGAGACCATAGTGCCATTACATAATATTGTTGTGAGATGTTGGCACTGCTTTCGTACAGGAGCAGCTTGGGCTCGTGTGGGCAGTGGGCTTAGATCTTTTTTCAGGAACGAGTCATCGAGTCAGAGTTGTAGTTTTGTATTTTCTAAGACATTTTTCACCCTCGAGTAAAATTTGTCTTAAAATGTACAGAATTAAGACAGAAATAATATTTAGTTTTGACAACCTCTTTTTAATCAGCCAACTTTACTCTAAAATATTACCTTGCCTACATGGGTTGCAGCTGTCTTTTTTCGTATTCAAAAGATAAAATATTTTGTTTTAAACTGTTTAAACTGTTTTTTTATCTTTGTAAAGATCGAATACAAAATATGGCATATAGCTTATATATTATATACTTATTATATAGTTTCTTGGACACCTTATTTGAATATAGACTACATTCACAACACTAAAACAAAACTTAAATGCAGATATGAAGCATATTCATTGTAAAATCAACTTATTTTATTTATTTATTATTTATTTGTAAAATCAGAGATAATATTGACTTGATAGAGCCTTGTCCAATACCACCCTCTTTAAGCTTGCTCTCAGGATTTGAGGTAGAAACGAACATTATAAATCCCGTCCTGAAATAGCCTGTTTTTCAGTCCAGCTGTCAGCCATGCAAATCCCCACTCTGACTCCGCCCCCTTGGTCCACCCCAGCCCAGGGACTTCCTCCGGTCCCTCCAGCCTGCACCCTCCACCCTGCCCATAGGTGCCCGCCTCCAGGATAAGATTAACAGCACATCAGGAGAATCCAGTCCTAAGTATGGATAGTACAGTCGATACTAGGGCTGCAGCTAACGATTATTTTAATAGTCAGCAATTATTTTTTCCATTTGTCAACAAGTCAAGTGATTATTTGTATTTTTAAATAGATTTTAAGTAAATAATGGTTGAAATTTGGTGTCTGAAGGCTACAAAAAGTGTATTATTGATAAAAAATGGTAGAATGTTTCTGATACTGTTGTTGTGTCCTCGTGCAAGACACTTAACCCACCTTTCCGCCAGTGTCTGCGTATACTGGTGTATGAGTGTGCGTGTGAATGGGTGAAATCTGGATGTAAAGCGCTTCGAGTGCCTTGAAAGTGGAAAAGCGTTATATAAAAATGTCACTATTTCCCATTTACCATTATTCAGTTTTGACATTTGACATTTTTGTCCATTTGCATGTGTTTTAGAGTCTGTTTAGTTGAGTTAAAAATTGTAATCAAAATACAGTTATTCAGATGAAGCCCTAGCCAATACCGATACCGATACAATATTTGTCTGGCTGTTTTCCAATGTTGATATAAATAGATTAGAATCTCGACTAGCAGCGCCCAGAAATTGTTGTCAAATTCACACATTCACTTGTCACTTTCATAAGAAAAACAGATTCAAAGTTTATTTATCGCAGTATAATATCAGAAGTTGTATTTTGTTATGATGATTGTGTTAACAGCCACCTATACTGTTTCCACTGTGAGTCACTAGTCTGTTCAAAAAGTCAAACTGAGAATGACACATGGGAAAAAGACAAATATTGATTTTTAATATCATGAAATTTAACTGATACGATACCTGAAAAATCACACATATCAGCTTATATCGATATTGGAATCGATTAGGCTTGGCAAAAGTGTCGAAAACCAGATACTAGTCTATTATAAAACTAGAATCGAAACTAGATATTCATTTGAGCAGGTATTGATACTAGAACCAAAAAAAGGATTAAATCTGACCTTTCTTCAACAGTTTCAGCTTGAGTTTTATCAGAATTAAGACCAATATATCCAATCCAATATACTCCTGTCTTAAATCATATATCAGGTTATGGTTCGGTAAGATTTCATGGATTAGAAACATTTTTTTCTATATTTCTTCACCTTACTTTCTCCTGTCTTCCAGATGTATCAGATGTACTAGAGTCTGGAGTAGAAAGGGCATCCCTGCGTGGTGTGAATGCGTTAGCGTGCGCAGCCTCTCTCGCGCAGACAAACTGTGATCTCCCGCGATGAGAGCAGCCAAGAGCTTATTTATTATTTAGGCATTTCTCCATCAGAATGCATGCCCTCTTGTTTCTAATTTCAACCTCTCAAAGTAAGCACAAACTTCTGCGCCGCAAGGTTCAACCGGCTCGTGTCCCCTTTGGAACTTTTTAACATCGGTAGATCTGCAGTGTGGACAATCAGTCACGACAAATCTGTCTTTAAACGTAGCTTGGATGTAAACTCGGGTACTTTTAGTTACTGCAGGTGAGCCAGTCCCTCCTACTTTCAGTCTGAATGCAGGAGAGTCTGGGTCAACAACATAAAGCGCGTCTGACAGCTGTGCAAAAGACATTCCTTAAATATCAAAAGGAATGTGTAACTTATTTTTACCTTTGACTATTCAGAAATCTGTGCTCTGTTCAAGTTTTCTTTCTATTTACTCATAAGCCGCCATGTTTGTTTTGACACCGACAGAGAATGCGTATATCTGATTGGTTAATCCAGCTGTCAATCATGGCCATCTGAATTTGCAAAGACCCAGACCCAGACTATCTGTGGGTTTCAGTGGGAGTAATGAGCATTTAACAATTTCAAAGCAATATATGGTATCTTATAAACGCTGAAAAGTTCTCAAAATGGCACCTATACACAAACAGGAAGCTGTAATCCATGAATGGGATTGTTAAGTATGAAGTTTTTATTTTAGGGATCATTTCATCTAACGATTATCAAGAGCAAAACCAGGCTTCACTCATTGTTTTTGTGCGGTTTTAAATGTCAAAACAGCTTTGATAGACACAGATTTTGATACCACAGTAGTAATTTCCAACACAAAATAATAGTTGTTTCTGAAGACCACTTTTTGTCGCTACTACTCTAAACTAAAGCATGACACTCCCAGTTTGATAATGAACAAAGCTACCAAAATAATCTACTGTGACAGCTGATAGTTCCCTCTGATGGTGAATGACTTGAATTGATATTGCGTCTGTTGTGTGAAGGTCGCATGTGTGCACAGGACAGGGCCAGAGCGAGCTTCGTGACTGGATGGGGAGGTGGGGGTCTCCCTGGGTGACACCGTCCCACCGAGACCCAATCTGTTCACTTCAGGGAGAGGACAGAGGAGAGGGGAGAGGGGAGGAGAGAGGCTGGAGGAAGGGGAATCACCGCTGTACAAGACCAGGGTGTTACAATGATAAAACACCTACTATGCTGTGGTGTAAGGTGAATGATTTGGTAAATACTGAAATTAAAGAAAGAAAAGATTGGAGTTGGGATGTATTTATGTAAGGGTTTTGAGTATCATATTGAGTGAAGACTTGAATATTGACTGCTAAACTTATTTTAAAACATGTTTGTAGAGGTCTAAACCACAAAGTTAGCAGGTAGTGCATATACATTAGTACTTATAGACAAATGGAAGCAGGAGATATTATTACCTAAATATTTACAGGTATGAAAATAATATCCATACAATTTGCTCTTCAGTTTGAAAAAAATGTTTAAATGCAGGCCTAAAACATGAATTCAAACGTTTAAATTTCACATTGTGGCTAGAGTCGTCCAAAATCAATACCAAGATACTAATTGATTCTAAAATTATATTGTTCTTTTCCAGAATTAGTATTGGCAATGGCAAATATGGCTTATATTGTAAAAAAAAGTATGACTATTTTAATTTGGAGATGATAAAGGATATAGAATTAAATGTTTCTGGTGGAGGATAAGCCGTCTTCTTGTCTCCATGGAGATTCTTAGAATGCTCCGCAGTACGGCATTACACTTATCTTTCATGCACTTCATGAATTACAACTGTTTTTATTGCCAAAAATTCCCTGGAAAATGCATTCTTACTGTGAGCGAGGCTGTCTCTCCACAGATCTGACCTGCAGCCTGACCTGGTAATCCCCGCTTGTCTCCATGGGGACAGATAAATTTAATGGCGTACTGTTCAACATTCCACGCAACGCAATGACATCTCCATGGTGACAAGCAGGTGGCAGTCCTTCCACAAAAAAAGTTACACAGTGCACCTTTGTCATCATAGTTTCAAAATAGTTATCGAGCATCAAGCTTTTTTTCCTTAGTATAGAAGAAATATAATCTTGAAATTTCTTAGTATCATGACGCTACACCCAGCTCCGGAACAAACAACGCAAACCTGTCTGTTCCGTGTAAGAGTGTAAACAATGAAATGAGTCTTAACGTCTTGTACCGACCAGGGCGTCTGTAGTTACGTAATATCTGAGCGACCCCAGCCTCCATACACTGTCTCTCCATCATCCTCTTATGAGCGGATTAGAACAGCGCACGATGAATTGGTAAATTTAATATAGCACGCGAGCGAACGGTCACAGGTCAGTATAGACAGGACAGGTGTGAGGGGGGACCGGACGACATTTAAAAATACTGTTAAATATGTTAAAGGTGTATTAGGTAACTTTCCTGGGGAGGGTCTACCGTGTGCTTGGCTCCATGATGAGATTTATTGCTTTGAATGTTCACAGTATAGCGTTAAACTTATCTCCACCGTGACTAGTTTAATCAGTTCAAGTTATAGGTCAGATCTGTGGAGTGGTTAACCTGCTCACAGTAAGAGTGTATGTTTTGTTTTTTTGTTTTTTTTTTATAAAATAATGATTGAATAAACGCAAGATAGATAGAGTTAAAGAGGGGGTATTGCATTTCTATGAGGTATTAATTGCTAACACATGACATATTTATCTATTTTAACTTTGAAAATGCCATATTCATATATATTAAATAAGTTTCATTTTAGTTTTTGACTGTCGCCTTCCCTTTGCTCCCTGCACTGTCACTCCCCCTTCAGAGCACTATCACGACACAATCCTGCTAATGAAACAACTGCACATCGCATCAGGTCTGTGAAGCTGTATTGTATTGTATTGTATTATTTTTTATCATGGTTTTGTATATTTATGGAAAATTGTAGAAGCATGGGTGACTTGGGTAGGCATGGTTAGGCTTGTGGGCTGAGCGTTGGACTGAATCGTACAGCTAAGCGTAAGGAGGGTTTGCATAGAGCCTGGGAGAGATCGCTAGATTACTTAAACATGACATTAAACCTTTTCAAGAATGTTTTAATGAGGGAACAACTTTATAAATATGTTATATGTAATATGGTAGAAAGCTCCAAAAAGTATTATTTTGCATAATACGCTCTCTTTAATGTCATACTGTGGAACATTCCAGGCAAAGCAACACCACCATCGCCTTGGAGATAAGGAAGTAGCCTACCTTCCACCAGAAATGTTACATAATCCACCTTTATAATCAAAGAAATTAAGATAAATGAAATGTGGGTAAGTAAAAGTATATTGTTAATATATAGATTTTTCTTTGGTAAAGGTACTAGCAGTAGCATAGCATAACATTTCACAAACATAAATAATTCAACTTACAATCTTACTCCCCATCCAAGACAGTTGCTTTATCACATTCTACAATCTGAGAACAACCATCCAAACAATTCACTACTTTTAAATTATTCAGCTCATGTGGTTGTAAGATTTTTCGTATTTCAGTATCACAATGTCACTGTTTTTACATGAACAGTAAACACCCAGTGACTTGCGTGAACATTTTCTAGTATTCTGCTGTGTGTGTGTTTAATAATACATGTTGTGAGTGGGAGGGAGGTGGGGCCATGCATAAATGTACAGATGCCTCATGTTATACTAAGTTATACTGTGAGTCATATGAGTTCTCAGTTTAATGATTTAAGTTCAGCTATAGCCTGCTACTTTATAGATCCTTGTGGGAAATTTGTACTCTGCATTTGACCCATGCTGCAGGGACAAACTGTCAGGAGCATTGAGAGGATAGAAATATTGTATATACTCTGTAGTATGAAGTAAAAATAAAAGGCTACAAAATGAGCACTTTCAGAAACTTGCAGTGTCTTTTATAATAGGCTAAAGTGATATTTCTTTAATTAATTAAGTTATTAAAGGAACTGTATAGCCTCGTTTCCATAGGGCCTGTACGGGACGGAATGGCACGGAACCTGTGTGTTTCCACTGCCAATCCGTACCGCCCTCTTTTACTGTACCCCCGCTGGAAGTACTACCTTCCAAACGGGCCTGGAACAGTTGGGACCTCGGACCGGCTCACGAGGGGCGGTGCTAGTTACGCCTCCGTGCAGTCAGTGGATGACCAGCAGCACACCAATAGCGCACATGTGGCAACACGTAAATAGTGTGATCCATGTAACTTTTATTTAACAACGGCGCAGATGCTCACTTACTGCTAAAACAGAACAGTTGAAGAAACAGCGGGCAGCGTGAAACTTATGTCCACCCGAAAACACATCCAGTCTCCAGTGCGGGGCGTTTACATTGTCTCAGAGTTAAAGTGTTGTGCGTAATAATAATCCACATCTGTACACATATGTAGCCTGTGTGTTACAGTTTTAAAATGGGTACGACAGTCACAACTGAAACTGGGACACATACAAGATTTTCTCAAATTCAGTATATGGACAGGCCTCATGTGAGAGCTCAACCTGCACTAGGCTGCACTAGCACTGATTCATGTTTGGCTGCAGGTGCTGGGGTTTAGGTAGTGACCAATCAGATCAGAGAGAGGCATTTTAGGTTTAAATCAACTGGATTTCAGCACTGAAACTGACAACCCAAATCTTACATACAGTTTCATTTAAGCTATTTACAGGCACATTGTAGTTTAGTTCTGATGGATTCCAGATTTGAATTTGTTATAATGGTTGATGAAGGGTAGGGGCCTGTTTAACTCTATGGGAGATTCACTGTTTTTGAAAGAAAATGAATTATCTGTAAGATTATTTGTGCCCGTTTTTGTTTCATGAGGATAAGCTCAGTAATTACACACACCATTAACCATAAACCAGGCAACAAATCTGCAATCTGAAGAGTTGAACGGTAAATCCAACCATAAAATTCTGAGTCAAGAATATTGCGATGTCATGTCAATGCGTGGCTGAATATTGTTTGAGGTCGTTTTATGACAAAGCTGCCGTCACTGTGCTTGACATTCTCTCCTCACGCTGCCATCTGAGGCCAATCAGGAGAGACGAGGCTCCCACAGAAGCTCAAGTTCAGAGCTTCACACAGCGCGGTCGACTGTCCTGGGACCGCACACTGCACAGCCAGGCCCCACGAAATAGGGCACTTAGTTAATATCTGAAACTTTGTAGGCGCAGATGTCCTTTTCAATTGACTTTGCATTGACATCACACTGGAGGTGTTCTATATGTTTGTCTATTGGCTGAATACTCAGTAATTATTATGGTGACACACAGAGCAAACACTGTTAAATCATTTTTAAGATAGATAGATAGATAGATAGATAGATAGATAGATAGATAGATAGATAGATAGATAGATGGGCCTAGAGGTTTGATTTTCAACAAGAGAGTGTGAAAAACTGTTGGCTAATGTTGTCTTATGTGCGAGAGACTTGTTTGACAGCACAAATCAGATCACTCGTTATAGTTTAAGATAGTCACTTTCTTATGGTCAGATTGCGTTAAAACAAAGCTCAGATTAAAGTCTTACAAAACCTCAGACAAAACAGTGCCTACAGTTAGCATCATCAGTGAGCGTTGATGACCTCAGCTGCAAAGTATCAGTAGGTATGTTTTAAAGTAGGCCTATATTCTGGCACAATAACACACATTAAATGAAAAAAGCGGATTTTTTTATTAGTCAAACTGTATTAAAATGCACGATGGCAAAAACTGGGTCCATAACAACCCTAAAAATTATGGTAAACTTAAAGGTGCACTATGTAACCTTACTAGAAACTACCTGTTTGTCTCATGTTATGGTTTTGTCTGCAGTGTTCTACAGTATGGCATTAAACTTGTCTATCTTGCATTTATTGAATTACACGTTTCTATTGCTCAAATATAAAATAATTATCACTGTGAACGCGGTCACATCTCTACAGATCTGACCTTTAACTTAGCCTGCATGTCTCTGTGGAACTAGATTTAATGCTATACTGTGGAACATACCAGGCAATAACACAAGCAGTTACTGTGTTATATACACCAGAAAAGTAACATAGCGCCCCTTTAAAGGTCCAATATTGCACAAAATTGATTGATGTGAGTTTTAAGACTTGTTATAGTGTTGTTACCTTCTCAAAACATACCTGGACTTGTGTTTTGTTTTAATCACACTTGTTTGAGCAATCCTTTATTACATCTCCAAAGCTCAAAACGCTCTGTTCCACCTTGTGATGTCATGTAGTGGTAGTTTTCAAGTTAACAGCTACCTTTGACCTTTTGTTCAGTTGAGATTGGCATTTGCAGAGCTGAAATTATCAAAATGATTCTTCTTGTATTGCCATGACATCACAAGGTGGAACAGTTTGCCTTCTGTTTTAGAGAAAAACTCCCTAACCCTAAAAAATAAAAAACAACCCTAAAAAGAAAGGGTTAGTGTTTGTGTTAATTAAACAAAACACAACTCCAGGTATGAGGAAACAAAATTATAACACAGATCAGAAAATAGCGTAATACGGGCCCTTTAAGTATAAATAGCCCATTTAAGAGCTTTATGTGAAAAAACAAAACAAGACAATTCTTCAAAAACCTTCTTATACTTCTGATATGTTTTTAAAAGAATGTTAAGCAGGAGATTTCTTCATGACTTGTCCGTTTTGCTTTGGGCTAGCCTCGTTAGCTGGTAGCATATGTGTAGGTGTCAGGCTGCAGTCTGTTTCCTGGCCTAATGAGGATCCTGCGGCTTTTTGTGCGAGCTACCACTTGTGCTAGCCCATTTAGCATCACGAGTCAGCACGTTCATCACAGAGGAAAAAAAAAGTGAAATGGAAAAAAAAAATGACACCAGAATTGAAATGATTTGTGGGACTAAAATGTGTCGTGCCACGCCCTTCCATATTCATTTCCGGAAGTAAATCATTTTTGTAATCCTAATCTGAGTGTTGTGACAGATTAAGAGAGCGAGGGAGAGATGCGCTTCAGCCTCTAATCTCCGGCAAACGTCAGACCGTGGCTTTGTAAAGTCCTTCCGCTGCTTGGTTTGACATTATAACTACACACACTTTTGATGTTACGTTTGATTTTAAGTGGATAATATGGTCGCACAGTATTTTGCTTTCACTGTTTGGAAATAAATCAATAAAACTATATATTCTTATGATCAATTTAGTTTGTTTTTTTTGTAAATGTATGACGTGAAATATTACTATAGTGGTTTGGTCATAATTTAGGCATTATAAAAACTACTTCTACTACTAACCACTACAAATAATTAGGCTATACTATACTATAATACCATAATACTATACTATACTATACTATACTATACTATACTATACTATACTACTATTTAGGGGTGGGACAAGATCTTATGAGACAAAATTGCCACAAGATTGTGCACACATAAGAAAAATTATCTTGTGAGTTTTTTTCCCCTGAATTTACCTTTATCTTAGACAAAAAAGAGTCAGGAGCTGGTGAGTTATGCAATTTGAGAAGCTGTAGTTCCAAAAAGCAGTTCTACAATGACCGCTAAAGTATTACATAAGATAAATAAAAATAGTGAAGCCAAAACTGTGAAATGGACTGCACTACTTATTTATTACAAATTATGTCAAAATCTCATTTTGTCTCGTTCTTGTGGACCTAATCTCATGGTGTGTCTTGTCTCGTGAAAATTGTGTCTCACCCCAACTACTATTCTATACTATACTACGATACTATCTTATACTACTATACTATACTACTATAAAACTCAATTCAATACCATAAAAGCACTCGTTTGAACAAAACTAGAAAGAAATGTCTTATTCTTAAAGGTCCTGTATTACATAAGATTGACTCCTGTGAGATTCAAGCCACGTTATGTTAGAAAGACGTTACCTCATCAAAAACACACCTGGAGTTGTGTTTTGTTTCATTCACACATTGAAGTGGTAGTTTTCAAGTTAACAGCTACATTTTACCTTTACTTTAGTAGAAATCGGCGATTCAAGGGCTGAAATTATCCAAATGATTCAAAGGAAGGTGTGTGGAGTTTAAAACACAGTGGAGCGCTTCCTGTATTTCCACATGACATCACAAGGTGGAACAGGGTGTTTTCTGTCTGAGAGAAGAACTAAAGAACCTAAATTTGCAGGATTTGTGTGTTAAACATGTGTGAATGAAACAAAACACAACTCCAGGTCTGTTTGTGATGAGGAAACAACATTATAACATAGATCAGAAAATAGCAAAATAGCAGGCTGTATCAGTATTTGCTTATGATGGTATCTAGTTTTAATACAAGTTTTGGTATTTACATTTAGTTTTATTATCTAGATAACGATTCTTTCTCAACTCTATCTTGAACTGTGTAAAAATGGTATTCCACTAGGGCTGGGTATCATTAAGAAGTTGCCGATAAGATACATAGGCCATGATACGATACGTTTCTCGATACAGTGCAGTTTTTAATTAGATACGATTCAAAACAATATATTTCAAAACGATTCTATACGGTTCACTAAAAAATAAAGGCTAAATCATGGCTGTGATACTAAAAGTCTTTCTTAAACCACTTCTTGTCCAAAGTTCATATGAAACACGCCCATTTTCATCCTCAAAACAGCGAAAATGTCAAATGTGCTGCATAAACGAGTTTCCCTCCTCTAAACAAAGTAATATATTAAAAAATACTCTTAGTGATATATCGATCATCACATTAAACGATATAATATTTCGATATTTTTGCACACCCCTATATTCCACTATCACAAATTAATTATTATTGTTATAGAGTTTGCAACATAGAGTTTGCCTAACAGATACCCTTTTTTCATTATATTTTGCACAACTGAGTCATTTTATTCTCTGTGATTCATTTGTACAGTCCCTGGGTTGGTATAGCACGAATAGCAGCCTGTAAGACCAACGCATACATAGACAGTCACACAATATAGCGCAATAGCTAGTGTAAATAATTCATTTTCACCAAAAAACGCATCAATAATAGACCAGTGTCAGCTTCTCTCGTGCTAGAATGCATGAGGAAGGGCTTAAGGTCCAGAAAGCCAAAGAAAAACTAAATTTGTCTGTTTGCTCGCAGACTTGGAGTGTCCGGAGCTTTGAAAAATCCACCCAGAGTATGAGAGTATGCCCGTAATTCTCCAGCTCACTGAGTAACTGGATCACAACAGAGCGGCCCACTGACACGCACAGGCTATAGGAACGCTGGAAAGAACATACCTGGAAAATCTGTTGTTAATAAATATGTAATGATATTGAATAGGGTTGTCAAAAGTATCGAAAATCAGATACTAATATTAGACTTAGACAAACTTTTAATTGATCCATACCTGAAATTATTTGGACACAGTAGCTCACACATCACAATATATTATAATAACAAAGAGCAGCAATATAAATACAATTATACATTCAAATAAGTAGTGAAAAAAGCAAGAGGCTGGTGTCAGATAAGGAATAATTATATAAATGTATAGGTATGAAGAAAAATAAAATAAAGAAATATAGTAATACAAATATATCTTAGCTAAGTACACAAGGTCGTAAGGAAAAATAGTGCAAAGATGATATAATGAATAAAAATCACTACTAAAACTAGATACTCATTTGAGCAGGTATCGATACTAAAAAGTTACGTTCACAGGACAGAAATTAACCTTTCCTGAATAACTTTAAAATGATTTTGAGATGTATCAGAGCACATAGACTAGTATACACCCATGGACCACTCCAGAACCAACCTGGACGACTGAGGGATTACACAAAGAATAAATTGTAAAAAAAAAAAAAAAGATTATTTACAGTATTGTTGAAAATTATGTTCTTTTACCTTAATAAAGAGTTTTTTATTATCGTGGTATCAGAATCGGTATTGTGTATCGAGTCTGTTCCTTACTATTGAAATTGAGTTTTAAATTTTAGTATCGTGACAACACTAATATCTAAATGTCACACAATACGGCATTATGCATTATGACTGCACTGAAAAGGAGCAAAGCATCATAGTCTATGTAGTTTCCTCTGTGTTCATCGTGAAGCTGTAACAGACCAGTACTTTTTTTTTTTTTAAAGTCCACGTTATTTCCACATTCGTTGTATTGCCTTGTTGCTACATATACACAGTGGCCACAATTGACAAAAAACGTTACTGATGTAGGTCCGCCACCTGCTTGTTACCATGGAGATGCCTGAAATGTTCCATTGTATGCTGTTAAACTTACCTAGCTTGCCTTTATTTTATTAAGGATGTTTTTATTGCTCAAAAACAGTCACAGATCTGACTTGTATTTTACTTCTGTTTGATCTCCATGGAGACGGGTAGGTGTTACCAGAAAAGTTACATACATACCTTTAAATAAATGTGTTTTTTTAATGACTATGGGGATTGACATGCTTAATTACTGTCAAAGAATAACATATAGGCCTAAACCGTAGCCATCTATGTTTCGAATTCTATTATTATTATTATTATTATTATTATTATTATTATTATTATGTACAGGTATTTCTCATAATAATGTTTACATCATTTTAGGTTTTGTAACATTTTTAACCAGTAAATTTCATTCTCAAACTACTAAAACTCTGTCAAATGCGTTTCCGATACAGCAGTACTTAATATTTCATAGCTGTATGACCGTATGTAGTGTGAGTAGTATTTACTGATGCCTGTGTATTGTGCAGTGTGCTGAGGGTGCTATTTTCAGCCATAACACACAGATGGCTGCTCCTCCGACTTCACTGTTGGACTCCTGTGGAAAAATTGACTACGAATCACTCTCCGCCCGTTAAACAACAACATGAATAGGCTAATATTTAGGTCAGATTAGCTATTTTAACACTCTGCTATTTTTAATTGCCTTTTATCTTTTTTGTCTTTGTTCAAATGACGCGTAAAAGTGAATGCTACAGATCTCAAGGGAGCGCTGGAAGATCTGGAATATTGGAAATGTACAGCAGGAGAAGTGAAAAAAACATTGCAAGAGTCGACTGTGTGTCTACCATTAGAGATTGACTGATGTTGTATTTTTTTTTTCATGGCCAACAATTTTTTTCTTCAAACTGTATAATTTATATTTACTACAAACGATTCCACAAACCGGTTTTACTTCAAACTGGAAAAGAAAGCCATGTAGCCACATTTTGTGAAGTATGCGCTACTGCATTAAATAAAGCTTAATGCATATTTTTAGGCAGCTTTAGTCAGCCCAATCCGAATTTTGGCCTCTTACGGATTTCTTTTCTTCTTCAAATTTGTAAAACTGATTTAAAGGGCCCATATTTGACTATTTTCTGATCTGTTATAATGTTGTTCTCTCATCACAAACATACCCGGAGTTGTGTTTTGTTTCATTCGCACATTAACGCACAAACCCTGCATATTTAGGCTGAGCTGTGCTCTTCATGACATCACAAGGTGGAACAGAGCATTTTGAGCTTTGGAGATGTAGACAGACTAATAATAAAGTGTTACTCAAACGTGAATGAAACAAAACACAACTCCAGGTCTGTTTTTGAGGAGGTAACAATATTCTAACATGGCCAAAACGCTCAAGAGTCAATTTTGTCTAATATAGGAGCTTTAATGTTCATAATTTTACTTCCTGGATGGACATGGGCAGCAGACGTGACATATGTCGAGGTAATTCCATAACTAAATTACAGAATAGTTATGATTAGACTAAATAAATGCATAATAAAATGCATGACAATAGCTTTACTGTTAAATGAAAGTTTAAACTGTCAGAAAAAATGCCTTTCTTGTGCGTAAACTGCCCCTGTATATAGGACGGAATTTTTTGTGTTGATGACATAGGAAGGGGGATTCTGTTTTAGGGTTAGCGTTAGCGCTACTTCCTGTATTTTTGTACTTTTCTCAACTTTTTCCCACAAACTGCCACTTGACTGATGTAAAACTACGATAAATACTGACCTCAGGTACTATCCCACTAAACCAACTCATAATTGAAAAAACATCAAAATCTTATGCGTTTTAAAGGTGCACTATGTAACTCTTTGGTTGAGGGTCCATCACCTGCTTGTTTCTATGGATATGTCATTGCTCTGCCTGAAATGTTCCACTGTATGGCATTAAACAGCTCTACCTTATATTTATCCAATTACAGGTGGTTTTATAGCTCAAAAATACCTAGAAAAACAGGCATTCTGACTTTGAGCGGGGTCACCTCTTTACAGATCTGACTTGTAGCTTGGTCTGGTTTGGTCTCCATGAAGATAGAAAGGCTTAATGCCATACTGTGAAACATTCCAGACGAAGCAATAACATCTCCATGAAGAAAAGCATTTAACTGACCCCCATCAAAAAAGTTATGGTGTAGAGAAAGCAAAAACTAAAGCTCATAATGTTTGTACCATGTGTTGTAACGTATTGTTTTACCGTCAGAATAATCGAGAAGAGGCAGCCCAATGGAGAGACGATCGAGCTGTCCGCAGAGGGCCGCCCTGAGCTGGTGGAGGAGAAGGAGATGCCCATCGTGGACTGTACGTGCTTCGGTCTCCCACGGCGTTACATCATCGCCATCCTGTCCGGCCTGGGCTTCTGCATCTCCTTCGGGATCCGCTGTAACCTCGGGGTGGCCATCGTCAGCATGGTGAACGACCACACCGTCTACAAAGGCAACAAGGAAGTGCTTGTGGTGAGTTTGTTTGAGGACCAGTTTGCACTATACCAGTATGTGAGATGTGAGACAGGCCTGTTCTGTTCAGTTTAAATGTGTATTTGACTGAAAGCTTTTTTATTCTGTGCTCCTCTGTCCATGTTATAATGTTGTTTCCTCATCAAAAACATACTAAGAGTTGTGTTTTGTTTTATTCACACATGTTTAACACACAAATCTTGCATGTTTAGGATGAGTTTTTCTCTCAAACAGAAAACGCTCTGTTCAACTGTTCAACTCCATACTCCTTCATTAGAATTTTTGGATAATTTCAGTCATGGAATTGGTAATCTCTGCTAAACAAAAGAATAAAATGTAATGTAAAATGTAGCTGTTACGTTGAAAACTACAGCTTCAGGACATCACAAGGAGGAATGGAGCATTTAGATTTTTTGTAGATAATAAAGAGCTAATCAAACATGTGTGAATTAAACAAAACACAACTCCGGATGTTTTTGATGAAATAAAAATCCACAAGAATCCATTTTCTGTAATATAGGACCTTTAAACAATAAAAACGTAAACTAATCTGCAGTTCTTAACAGAAGTAAATGTACCTGTTTCTATTACTGCGCTCTTTTAGTAGTAGTAAAATATTGCCGTTTACAATGAAAATAATGAAATACTAAATACCCAACATAATTTATCTTCTCTAATGTCCAAATGCTGTTGTCTTATTCCAGGCTGCACAATTCACATGGGACCCAGAGACAGTCGGAATGATTCACGGCTCCTTCTTCTGGGGCTACATCGTCACACAGATCCCAGGAGGGTTTATATGTCAGAAATTTGCAGCCAACAGGTGAAATGTTGATTTTGTAATGACATATATTTTATATTTTGATAGAGTAAAATTTGGTTAAAATTCAAAATGTAAGAAACACTAAACAAGGACAAAGATAAGGCTAAATCAGGACTACATCGATAATGACAAAAAATGGCTTTATTCATATTTTAGAATATACAGTATATATTTAAAATCAAGTCAAATTGTTGTATTCAGATTGTTAATCTATCTTTAAATTGAAAATACCAGATTGTACCTGCATATGTAAAAGGTGATCGTAACTGTTATGTGATGAAATAGTGTTTGCTTTAACTTATTTCCTGCGTCTTGTTCTTCAGAGTGTTTGGCTTTGCGATCGTGGCCACATCAGTGCTCAACATGCTGATCCCCACTGCTGCTCGCTGCCATTACAGCTGTGTCATTTTGGTCAGGATATGTCAGGGGCTGGTGGAGGTAAGACGCCCCTCATTCTCACTACATCAACAACAGAAGAGCCAAGTCCCTCTGTGGGTATTACTATTGTACTGTATTTACTGACATAATGTTCCAGTTTGATGTCACATTTGCAACATCTATATTGATACCCAGGCTATAATGTCAGTACCAAGACATCAACATTCAGTCACAACAACCATTTTATCAGTATAATGCATTTTACATAATATAACTTGAAAGTCTATTCACATTGTTTGGCCAAGTAGAACTAGAATAAAAAAGAGTGGTATATACTAGAATTACATGTACTTAAATCTAAAGCATCAATTTGCATTTCAGTTTATAAATTAAACTTCTTTCTATTCTACATAGGGTGTCTCATACCCTGCCTGCCATGGCATCTGGGCAAAGTGGGCGCCTCCACTGGAGAGAAGTCGATTAGCCACAACTGCCTTTTGTGGTAAGTGAAAAGTATTTGTTGATCAAGCACAAATGTTAAGTTATTTTTGAATCAGCACTTTAATAATTATAATTGTGTAACATGGACATGTCCGTTGCCTCCTAGGGTCTTATGCAGGAGCGGTAGTCGCCATGCCTTTAGCCGGAATACTGGTCCAATACAGTGGCTGGCCCTCTGTCTTCTATGTTTATGGTCAAAGTGTTTTGATCATTTAATATAAAATGTATCTTACTGTACAGTTCATCTTTTTACTTTGAATGCCTGTATTTTTTTTAATTCTACAGGCAGTTTTGGTATCTTCTGGTATTTGTTTTGGATTCTGGTCTCATATGAGAGTCCTGCAGCCCACCCCACCATCACCCCAGAGGAACGCAAGTACATTGAAGAGGCTATTGGAGAATCTGCATCGTTTCTCAACCCTCTTCATGTATGTCTCTACAGCCAAATCTTTTGTGTTTGGATATTCAAACAACAAAGGGCCAATGTTTCTAAAATGCCTCATGTATTACTATGACAGAAATTCAAAACCCCTTGGAGACACTTTTTCACCTCTATGCCGGTCTATGCCATCATTGTGGCAAACTTCTGCAGGAGCTGGACCTTCTACCTGCTGCTCATCAGCCAGCCGGCCTACTTTGAGGAAGTGTTCGGGTTCGAGATCAGCAAGGTAAACTTTTTTATGTTGCAATTCTCTATTAAAAGTTGGAATTATCATTATGTAATACACTTTCTATAGACATCCACACACTAAAGCGAAGGATGGTGCTGCTTTTCAAGACACTTCACTCATCTGTATCGTGTGAATGTAGTGTAATTGTTTCCTGAACCTAAACAACGATATTAATCAGCCAGTTAACACATTTTTTTTGGAGTTACATCGTTGTTCCCTTACCAGAAACATACCTGAAGAGATTTTATATGTCATCCATTCATGTTTAAGTAATCTTGTGATCTCTCCCGGGCCCTATTCGAACCCTTCTTGCTGTTAGCTGTGATTCTGTCCAACGCTCAGCCCACAAGCCTACGTCACCCATCCTCCTGCACAAGAATACAAATTTTCCATAAATATACAGGACACAAAAAATACACTACAGCTTAATTTTAACCTATTTTTGGTAAAAAGAACATCTTCAAACAATAAAAGGTGATCTAAATATGTTGTGTGTTGACAATGAATATGCCATTGTACATGAAATAAGATAAGATAAGATAAGATAAGATAAGACTTTATTGATCTCACAGAGGAGAAATTCACTCGTGACAGAAGCTCACAGTCTTTAAATGATTGCATGTTGATCTTGATTACATGAGTAAATACATAAATTAGGATCTCTACCATTCTAACAGTTGTATTTGCGATCGCCCATGCTGTCGCTTATTGTTGCATTGTACCAGTGACATAACCGCCTCCTCCTGTTTGCCAAACTCCGTGCTGGCCTCTTTGCCTTCCCTTTAGGTGGGAATAGTGTCAGCTCTGCCCCATCTGGTAATGACCATCATCGTCCCACTCGGGGGCCAGCTGGCGGACTACCTGAGGACACACAACATCATGACCACCACCAACGTGCGAAAGCTCATGAACTGTGGAGGTCAGTGTCACAGGCAAATGGTACACAGATGAAGGCTTTGTCTCAGAAGTTTGACAAAGTGTCTATTGTTTGCTCCTGTCGCTGTGTTTCTCACTCCTCCTTGTTTGGTTTGGACGTGTTAGGTTTTGGGATGGAAGCCACACTCCTACTTGTGGTGGGATACTCGCACACCAAAGGCATCGCCATTTCTTTCTTGGTCCTCGCCGTGGGTTTTAGTGGCTTTGCTATCTCAGGTAGGTGGTATGGAGTCATTAAAGAGCATATTTATTGTTAGGTACACTACCAGTTTACTACTTTCTGCTTTTTAAATACATACAGTAGACATCAAATATATGATGCAAGATATATGGAATTATATAAAAAAAAAGTTAATTAACAAAATATATTGTAGTTTCAAATTCCGCAATGTAGCCAACGTTTGCTTTGTCGACAGCACTGCAAACCTCTGGCCTTCTCTCAATGAGCTTCATGATGAAGTCTGTTCAAATGTTTTTTACTTTACAGCTGTGCCTATCAGGGACAAGAAATGCCAAGGGTCCAAACCAGTGATCAAAGCAAAGGGTGGCTTTTTTTTAAATCTAAAACTAGTTTTGAATTATTATGAGTTTATTTTTTGTTTACTACATTCCGTGTGTTCATTCATAGTATTGATATGAGAATCTACAATGTAAATAGTCAGGAAAATAAATAAAAAACAAAAGTAGGGATGTATTGATACTGATACAGGAAAATTTGCTGGATCAGGTATCGGTTCCCTGATATCGTTTCAGCCGATAACCTGGTTGGGCCTTTAACTGGATGTAATGAGACTCATGTAGGTCTCATAATGTTTGAACATTAATTCATGCAAAGCTGTTCTGTTCTGTTCTGTTCTGTTCTTGCAGGATAATAAGTTACATAACACAATTGGATCAAATTTGTTAACTGTGTTCTGAGAGACAAAAATACTATTTTCAATACCAACCCCAGTATCGCTTAATATTGGATATCAGCAGATACTTAAAGCCATAGTAACAATTTCATAGTAATATAACAGTAATGGAATTGAAAAAACTGAATCGGTGCTTCCCTATGAAAAAGTGCCCAAACATTTGACTGGTAGTGTAGGTCAATTTACATATAAAATTAATAACCAAAAATATATTAGTGAAATCCTTAATTTACTTTCACATCCTGGGGTTCAGGGTCCAAAATCTCTAGAGATTCTTGGGGTTACTGCTTCTGTAATGGTTTTTATAATCATTATTGTTCAATAAAATTTGTATTAGCCACAAAATAATCTATTTTTCCTGTCAGTAACTCAGGTTTTATGAAATCAAACTTTCTAAATGAAAAAGTTAAGTCAATATGATACTGGTTGGTTTGCAATTGTTTGTGGCTGACATAATTTAATTTTTTTTATTGTAAGGTTTAATATTATTCTTCCCCAGCCCTTCTGATGAGTGAATGAAGCATGTGAAGAAATTAACATTATTTTTCTGTTTCCCTTTTCAAACAGGATTTAACGTCAACCACTTGGACATTGCCCCGCGGTACGCCAGCATTCTGATGGGCATTTCCAACGGCGTGGGCACTTTGTCAGGGATGGTGTGTCCTCTCATCGTGGGGGCCATGACCAAACATAAGGTAATTCTGTGTGCATGGAAGGCTGCAGTCCTAGGCCTTTGAATACAAGTGTAACTACAGTTTGTTTTATCTCCTTTTCAGACACGAGAGGAATGGCAAGGAGTGTTCCTGATCGCCTCTCTCGTCCACTATGGAGGAGTGGTTTTCTATGGTATTTGACTTCAGAGTATTTCTTTGATTCTATACTAAGTTTGAGGCGTGTCAATGTGCATTTATAGTGTAAATATTCGTATTTGTGTAAAAGATTCAAATTATGACCGTCTGCAAAGTTTTGTAACAGAAAACAGGATTTTATTTGTTTATGCTGTAAATTTTTATTATTTAATTTAAAGTTTAGAAACAGAAAACATGTGTCCTTACTCTGAGTGGGCTTGTATCTCCACAAACCTGACTCTTATTTGGCGTGGAGAAGGGCCTTGTCCTCCTGCTTGTTTCCATGGAAATGTTGTTCCTTTAGTGATGGCATTAAACCCATCCATTGAGAATATTCCGAAGTATGGTTTTAACTTTCTATTTCCGTGGAATCAGGCAGGTAACTTTAATATATTTTTTATTTTATTTTATTATGTAGTACTTTTTAATCAAACTTTCACGTGGGAGATTATACTGGGACTTACTAATAACTATCTTTTTCTCGATAACTATCTTTTCCGTAGGGATCTTTGCCTCGGGAGAGAAGCAGTCATGGGCAGACATAGAGGACACCAGTGAAGAGAAGTGTGGCATTATCGACGAGGATGAACTGGCCAATGAGACAGAAGAGATGTACCGCGGGGGCGGGCAGTACGGGGCCATGAGCCAGGTGGTTGGTTCAAACGGAGGGGGCGGAGCTGGTAGCGGCTGGGTGTCGGACTGGGACAAGTCTGAGGAGTATGTGCAGCCCCCTGGGTACAACTCCTACAAGTACGAGGGGAGGGAGGAGGGGAGAGAAGAGGGGAGGGAGACCACCTAGACCAGTGACTTTATACAGCAAGAGTAAACAGCGGGAAACAAGACGGATTTCGAACAATCAAGACACTACGACTTGCTACGTGGAATGGACAGTCCTTTAGATAGTATTTCTATTTGCACATATCAGCGTGTGCATTCACTGTATGGGTGTGCTATGGGTTATGTGTGACTCGACAGATTTAAATATATGTGTACTTTGGATGTCGAGCTAGCAACACAGTGCGAGAAATGTTACAATTACAGTCAGGCAATCCATATAATGTTGAAACAGTCCAGTTCTGATGGAGCTCTAAATTTGTCCAAAGGAGGGCTATAACTTTACTAATAATGTTTCTTTTATTTGTAGTGTGCTGTACCAGTTTGACAGTAGTCATTATTCATTCACTCAACCACACCTGGTGGTGGTAAGATACTTCTCTAGCCCCAGCTGCCCTGGGGCATAATGACAAGAGCCAGGCTGTTAATCTGCACCAATGGCCTCTTGGCTCACTCACTCACTCACTGTACTGAGCTGCTTTATGTTCTTGTCTTGGGCTTTTTCACACCTGTATAGTTACTAAATGACTCAGATAGGGCTTTATAATAACAGAGGTGGGTACAATAACCAAAATTTGTACAAATACTGTTTCTTCAGAATTATATTAATTAAAGGTTCACTATGTAACTTTTCTGGTGGGGGTTGCACCACCTGCTTGTATGACTTGAGATGTTTTTGCTTTTCCTGGAATGTCCCACAGCATGGCATGGCAATCTCTATTTTGCATTTATTTATTTGCAGGTGTTTTTATTGCTCAGAGCTGCTTGTTTCTATGAAAAATAGATAAGTGTAATGCCAAAAGTTAAATAGTGCACCTTTAAGTAGAAGTAAAAAGTAGTAGTCCAAGAAATTACTTAAGATCAGTTGTAACACTTGTAGACTTACTCACAGAGGGTAAGTCTACAGTAACCAAAACTTTTACTTAAGTAAGAGTTACTTCAAACAAAACATTCCTCAAGTAGTAAAAAGTAAAAGGTAAACATTTTGCTTAAATAAAACTACCCACCTCTGGCCATCCATTTCAATGTAATTTTCTAATGGGATGTTGTGACTGTTTTGCTTTTATTGGTGGACTCTCTCAGACTGGGCAGGTGCTGTAGATCAGAGTGCAGTAGTGGGAGCAGGTGAAGCATTTTAGAATGCGCACAGGTCCATGGTGGAGTGGAGCGCTTGTGCTGGAGAGAGAGGGCTGTCTAGTGCGAGCTCACCTGTGTCTGACCCAACTAAGCCATGTGGGTCACCGTGTGCATGTGACAAATCATCCGCCACACTGATCTTTGGTTAAATATACACTATTGTTTACCCAGAGTACGCTTATATTGGTTTTCAAGTTCTATGTGATGTCATACTTCATTTTGGGATGCTAGAGTCACTTTGTCCCGTTGGTGTTTATATGAAAACCAAAAATATGATCATAATCTGATTTCCTGAGTTATCAGATTTTTGAAATGTCTTGTAAACAGTGGCTGTGGTTACATGCACACCAAAATCTGATTACTGTCTGGTTTATGGACCTTTAAGATGATTTAAATCATAAAATCTGAAGTGAGCATTCAGAGAGACCGTGATCAGAAAGAAATTATATAACTATGCTGTTTAAATAGCATGTTAATAATCTTTGACCACAAGAAATCTGATAATAATCTGATTTTGAGTGTGCATGTAACTCTACCCAGGTTTTGACAAGGAAAGTTATGCAAAAAAGGGCCAAACTATTATGGCAAAGATAAAAATTAAAGAGAAAAAGGTAAAAATTCTTTGTCTTCCAAATACAAATACAACGGTTACTCTAAAATTCCACTGATTAATTGACATAAATCACCAGGTGTTTTGGTGATCAGATTTCTTTTGTGCACGTAAACACATCACAAATGACAAATGGGTTATCTGATTATTCTAGCTAACAGATTTTACTGGCCATGTACTGTAATTTGGCTATGAAATATCCAAAAGGTAAATTTATAAATGTTGAATCTGATATTATTGACCAGACACAAGAACTCACTGTATTACGGTTCACGTTACACTGCAATTTCTCAGTTAGTGCTTCAAAATTGATCAGTTTGACATCTTTTTGTGGGAGAATTATAAGTTTATCTGTCAAAATTGACCTGGTTTGTGGTCAGTATCTCCGTAATAATAGGTTGAATTCAAGTTCTAGAATTAGATTAGGACCGTCGCCATAGTAATTAACAATTCAAAACAAAAACAAAAAATCATACGTTTTGAATCGTCGACTGGCTCCACAAGCTTTAAGTCCCTTCAACTGACGACAATCAAGTCTTCGGGGTTGAATCGTGACTCCACTTTCTGAAGCTATTCCCTTTTGTCAATTTATAGCCTACTGACGGAGTAGATTTTGAACTTTGTGCTAGTTTTTGTTTCATGTGGATAAGTCCAGTAATTACAGAAATATTAACCACAAACCGGGTCAACAAATCTGTAATCTCACAGTTAAAAACAGCAGATTCAGATTGCCCTACTGCTCGTTTTTAACCTGGAACGACGTGATGTCCCTTGAACACAACCTACTACTGGACCTATTCCATGAAACAAAAACTGTCACAAAGTTCAATGTCTTCCCTATCAGCAGAAATAAGGTGAATTTCCGTCTTGAACTATGACTAGAAAATCATAAACACAACCAAGATTTCTAAGCATGTGTGGAGTCTCCTTTTGTGCTGTTTTTTTTTTTTTTTTTTTTCTGTACTGATCAAATTTTCAGCAGTATTTTTTTTTTTCTTTCTCGCCGTTTCTGAGTTGGTACAGTCTTAATGTTGTGAATTTTTTGAGCTGATGGAACAGATTTTTATTTATTTATTTCATTTTTATTTTTTTTGTAAATGTAAGTCTGTGTTGTTGGGTGCAGGTGTGGAACATTGTGCAGTGAGCATGTTTAAATGAGTTTAGCAGTGCTGTTACTGGCTGACACGTGGCCTACTACACAAATATTTAGCTAAAGATTCATTATGTAACTTTTATGGTAGAGGGTACACCGCCAGCTCGTCTCTATGGTGATGTAATTGCTGCGCCTGAAATGTTTCTGCGCTCATAGTAAAAAAAATACATGTTTTTTAATGCATTTTTGAGTTGTAAAAGCACCTGCAATGAAAGAAATGCTAGATAAATGCGTGTTATGCCATATTGTGGAACATTCCAGCTGAAGCAAAAACATCTCCATGGTGACAAAAAGTTACTTAGTGCACCTTTCAATTAATACATAGTAATGTCCAGTTTCAAAATTTTAAAGCGCCTATATTAAGCCATTTTCTGATCTAATAATGTTGTCTCCATATCAAAAACATACCTGGAGTTGTGTTTTGTTTCATTCTCACATCCTTAACGCACAAACTCTCTATATTTTGGCTGAGTTCTTCTCTCAACCAGAAAACACACTGTTCCACCTTGTGATGTCATGTGGTAATATAAGGTGGAAGTGCTCCGCTGTGTTTTTAAACTCCAAACATCTTCACTAGCATCATTTGGATGATTTCAGCCCTGGAATTGCCAATCTCTACTGAAGTAAAGGTAAAAGGAGCTGTTAACTACTTAAAAACTACCGCTTCATGACATCACAAGGTGGGACAGAGCATTTTCAGCTTTGGAGATGAAACAAAGCACACCATGTCATGTTTTTGACGAGGTAACAACATTCTAACATGGCTAAAACCTCATAAGAGTCAATTTTGTCTAACGTAGAACCTATAAATGCAGAATTTGTCACTTTGAAATTTTGAGCATTATCAAGAGTTTCTTTGCTGACTCACAAAAAGTATTATTTACAAAACCGGCAAATACAAAATAGCCCGAGCACCACCCACACACACCCACATGCAGTACATAAACAGAAATAACCACGTTTTTACACCAAGTTTTCTACAAAGACTTTGGACTACGAACGCCAGTGTGAATGTTCAATGCTATGTTTTGCTCTATGGATAAAGTATATGAGAGGCATACCGCCATTAGGTCAATGTTATGAAAATGCAAAAGTGTTTTATTTTAAGTGTTGTTACTGTGTTTGTCCTGCCAATGTTGTCCTCCTTCATAGAATACATGGTCCTTTTTGCTAGGTGATGAAACGAAACAATATCTCCATGGAAACAGGTGGTATTCGTTTGTGCAGTAGATATGTATATGTGACGAATTCTTCCTATGTAAAATAAAAATGTATGGTCAATCGCTTATGTAAGAAGTCTGGGGGTTATTATGGCAAATTAAAGCAGCATTGTTTTGTACACGGTGGTGGTTGCATTGTCACTTGTCTGTGTCTGCCCGCGTAGGACAGATGGATGGAGGATTATCAGTGTGATTTTAGGCAAAGATTAGATGGAAAGAGCAGATGCACTCAGTGGGAGAGAAACGTGAGAGAGGGAGGGAGAGCGGAGGGAGGCGCAGGACCAAAGGGAGGGAAGGGTTTGTGTGGATGCGTGTGTGATCTGTGTGTTTGTCCTGTGGAGCTGTGTTAAATCAAACGTGTGTTAAACCTGAAAATATTACGTTTTAATTAAGATTTTGAATTTTACAGTTCAAAATAAAGGCGCTATGTATTTTGAGATGTTTGCCTGGAATGTTTCACAGTATGACGACATTTAACATATCTGCACATCTGATCTCCAAGGAGACTAAGGTGACGTCATCAGGCCGAGTGGTGACAGGGCAGATCTGTGGACAGGTGACTTTGCTTACAGTAAGAATGCGTGTGTAAAGGTATTTTTGACGTGTAACTGAAAAAATGCAAGATAAAGTTGGGAAGTTTAATGCCAAAGAGTGGAACATTCATTTTAAAGCAATATCATGGGCGTTATGTCACAAGCAAGATGGAGGACAGTCCACAGAAAAGTTACGTAGTGCACCTTTAAATAGTTCAATAATAACCGGACTGACTTCAATACTCAGACGTTTTTGGTGGTTTAAGAATGATTATTACAAGGTAGAAAAACAATTTGTTTAATGGACGCTACAGGTCAGGAATGTATATGTGTTTTTTTTTTTTTTTTTTTTTTTTTTTTTTAATCCAATGTCATCTTTTACATTTAATTGGTATTATTACTCCAAATTAACGTGTCAACCTAAAAAAAATTATAATACCACCAAAACTTCCTATTTATGGTTGTAACTAACTCTTTATCACTGCGATAATTCACTGTACCGCTATTAGTAATAATCAACGCAGTCGTCTAAAGTAAATGTTCCGGTTTTTTTGAAGTCCTTTAACAAGACGTAAATGGGCTTGGTCGCTGAGAAATAAGGAGTCTACATTTCCTCGATTGTGATTGGCCACTTCTCAGGATATGGGCGGGGATTAAATTTTTTATTCCAAAATTATTGGACAGGAGCATTGTCAGTCTCGTATTCTCCATTTTCATTGGCTGAGGGAAGGCTTATGTCAGCGTTTACCTCACTGAGCTACTGCAGAGAGTGAAGTTGCACGATTTTCTATTATATATTTATGACAAACTTTTATATTGAGCATTTTTGTCCGTTATAATCCCGACTGAACAAGGAATTGCCCGATCCGGTTCCTGAAAAGATCATTTTAGCCTTTCTTCTAGCGTCAACCAACAAGGAAATCGTTTCATGCTAACGTAATGTAGCAGGCTATTTTCATTTCTTCATCTTTTTTTTTTTACACATCTTAACCGAACTTGCGTGAAGGTATGAAAAACGTGGAATTTTAACAAACATTTTGTATTTACCAATGCGTAGATCTTGTGTTAATGGCAATGTTAAGGGATAAGGGGGTTGCTGTAAATCTAGGTCACTGTCTGAGCCATTCATTGCATTGATGTCTTTGGATCTCAAGTCTACTTTTAACTTTTAACTTTAAACTCAGGCTTAAATGCAGTAATTGATGACTTAACTGTGCAGTTGCAGGTATGACTGAGTACAAGCTCGTGGTGGTGGGTGCAGGAGGTGTGGGGAAAAGTGCCCTCACGATACAACTTATCCAGAATCACTTTGTGGACGAGTATGATCCAACCATCGAGGTGAGACAGTACACATACCATTGCTATTCTAAACATATCAGTTTAAAGATGCACTGTGTAACTTCTATGTAACTTGGGGGTTTGTCATCTTCTGGTTTCCATGGAGATGTTATTGCTTTGCTTAGAGTAAGATATGAGACCCTTTTTTATACCTAAATAGTGAATTTACAGGGCAAAGTGCAGGAATACCAGGAGAATAAAAAGTGTGCAATGAAAACTTAAGATAAATAGCTAAACAAATACATCTAATAATATAACTTAAATATTAGACAGACATTTGAAGGGAGTTAAAATACAAAAATGAGTAAAGATAATAAAATGTTCTGCAGTATGGCATTAAACTTGTCGATCTCCGTGGAGGAAAGTAGATTAGATCTGTGGAGAGGCAGGCGCACTGAGAATGCATGCTTTAAGGTAGTTTTGAGCAATAATAACATCCGTTATTGACTAGATAAGTTTTACACCAACCATATCTCCATGGAGATGTATTCAAGTATTGAATACAAGTTGAATAGTTCACCTTGAAACAGGATTTCTTTCGCTAATCTACATGCTCAAAAATGTATTCCAGGACTCGTATAGAAAGCAGGTGGTGATTGATGGAGAGACGTGCCTGCTGGACATCTTGGACACTGCAGGTCAGGAGGAGTACAGCGCCATGAGGGACCAGTACATGAGGACAGGGGAGGGCTTCCTCTGTGTGTTTGCCATCAACAACACCAAGTCATTTGAAGATGTTCACCTCTACAGGTACTACATCTGGGAAAAATAAGACTCTTGTATGTAAATCAAAATTTTCTATGAAATTACCACATTTTAAGTATCCATAAACACTGCATACATATACTCCAACTTCTGTACTTGTATCTTAAACAACACTGACCCTCTCCATATTGGTCAGACATGTACGTACAATGGATCTATTTTTATTTACCATGTTCACTGCAGTTGCCTAGCATCTTGTGATCTGAGAATTGTCTAAATTTTCTGATGGAAATGTATCTATCACAAATCTAGTCATGTTACAACAGAAAATTGACAAGATCTGCTTGGTGTCATGCAATGGTCCAAAATAGGCCAGGCTGCAATCATTTGCACAGTAGAAGTCTTCTGCAAAACAAAATGCACTCCCCTTCATCCCCTGTTTTTAGTCTACACTACTTTAGGCATTTAGACATCTACAGAAATCTTGATTTTTATAAGATCTATGATAAGCAACTTTAAGGAAAATATATATTTTTTTTCTCATAAATTGTTCGACCTTAAAAAAAAAATTCTCCTCGTCTACATGGTGAATTTATTGCCCCCTGGAATGTTTAACCGTAAGGCACTCAAACCATCTTGCACTTTTTCACTTACAGGTGTTTGTATTGCAGAATATACAACTCATTTAATTATTTTCAAATAAACTAAACATGCTGAAAAAAACATTGTTCATCCTTAGAGAGCAGATCAACAGAGTGAAAGACAGCGACAGTGTGCCCATGGTGCTGGTGGGAAACAAGAGTGACCTGAACTCCCGCACAGTGGAGACCAAGCAGGCCCAGGAACTCGCCCGGAGCTATGGAGTCCCATTTGTGGAGACCTCTGCCAAAACCAGACAGGTAATCCTAACTGTAACCAATACTTAAGCCACTTTATATTTATATTTATATTTATATCATTATCTTGTGTGTTGCAGGGCGTTGAGGAAGCATTCTATTCACTTGTGCGTGAGATAAGAAAATATAAGGAAACCAACCGCAGCAGCAAGAAGAGCAAGAAGAACAGCCAAAGACGTTGCACAATCCTATAGCAGCACTTACACAGATCACAAACCTGTTTTTTGCCGGATACACTGCACCTACTTTTCCGATTTTGCACATTCAATTTCAGCTCTGGACCACACATAGCTGACCAAATCCACTTTTAGATATTTTTTCTTTTTGTAATTCCAGCTAGTGCCCATTGACTGGATAAGCTGTATTTTTAAACAGTAATTTTACCATGTTGTAGCCATGCCATAAATGTTTTTAGAGTTGTCAAAATCTTTACAAAAGCTGAGAAAATTAAATGTATTTCTGACTACAGTTCCCCCCCTCTAATGATTGTGTGCTAGATTTGTGCTTTAATTTTTATTTGTTTACATTAATTTTTACCAGATTTAAGAATTGCATCAGAAAATAAGGGACATAATTGATTTAAGCCAGTGTAGCTGTAATTTGCCACTGTTTTATTTTGAGTCTGTTTTCCCCTGGCTAAGTATTACATTGTTTTATTTAGATTATTTCCAGAATAGTTTATTTTTATTACTGTAAATGTACACTTTTGTAGCCCACAGATCAATAAAGCGCTAGTCTTTGAATTGTAAACTTGCTGAGTGAAATGTTTTTGATGCACTCTGTACCATGTTCACGTTTTGGTGTTTACATTCTTTGATAAATAAAGGATTTTTGAAATTTTGTGTGAGTTTATGAAAAGGCATAACCAGGAAAATTTAGTTTTCATTTTATTTTACAAAATCTTTACCTTGACCTAGTGTTCAACAATACAAATATATTGAGATTGAGGTATTATTACAAAACATACAGCACAGTAAAAATAAGATAGGCACATGGAGACAGACGGCTCACAGTCTCACCAGCCAAAACGTGATACCAGTTTGCTCTGGTCATCCAGGTCAAACTGAACTTTTTTACGCATGTAGAAAATGGGACAATCCCGACTAAAAAAAAGACAAAAAAAAAACCTTCAAATTAAAAAACAACTATGGATATGAATTGAGAACTGAAAAGAAAGCACACAACATACCTGGTACACAAAACATCCTCATGAAGAGACCCTTGACATCTCTGGCACTGGGTCCACAGGCGGGAAAAGCGTTCCTCCAAGGCGTTTAGATGGAAAATCTAAATAAATATTATAAATGTTAAAGGGGATAAGTAAAATTGACTGATCATGCATTCAGGACATTCAGGAGTGCTCTGAAGATTCCTGTTTTTACCTAGCCCCTATCCCCACCCACTACTCTGTACCTATGTGTAATTATTTAAAAAAAAATCTGACTCTGGGTCAAACATGCCGGGTTCAAAAATGTCACCGCCATTTTTCCAACTATAAAGTAAACGAAAATCTGCTGCTTGCTATAGTGAAATCAAACTATGAAGCATCAGTTCTGCAGTTTTGAACAGGAAATTCATGGATCTGATTCTATTTTATTACAGTTTACAATAAACAAAATGTAAAATAATGATAAATGCATGTTAAAAGTATAAAACTAAATATCACCAAAAAACATGTCTAAACAATAAAGCAGTCTTGGACATCCATCAAACTGAAAGTGAAATGTTTATGTCTCACCTCCTTCTGGTAAAGTTCAGATTCCTTCTTCTTACAGAAATCACACACAGCCGCTGCAATGATACACAGAATGTGTTTGTTCACCATAACATCCACAGAAGTGTTTGAGAAGTCAATAAATATGAGCCCAAAACCATCCAATACACACCATCTGTTTTGAGCACAGCTTTGCAGCCGATGCAGGTGCTCCTCTTCTGGGCAAACGCCATGAGGCCTCCCACCTTTGAGGTCAGCACGGTTTTACAGCGGGTATGGTCACCCTCTGCCACACACAATGCATAGTTGTAGTTTTTATCAATAATTTCCTTTGTCTGATAAAATATAAAATAGACATGTGCTTTTAACCATGTTTTATTTGTGTTCCCTTATCACTAACCTACTCAGAATTGTATTTCAGTTGATTCATGCATGTTTGAAAAATCCTGTACTGTTTTGCATTCAGATACTGAGTCCTTACAAAATGTCTGTTCTCCCCTACCCCTTGTCCCCACCTACTTTTCCTGTATTTTGTTGTAATTATTAAAAAGGAAAAACACTACTAAAAGGTCACAGGGGTTAAAAAATGTCATATAGTCCTTTTTCCAACAATAGCAATACATAAATAATGCAGTTTTGAACAAGATAGTTATTATTAAATACATACACAATACATGAAGCACAATCTAACTTCTTTACTTTAATAGTTTGAATACTCACTAAGCAGGACGCTCTCAGCTTTGGTTTCCCCTAAAATAGGCTCAAATATTCTCAGCAGGGGCTTGGCTAGCTGCTGGTCCAGGTAGTACTGAGTGTCGATGGGAATGTTGTTCTCCAGCACGTAGATGGGATCCTGGAGTGGGTGAACAAAAATACCTCAAAACTGCAATACTACAGTAAGCAAAAAGTAATATATTTATAGCAGTACACACCTCTGATTTCATATACGCAGCTGCTCCTTTAGCCGCTTTAATGATGACGTAGGGAACTCGGTCTCCCAAATTAGGAGCGCTACCTGCATCTCTTTTTCTCATTCTGGAAGAAATATTAAAATACTGTATACCATGTAACTTTTTCCTTTTCCGTCCCCTGCTTGTCTCTAAGTATGGCATTGAACACATCTATCTCCATGGAGAAAACACCAGATCTGTGGAGAGGTGACTCTGCTCACATTAAGAAGACATGTTTTTCTATGTATTTTTTGAGCAATAAGACTTTTTAATAAATGCAAAATAGACAAGTTTAATGCTGTACTGTAGAACTCTCCAGCAAAGCAGCAATATAAGCACCTCTTAAACAGAAAATGTGTATTATCTATGCTCATGAATCTTAATTTTAATGTTTTTTAATGAGGAAAAATTCTAATTAAAGCATAAATTGTGATTGATAATTGTTCAGCTTAAGGGGAAATGCCAAAGTACACGGCCTCACCTCTCAGCTAGCTCCACGTGGGCCTGTTTGCCAGCGTACTCCTGCGCTGTACGCGTCAGCTCTTTGGTGATCACCAGCTGGCTGATGTCTATGCGGTTGCACAACAGATCTGAGATGACTTCTTTGGCGTGGTCTACAGCTCCCTGTGGGTCTCTGTTGGATAAGGTGTAACATTTAACTCTCAGCCATATAAAAACAAACCGAACACTTGGTTACATTCACTCAAACACATTTACTCAAGTATTTTTCTTTTATTTTAACTGTACTACTATTACTTCTTTATGAGTAATACTGTAAATTTTACAGTACACAATTTTACAGTTCTCAACTTGAGTAAAAGTTTTTGTTACTCTTCTCGCCGTTTTTTATGGTCTATCATTTGAAAATACCAGATTTCATTTTTATTCCTTATACAAGTTTCCCTTTTTTGAGTAATTTCTTTGGCCACTACTTTGTACTTCTACCTGGGTCATTATTTTCAAGATACTGTATATTGACTTGCGTACAATTTTTGGCTACTCTACCCACCTCTGATTAAAAAAAAAGGTTAAAAGGTGGTGGATTTATGCTTACCTGTCTATCAAAATTTTCTGGAGACATGTGTTGATGAGATTAGCCACTAGAGGGCAGTTGTCTCGCCGCACGGTTTCAATTCCTTTACAGTCCATCTTGTCGTGGGTATCAGCGCTGGAGGAGAAGTACAACCCTGCGTATCGCTTCTTGTTGATCAGCAGATATGGAAAGTACACCTTTAGGGGAAAACACAAACTTAATTAGCTGTAGTGCTAAGAGCTCATTCAATCGGCTTGTCTTCATAACGCTGTCCTTGCTTTGCCTGGAATGTTCCACAGTATGGCATTAAACTTGTCCATCTTCGTGGAGACAAGCAGGTGAAGCAACCAGGTCAAGTTACAGAAGTGTCTTTCCAAGTTGTTTTTCCATGTTTTTCCAAGGCATGAAAACACCCGCTATGAAATCAATGTCAATCCCATACTGTGGTGAATTCCTGGCAACGTGATAACATCTCCATGGAAACAAGCCAGAAAAGTTACGCAGTGCACTTTTTGAAATACTATTAAGACTCCTTAATACTACTTTCTAGGATTTGATGTCATAATTTCAGATGGAGAACAGGGGCCTCTTAAACTCTATGGTAAATTAACAGTTTTTGAAAGAAATCTCGAACAGTCAAACGCACTGTTGAATCTAATGGACTAGGTCAAAAAATGTGCAGTATTCATCTTGTAGCGGTGAACTAACTTTACAAAACAAAAATGCCAGAGAGCTACGCATTTTAGCGACTGCAAGAAAGTGAGACGATTATAAGAAAGAGGGCAAGCCTTTGGGTACAGTTCAGTGTCTATAAAACAAACCATTGTCCATTTATTAGTGCACAAAGTTGGGCTTCAAAATTATACATTTGCAATAGTAAAAGGCATGTAATTAACCAAATTTTTGTTATTCAGCACAATGGTATGATTCCGAAATCCCTTGGCGAGCTACTTGGAAGGGGGTAGAGAGCTACAGGTTGGAGAGCCGTGTTGTAGCTTATAGTCTTTTCAAATATCATCAACTGTGCATTTGCAATTTAAACGTTTGCAACTGTTTAAATACTATAGTGAAAAAATATACATTCCTTAATTCCTTTGTGTTGGCGAGAAGACCTAGATTAATGCCTGTTTATGTTTAATATAGACCCCATTAATTTAGACTTTTAGACTTACACAGACTTTATTGATCTACAAGGGAAATTAAACTAAATTAGATATTAAGCCAGGACTACATTTTTGGACAAGGGCAAAAGCAAATTTCAACATGCCCTCAATCTAAATTTTAAATATTGATATTTTAGAATGCTGTTGCGTGATTCATTACCTTTTCAAATTCCAGCTTGATTGGCTGTGTGAAATGCGATGACACCCACTCGGCCGCCTCCTTTCCGATATCCATGGCTTCCCTCACCGTGGCAACGCCAAGCTTAACCATAACAGAATCTGTATCTCCATAAATGACCTGCACATGAACCAAGAAGAACCAATGCAGAAATGTGCTTATGTTTTGTTCATATCTGATATCCACCATCATAGTAACCAAAAGCTTACCTTGGCATCAGCTTCATACCCGTTGGCGATGGTGTACTTGGACTCAACAAGCTGTTTCGTCCGCTCAATCATCTGTCTTCCAAATCCAGTCACACTCTAGAAAAAAATGCAGATTTTTTAAAGTCCTAAATATATTCCTTTTTTTTTTTTTACTAATTCCTGCAACAGACAAAACTAAACACGGTACAATGATAGTAGCGGTGCTGGTAAGTAGTTGTAGTAGCAGTACAGTCCCTGACAAAAGTCTTGTCGCTTATCCATTTTGTAGAAACAAAAGCTTATAACCTGACTTTAAATTAATCGATTGGTTTTAGAAATGTCTCATATGAAAGCTAAAACCCTCCCAAATTATGCTCAATATACTAAAATAAATTTGCTTCACTGAAGAAAGATTGATCATTTAATGAACACAGAAAGGTCAGATTTTGGCAAGACAAAAGTCTTGTCGCCTTGTCATATGATGCACCCAATCCTAGATTACAGCCTCACCTGTGATCAGTTACTGATCAATCAATTAGTGGGTGTGTATAAAAAGAACCCCAGCACACCAGACCTTCACATCAACTGCAACTTGACCTCTGACAACATGCCTAAGATCCACCCTGAGACCAAAGCGTTAATTATCAAGAGGCTGAAGACCAGATCCACTGCTGAGGTGGCTGACACCTTCAATGTGTCTCAGCGTCAAGTACAAAGAATAAGAAAAAGATCTGAAAAGACTGGAGACGTTTTTGACAAGCCCAGGTCCGGCAGACCCCGCAAGACAACTGCTCGGGAGGACCGTTTGTTGATTCGAAAATCCAAGGCCAGCCCCTTTTCCACTGCAGCAGAGCTCCACCAGGCCTGGTCACCTCAAGTCCCTGTGTCAACCAGAACAGTTTGTAGAATTCTGTCTCGAAATGGCCTCCATGGTCGAATCAGTGCACAGAAACCAGCACTAAACAAAAGGCAATTAAAAAACCGTGTGGCATTTACCAAGGCCCACAGCCTGCTAAAAGGATGGACACTGGAAAAGTGGCAGAAGGTGGATTTCTCAGATGAATCCTCGGTTGAATTACATCACAGCCGCCGCAAATATTGCAGGAGACCTACTGGAGCCCGCATGGATCCAAGATTCACCCAGAAAACAGTTAAGTTTGGTGGCGGAAAAATCATGGTCTGGGGTTACATCCAGTATGGGGGTGTGCGAGACATTTGCAGGGTGGAAGGCAATATCAATAGCCTAAAATATCAAGAAGTATTAGCTACCTCTTACATTCCCAACCATAAAAGGGGTCAAATTTTGCAGCAGGATGGTGCTCCATCGCATATTTCTATCTCTACATCAAAGTTCCTCAAGGCGAAGAAGATCAAGGTGCTCCAGGACTGGCCAGCCCAGTCACCAGACATGAACATCATTGAGCATGTCTGGGGTAGAATGAAAGAGGAAGCATGGAAGGCAAAACCAAAGAATCTTGATGAACTCTGGGAGGCATGTAAGACTGCTTTCTTTGCTATTCCTGATGACTTCATCAACAAATTGTATGAATCATTGTCGAACCGCATGGATGCAGTCCTTCAAGCTCATGGAAGTCATACAAGATATTAAATATGGATCTCACAGCACCACTACTTAATTCACTGACGTTATGCAACATATTTTTGTATTTGAAGTAAATTATTTGTTCAATTTTCTGTAGGCGACAAGACTTTTGTCTTGCCAAAATCTGACCTTTCTGTGTTCATTAAATGATCAATCTTTCTTCAGTGAAGCAAATTTATTTTAGTATATTGAGCATAATTTGGGAGGGTTTTAGCTTTCATATGAGACATTTCTAAAACCAATCGATTAATTTAAAGTCAGGTTATAAGCTTTTGTTTCTACAAAATGGATAAGCGACAAGACTTTTGTCAGGGACTGTACTTGGTAGAAAATATATTATACCTGCAGCAGATCAAATTGAATTTTTTAATCACCTGGGAGATTTCTAGACATGGGAGCTTGCCGACTTGAGCCCCGGTGAATCCATAAACAGAGTTGGCACTGATTTTGAGAGCCAACTGTCGACCGTCCAGCACTTGTTTCTTGAATGGGTCCGTTTCCTTCTTCAGTTCGGCCTTTGCTCTGCGGACACACAATGTAAATGAGATAGGAGATTGTACTGTAGTATTGTAGTATTCTGGTAAATTAGGTGTTTTTCCTGGTGACTTCTGATACCTTTTTCTGGCAGACAGCAGGTTCTCCAAGATTTCAGGAAGTAAACCTTTCCTCACAGAGCTCTTCACAAACATGTCCCCAGTCGGAGTCCTGATAAAATCGTCTGATGAAAGCCTGCAAACCATTATTAATTATTACATTTACTCGTAACTTTTTCTTTTATTAAACTGATACCACTGATATTTTAGAGTGTGACAGTACTATTACTTGAGTAAAAGTTTTGGTTACTATTCCCACTGTCTCCAGTGACAAAAGCTTGAACATTTGTGTTTCTTGCACTGCTCCTTTAAATATGATTTTGTCTTTCTCAATTTTTGTGTCTATCCTTTGGAGACACCAAATTTTTTCCATTATTTTATTTTGGCCTTTTTTTGTTTACTCCAATAAGCGTAACTTTCTGCATTTAATAGCTATAATTTGGAGTAGTAGTAGTATCCTCTTCCTAAAATAATTCTTTGGACTTCTACTAATACTTTGTACTTCTACTTAAGTAATATTATTTTGAAGGAACAATACTCTTACAGTCTTTAAGTACAGTCTTTGGCTATTCTACCCACCTCTGATTAATAGCATTATTTCTTAACTGCCATAGTAATTTACCCCAGTTTCTCCACAGTTCCTCTTTGCAGCAGCGTGGTGTAGCATAGGTTGTGAGCCATCATGATAGACGGGTACAGAGAGGAAAAATCCAGCGTGGCAATGGGAAGGCTGTAATATCTAAAAACAGACAGGTGGATGAAAGAATTAAAAATATGGACGTCAAAAATGAACACACAATCTGACCAAGGACTACATGAAAAAAATTATTTAAAGGCCCTATGTTATAATGTTGTTTCTTCATGAAAACATGCCTGGAGTTGTGGTTTGTTTAATTCACACGTTTAACACACAAACTCTGCATATTTAGGCTGAATTCTTCTCTCAAACAGAAAACACTCTCTTCACTGTGTGATGTTACGTGGTAATACAGGAAGTGCTCCACTGTGCTTTTAAACTCCACACACCTTCACTAGAATCATGTGGATAATTTCAGCCCTGGAATCGCCCATTTCTACTGAACAAAAGGTAAAAGGAGCTGTTAATTTGAAAACTATTGCTTCATGACATCACAAGGTGGAACAGAGCGTTTGGAGATGTAGACAGACTAATAATAAACGTGTGAATGAGACAAAACACAACTCCAGGTCTGTTTTTGATGAGGTAACAACGTTCTAACATGGCTTAAAGCTCACAAGAGTAAATTTTGCATAATATAGGATGTATTAATATTATGTATAGTATTTTCTTATGTTGATATTGGCAAATTTTTCAATATTGAACAGACATTTTTTCACAATTACTTTGCCAATGAACAATTCCTAAGGGTAATACTGAAAATCTATACATTTACCGTACTTTATATTAAATAAAAACAATAAGTATAATATTTAAAAGTTAGACAAAGACAAGAACACAGACCCTTTTTCTGGCTCAATAACAGTGGCTCCTGTATAATCCTCGCCTCCCTCAGTCTTCACCACAGGCATGACCAGGTCCTGTTTCATTGCCTGGAAGCACAAAAATTCAAATTATTAAAAAAAAAAACAAAAAAAAAACATCAGAAGCAAATTTGACTATAACCTCTTAAATGTACCTGTCGCAGTAGCTGAGACACAACTTTGATCTGCTGCCCTCTAGAGAGCAGGTAGGTCAATGGCACCCCGGTCACCCTCGCCATCTCCATATAGTTGATCACGCACATCAACTTCTGCAGCAGTCGCAGAGGCAGGTACGCATCTTTCAGACAGTACACAGCTAAACGACGACGGGTCTGCTCATTACCGTTCTGGAAAAGATTTCAAAGTGTTTAGAAGTACTCTCGCAGTACATTTTACATTTGTGCTTGCTTCTTGTTTTAGTTACCTGTAGGTCAGTGATGATTGAATGTTGGACGTCCTCTTTTTGTTCTTGTAAAAAGTGGAAGCTGACAGCGTTCAGTGTGTATGAGCGAAGTTTATAGTCCCTGAGAAGAACCTAACGAGACAATAATATTAGGACAAGTAGTAGTAGTAGTTAGTTTCAGTTTTAGGTAGTAGTAGTAGTAGTAGTAGTAGTTGAATGTATTTCTATAGCAGATCAAACTGAATGGAATAGTAGTAGTACCATTTGCAGTGGTAGCAGTGTAGCAATTGTAGTAAGAGTAACTACTAATGTACCAGATCATACGCAATGCAGTAGTAATAGTAGTAATAGTAGTAATAGTAGTAGTAGCAGTAGTAAAATTAGAGCTGGTAATAGTAAGTAAAGAAAATATACAGAACACAGTAATGGTAATAGCAGTGTTGATAGTGGTAGCAGCCACAGCAGTGTTAATAGTAAGTAAGTAGTAAGTAGTAGTAATAGTAGTGGTATCTGTGATAGAAGCAATTAGTAGTAGTATTGTATTAATAGTAGTGGTGGTAACAACAGTAGTTAGAAGTAGTGGCAACTGTTGTAGTTGGAAGTAGTTGTTGGTAGTAAATATAAATAAATATTGCACCTGCAGCAGATCAAACTGAACACGTCCCTCCATGTTTATAGTTTTGTTTTCACGCCTTCCCATCTGTTTACTCTGAAAGTTTAGATCTTTCAACACAGACTTGATCCCTCGCACTCGGCCCAGGTAAGGGAACAGGTTGACCTAAACACATTTTATTACATTTTAGTACATTATAGAAAAACAATAAATCTTGAAAAAACACCAAAATAGCCATTATATACAGCACACCTTCAAAGCAGCTGCCCTATTCAGCAAGTATGGAAAGTCAAAGTTCTGAATGTTGTATCCAGTTATGATGTCTGGATCCACTGTCCGCAAAAACTCGGCCCAGCTCTACAGACACAAACCAAGCTGACATGTGAGCAACAAAATATAGTTAATACAATATAAAAATAAGCAGTGATCACTAAATACCTGGAGTAGCTGTTTTTCTTGTGTAAAACAGAGGATTTGGGAGCCCACGATGCTGGCACAGGACTGCAGGGTGAACACTGTGCGGATGAATGGCTCCGTCTCGCCCTGTCGCTGGACCATGGAGGCAATCTGAATGACAGGATCCTTGTCTGCCTCTGGGAAGATTCCTACATACAAAGAACAAAAATGTGGTAGTTATGTTTTAAATCAATGAAGTATAACTGGTGAGCAACTACTATAGACAAAAACATTGGACTGACTAATGAAGTGTGGCTACCAGTGTGTGCCAACAGCCCTTCCAAACAGAAAGATCGGTAAAGTGTACTGCCCAAGGACACAACATGCAATAAAAACTGTGGGGATAGAACTGCAAAACTGACCCACTGCCATTTCAAGTTAAAGGTGGACTATGCAACTTCTCTGGGTGACGGTACACCCCTTGCCCCTCTCCATGGAAATGTTATTGCTTTGCCTAGAATGTTCCACAGTACGGCTTTAATTAAGTGATCACAGAGCAGCTTTGAGGTTTGTGTAGAAGCCAGAGGTGAAGCGAACAAACAAACCAAAACAAACATGGCGATGTTGACAGAGGTACTTCAGCTGATATTAGCGCCAATACAAACTATATGTGTGTTTGTGGACTGCATGTGACAAAATTATATTTTTCAACTTGTTGCACTGTTGCTTTAAATAAACAATCAGGTTCAAATAATCATCAGGACGTTCTGCATTTTCCAGATCGTTTTCAGCAAGAATCGTTCCAGACTGATAAATGTGTGCAACTCAATTCAGAGTGCCACACACAGCTGACTTGAGCCAGGTTAGGTGATAGGCCCTCCACCAGAAATATTACATAGGACACCTATAGGGTGACTTTAGTTACGGGTTTAGTCCTGGTTTAGGCCCAAACCCTGTCTAAATATGTGAAATTTATCATGTGAAGTTGTATTGTACCTTTTCTTCCTGCACACTCAATATCAAAGCTCAGGACTCGGAGTGGTGCAATCCGCTGCCAGTCCCCCTCCGCCGGGTGACTTATCATATCATTCCAGCCCACATCCACTTCATATTGACACAAGGAAACCTGAACAATAACGGCAAAGTCAGAGGACAAAATAGAATATGGCCGACTGCGTGTGCAAAACAGTCAGTAAAAATGGAATAGAATGGATAAGACAGACTGACCTTGCCCGGGTACTGAGATGAGCCTCCCGTGGTCTTCTCCTCCCGAACTCTGAACTTGGTTTTGGGTAGTTCAATCCAACAGCAGCCCACAACATCACAATCTACCATAAACCTGTAATAGAACACACAGGTAGAATTTATGTTTGCCCTTTATGTAAAACTAAGAAAACAACTGATATTGGATTGATAATTGGCACCAAGACTTTTTGAACACATTGAGTAAAAATGGAAATAAAAGGGCAATTCAGCTACAACATGGCTATGTTTATATAATAATGCAATTGTGACTAAAATTTATATTTTGTCAAAGTTTATTTTATTCTAATCCCTATTTTATAAAGGCCTCATTATATTTTAAAATCTTTTACTTTTATAATCATTATTAGTTTTATGTTTAAACACATTCCTAGTTTGTTTGTCTGTTTGTTTTCTTCACTGATAATGACAATCATATTTTTGTTGGGTTTTTTTTGTTTGTTTTTTTTACAGAAAGTGAATTATTTGTAAACTCTACTATAAACTGACCAATATTTGCTGATGCAGACATTAACCAAGGCCCAAACATGAGAAAAATTATGAGACAAAACAACATAACAAATATCGAATAGCTGCTCCAAAAATCTGTATTGGACCAGTCTTACTGTATACACTAGTTCACAATACCTGATTTCAAAATCAATGTTGGCCTCATAAGACTGGTAACTCTGAGGGGCAAAAGGTCCAAACTTAAAGCCCTGCTCCAGGAGTCTCTTGGCTGGCGCGATTAGGCGAGGCATTGCCATTGTGATCTTTAGGAAATCGAGAATGCGTTTCCCGTGATAACCATACATACCTAAGGAAAATAGAAACAGATTATTTCAAAATCTTTATCTTTTCTATGAATGTGCACTCGTTTACTCACTCTCTTTGCGGGTGATGTCTACAGCCAGCACAGTGACAGAGATGTTATCCTTATTGGAGCGCATGTCTTTTAGCACCACAGAGTTTAATTCTCTTTGAAATTCTCCCAAGTAATCGGATTTGAAGCCTTTAGAAACAGAATGACACTCAATTAACACAGTTTAAAATGGTCGTTAGTGCGCTGGTGGCACTGATTGATGGGCAAAATACAGATCACGTATTTCTCTTCACAGGAATTTTATTCTTAAAGGAAATTAATCAACTTTAGTTACTTGTTCCCTCATCATTCGCTTACTAAGAGTTGTATTTTAAATTCCTACATGTTTGAGCACCACTGTGTAGTCCTGCATTTGAAGTTTCAGTATGCAGAAAATTCCTGTTTTCACCTAGCCCCTAGCCCCACCCAGAACCTTGTTTTTAGTTAGCATTTATATATAAAAAAAAAAAAAAAAAAAAGACTGATATGTTTTTAAAATTATAGGAACAATTCAAAAATAAAAACACATAATGAAAACCTGCTGCTTGCTACAGTGAAATGCTACTATGAAGAGGCGTGATGTGCAGTTATGAACAGGAAGTCAGCAGACCTGTTTCTATTATTAAGTTGTTAAAAAGGTCAATATTGTGGTTTTCAATCAACAAAATATAAAAGGGTTATCTACTCATGTTATAGCTTAATACAAAAGCACCTGGAGATAAACATAATAAGTTGTCTTTAAAAGGTATAAAAAAGATACTCACCCACTGGAGCAGGCACATAGAAGTAAGGAGCAAAGCCATGGATATGACAGCACACACTATTGCCACTGTCCGTCACACCAAACATCCGAATGATGGGCACTTTTCCCTGTGTCTGACCCGGCATGCCTGCAACTGCTGTGCCTGTACAACATGAGCGTAATAGAGAGTTTTAATACAATGCTTGAACACATAAAACAATTAAAAAGAAATAATCACCTAAATAATAGTCCAGGTCTATCTGCTGGAAAACCAAAGTGTCCGTAGCAGGGTTTACAGTGGGAGCTGGGGGTCGTCGCCAGCGAGGATTCAGGTCAGTGGAGAACAAGTCACCTGATGAAGAAGTGAAAAAATATGAGATTTCTTTATATATTATATATCTGTCAATTTGGTTTAGGAATCAGGAACAGGAGCAATGAGAATGCAATACACATTATAGGGCTCATGATGCCAGTAATACAATACACAGTGGTGAAAGTACAGTTACACTGCTAGAATTATATTTAATTACAAACACAAGTATTGCTGACAAATTTGTACAAGTAAAAGTATAAAGTATTCATGAAAAATACTTTTAGTAACATTTTAGATCAGTCTTTTATGCAATACTTTATTAAGTTGTTTTGAACCTCAATCCATACATTATTTGAGCTATGGCCAATCAGAGAAGGCAGTGCAGCACTGTTATGTGTGTTTGCATATTTAGAAAAGGAATAGAAACAGTATGACAATTCCTATTAATTCAAATCTATGTAGTAAGTATATTTAATTCCAGGTACATGTACATATTGTAAATCTCCTCCAAAAAGTACAATTATCCAAAAAATGTGCTTTTAAAGTAATGTAATTAGTCACTTGGGTCGGAAAGTGACTAATTTGTGTAATGGCTATACTATGCATGTATAGTTTAAATATTTGAGTGATGGTTTTACAACATTGCATGAACCTACCCACAGGAATGACATCGTGTCCCGCCTGTCCCTCCAGGTCTTCCATGTCCATCTCTGCATCGTCAAACATGGACAGCTCCTCTTCGAACTGTGATGGACTGTCTTCCCATTCTCCGCCTGTCTTACCCCTTTTGGCCTGGGGTCCACCACCAGGAAGACCCCCGTTACGCCTTTTAAAATCCATACCTGCAAGTAGATCATATTTGGACATTATTAAGTTATTACAGGAAACGTTTATGTTTATAATTAGGTTGGGATGTTCAGTATAGTTAGAAGTACACTAGATTAATATAAAAGCAATCAATATTCATGTTAATAGTGATGAAACTAACAAGACACAGTAGGGAGCTTGTTGAGGGCTTTCTATTCCTGTGTGAAAATGTGTTTTCACTTAAGCACAAACAAAGGAAGTAGCATAACCAAATGAGCAGTTAGAGTTGTCGAAAACGTAAACAAAAACCGTGTTGGCTAATGAATGGCTAGCAAAACCACATGTAAACCACATTTTTGTGCATCTGAGACATTGAAACAAAAGTGTAAAAGTATGAACACTGAGGAGCTACACTAAACAGCTAGAGCAACAAGCTAACATGCGCATGAAATACACTGACCAACCAAGAGCTCCTTACTCTTTTATGACAGCACCGATTACTCAACAAGACCTGTCAGATGTATGCCCCAGTGTCCGCCAGTAAACATGTAAATAAAGTCCAAAGAGATCACTTCTGACAAAAGACTTGAGCCCAGATGACAAGCGCTCCCGCCAGTCTTCAATTTGTGCCCTTCGAACCCAAGAGTGGAGAAGAGTTCCGGTTTTGTTCCGCCGGCCAATCAGAACAACGAAAACTTTAAAAGGGCGGGACTTCCGGCGGCAGCAGCCAATCTGATTGGTTAAAATACTTTCATCAAGAGTAGTTTGTTCCCGGCAAAATTACCAGGGGTCTTCAGGAAAGCGCGTGCAGAGCTGCAGCATTCAAGGAAGACTGCAGCGTTTGTGCTTTCTGCAGCCCCCTGCACAGCTGTAAGGATCACAGTGGGCTGTTTGCTGAGGATTAATTGCGTTTTGTTACTGAAATTCTCAAGGTCACACATTACAAAAAGCACAGAATTATGTCACTACCGTCCACAGATTGTATGCTCCCGTCGCATATGCACATGAAGCCATAGCCTACACAGCCTGCAACAACTGAATGCTTTTAGAGTAGACTTTGTGTAGTGACAACTGTCCTTTTATCATGTCCACTACAAATAGTTTGATGATCCGACAGCGCTGGATTTAATCCAAAAAAAACGCCCAGTTTTTACCTCATGGGTAAATAGGTGGGAAGTTGGCCATGTGGCCAATGGTTGTGTTGGGATCATGAATAAAAGTGTTTCTGTCATGAATAATATGGCATGGCGCAGCAGTGCTCTTCCTAGTGACGCTGTACGCCGCAGACAGACGTAAGTCGCTGGGGCCATTTAACCAAAGCCGCCGCCCCCTTTTCCTCTCCGCTGTTTTGCTTTTTTGGACTGACTGCGACAGCCGCTTATCTAATGTGTTTACTGCGCCTGTGAGGTTCAGACTCTAAAGCAGGGTGAGTGATAATCTGCATTTTAATACATTTTTAACATCACGGAGCGCGCACTAGGACGCGCTGTCCTGCGCGCATTTCCGCGGCTGTGCCTAGAGTCACGTTCACTCCTGCGCGCTCTCTGCGCGCTCTCTGCGCGTTCTGGCGGACCAGACCGGAGCACTGGCACTGACGGGGATGCATTTTTAACCAGCGGGCCTGTCTACTCTGGTGTGTTTGTCCTGGAGTAGCTTCTGTCCAGCTCTCAGGTAATGTCCCGGCTCTGGCCTGCGCACTGTGGCCTGGAGCATCACTGAGCTGCTGTCATTGAATGAATGAAGTCAAATTCATTGTAATTGCTGCTTGATAGTTTGGATATTTTGGACTCCATCTTAAACACTGCGAGCCATGAGTGTGACATTTTGGTATGGATTGTGCAAGGTACCTTAGTCGAGGGCTAGCTCTTCATGCAGGCCTGTGCAACTTGAGCTACTCTTATTTTTATTTTTTTTTCTCTGCTTCCCTTCTACCATTTGCCTCTCTTTTGTATCAACAAGTGTGTGTGTGTGTATGTGCACAGTGGGGCCTCTGCCTCAGAAGATACTTGTCCTTATCTGCCCTTACTGCTCACCTGGATTTGTTCTCTTATATTTATATTCCCTATTTCAGAATTAACTAAATACTTTGTTCCAACAAATTATTATTGAAAGTGTCACTTGGTTAATGTGACAGTTTGGTGAATATATTTCGAAAAAGGTAAAAGTGAATTTTGTCAAAGTATGTTGAAAGTCCTTAGTGCTTGCATCATAACTTGCAATCTACTAGAGATTATGAAATCAGGTTTGTAATCAGGGTTTCTTCTGACTGTCAAGAATTCCTGTATTGTGGTTCATAGCTCCAGTTTGACTGTTCGCTGTCTGATGTAAGATCGCTTTTATTAGTTGCTTAATTATAAATGGGACAAGACCAGACACAACCGTTTGTCCACAAGAATGAGGAGAAGACAAGACATTAATCTTGTGATAATTATTTTGTGCAATTTAGTTCATAATTTTGGATTTATTTTGATTTTATATTTTGGCTGTCACTGTACCGCTGTTTTTTTGTAACTACAGATTCTCAAGAGGGGTAACTCTGGAAATTTACCATTCTTTTATCTGTGCCACATTCTCAAAAATGCATGATATTAACATTCAAATTATTTTTTATTTTACCCAGCATGCCGCTCCCTCGCAGCCTGTCCGTCACGTCCCTCCCGGGGATGGAGGACTGGGACGAAGACTTTGACTTGGAGGATGCTGTGCTTTTTGAAATCGCCTGGGAGGTTGCCAACAAAGGTATAAGAGGTTACTACCATTCTCGCCATATCCCTTTGGTATATTTTTAACATTCATTTGTGCAAAGTTGGAGGCATCTACACGGTGATCCAGACCAAAGCGCGCCTGACCGCAGAGGAATGGGGAGAGAACTATTTCCTGGTGGGGCCCTACGTAGAGAGCAATGTACGCACACAGGTGGAGTTGATCGAGCCCACCAACCCGGTACTGAAGAGGACCATTGACCAAATGAACTCCAGTGGATGTAAGGTACTACTGTATACTCCTCTGCCACTCTCAGCAACCATAACGGTCTCAAACTGTTGGAACCTATATTTCTACTTGCGATATTTTTAATTGCCACATAATGTTTAAAGGGGACATATTACACTGTTTTCTGATCTATTTTATAATGTTTCCTCGTCAGAAACATAAACAGTTGTGTTTTGTTTCATTCACACATGTTCAACACACAAATCCTGCACATTTAGGCCTTCACTAGAATAATTTCGATAATTTCAGCCCTGGAATTGCCAAACTCTAATCAACTAAAGGTAAAAGGGTAGCTGTTAACGTGAAAACTACCGCTTCATGACATCACACGGTGGAATGGAACATTTTAAGCTTTGACGTAGATGGACAAGGATTATTCAAATTTGTGTGAATGAAACAAAACACAACTCCAGGTATGTTGTGGATAAGATAAAAACATTCTAACATGGCTTCAAACTCATGGCTACTCAATTTTGCGTAATATGGGACCTTTAAAAAGCAGGAGCACACATTGTAGATGAACATTAACATTTTGAGAGAAGACTACAAGAATACCATGACGTGAAAGCATCTTTGTAGAGGTCTAAACTAGAGATCGTCAGATATAGCTTTTGGCTGATATATTGGGCCGGACTTTGCACTTGTTAGTAGGGCTGGGTATAGACTTAGACTTGGACAAACTTTATTGATCCACAAGGGAAATTATTTGGACACAGTAGCTCAAACATCACAATATAATATAATAACAGAGAGTAAAAAATAAATGGTAATAATAAATTCTAAATAAGTAGGAAGAAAGATAGCAAGACACACGTCAAATAAGGCATACTTATATAAGTGTATATGTACAAGTCAAGTCAATCATTAAGAAGTTGGCGATACAATACATACCTCGATACATAGGCCGCGATACGATACATATCTCGATACAGTGCACTTTCGATTGGATATGATGTATTTCAAATTGATTCAATACAGTTCAATAAAAAATAATGGCTAAGTCATGGCTGTGATACTAAAAGTCTTTGTTAAACCACTTCTTGTGCAAAGTTAATATGAAACGCGTCCATTTTAATCATCAAAACTGTGAATATGTCAAATGTGTTGCATAAACCAGTTTCCTTCATCTGAACAAGCAACAAAACACTCTTTAACGAAATAATTCAGTAAAATATATCAAAAATTACTCTTGGCAATATATCTATACAGCAGTCCACGATATCGACACTGTATCATCACATTAAACGATACGATATATCGATATTTCAATATTTTTGCACACCCCTATGTTGGCGTATCAGTTATCGACCTTAAATCTCTGTGTGGCTTATGTAACAAAAATACACAAAAACACTTGTTCATTAAAATGTTTTTCCTTCATGTTTATGTTAATTAAACTGACTCTTGTGAGCTATAAGCCATGTTAGAATATTGTTATACATCCTCCTTTTGTTTCATTCACACCTGTTTGAGTAATTCTGCATTACTGGGCTGGCTACACCTCCAAAGCACAAAATGTTCTGTTCCGCCTTGTGATGTCATGAAGTTTTAGTTTTCAAAATAACAGCCACATTTTACCTTTTGTTAAGTAGAGCTCACTAATTCCAGGCTGAAATTATCCAAATGATTCTAGTGAAGTTGTATGTAGTTTAAAAACACAGTGGAGCACGTCCTGTATTACCACTTGACATCACATTTTCTGTTTGAGAGAAGAACTCAGCCTAAATATGCAGGATTTGTGTGTTAAACATGTGTGATTGAAACAAAACGCAACTCCAGGTATGTTTTTTGATTACAAAACAACACAGTCTATCTGTATATTATCTTTATAAAATCACAGTACATTTGTAGGCCTATCTAGTAGTGGGTTAAATATTCTCCTGGACCCTCCCCTCTGGGACACACCTCTCTGTCCCTGATCAAGGCTTTAGAACCCGTGACATTTTCCAGCAAAGTTCAGAGGTCACATCAGTCTCTGTGCGTCTCTCTCCATAAATAGATGACATACTGGCTGTCCAATACTTCTCGTGCTTTGTGCCGCGTCATTCCCCTGTCCTCTAGTGTTCTTAAGGTCATACGAGCAAAGCACCCATATTGGTTTCACCTGAAAGATCAAGTTTGTTTCAGTGAATGGTGATCATCAGATTTTTTCTAATAATAAATGGCTATAATTAAATTTATCTTTCACAGCTCTACTTTGGTCGCTGGCTGATAGAGGGCAGTCCTTATGTAATTCTGATTGATGTTGCATACACCGCCTGGTCTCTGGACAGCTGGAAGAGTGAGCTGTGGGAGCACTGTTCTATCGGGGTCCCGTGGTTTGACCGAGAGGCCAACGATGCCGTGCTTTTTGGTTTCCTTACAGCATGGTTTCTTGGCGAGGTGAGAGATCCATGGTTACGATGATGTAGAATGATTTCTTATGGGCTGTTATTGCAAATGACATTGTGTCCCGTATGTAGTATGCAGCCCAGTCAGAGGAGCCTCCTCACGTCGTCGCCCATTTCCATGAGTGGTTGGCGGGACTGGGGTTAGTGTTGACTCGACAGAGGCAGCTGCCTGTAGCAACCATCTTCACTACTCACGCCACACTGCTGGGAAGATACCTGTGTGCTGGAAATGTGGACTTTTATAACAATCTGGCACAGGTGAGCATTAGTATAATCTATAAATGTGACCCATCTGTGTGCAAAGATACAGGGTACAGGTTAGTACTGATGACAATTGTAATGCTGATTTATTCTTAATTACAAAAACATTGGACATTATGGCCAGGTTATCTGTTATAAATTGGTGTTTTGGTACTCAAGACAATTACCCAATCAGAAAGCAGAATGAGCGTCACATGGGTCTTGGGTTGTCAGTTTCAATGCTGAAATTCAGTTGGTTTAAACCTAAAGGAATCTCTGATCTGAATCGTGACTTGCAGCCAATCATTAATCAGTGCTAGTGCAGCCTTTGCAGCTCAATGAGTGACAGTGTTCACGTTAAGGCACTGGCAACCCAGGATCAGTTGTGTGCAAGCTGCATACAGTTCAGTTTCTTTGCTATAAAAGGGAAATCAATTTCTGGCACATCCTTCCTCAGTTCAATCTGGACAAAGAAGCTGGTGACAGACAGATTTATCACCGCTACTGCATCGAGAGAGCGGCTGCACATTGTGCTCACGTTTTCACCACTGTGTCCAAGATCACTGCTATAGAGGCAGAGCACTTACTCAAAAGGAAACCAGGTGACAAGAATAAAAGTCCAGCATATGCAATTTCTCTGTTCATTTCTCCATTATTAACAACATTGACCTGCTATTTTTACTTCTCAGATATTGTCACTCCAAATGGACTCAATGTTAAGAAGTTTTCCGCTGTGCACGAGTTTCAGAACCTGCATGCCATGAACAAGAATCGTATTCAGGAGTTTGTGAGAGGACACTTCTATGGGTACAGCTCCTCCTTATAGATCAACACAATGCTATTTAAACAACACAGTCACACAGTCCTAAAATGACAATAAATGTATTTTTTGTAGGCATCTTGACTTTAACCTGGACAAGTGCCTGTTCCTTTTCATCGCTGGAAGGTACGAGTTTTCCAATAAGGGAGCGGACCTGTTTCTGGAGGCATTGGCTCGACTCAACTACCTCCTCAGAGTAAGAATGACCCTGTGTGCTTAAAAACCAACCCTTTTTAATTGTAATTAATTCAACTTAAATGTAACTTTACTTTTCACAGGTGAACAACAGTGATGTGACCGTCATAGCTTTCTTCATTATGCCAGCTCGTACAAATAACTTTAATGTGGAGACACTGAAGGGCCAAGCTGTCCGGAAGCAGCTTTGGTGAGATTTGGATATGAAACTAGTCCAAATGTAGACAATGATCACACTACTTTTACGGACTTATGATGTATTTGTTTTTATTTTATAGGGACACAGCTCAGACTGTGAAAGAACGCTTTGGGAAGAAACTGTATGATTCGCTTTTAGTGTAAGTAAATGGCTTTCAAGGAGTAGTGGATTTAAAACACTGATCTAAAACATTTCTAAAATTGCATTAAAAAAGTTGGTAGTAATCGTGCATACTTTATACTTTTAGATAAGTACAAAATTGGCAGCAGTATTTGTAACTGAATCTTTTTGACCATGTAACTGTACTTTTATACATTTTCCACTACTCTCTCCAAAACTGAATAGATATTAACTTATTGTATTACTAATCACTTACTATTTCTTTTATTAAATTGTTTTTCTAAGTGCGTTGTGGATGGTTCAGTATGAACAAGCCTTATATATGAACAAGTTTTAATTTTTATTTAATTATTAGGCTCATAAAATGTCTGTTCTCATTTCTATCTAGTGGGCAGCTTCCAGATGTAGCCAAGATGCTGGACAAAGAGGATTTCACAATCATGAAGCGCGCTATCTTTGCCACGCAGCGCCAGTCCCAGCCCCCGGTCTGCACTCACAACATGTTGGAGGACAGCAGTGACCCCATCCTCAACTGTGTGCGTCGCATCGGCCTTTTTAACAGCTCCTCTGACCGCGTCAAGGTATGATCTGTGTGACTTTTACAGCCTAAAGGTCCTATATTACACAAAATTGACTCTTGTGAACTTTAACACATGTTATAATGCTATTACCGTATCAAAAACATACCTGAAATTGTGTTTTGTTTCATTCACACGTTTGAGTAACCGTTTGTTATCTCCAATGCTCAAAATGATCTGTTCCACCTTGTGATGTCATGAAGCTGTAGTTTTCAAGTTAGCATCTACCTTTTACCTTAAGTTCAGTAGAGATTGGCCAAATCAGGGCTGAAATCATCCAAATGATTCTAGTGAAGGTGTATGGATTTAAAACCACAGTGGAGCACTTCCTGTATTACCACATGACATCACAGGGTGTTTTCTATTTTGCCTATATATACAGAGTTTGTGAGTTAAATGTGTGTGTGAATGAAACAAAACACAACTTCAGGTATTTTTTTGATGAGGAAACAACAATATAACCTCAGAAAATAGTGTAATATGGGCCCTTTAAATGGTACATATTATGCTAAACTGGCTTATTCCAGTTTTTAGGCATGATATAATGTTCTTTATGTCCACCATTTCAGTGTTCAGCATTTCGGTTCCCAAAACACTACAATGCTTCTAATTACTAGAACTAACTACTACTAGTAGTAGTTTAGCCTCCATTATGGCTGCATTACCAAACTTTTCCCTTGTAAATTAGTTTTTCCCCCTTTCATAAAGTGTATGGTGACGAAATCAGACTTATGTGACAAATTCAGACTGTGTGCTGTCTGTGTAAAGCATTTTGTCACGCACAAACTTCTAAGAAAGAGCTGTGTGCATTGCTGTATGATACATAGGGATGAGAGCTGATTGGCTGAGCGTAGGTGGTCCAACCGGTTTCACTTCTCCATATGAAAAAGCTGTTCTAAAGTTGTTAAATCATTGACAAACTGATCCGTAAAGCTGGTTACGTGATCGGCTGTGAGCTGGAGACATTTGTCACAGTGAGGGACAGGAGGACACTGGACAAACTGCTCTCCATCATGGACACTCCTGCTCACCCACTGCACCAGACTATAGAGGGACAGAGGAGCTAATACTCCCTACAACTGTACAACAACTCACCCACTGCACCAGACTATAGAGGGACAGAGGAGCTCATTCTCCAACAGGCTCCTTCAGCTCCGCTCAAACAGTGAGAGATACATGACTACATTCATACTATAATACTCCCTACAACTGTACAACAACTCACCCTTATGTAACAGATGATACTCCCTACAACTGTACAACAACTTAATCTCAAGTAACGGATAACCTTATGCCCTGTCAGTCAACATAGTATTTGCACTGTCGTTCTTGTCTCTTGTTTATAGCTGTGACTTTATAGTTTATTACTTATATTTCTATTTTATTTTGACTTGTACATATACATTTATTTTTATTTTTATAATTATGTCTCATTTGACACCTGTCTCTTACTCTTTTTGCTAAACCATCTATTTTTGTTACCCTCTGTTATTATATTGTGATGTTTGAGCTACTGTATCCAAATAATTTCCCTTGTGGATCAATAAAGTTTGTCTAAGTCTAAGTATTAAAGTCTCTAGTGATATTGATAAAGATGAGGAGGTAGGAGGTCAGTTTTTGAGATGGGAATTTCTCTCAAAATCTGTACATGGATCCAGAATTGCATTTATGAGAATACTAGAGGGTTAGATAAAATAAATACCTACTTTCTCCTTTCTTGATTTGAAAATCAGGTATCTCAACTAAGTAAGACAACCATTATTTAATAGATGTTCATTTTGTCTTCTTATGTACTTTAACTTCTTGGGTATTTTTTAAAGACAATACAGTAAAGTGTATCTACCTTGTTGACATGTTTTAGCTGCGAGCCATCTTCAGAACTGTCACCGGTGTTGGTGGTGACGTGTCGTATATCATGTTGTATATCAGTTGTTGTTACTTCCTGTTGGTGTGGTCAGCCTGATTGGCCTGGCAGGTCTCATTATTTAATAGTTTTCCAAACATAAAGTACACATCATTTACATGTCATGCCCATGCTATCAGTGTTGTTAGAAAAGATGCAACCTTATGAGTGATCCTCATTGTTGCCTTGTATGATCTGGGATCATCTGTATTTTCCTGTTGTTTTTCTCTAGATAATCTTCCATCCAGAGTTTCTGTCATCCACTTCCCCTCTACTTCCAATGGATTATGAGGATTTTGTGAGAGGCTGCCACCTAGGGGTCTTTCCTTCTTACTATGAGCCCTGGGGCTACACACCAGGCAAGTGATTTAACATGGACATAAATGGTCTGCTTTCAGTTTCCATTGTTTATTTGAACATATTCTTCCATCTTCAGCTGAGTGCACCGTCATGGGAATCCCATCAGTGTCCACAAACCTCTCTGGGTTTGGATGCTTCATGGAGGAACATATAGCAGATCCCTCAGCTTATGGTATGCCCCTCAACCTGCATCATCTACTATTTGAAATGCGACATGTTATGCTAAATTGACATTTTAAGCTTAAGAACACATGCCGTATTATTAGTTTGTGTCTCAGAATAATATTCGGAATAGCTGAGGTTGATGTTGTCTCTTTGAACAATTGTAAACAAATTGAGTCAAGAAAGTAGGTAAGTCCATACATCTTCACCTGTCGAGTTGTGTTCATTTGTTATTTTACAGCATCACATAGCAGGTAATGACTGCTGCAATTTCAGACAGTCTCAAAAAGATAATATCTAGGCAGTCTCATTGAAAGTGCTATAAAAGAATTTTTCATACACAAGCATTATATAAGGAAGTTAATTATTTAGATAAGATGAGAGGTTTTCCAAAGTGTTTTGAAAAAGCCAGAGAAGTGTCTTATTTCCCTTTTGAAAGGGCATTTAAATGTTATTAATTTATTGGATCCACATTTAAGAGAAGCAAGGTTGTCTCTATTTTTACCGTGGTCCACATCATACATTTATATTGTAACTTTTCTGGTGGGAGGTTCACCACTAGCTTGTCTCCATGGTGATCTTATTGCTTTGACTGAAATGTTACACAGTATGGCATTAAACTTGCCCTCCATGGAGACTAGCAGGTGATGCCGCAAGGTCGAGTTGCACATCAGATCTGTTGGAAGAACACCCTGCTCAGTTACAATGCATGTTTTTTGGGTAGTTTGTGTTAGAATAATTGTGTATATATATATATTATCCCATATTTTCTATAATCATATGTTAAATATTTGTGTGTTGTGAATAACCTCTTTTTGCTTCTCATACTGTGTGTAGTAGTGTGGGAGGCAGAGGAGGGGGTCTTCAAAGATAAAAGTGCCAGGCAGCGGAATGCAGCTTCAAGATAACAGACGTTTGATCCTTATTTACGTTTGATACTGATTTACATTGAAAGTGCATTGTTGTTGCTCTCCCCCTTTACCTTAGAAGTCATTGTAACTAGAGACCACCCTAAATAAATAGAGGAGACGGCGCCGGGTGCATTCAGAACTGGTTCGGAGAGTTTACCTGGAGGACACTCTCTGTCCGTTCTCCTCGCGAGTAAAACTTAATAATCTCTTGTCTTTCTTCTTGTATATTACAATGTTTTGGTTGGTTTGAACCCAACAGTTTGCAATAAAAACACCTGTAATTGACAATTAATTTGTTTAATACCATACTGCTGAACATTCCAGACAAGGTAATAACATCTCGGACTGTTTGACCCCCACCAGAAAAGCTGTAGGAAAACGAATAAACATTTTCAACATTTAGAACGACATGAAACATAAATGGACTCCTCCTTAATTGTGCTGCTAATGCTGTTTGTGGTGCACAGGTATCTACATCTTGGACCGGCGCTTCAGGGGAGTGGACGAGTCATGTAACCAGCTCACGTCCTTCCTCTTCCAGTTCTGTAAACAGAGCCGACGCCAGAGGATCATCCAGAGGAACCGCACCGAGCGCCTCAGCGACCTGCTGGACTGGAAATACCTGGGACGGGTGAGGGGGCACACTACCACTTTGGTCAAAAACTCACACAATACTAAAATTTTAAACTCAATTTTCATACTAAGGATTAGACAGATTTCAGTACCACAATAATTTTGAAAAAAAGTTTTTTTAGACAATAGTCATTGTCTGATTTTTGATTCTTTTCATATACAAATAGTAGATTTTTACCACGGTTGACCAGATGGTTTTGCATTTTTCTGCTTTTCTCCATGGAGATAAATAAGTTCAGTGTGGAACATTGCAGGCAAACCAATACATTAACATCACCATGGAGATTGTGGGCACTTTTTAAAGTCAACAGTCTGTGTCTGATTGACTTTGTTTTTTCCCCTCCTTCTCCAGTATTATGTCGCAGCTCGTCACATGGCCCTAGCCAAAGCCTTCCCTGACACCTTCATTTATGACACTCAGGAGCCCACGTCGGTGAGTCTGTTTATTTATAGGAGCCGGTCTAGGGATGTAACAATATCCCTGTCTCACTGTACATAATGTGCATGCTACTCTTCAGTACATAGAAGCTTGCTGGCTCAGAGGTTTGTAGGAAAGATACATATTCTCTAATAATAAAACCCATGAGAAAACTATCTTACAGCTTACAGCTCTATACAATACTACTGTGAGACGTTCCATAATATGAGATCACTATTACTATTTTCAATCGTGGCAAATCAAAGTAGTGTACACTTCCTATTAGGTCCACTAGTTAAATTATTATTTATATTCTAAATTGCTGACTGAATGCTTCTTGTTAGAGAATATTTACAAAAAGTGAAATATTGATTAAAAAACACAATGTGTATTCTTTTTGCCATTTGATTTAATTGCAAAAGAAAGATTTAAATTGATGAAGCTGCTTGGATGAGCTGCGAAACGTCTTCACTCAAAAAACTGTTGTCCAGTTGACAGAATTGAATCTTTCTTTTGTTATGGATCATACCTGGATGACTGAGGGAATACACAGACATTTGATTTAATAATGCTGCTGTCTTGTATTGAGTCAGTTGTTTGCAGCCCTTCTTATATGGGGACAGGAAAATGGACTAAACCCTAACTTTCTTCTTGCATCAGTATTAGAACCTTTTTAAACCTTTCTATACACTCCACGCTGACTTCTCTCTCGCCCCAGACCTCTGGATTCCGGTACCCGCGCCCGGCCTCTGTGCCCCCCTCCCCTGCCCTGTCCCGCCACTCCTCCCCCCGTCACAGCGAGGCGGAGGACAACGAGGACGACGACGAGCGCTACGACGAAGACCTGGAGGCGGAAAAGGATCGCGTGAACATCCGCCAGCCGTACAACTACCCGTTCAAAAACAAAGTCGCAGTCGCCGCCTTACCGGTCACCAACAGCATTGCAAACAGTTACGTGAGCAGTAAGAGTGACAGGAGCAGCGAAGTGAGCAGCGAAATCAGCAGCGAAGTGAGCAGTGATAAAGGTAGTAACAAAGGCAGTGACAAAGGTAGTGACAAAGGCAGCGATAAAGCCAGCGATAAGGGGAGCGACAAGGAAAGTGACAAGGAAAGTGACAAGGAAAGTGACAAGGAGAGTGACAAGGAGAGTGACAAGGAGGAAAACTAGCAGCTAAAGAGTAAAAAAAATCGCTAGTATTGGCTTGTCGCAAAGAAAGCATTGTAGTTAGTCTTCCTAAACTGTGCAAACCTTAAAAACCTTAATCAAAAGTTCACAAAAAGAATAGGATTTCTCAGCTGCCAGTACCAGCGATGCAATCATTGGTTTGTTAAAGGCGCACTATGTAACTTTTCTGGTGGAGGGTCTGTCCATCATCTGCTCATCTCCATGGAGATGTTATTGCTTTGCTTGAAATGTTCCACTGTACAGCACTGAACTTGTCCATATTGCTTTTATTTCATATTTCTTACTGTGAACGGGGTCGCCTCGCCACAGATTTGACTTGTAACTTGGCTTGGGTGGCATCACCTGCTTGTCTCCATGGAGATGCCATACTGTAGAACATTCCATGCAGCGCAATAATATAACACTGGAGATGGCAGACTCTCCACCAGAAAAGTTACGCAGTGTATCTTTAAGTGGTTATGTTGAGCTGCGAGACGGCTTAACAGGGAACAATCAGTCACAAGTGCATCTAAAATTACAATATTGTGGAACTGATGTATAGAAATGTGTGTAATTTGTAGATTGTTAAAATATAGAATTAGATATTATATTTCAATATATGTATGTAAGGGTAATAACAGCAACGGTCATTACACTTTAAAGGTCCACTATGTAACATTTCTGATGGCGAGTCAACTGCTTGCTGATCTCCAAGGAATGTTTTTGCTTCTCCTGGAATGTTCCACAATATGGCATTAAACGTATCTATCGTGTATTTATTAAACGTCAGCTGTTTTAACTGGCAGCCTTGAACAACACTGTCACCTCACTGTGAGCTGGGTCACCTCTCCACAGACCTTAACTGTAACTTGATCTAATGATGTCACCAGCTTTGAGATAGATAATGAGAACATTCCAGGCCAAGCATTACCATCTCCATGGAAACAAATGAGTAGCGAACCTCTCCACCAGCATTACGGAGTGCACCTTTAACTATTTGTATTGAGATAGGCTATATTCATTGTATTCATTTCCCTTTTTGAACTACTGATATACCACAGTTGTAATTTCGGATGCCCTTGTTTGGAGCTGTTTCAGAGAACTCTAGTTACTATTAATGTGAAAGTTACTAGAATCAGTCCATAGCTTTATCTTGTTTGTCCTTAGATATTCATTCATATCAAATCACTCCAAAAAGCACTTCCTACATGTATTTTTATTTTTGCCGTGGTGGAAAGTACATGCTGCTGTAGCATTTGTCTCTTATATATTGGATAATTTATGACATACTTGGCAACACTATACGGTTTTTGCGCCTTACATTTCAAAACTTGAAAAAATCCGCACTTGATAGTCTGTGTGAAAGTTGGATATTTGAAAGCTAGCCTGAATTTGCCAGTTTCGGAAAAATATTTATTTGTAAACGAGGCAATCGCGATCTAAAAATTCAAGATTGTTCTGATCAGTGAATGTCTAGAAAAAAACGTCTGACAGACTGAAAAGTTTTAGCATTTGTTACCAACTTGATCCAGATTCAATTCAAATAAATAGTGTTTGATAAATTATTTTTTGTTTTTGCTTTATTGAGAATTGAAAATATTTGTAACAGTAATACAGGCAAACATCCAAGTTCAGTTCTTCAGTTTTAGGGGTGTTGACTTCAGCACAGGTAAACGCGACCTCCGTGACCTTTACAAACTGTTGAGGGAAAAAAAAAACTGGGTTACATTAAAAACATTTGTGTCCCTATAAAATAATTCAAAAGTTTGGGCACACCTTGTTGTTCAATGTTTTTTTTTTCTATATGTTTATTACTTCAAATATATTAGACATAGACTTATACTTGGGCAAACTTTATTGATATCTGAAGCAAGATATGTAGCAAAAAAAGTTCCTCAAAAACCCTTTGCTTTGTTGACAGCGCTGCAAAACCTTGGCCTTCTCCCTGAGCTCGTCAAGGGTCAAGAAATGCCAAGCGTGGCTATTTTTAGGTTATTTTTTACTTAATACATATGTTCATTCACAGTTTTGATCCTTTCAGTGAGAATCTACGATATAAATAGTCATGAAAATTAAGAAAAGACAAAAATGAAAAGTGTGCCCAAACTTTTGACTGGTAGTGTACGTGAATATTTGGTTGGTACCGAGTAAACTGTTCCAGAAAGACTTGTACGTAGCGCTCCCGGTCACAGCTCCCAGTTTGGCAGGATTCCTTCTCACTGTGTGCACGGAGAAGCCATCAGGCCCCGTGACTTCGATCTCCACCACGTGATAGTCACTCAACCTTATGAGGGAAAAAACAGTAATTATAAACACCTTTTTACTGACAGAATATTGCATCTTAGAGTCAGATATTATCAATGGTTTCTATCTTGGTCATAAGTACAGAAATTTTATTGTTATTTATCTTGAAATTGACAAAGTTCTATTCTGTAAAAAATATATAGAAACAAAAATAATGAGTTGACCAATTCTAAAAAACAAAACAACAAAAAAAAAACATAATTAGTAGTATGTAGTAAATAAGGTGTTACTTAATCAAACATTCAGCTCCCTGATTCAGCCTGACAGTAAAACTCACTGTGTATCTGACACGATTTCACCCTGCACTCCGCTAAAGCCCAGAGCTCCTGCTGCCACCGCCGCAGCTGCCATTGTGTTCACGTTGTTCGGGGCAACAGGACATAATTCTGCCACTGAGCCTCTGAATAGGACCCGCCTCCCCTCGCCCTCCGACCAATCAGAGAGCACGTCTTTGGTCAGCCGGAAACAGGACGGGTGCTTGGACATTCGGATGAACAAGGCCTATAAATAAAAAGAGCAAGTATTTCATCAGAGTGGGGTTTAATGAAATATAATAGTACTCCAAAAATTAAACAAATTCACATTCACGACATCCTCCAAAAGGTTTAAAATGATGGTCATCTATAGTTCAAAAGAAAAACACAGACACTGGAGGCAAAGTGATTGGAGTGTTGTGCCCAGAGACACAACAACAGAATGCACTGGTGGGAGTGGAAAGTGAACCATCAATCTTTAGGTAAGTGGGCATCTGCTTTACCACATGAACTGCTTTTGTTGGTTGTTGATGATGATTTTTATATTAACAATGTGTTATTACTTTTTTGTTGTTAATGTCACCCCTTTTTCTCTGTAACTGCTGGTGTCAGGCAAGTCATTTTGGTCTTAAAATGTCATATTAACCCACTCTACATGATCCTGGTGTTTTTATTTAGCTATTTTGTCTGTAAACTGTAACTGCTAGCCTTGTTGAGCTTCATTTGACTGGAGCAGAACACTATGGGTGATGTCACACTCCCTTAGTCCACTTCTTTATTCAGTCTGTGGGTTTAATAAAGACCATTTTATTTAATGTTTAGAATATTTGATGTGACCAATTTCTTCTTTCTGTAGTTCAATTATTTATTCTGTTTGTTGTGTTACCTTCAGGGCCCCACTGTCACCGAGCCTCTGGATGTCCTGCCCCCCCCACAGAGCACCACTGGGCACATACAGAGTCCTGCTGTACTGCTGAGCTGCCTGCCGCAGGTCCTGGTTCAACGCCGAGTCTGAGAGGGCAGAGGGAGAGCCCACCTGGAGATGAAAATGATTACAGCTACATTTTCATTTGAACGTAAATCAAATCACATAAAAAATGAATGCTGACCATAAAATGAGACTTGGACAAAAAGCGTACTCCGAACTCCTTGACAATGTGAGGATGGCAGACTTCCACAATTACATCACAACGCCTGTAACAAAAATGCAACTATTACGATTAAGAGAATCACACAGAAATGTCGTCTCAGCCTCTCCATCCACAATAGATCACTCCATCTCAGTCCTAAAGGCAAGTACGGAGAAGCGTCTTGCCCGAGGACACTGCGGCATTGTAAGATCAGTAAAAGGGATTGAATTTGCAGCCTTCAGGTTAGTGGGCAAGTCTGGACCAACTGTCTCCAAAAGTTAGGTCTCCCAGTACAGCAAACATTTATGGTTTAAAATAATAATAATAATAATTTCTATTGTATACAGCCTTTATTACGCTATTTTCTGATCTGTTATGATGTTTCCCCATCAAAAACAAACCTGGAGTTGTGTTTTGTTTCATTCACACACATGTTTAACACACAAACCCTGCAGATTTAGGCTGTGGCTGTGGAAAACACTGTTCCACCTTGTGCTCCAGTGTGATTTTAAACTCCATACACTTCCACTAGAATCATTTGGATAATTTCAGCCCCCAGAATTGCCTATATCAACTGAACTAAAGGTAAAATTTAGCTATTAACTTGAAAACTACCACTACATGACATCACAAGGTGGAACAGAGCATTTCAAGCTTTGGAGATGTGGACAGACTAACAAGTGTGAAACAAAACACGACTCCAGGTGTGTTTCTGACAACATTCTAATCTCTTAAGAGTAATTTTTGCATAATATAAAACCTTTGAGAATGTTTTTATTGAACAATTTGGATTCTAATATCATAAATACTAGAAAATATAAAATAATTTAGAGTTTTAGGCAAAGCTTAGGTGGTACTCGAGTCAAAAAAGGATGTAAACCTTGACTTGCTACATTATATTTGTACCTCTCTGCAAAGGATGACAAGTCCTGCAGTATAAACTCCTCTGCGACCACGCCTTTGAGTTTGTCTGGATTTCTGTTCCAAACAAATGCCAGCTCCAGCCCGACCCCTGGCCCCTCGGACAGGATCTTCTCCACCAAGAACTGCCCTGTGTCACCAAATGTTTAGTCACAACGCAAGCCCCAAAACGAGCAGAGGTGGGTAGAGTATATCTGGTGGTGGTAATGTGAAAAGATAAAGCTAAAAGTAAAAAGGAGGTGTTAAAAATGTTACTCATTTAGAGTAACGTGACATATTTTTGGGTTATAGAATTGACATAAAATTCTTATATTTCCATCTTGAAAGAACTGCACCAAAGCGTAAATGAATCCAAATGAAAAATTCAAGAAATACTTAAAAATTAATTATCAATTTGGTTAAAGTTACACTGTGAAATTTTACTGGTGGAGGGACTGCCATCTGCTTGTTTCCATGGAGATGTTGCTGCTTTACCTATAACGTATCTCAGTATGTCATTAAACTCCATTATCTCCATGGAAACGGGCATTACTGGTCAGATCTGGGGGTATTTTTTGCAGTAACACTCATGAAATTGAATAAATGCAAGACGGATAGGTTTATGCTACACTATGGAACATTCAAGGCAAAGTGGTTACATCTCCATGGCGACAAGCAGGTGGTGCACCAGTCACAATATTGTTAACACAGTTTTTTTGTCTATCATACACTTACTCAACAAATCCAACATGTATATTTCTTCAAAATAATAGTAAGTAAATAAGTAAAAGTATAATTCATTCAAGTAAATGTAAGTATGACTACCTGTCCTTGTATTAGTGTTACTTTATTTTAGTGTTACTTTACTGTGAAGCGTCTTTGTTACAGTGAAAAGCTCTATATAAAACCGATGTATTATTATTATTATTATTACGTTACTCTGTGTACTAGTTTGGCTAATATGTCTGCTTACTTGCATACCTAGGTGTCCATATCCTACCACTCCAATCCGCAGTAGAGGAGTGCTGCTGGCCGTAGTCTGAATAGAAAAATTATTTGTCATCATTACAATAAAATTTTAATTGTTTTTTGATAGTGCTGGTAACTTACCATGTTATTGGACAACCCTAGCGTGTCCCCCGTACACAAACGGAAGCTATGTACAGTTCAAAGTTTGGCTCAGAGTAACCCAAGTCAATCATTGTTAGGGCTACTTCAGTGTCACTCAGTAAACTACAATTATTTTCATTTTTACAGTATTTTCTAATAATGTAGTTTGTTCAACAGCTTAGAATTACAATTAAAATACTACACACTATTTGCCGTAACATTATCACAATATAGTGTAGCTCTAGACTTAATTATAAATGACTTTATCTGGCCAAATTTGTTATGAAAAATGTATTCTTGAATTTATTTAAGAAACTACGTTGCTTTTCTGATGGAGGCTCAAGCCAAAATGCATAAATAATTGGATACATGCAAGATAGATGGGCTGTAAATGTTGTTGTTGTAAATGTTATACTGTGGAACATTTTTAAGGCAATGAACATTTCAAGTTTTCTAATATATATTGTATACTTTTTTGTACTTTTTATAAAATGCTGTTGATTGGTAATCTTGTCAACCATAATTTAAATCAAAATAAAAACAAAAGATATGAGAGAAAGAAGATAGTTTTACATTAACAGTTTGATTTTGAGCAATTACCTCACCTCAATCTACGTTTCCCTTATATTTTTCAATATTACCTACTTAATTCTAACCAGGCCGGGGTCAAAGGTGAGGAACAAACAACTGAAATCTCCAAAGCAGGAGAACGTTGATCACTATTATCAGAATGAGTGGTCCAAAGTGCACTGAGCATGTCTGACAGTGCAGGCAAGCATTTCTGATGAGTGAGGAGACATATTATATACAGGAGAAAATATTACATTTCATGAGCAAATAAAAGAAGCTAAATAGACAGTTTTATTGAAATTATTCTAGTTCTATTAAAGATGGATATCCTGGAGACTGACGCTTACGACCGCAGGCAGAGGAGAAACATGGTATGACAAGCTGAAATTTGAATTACAGTTTTGTATTTTTGTCATTTTTTTGTGAATTTGTTGTAATTTTTTTGTATTTTTATTTATTTATTTTTTTGTGATTTTTGTATTTTTTATAATAATTTAATCTTTTTTTTCAGTCTTGTGTATTGTTCCTGTACCTCGTCCCGTTCTTCCTGTCAACTGCTGCGTACTTCTACCTCTGGACCCCGGAGTCGGTTGGGTCCAGCGTCTTGGCGGGGGCCAAAACGGCTCCCGCGCTCCTATTGGCTGCGGTGGTCCTGAGCTGGAACGGACTCCACAGCGTTCTAGGTGTGGCTGGGGGACTGGTCTTCTCCGCCGTGGGGGACTTCTGCCTCGTCTGGACCGATCAGATGTTCATACATGGTGAGAAGATTCATTTGACACTACAGGTTAAAGTTGCACTATGTAACTTTTTTGTTACATGCCATCTACCAATAAAACAAGCATTTTATTGGGAAAAACATGATTACTGTGAGTAGGATCGTCTTTCCACAGCATGTAACTTGGCCTGATGGTGTCACCTGCTTATCTCCATGGAGACGGTTTATACTACACTCTATACTAATACTACACTGTGGAACATTCAACACAAAACATTTTCATGGAAACAGTCATGTAACATTACTAATTAATAAATTAAAGTCTGGATAATCCCTGCAGGTAGTGGTGGTGGGAATGAGGGATTTGTTATGGAGAAATTGTTGCCATGGTTTTCAGAATAATAAACAATGAGAGCCGTTGCCGTAGTGATTAAGAATTTAAATCTAAATATTACATGTTTTTAACTGAAACAAGGCCTGAAATGTTGCATGTAACAGAAGGATGAAACCCATGAATACGTAGAAAGGAAGAAAATGGAGAGGCTGAGGAGGAGAATGATTCTGCTGCAGTGGGAAAAGGGTTTCAAAGTGTTTTGTAACTTTTCAGGTGAATCTGCCACCGGTTAGTCTCATGGAGATGTTATTGCATTGCCTAGAATGTTCCACACTATGATGTTAAATTTATTTGTTTTTAATAATGATAATAACGATGCATTAGTCTTATATAAAGTGTTTCCAGATCCTCGCTCCAGATGTGGCACAATTTTGTTTTATTTATTCACTCTGCATTGAGGGGGGGTAAGCAACCACTGTAGTTGCCCTGGGGCAGACTGACAAAAGCAGGGCTGCCAATCTGTACCATCTCCCCCTCCAACCACCAGCTTCTTATGAGATCTGAGAAGGAGGTGTGGGCGTGATTTTTATTGTTAGTGGCTTCACCTGCTTGTCTTCATGGGAATGGAGAAGTTTTATGCTTTACTGTGGAACATTTAGCTCAAGCTAAAAAAAAAAAAAAATTGCATTTCCATAGTGCAGCTTTAAGATAATAAATCTCAGACTATAATTCATATATCTGATGGAGGTTTTCACTGGGGACATTTCAAATAGTTTTGAATTAATTTTTATCTGATTCTTGTACTGGAGCCTGTTCCAGTAACTTTTGGGACTTGAGGTGGGATCACCAGAGACGTAGCCACGTTATCTCAAACAGATCAGTGCTGTCAGATTTTGTGTGTTCTAAATTTGTGTAAATAGGTGTATTTCTCTTTGTGTGTCAGGTATGGCTGCGTTCGCTATGGCCCATCTCCTCTACTCCCTCACCTTCCTCTCCTCGCGCTACAGCTCCGAATCCTCCTCCAAATGGCCCCGCCTCTTTTACCCCATCTTGTTCCTGATTGGAGGAGCCTCATACGTCCACCTGTACCCGTACCTCCAAAAGGCCCCCAACCCAGACCTGCTCGTACCGGGAGTGGGGGTCTACATCCTGCTGATCACTCTGATGGGTAGCCTGGCCATCCGGACGCGTAGGTTGACCACAGTGCTGGGTAGTCTGGTCTTCATGGTGTCTGACCTGACTCTGGCTGTGCAGGTTTTTAAGGTGGCTCAGATAGAACATGGGAACATTATCATTATGGTGACGTATTATTTAGCGCAGCTGCTGATCGCCATCGGAGATGTGAAGGCGGTGGAAAGCAAGGATGACTTTTCAAAATGGAAGAGAGCCTAGAAATAGCTTTAATTTTTTTTTTAATACCATGTAAAATATCCTGAGATGTTTGTAAGTTAACCAATAAAAAAACATTTCATCTAAGATTTGTCAAAATATTTTAATCTTTGACAACACTGAAGAGGATTCTGTCTTTGTAATTACATATCTGCTTCTTTTTAAACATAATATAATATAATTTAAATATATAATATGTACGACATGAAAAATGCTGAAATATTTCATCAAATGGTTTAAATGGACCGCAAAAATGTAAGCACAACAAAAATAACTACATAAATTAAATATCTCCACTTAAAAGTGTGTGAAAAACATATTTGAAAAAGTATTGTTTTTACATCTGAGGTATTTACAAGTTTGAATGAAAGTATGTTTAGCTTGTGGTTAGCGGTCCATCCCGTTGTCTTCAGACTGGCGTCCAGTAAAACACAATGTCCTTAAACGCTCACAGAAGTCCAACTCCTCCTGTCAAAACAATACACACAATTTTATATTTTCTATGATTAACTTTGGTGAGTTAAAGAAAATATTTGGTAATAAACTAACATACTACATCATTATTTTACATATTTTGTTTGTAATATTGATCTAAAACCATCATAGTAACAAACAGGTCCATTGACTTATCATTATTATTATTATTATTATTATTATTATTATTGACCTGTTCAAATCTGCCCCACCACAGTTGCAATTCACTGTAGCAAGCTATCTATGGCGTTTTTACATTTAAAATTGTGCAATTCTATATTACCTGGTTCATATAATCAATGGGGGGAAAGTACAGTGCTGTAGGCGGAGACAGGGGGTACGTGAAAACTGAATTTTTCTTAGTACTCAAGCCTCAAATGTAGGACAATACAGGATTACGCAAACATTCATGAATCAAAATACAGCTCAATATGCCAATGATGATGAGGTTGGGTTGAAAAGTAAATATCTTTCAGTAGAAGTTTGCATTACCTCACACTCCTCTTTCCCCTGCAGCTCTGTGGATCTGTGTTTTAGTAACTCGTCCAGGCCTAGAGCAGGGTCCCGGCAGTCTCTGAGCCCCTGCGGACAGTCCTCTACCAGACTGGACACACAAGAAATGACAATGCATCAGATTAAACATACGTTCAAATAGTTAATAACACAGATTAGTGAACTACTTACCAGCAAAGAGCGCCTAACACATGTTCATGGAAAGGTGAATGTGGTGTTCGCAAAACAGACACCAGCTGTTGGACCATTCCCATAGAGACGACTGTCGCTATAGAGAAAAAAAATCCATAATTAGACTTTATGTTGCCAAATACTGCCAATACTGTTTCATCGCCACTCAAGGTATCTATTTTAAAAGGTGCACTATGTAACATTTCTGGTGTAGGGTCTCCATGGAGATAATATTGCTTTGCATGGAGTTTTCACAATGGCATTTAACAATACAGCAATAAAAACACATGTTATAGAATAAATACAGCGAAGATACGTTTAATGCCATACTTTGGAACATTCCAGGCAAAGCAATCACATCTTTATGGGGACAAGCAGGTGAAGAAAAGTTACATAATGCACCTTTAAAAGAGAGAAAGTTGTGTAATTCTTGTACCTCTGTGCTCTGGGTGCGCTGTGAGCAGGTTAAGCAGGAGGAATGCTGATTTGCTGCAAAGTTTTTCATTTTCAGACTGCATGCCCCTCATCAGCACTGAGAAACCGTCCAGGGACAAAAACGCCTTCAGTCCTGCGTCCTGCTCCCGAACTAAACCTACACAAGGTTAAAAAATTAAAAAAACGTCAGTAAAAAATAGAAAGAAACAAAGATGTGAGTTGTTCTGGTGTTGTGGTGTGAGCATTCTAGAGTAGATCATAATTTAAAGCATCCACACTTGGGACTAACACTGGACTAGACCATGACTAGAACCAGAACCAGGACTAGAACAGGACCAAGCCAAGTCTACATCCAGACTAAGCCAGGAGCAAAGTAACATCCTAAAATTGATGTGAAGGACAGGTAAGAATACGATGATCGTGTTAAAGATTCCAAATGCAACTTTTTGGTTAATATTTCTGTAATTATTGCCAATTCCCATAAATTAAAAAAAAAAAACAGTTTAAGGATTCCTCTGTCCGCATAAATTAACTGAAGAAATTATTATCGACTGCAGACAGAGAATTAAGCAATTATCTGGTTCAATATTTGATAAGGGTTAGTAAAAAATACTCATTGAACTTATACCAGATGGTAAAATGAAATAAATTACATGGTGAAAATACAATAATTTAAATTCTTTGTATGATCTTTCTATGAAGAATTGACAATAAACTTTGAAATTGAACATGAACTTGTAACAAAGCCAGAATTTCTTTGTATAGGAATAGTACATCAGTATCTTATGTTTATTAAAAAAAACAACATGTATTTATTTTCATTGTAGCTTCAAAATGACTATTGGGATTGAGCTTTTATCTTAGAATCAAAGTTGAGTTCAAATTTTAGTATCATGGTGACAGCACTAATAGGATTTATAGATTTCTTTCAAATTTCTCAAGTTTTGATGAATTCTATAACATTAAAGCAATCCATTTTGCGTCTACTCACATGAGACAGCGTAGAGGGCTTTGACGCGGACAGTGGGGTTGGGGTCACAGTCGGTCATCTCTAACAGTCTGGGCAGTGTCCCGATGTCTAGGAGGTAGAGCTGCACCTGGGGCATGTTCTGTGAGCACGACGCCACCAGTTCAGCCGCTCTCCACCTCAGCCCGCCCTGCTCATGGCTCAGGTACCGGGACACGCACAACTCCAGCCCGCCCAGGGTCATCAAGTCTACGGTATGAGAAAAGAACAGTCAGTAAGCTTAACAACAAGTGGTTACCTGTCAGATTTAGCTATGAACTACATGTACTGCTTATAGGTTACAAACATCAAAAATTCTATAAGAGGCAAATACGCAAAATGACATTTAATATGGCATTTAGTGAAATCTGATCCGTTAAAAGCCCTCCTAGGGACTGGTGTTGCAAATTAGCTTTAGTTACAAACAATGTGATACCTGCATCAGATCCTACATGTTAATCTACGTTTGTTGATATCTCTCCTTATCAAATAAACAATAAATAATGAAATAAGAGTCTGATTGGATGAGTATAGTGTAATGACAGAGCTTGGGAAAAAAAACGCTGGCTCCTGCCTCATCATTCTACAATCTGAAAACAACCCATTAAGCACTCAAAGCAACAATTCATCACAACTGTGTCAACTGTGTCCTGTCGAAATAAGCTGCCCCGTTGAAATGAGCTACCAGCACCCTAAATTAACAGTGACATCTATTGATTCACGCTACCCCGTTGAAATAAGATACCTTACGTTTTTCAGTTTATAGTTGTGTAGATCCAATAAAGCTAACCTCCCCAGTTCTACAACATCTTTCTTTGGGTTAGAGACAGTAGGTTGCATGCTGTTTGCACACAGTGATCAAACTTTATACCTTAGTTATGTCAAATTTCAACTAATTTATATGAATAGGCGTAGGTAGTTCATTTCGACAATCGTATTATGCTATCGAATAGGGCTCCGGCTTCAGATAGCACATATCGACAGGCCAATTTAGCCGTTAAATAATGCTCCCACTGTAGAATCACCCTTGTTCACTCATTTATATGAATTTGAGTAGAGGTAACTCATTTCGACAGGCCTATATCTTCTTTCAAATAATGCATTCACTAGAGGCAGCATCCCTCACCTTTGTGATACCTTTGGGGACACTGAAGATGGGACAATTCTATGCAATTCCATTTTGATTATACAGTGCTTTTCTAAACAAAGTTACAGCGTTTTCAACACATGGAAACAAAATCAAAATCCGATGTAATGAAAATGATAACGATATAATATTAAACCCAAACTATTCAATCATCTAAAGTAGGTATTCGGCCAACATTTTTAGTAGACTACCTAGTACCTACCTCTAGCATTGTCAAGATTGTCACACAGCTCTGTCAGGGTTTCAAAGGCTGTTTCCCGGTCATCTTCCTCCTCCTCATCCTCCCTCTCCTGGGTGTTTGGTTCTTCAGCGCGTAAAAGTTCCAAGCATAGTTTCATCTGCTCCACCTCGTCCATTTGGCCTTTGCAGATGTCAGACAGCGCTTCCCTCAGCCATGCCTTCCTCTGAAACACAATAATACGGCTTTGATCACCTCATAGCTCCGTTTTTGTGTGTGATAAACGTGTTATTACAACTTACCTCCTCTGACATGGGCTCCAACGCGGTCGGCTCCGGTCCCTCCGCCGCAGAACCAGCTTCCACGGCAAGTTGCAGCACTCCTTGAAGGTTCTGTGGATATCTCCTACCTTGTCTTTCTCCAGCCATGTCTTTAATAATAAATATAACAACAAAAAGAGCATATAAACATTGGGAACTATCAGAGAAGCATAATTCCAAAACATAGAACAAAAGTGTCCGTGTAGTAATAAACAGATATTTAACACCAAAGCTCAAAACCGTAAACTTACTTTCAGATGGTAGTGTAGAAATCTAAAAGTCTTAAGTTGTCACTGGGTCTAGTTTGGCTTTATAAGAGTGTAAACCCGCCCCGTAAACAGCACACTTGAATGCGCTGGAACAGTCTGGAAAAGCGCATGAGTAGCTGCTATGGAAGCGGCCATACTTTACCGTAAAGCATAAAATAATAAACCATAACAACCTCTTAAAATTAGACACTATGTACCTTTTTATTGATGATTATGAGTCAGATATTCTCTAACAAATAGACTGAATTGATCAATGTTTTGTTTGTTGAGTGCAGGAAACTACTCATTATTCAGTAAATTATCTAGGCGAGATGTCAACCACATGTACGGTAAAGGAAATGACAACTCGCTCTGGACTCCAGAGAGTGCCAGTAAAAACAAAATGGTAAAATACAATTTTAAAAAAAGATCTTGAGTTTATCCAAATAGAAAATGAAACAAATATATAAAGCACAATTTGAGGAAACTCGCATGCATTGTTTTATAATGCCATTGTCTGAATACTTGTTTTAATCAAATTATATTTTATAATAACTGATGTACATTTTGAATAAATCTTATTTAATATTTTCATGTATTTGCCATAATTATGTCATGAGATGCGTTTCAGATTTGTAATTACTAAGGCATTAAATTACGTTTATCTATTGCATAAAACAACAGCATTGTGCGCGGGTATTTGAAACATAACTATCTTGTTTCTCTTTTCGTCTTTAGCTTTTCTAATCAACCAAGATGGCGGCGCTGGTGGGACTGCGTGCATGTTTCTCTGGTAAAACTATGAAATATTATTATCTATAAAATATTATGTGTATTTCTGACAGTTTTCAATTTAATCATGTTGCAATGCATAACGGGAAGTTAGCCTTTTATGTCTTTATTTACTCATAAGTAAAGTAGATGATGCTTCCTTCTGGGAGCAAGGTCACGTTACCACTGTATTAGCTAGAGTAGATGCGGATGAAACTGTATTCTGAATGAATAACTATCCTTTACTGGAAAAGAAAGACAAAACTCAGTCGTACTGCGTAACACAAACACAATGCAACGCTTGATAAAACAATCATTAGTATATATTCTGTCGTAATGTTTATATTAGTATTTGCTAACCCGACATGACCCCTTGAATGCAACATGATGTACTAAACTCTTGTGCATGTAAATGGTGTGAATGTTGTTTTACCAACCACCTGAAAGCTCTTTAAATCATCTCTGTACAGCACTTCAGCTTACTTCGCCAAGCCTTCTGCACAGCACTTACAGATTGGTGGGTATATTTGTCTGAACTATTAAATTCCTTACATGCTCTTACTTTATTTAGTCCCAAAATTAATAGAACTCACTCTGTTTTGCGTCCAGTGTGCAGTGCCTTTGAGCCGGCGGTCTTTTGCAGCTGAAGCCAAGAAAGTCTACACACGAGACAAGCCGCATGTCAACATTGGAACTATTGGACACGTTGATCACGGCAAAACCACTCTGACTGCTGCAATTACAAAAGGTACCTAACATGGAGATGAGGTTCGCAATTGTCCATGTCTTGAAATGTTGCTATATAACTACATGGTTATATGTTCTTTTTTTCAGTTCTTGCAGATGCTGGTGGTGCTAACTATAAAAAGTATGAGGATATTGATAATGCCCCAGAGGAGAAAGCCAGAGGAATCACCATCAATGCGTCTCATGTAGAATACACCACAGCCAACAGACATTATGCCCACACAGACTGCCCCGGACATGCAGATTATGTCAAGGTACTTCCTTTAGTTTTTTTTATTTCTCAGCTCGAGGACTAATAAAAGCATCGTTTTCATTTTAGATGTTTTTATTCCATTGAAAAACATTTTGAAAAATCATGACACCATACCCAAAGATTATTATTGTTAGTATAATGTGTGAGCTACTGTGTCCAAGTAATTTCCCTTGTGGATCAATACAGTTTGTCTAGGTCTACTGTAAGTGGGCTTGCATCTCCACAAACCTGACTCTTTGGCTCTATTAAGTTTTATGCCATACTGTTGATTATATATTAGGGATGCACCCATACGATATTGGTATCATATATCGGGGCCAATATTGAAAATTTTGATCAATCGTTTATCGGTTCAGTCCATATTAGTTCAGTTGATATCCTATTTTGGTGTCTAAATTTGTCTAATAAGACGACTTACTGGACAATGTTGGCCCAAACACCTCATGTAATATTTTTCAAAGTTGTTCTGTTACTTAAAATAACAGTTACAAAACAGCTGCCATATGCTGTATTTTTAAAGGACATAAATTATAGTTTTACTTTATTTTAGTCTCTGTCCTAGTATTGTTTGATATTGGCTATCAGCAGATACTAATGGGCAAAGTATTCCTATTATCTGTCTCACTGGATTTCCCCAAGAATGGTTTTAACTTTTCATGGAGTGGTTATGAAGGTGACAGAAAGTTGTTGTGTTGCTTCAATATATAAATCATAGTGAGTCCTTAATTCTCTAGTTTTTCCAAGGCCACTGTTTATTTTGTCACCTGTGCATGTTAACAAAGAGTTGGTAGTATGTATTTTATTTTAATAGTTTGCATTAAAAAAACAATGCATTTATTACTCTAATGCTATTTTAGTTTGTGTCTGATTAATGACTGATTTGTTAACAAGCACTAAGCTTTAGCTAGAGCTGTCCCAGTACAGTCCACTGACACTTTTTATCCCACCCCTGCTTCGAAATGTTGTGTTGTCACTTCTTCTGACATACAGCAAATGTGTTAATACCGTTTTATTATTAACCACTTCTTCTACCCTTCTCCCAGAACATGATCACGGGCACAGCTCAGATGGACGGCTGTATTCTGGTGGTGGCGGCTACAGATGGACAGATGCCGCAGACGCGTGAGCATCTCCTGCTGGCCCGGCAGATCGGCGTGGAGCACGTGGTGGTGTTCATAAACAAAGCGGACGCTGTGGAGGACAAGGAAATGCTGGAGTTGGTGGAGATCGAGATCCGAGAGCTGCTCACGGAGTTCGGATATGACGGAGAGAACACGCCTGTTGTGATTGGATCTGCCCTCTGTGCCCTGGAGGTAAATTCCCTATTGAGTCGGTGGTTATGACAGAGTTAATGCTTTTATCATGGTCATCTTTTGCTCCTCATAAACATAAATCTGTTATGGTTAAGTATAAGTTATAACATGGGCTGTTACTGGTTTAAAAGAACACTATCACAACTGAACCTGCCATTATGTACAAATAACCAGACACACAACTACTGAGCAGTGAATGTATGTAAAGGGATATACCGGACACATTTACATTTATGTTTACATGGCTAGGAAGAAATCAGACTACAGTAATCACATAACCCAAATAACAGATCTGATTTTTATTGCGTATTACATGCGAGAGAAATCTGATAGAGCAAAAACACCTGGTGACACGTGTCAGTTAAAGTGGAATTTTAGAATAACTGTTGTATTTGAACGACAAAGTACAATTAATTTAAAAATGTTTCTTTCAGTCATTAACACATTATTTTTCTTTTTTTGTCTTTGCCACAATTATGCCATTTATTGCATAATTTTCCTGGTCAGCATTTATTGTGAACAATAAGAAATTAGACTACTCGCATCAGATGTCACTGTTGGCATTTCAATAATCTGATAACTCCAGAATAGATATCAGATAATGATTTTTTTTGGTGTGCACATAAAAATAGCAAAGGTAATTTTAAAAGTTGTATCCAGTGTATCACCACTCTGTTTACAATAGCGACACTGCTCATTTATGATTTCGAAAACTGCAGCTCCCATTGTTGCCAGCAGAAGGCGCCAGACACCTAGTTCAAGTATTTTTCGTTGCAACAAAAAGGACCGGCTTTGGAACTTTTCATACATGCACAATAGATCATTTTAAGATGTACAACTGCGAGAAGAGTTTTAAAAGCATAATATCTTCCCTTGTAAATGTTTTTATTTTTAATGTGTTTTTATTTTATTCAAATATTTTTATAACATATGCAATTATACTCTTATGATTTTTTTTTTCTCAGAACAAGCAGCCTGAGCTGGGAGTAAACGCAATCATGAAACTCTTGGAGATTGTGGACTCCTATGTGCCTCTGCCTAAAAGAAAGCTGGACGAGCCCTTCCTTCTGCCTATCGAAGGGGTTTACTCTATTCCAGGTATATTTATTTTTCTTTTCACTTCTTAAAATGTGCATTGTATATATTTTTATGTTGTGAACTTTGCTGTAAACGTTGATGTCTTTCAGGAAGGGGGACAGTAGTATCGGGCACGATGGAGAAAGGAGTTATAAAGAAGGGAGACGAGTGCGAATTCGTAGGACACAACAAAGTCTTCAAGTCTGTGGTAACAGGTAACTCAACCACTAAGCCACATTTTAAACACATAAAATGAACTGTCACTTGTGTCCATCGCTGGGTTTAAGTAATAGAGATGGGTAGGCTCTTTTAAAGGTGCACTATGTAACTTTACTGAAGTAAGGTCAGCCACCTACTTGTCTCCATGGAGATGCCTTGCCTGGAATGATTCACAGTATAGGAATGAACTTCATGGAGACAAGCGGATGACACCACCAGGTAACGTTACAGATCAGACCACAGTAAGGATTCACAGGAATAGCAATAACATCACCATGGAGACAAGCAGGTGGCGGTCCCCACAAAAGTTTCATGGTGCAGCTTTAATGTTTGTATACCTAAATCATGGCCGATCACCCAGCAGCATGGATCATTTAAGACTTTTCATAAATGTAGCCTTGAATCTGAAAAAATACTTCTGACATTGGTGCTCTGCTGTTTTGTGCTTAGGTATTGAAATGTTCCACAAGTCTCTGGAGAGGGCCGAGGCTGGAGATAACTTGGGCGCCCTGGTGCGAGGCCTGAAGAGGGAGGACGTGAGGAGGGGGATGGTCATGTGTAAACCAGGCTCCATACTACCACACCGGAAAGTGAAGGCTCAGGTCAGTAAGCTCACTCGTATATACTAGAAAATAAACTCTTTTAAAATGTATAATCAAATACATTCTAAAAGTGAAGTGGAATATAATGCAGTTTCAAATGGAGACTGGCTATGAAAAATCAAGGTAGTTAAATAAAAAACTACAGGTGAGTAATATATATATTTTTAAATAGGTTTTTAGTAAAGACATTTAGCATTTTAGCTGAAAACACCATCCATCCTAGTTCAGTATCTATAATTTCACATATTTACCACAGATGCTAGTTTGTTACACTAAAATACAATATGGGGGCTGCAAAATTGAATTGCTACTAAAGTTAATTTATGTTTTATCATCATTAGCAATTATCTGATGTCAGTTAATTATTGTGAGTGTCTGATGATCTTCTTCATTTTGCCCCATTTCAAAATTTTGAAATGATTTTGAACATTTGGATGACTTTGAATTCCTTAACAGCTTCCAACAATACATGCTGACCACTGATTAAGTATGTGACTGTTGTTTTCCAGATCTATGTACTGAGTAAAGAAGAGGGTGGAAGACATAAGCCATTTGTAACCAACTTTATGCCCGTTATGTTCTCTCTGACCTGGGATATGGCCTGCCGGGTCACTCTGCCTGCAGAGAAGGTGAGTGGGCTACTACTGTTTTACTCTTTTATATTCTACAACTTGTCCACAAGTGTGGGCCTTGTGAGCTCCACATAATCTGAAACAAAGCTGGTTTAACAAGTCCAACTTAGTACTTGTGATCAGATGGCTTTGGTATTTAAACGCTGCCAACTCAAAATCTCGTAACACTTCAGTGCCTAACTGGTAATAAAAGGCACATTCATCTTTGTTAGTATTTAGTATGGCTCCCTAAACTCAAAGCTGCACTATGTTTTTTTTTTCTGGTGGAGGATGCACCACCTCCTTGTCTCTATGGAGATGTTATTCCTACACCTAGAGTCTTCCACAGACCTTATCTGTAACCTTGTGTCGTCTCTGAGCCTCATCTGTTTGCATGGTGATAGATTCACTGTGGAACAATCTGTGCAAGGCAATAACTTCTCTATGGACATAAAGTGAAAGACCATTTGACAGAAAAGTTGTATAGTGCACTCAAATATAATTTGTATTCTATTAACAATGTAATATAACTGCATTTAAAATAAATAAAATAATAAATAATAAAATAAAACTGCATTTATGCTCAATTAACCAACGCTTAGCCGTTGTCTAACCTTTGACATAGTCATGGTATAAGTATCTTTATTATTTAGTTGTTTAGTTTAGTTTATTTTGAGCATAAACTAAATTTGTACAGCACTGTAAGGATGCACTGTTCAATCCCTGAAAATTGGCTGGATTGAGTATCAGTTCTATGATATTGGTTACTGGCAAATGCTGGCGAAGAATGTTTCATATTGTTTGAACTTTAATTTATACAAACTTGTTCAATACATACGGGATAAATAACACTGATACATTTTGTTGTAAGTCAACGGTGTTTTGATGGAAAAATGACTTTTTCAGTCCCCACAATTGTATTGTTTAATATTGGGTATTGGCAGATACAAAAAGCATCCCTATATCTGAACTGAAAAAGAGGAGTGGAATGACGCAAATGAAAGAATGAAGTATTGTGATGTTTGGACGCAGGGGCATAATATGGTAGACATGATAGTGTTATAAATACTAGTTGTAATAGTAAAAGTACTGCACTCTGTCAATACCTCTTAGTAAAAAGCATTTGGCGTGTTACGTTTGTAGGAGATGGTGATGCCCGGGGAGGACACACAGCTGACCCTCACCCTGCGACAGCCCATGGTCCTGGAGAAAGGCCAGAGGTTCACCCTGAGGGACGGCAACAGGACCATCGGCACAGGCCTGGTCACAGACATCCTCCAGGCGACCGAAGAGGATGACGTCAACTGGGGTTGAGACTAGAGACTTGAGGGGGAGGTGAAGGGCTCGGATGGATGGGTGGGAACCGCCTGTGTCTGGTCAAATGATGCAATGCTGCTTTCAAGTGCAGATGGTAATTTTTATGTATGAATTATCAACACGCAGAAGCTCGTAAAAAGCCCGTGAAGCTAGTTTATGTTATATTTCTTTGATGAAAATAAGGAGTGCCGTTGTTGTTAAAGCTGCCATCTGTAATTAGACTGGCCGACCCACCCTGTTGTATTCTCAATTATCACCACTAGATGCTACCTATGTTACTGCTGTCTAATAGTGTGCCAGCTTTGCCTTGACAGAAGAAAACCAGGGCATAGGGAATAGCTTTTACATCGCCATCTACAGGTGAAAGAAAATCTAATACATTTGCAGATGGTAGCTTTAATGGAAAACATTAGATTACGTTTAAATTAAAATATGAGATCAGATCCGGAGTTGTGATTATATGAGATCAGACAATATTTGGCAATGTTAGCCACTAGTAAAAGCAACACGGCATCGTGCAGACAAGGTCCAGCATTGAATTAAACTAAACTACCATACAAATTATCCGAAATGCACTTGAAAGCAGCATAATGGTGATATACTGTATGAATGCGTCAACAGTAAGAATTCAAAGCAAAACACTTCATGCAACAAACAAATCTGGCTTTGGCTTTCTGTCAAAATACCACATCAACTTAGTCATTTGTGTAATAAAATGTATTTAATAATACCAGTGGGTTTGTTTCTATTGTTGGTCAGATGCATGTGAAATAGAGTGGGTTCCATTCAGTATTCTCAGTCTTTTCTTCACCACTAGAGGGCGTCAGAAGCGCTGCTGTTGAGCTAATTTAGATTAACTGTGAGGTCCGGATTGCCAGACAAATGGAGACAAATGAACTTCTTTTCTTGAGGGAAGCGGAAATTACAGTGGAGAAGTTGTCGCTCTATGGTCGGCATTAGTTTTCTGTGATAAAATCAGATGGTATCTACAAACTGGCATCTCGAGCCAACTCGTGATCTGTTCAGCCTCGTAAATAAGATTATTATATTTTTGAGACACTCAGAGACTAACTGAGAACATCAAATAGTGTAAATTTTGGAAAAACATATATTTCTAGAATGTTTGAGTCGGAGAGAAAGAAATCATGTTCTAATTTAGCTGTTTTAATATCCATGAGGTCCATATCCATTGCAGAGATGTCTAAAGGAAAAAATATCTTGAATGCAGAAGACACATTTCTTGAGGAGGAGCTGCCACCTGTTTGTCTCCATGACGATAGTATCACTTTGCCTGGAATCTTCCACAGTAGGGCATTAAACATGAACAAATCTGTCACCATGGGGACAAGCAGGTGGTGCTGCTAGGCCAAGTTACAGGTCAGATCTGTGGAGAGGCGACCCCGCTTACAGTAAGAAAGGATGTTTAATGTTCTAGTGTGGAACATTCCCAACAAAGCCATAACATGGGGTACAAGAAGGTGGCAGATCCTTTATGGAAATGCAGTATTCATTTTAGTTTGTTTTTTAAATGTCTTATTTTATTTTTTACAGTAAATATAAATAAGCCGCTGGATGTGTCAAAATTTACATCATTCAGTCTAGTAAGCAGTCTGTGGAAAAAAGTTGAAGAAAGTACGAAAAACACATAAAATAGTGCTGAGTTGTAAAACGAAATACCTCTACCTATGTCATCAACTTCCATCTAAAATACAGAGACAATTTATGCATAAGGATCATATTTTTCTGGCAGTTTAAACATGAATTTAACAAAATAAAAGCATGGTTTTCATTTATGTTATAAATTTAGCCCTTTCATCCTGGTTGCTAGGTAACAGTTATGAAATTACCTCTACATATGTCATATCTGCTGCCCGTGTTCAGCCAAGAAGTGAAATTATAACCATCACCTAAATTCAAAAGCAATAAAAACTGGGCAAGAGAATTAGGCATATGTTGAATGTTTAAATAATAGTATAAAACTTACATTTTAAATATAATAGTATAATAATAGTGAAATAGTAGTAGAACCTGTCACTTTGCACTTTAATCTTATTTATCTCTATTGCTGTAATCTATGTTCTGTTGTAGACCTAATTTCAGTCTCGGTGGTTCCTCACAGGAGCTGCCCGTCTGCTTCTTGCTGTAGGTATTTGTGAGCGAGGCGTCCGGGGGAAATCCAATCAGCCTGTTGGTGTAATCAAATCCTGTCCGTCTGCCTGATCTGAGAGCGGAGCACCCAGAAGCCCTGAGTGATGTGCTCAGCTGGACCGCCGTGCCCCCACAAGTACGCGAACATGTAGTAAACACTAGTATCCCACTCTCCATAGCCCTCTGCAAGAACATTTGATAGTGTTTGTATAGAGCAGTGGAAACTTAAACAGGTGAGGCGTGTTATGAATGAACAGCACAAACGGGATTCAAAAAGTAGTTATCTATTTTGTCTAAATGGTTGCTTTTAAATCTGCTGATGATGTACTTCACCTGAATGGCAAAGGGACTCTACAGTAGTGAATAAAAGTACGCTCAGAAAGATACCTTCTCTCAGTCAGAACTACAGTAAATACTCTGTTAGAGAGACTTTGAGTTACCATTCACATTTCATATCGTCTTACAGTAACCACATACGCCTAGAAGACCCCAGCAGCATCCTGGATTTTCCAAGAGTCTCTGATCCTTTTTGCTTATGGAAGATGAAGCCTTACCCAAAGTACTAAGAATTTTTGAAGTAAAAGCCACAGTATGTAACTTTCTGGATGTGGCAAGTCACCTACCTTATAGCCAAGGACACATTTCCATGAACACAAGCACGAGGAACACTCCAGGTCAAATAAGAGTCAGGTTTGTGGAGATGCAACCCCGGTTATATACAGGTTTTTCAGTGCAATCAATGTAACCAAAATTAAAGTTTTTTTATTTTATTTTTGGCTAAAAAGTGACATAGTGTGGCTTTAAAAGAATGGAAGCCACATCACATGCTGATGTTGTTTCTAACATGATGTAGCAGTTATTCAGCGAGGTGTACGCAGCTGTAATCAAAGTAAAGTGCACAGCCCACTTGTCCCTCCTCCTCCAGTGCACAGCAGGTGGGAGGCATCCTTGTTTACACAGTTCATGTAAGAGCACTCAATAAGTGGAGCAGCACAACTTTCCTCAACTTAAACTACCACCAATGATAAATGAAATGATCCACTCACTGTATGTTCATTTTTACAACAGTGTCACTTAATATGTACAGTAATATTCTGGACCTTGACAATAAGCCCAAGGAAGACAGAGCTGGCCCTGTGGCGCCTGTTCACCATAAGCCTGTCACAATAAATACTATATTGAGTTATCGTTAAAAACATATTAGATGGAACAATCATTTTAGTGAGAACTTTTGTTTTTTTCTGTTCTATGATCAGATTTGAGCTGTAGAAGGTTGAATAAGTTACTTCTGTGACTCATTACAGATGTAAGCTCAGGTTCAAGGAAGCTTCATTTTGCTATGTCTCTATTGCAGCTCATGGTTCTGTAACAATATTGTACATTTAGAATAGTTTTGTTGTTGAAATCTGCTCTTGGGTTACTGTGTCAGTGGCATAAATTAGTTTCAGTATTATTATTATTATTTATCATCTATATTCATCAGTATATCATATTTCAGAATTGATCGTGACAGACCTGTAGTTGACCACTTTTCTAGACAGTGGATATTTAAATAATAAAAAATACTGGTCATTTTCTGAGGCTAGTTTTATTTATTTTATTTATTTATTTTTGTGAAGTTTATAATTTAACTTCCTGGTTGCACATACGTCTACCATATATGGCACACGCAGAGGTAATTCCTTAACTGTTACCTAGCAACCATAATGTAAACAAGGGCGAAATTGTTTTGATTGGACCAATAAAAATAAATGAACACTTTTATTTTTGTAAATGAGTGTCCAAATTGTCAAAAAAATGCCTTTCTTGCGTGTTAATTGTCTTGTTAATTGTTTTGTACTTTTCATCTCTACTTTTTTCAACAAACTGCCACTTAAAGGATCTGTTTTACACTATTTTCTGATGTATGCGATAATGTTGTGTCCTCATCACAAACATACCTGGAGTTATATTTTAGGCTATATTTAGGCTATTTAGAGTTCTTCTCCCAACTGAAAACACTCTCTTCCACCTTGTGATGTCATGTTGTAATACAGGAAGAGCTCCACTGTGTTTTTAATCCCAGGAATTATTCATTTTTATGTTTTTTTTTTTCTTTTTTTTTTAAAACAAGGACAAGTGCAAAGAAAACATTAATCTCAGAGAGTAAAGATGCTCTGTGTCAGATTTAGCTACAAACTACTTTCCATCTGCAGTCCTTGGGCAGACAAAATACATTAAAGATTGTTTACATTAGACCAACTCTAACAACAACAACAACAACAACAACAACAACAAATTGCCTATTTCTCCTAAACAAAAGGTAAAATGTAGCTGTTAACTTGAAAACTTCGTGACATCACAAGGTGGAACAGAGCATTTTGAGCTGTGGAGACAGAGACAGACCAGTATTAGAGGATTATTCAGCCATGTGTGAATGAAACAAAACACAACTCCAGGTGTGTTTTTATGAGGTAACAACATTATAACATGGCTTAAAGCTCACAAGAGTCAATTTTATGTAGTATAGGACCTTTAACTGATGTACTATCACACCAAACTACCGTAAGCAATTAGAAAAGCAGTGTCAAGCACATGTGCCACGGGAATGAACAGACTTGCAGAATTAGATAGTACTATGACAAAAGTTACTGAAAAAAGGCATAATTTCAGCCTACTCAGTGACCTTATCGTTATCTTACACAGTATTACCCTACTGACTTTGTTTATTGAGCTACAAGAGATGTACTCCATACCATCACCAAAATACATATTGTTGACAGACTGGCTTTAGCCTGTTTTGTGCGACGTGTGTCCCCTCCAGTGTTCAAGGTGACCGGGTGCTCACATCCAGTGGTCCTGCCAGGCATGCTCTCTCGTGTTAGAAATTCCCCCTGGGTTACATAAGAGTGAAAGGAGAAACCTCTGACCCCTCACTGAGCCCACCAAATCTCTGCCATATATTATCAACCAAAGAAGGTCTATACTGCAAAAAAGTCTGAGTGGTGAGTGACAGATTCCTGAGCCCAGCAGTTTGCCGAATGTCTCCCCACCCTTCACCCCATTTCCATGCTACACTAAAGCCTTGGTCGTCAAATATGTTGGATTAGTGTGAAATACTCAAGTGACTCAAGGTAAAATAATGTTTCTTCATCACAAACATACCTGGAGTTGTGTTTTGTTTCATTCACATGTTTAACACAAAAATCCTGCTGCATATTTAGGCTGAGTTCTTCTCTCAAACAGAAAACACTCTCTTCCAGCTTGTGTTGTCATGTGGCAATACAGGAAGTACTCCAGTGTATTTTTAAACTCCACACACCTTCGCTAGAATCATTTGGATGATTTCAGCCCTGGAATTGTCAATCTCTACTGAACTAAAGGTAAAAGGAGCTGTTGACTTGAAAACTACCGTTTCATGACATCACAACTCCGGGTATGTTTTTGAGGAGGTAACAACGTTCTAACATGGCTAAAAGTTTATAAGAATCATTTTTGTGTAATACGTTAGAGGTGCATTGCGGAACTTTTCTGGTGGAGGGTCCGTCACCTGCTTGTTTTCATGGAGATGTTATTGCTAGAGATTAAACCTATCTATCTCAAGGGAGACAACTATAAGCTACATTATAGGTCAGATCTGTGGAGAATTGTCCCTATCCACAAAGCTAATTAGTGTATTTTTGAGCAATAGAAACACCCATAATGAATAAATGCCAAATTGATATGTTTAATGTCATACCATGGAACATTTCCAGGCAGAGTAATAACATCTCCATGGAAACAAGCTGCACAGTGCACCTTTAAGTCAAGATTCTGTTTTTGTTTTGTTGCAGTGTGCACCTCCTGCCACAATTCGTGATCACCCCAGTAGTTTTTAGTTTAGCTTAAGACCTGTGTCATATAAGCACCAAACAATCCCACTGCTTAACACCTTTATGAATATGCACCACAAAAGAACTGCGGATTACACTTTGGTCTGATATATTTTATTGTGGTCGTCAACTCCGCCTGTCACTTTGTAAATCATTTTCTCACAATGTGCACGATCGAGAACTTAAAGAGAGTAGAGATTGCTTCAAATGCGCTCGGTGGAAGACGAGAGGTCAAAGTTCGAGTGCAGATGCTATTAAGAGTCCATCTAGTCCAAAATGGCTTATGATTACATTGTTGGTGAAGTGCCTAACTGCTAGCCGGTCCGAAAAGGTCGCTGGACCAGAATAAATAAATAAACCCGCCCTCATTCGTATGTACAAGATGAGAATGGTTATCTGACTAATACAGGAACTATTGTGGAAGCACTATCTGTTTCTTCCCCGCGCGCCTAGGTCCATTTATTCAGCGCATGTCAGCAGGATATAAAAATACAAAATGTGTCCTTGCTTTTGCTGAGAAGGCAGTCAGGTGTAGGAGGTAACCCAAATGGAGGCTGGAGTTTGATGAAACGTGGTGCTGAAGCTAATTTGTCTCGCTGGTAACAACTGAAAGTGTACATGTTCTGGCCCAATAGTTTTTATCAGTGCACCTGTGCTAGCTCAGGGTCGGTTCTAGCTTCGTAAGGGCCCTATGTCAAACGCTGTAGGTGGAGCTGATATACCAAACCATCAAGGACAATTCTGGAGTAAAAAAATAAACAGACAGTTTAGTTCTGCTTTGTATTCCATAGGATCAGGATTGTGTGAATCTTCAGTTGGCCTAATGTTAAAGGTCCAATATTACGCATAATTGACTCTTGTGAGCTTTAAGCCACGTTGTAATGTTGTTGCCTCGTCAAAAACATACCCGAGGTTGTGTTTTGTTTCATTCACACATGTTTGAGTAATGCTTTATTATTAGTCAGCCTACAACTCCAAAGCTCAAAATGCTGTGTTCCACCTTGTGATGTCATGAGGCGGTATTTTTCAAGTTAACAGCTACATTTTATCTTTTGTTTAATAGAGATTGACATTTCCAGGGCTGGAATTATCCAAATGATTCGAGTGAAGGTGCATGGAGTTTAAAAACACAGCAGAGCACTTCCTGTATTACCGCATGACATCACAAGGTGGAACAGAGTGTTTTCCATTTAAGAGAAGAACTCCTAAGAGGAAGCCTAAATATGCAGGGTGTGTGAATGAAACAAAACACGGCTGCAGATATGTTTTTGAAGAGGAAACAATATCATAACATAGACCAGACAATAGCGTAATATAGCCCCTTTAAAGTAACACTGTGTAACTTTCTGCATTATTCCATGGAAATAGAAACCATACTTCGGAACATTTTCCATGGGCATGTATAGGCGTGTATATACATTTTATGCCATACTGTGGAATATTATAGCCAAAGCCTCCTACAGGTTTGCCAAGATGCAGTAAGGACGCAAAGACATCCAAAATTTAAAAAAAAAAAAAAAAAAGGCTTTTATTTTAGTATATTTTTTGGCTAAAAGTTACACAGTGAGGCTTTAAATTAATGGAGATTTTAAGATGCTAATTACTAAACTTAGCATTCATTCAAAAGTATTCTGACACTATAGCGTGATAAATAGCAGTAGTAGTTCCATAGCTTTTTTCTATTGCTTTTGCCAATCAATCTGACAGTGATGTAAAGTTTTTCACATTCGACCCTAAGCTCTATATGTAATCCTTCTTTAAGGTTAGATTATCCCAGCAGACATTTGCAAAACTCAGCTGCTGTTCAGATGAGGTAAACATTGCTTGTGCCCTTCTTGAGGATGTGGGCCCCACATGTGCTTAGTTTTGTCTATAGTTCTGGCTCTGCTTAATAGACTTGTTGACTGTTAAGTATTGTTTATAAGTAGAAAACAAGAACATAAGTCCCTATTAGTTAAGTATTATTCCCATATATTTTTAAATATGGTGAACTCTTGAGTCGTTTTCGCAGAGGATCCATTAACTTAGTCTGCCTCTGTGTTAATCTTCTGAAATATGACAAACATAAGTGCCATTTTAAGAGAAAAAAATAGCTATTTCTGCAATAACATGAGATGCTTTTTCATTTTTGCAAACTCTAAGAAAATAATTGCTGACATTTCAGATGGTCATGAATGCAGTTTTGTTTTTGGTGCGCAACTCTAGCTATGATGGATTGGGAACAGACTTAGCAGCAGCATACAGACTATGCTCAGACAATGAAATAATACTGACAGGTTAAGATTAAACTTATGTAAAGTTCACATCATAGTACATCTTAGTTGTCATTTGTTGCCAGAAAGTAGAACTTTTGACATCATAAAATGTGTTTTTGATTTAAATGCCATCCATCCATGAAAATCCTCATTGATCAACTGTTTCCTTGGTAAAATATTATCAGCCAAAATCATCTTAGGTATTTGCAAAAAATATTCTGCATTTTGATTTTGTTGATTTTTCAAATGACCAAACAATAGTTACCCTGTATCTTTTCATATACTTGAGGAAAGCAAAAAGTTTCATATCAAAATCCAAAGAGTATTTCAAAAATACCCTTGGCTGGTCATGATCTGGCTCCTCGTGCCACTGCACTGACAGTCACTGGGCCTGTTTGTCGTCTCCACACATGGAGCAGAGAAAAGGACTGTCTCAGATCTCAGACTCTCTGCGAGAAGAAGCCTGGTCACTGCCCGTAGCAGAGAGTCCAGACAGACGCTTCTGTTGCCCTCTGTGCTCCTCTGCCTCCTCCTCCTCATCACGGCTGATGAAGGCCAGCTCGTTCTCATAACAGAAGGAGTTAGCCCCAGATGTGGGCAACTTCCTCTCCTCTATGTCCTTGGCACTGCATCTGGGTGTGGACGGTACTTCAAATGTTTTGTGAAAATAAGAGTAGTCTATCCTATACTGATTCTTCTCCTCAAAGACCACTGGTTCAAAGCGGTGCCCCCACAGGATCTCCGAGGGCAGGTAGGAACTCCGTGCCTGGGTGGTCATCGCTGTGGCCTCCACCAGCCCCTCCAGGATGATGACGATCTCGAAGTCTGCTGTCTCCAGGTCTTGTTTGCTGATACCAAACAGAGGGCTCTCATCATCTATCTCATGGATGACTGTGAGGGGAGCGACCAGGAACAGGCGGTCCGTGCCTTTGTCGTAGCCCACATTCATGTCCAGCTGGTCCAGAGGGATGTACTCTCCCTCCTCCGTGTACCGAGGCTTCACCAGCTGGGCCCGCACATGAGCCTCCACTATGTGGCTCTTCCTCAGGTTGGCCACTCGGAACATGAGGCACAACTTTCCATCACGCATGGCAATGACTGCGTTCTGACTGAACAAGAGCGTTTCAGCACGTTTCTTAGGCCGCGCCATTTTGGCCATGATGGCCCCGATCATGAAGGCGTCGATAATGCAGCCCATAATGGACTGAAAGACCACCATGAATACAGCAGCAGGGCACTCCTCTGTCACACAGCGCGCTCCGTAACCGATAGTCGTCTGCGTCTCGATGGAAAACAGAAACGCTGCCACAAAGGACCTCACTAGTGTCACACAGGGAACAAAGTTCTCATCATTGTTTTCCATGTCCCCATGCAATGTGCCAATGACCCAGTACCCCAAACCAAACAACAGCCAGGAGACCACGAAGGCCAGGCTGAAGAGAAGGAACATGAACCTCCATCGTATGTCCACACAGGTGGTGAAAATGTCTGACAGGTACCTCGTGGACAGCTCATCCATGTTGGAGAACTGGATGTTACACTGTCCGCTCTTACTGACGAAGCGCGTGTGGTATCTCCGTCGTGTGTGGATTTTGCCATTACCAAAAGTGCCAACAGCAGGCATGGTACTGAGTCTGAAACTCTCGTCTTCACAAGACACAAAGCTGTGGTGGTTGGACCTCTCCACACTCATCCCTCTGTGGGCTGTGATCCACCTGCTTCATGAAACAGTGTCCAGACACACGGGTCACAGGACCTCAGGGTGCAGAGCAGGGGGCAGGGGTGCACATGGAGGAAGTATCTGTGAATTAGAAACATAGCAAATATTATTGTTGTAGACATCAGTATAAAATCAAGAGTTAGATGACAAAAAGACTAAACAAATATCTTTACCATATATAATAAAACTATCTAATAATTAAGGATGAGGACTGGAAAATGATGCTTTGGGAGGGATGTAAAACAACAAACAGCCCAGAAAATTAAAATCAGATTTTTTTCTGACTCCTTTTGTTTTATCTAAATTTGGAATAAATGTTGGGGGGGCTGTGGTCTAGCGGGGGATCATTCTCATATATTCTGGGACTGCCCTAAACTGGCAATGTTTTGGAAAGATGTGCAATGTGAAACTGAAAACTGTTTAGGTATCCAAATTGTATTAGAGCTGTCCTTTGTGCTGTTGGGAATTTTTCCAAAAAATGTTAGATCAAATAGAAATTTTCACTTGTTGAAAATATTCACTCTTAATTGACAAAAAAATGCTATTGGCCTCCTGGCTCCGGCTGCTGCTCCCCACAATCACTCACTGTGGAAAAGTAACTATATAAGCATTTTTTGTGTGAGTTTATGGGCAACATTATGAATAATAAATGAGAAGATTAGAGAAGACAATGTTTATGACTGTATTTGCACTGTAATTTTATTTTAAGTCATTTTATTTTGTGGCTTGCACCAAAGTTTCTTAATAAAAACAAGTAAAGAAAAAAACAACAACTAACATCTCATTTCCATGTGGCTCATGTTGCGCACTATAACCTCATAACCCTAAATAACCCAGGGACACAGCTAGTTATGAAGATAATTCTGACACAGACAGACTGTTTCCCTTAACATTAATTGTGTTTTCAGACACTCGTGGTGCATACAATACATGTTTGTGTGGTAAACACAGCACAGAAATAGCCTACTAATCCAATGTCCTGCCATTTTATGTGACGTATGTTCTGTTTCTCTACTGGCAGATGATTACAGCCCCTGGAGTACTGCTGATTCCCCTAAGGCTGTCATCCAAAATATATGTCCCATAAACAGGACATCGTAAAAACAGAGATGCAGTCACTTTACCCATATGGACCAATGGACTTTATTCTGAACATTAGGTTCAAATATGTTGTACAGAAATATTCACTCACAGTTTACCATAATGATTAAAGAGTGATAGAGAGAGAGAGAAACTTTATTGATCCTGGGGGAAATTCAAGAAATTATATATTATTTTATATTTATATAGATTATATAGACAATAACTTTGTTACCACTTTGTTCAAAATTTATCTCAATACATTTTAACTCTATGGAATACATAGCCAATATATATATTATTTTAGTATACATATGTATCCAACTAATGCATTTCAAAGATTTTATATATTTTCATATTTTTTCTTATCTCACTAAACTAAAAACATTTAAAGTTTGAACCATAGATTAAGCTTAACCTACTTCAGTGCCTACAAAAGAGCTTCAATTATGGAGTAATGGATGTTACTGAGCACAGAGGACTGTGACAGCATAATTATGGACCTATCATTATAACGCATCATACATTTGCCATATACGCAGTGAGTGACATGTATTTGAAAAACCTGTGCAGTACTTCCACAGTTACACCAAGTGGGATCTAAACGCTAAAGCCCGTAAACGAGCCCTCTCTGTGGGCTGAGCAGACGCAGATGTCCTTACACTGGGCATGTGCTCCCCTCAAAAGAACAGGTGCAGCGTGTTCTGTAGATTTATTTAAATCTGAAGCGTGAACTTTAAAGATTTCAGAATGTAAACCTGCCATTGATAAAACAGGACCCATAATCTCCCTGACTAAAAGGGCTTGTGCGTGTGTCTTTTTAAAACTAGCAGTTCCTCAAAGCTCAGTTGCTAGGAGCCAGGATGTTGAGGATATTAATATCTAGTAGTCTGGAGTGCCACGCTTTGCCTGCTGGGCTGTGAGCTTAACACTTATTGTTAGCAGTCAGGCTTGTAACACCAATGATTATCTAAAATTACAATATAATAAAAATATATAAATTGGCTAACCTTGTGCGCAGATGGTTTAGTCAGTGATGGCTCCACTTGTTGTCGTCTTCCAGAAGTCTCTTGCTGCGTTCTTGCATGGTTCTTGAGGTTCTAGTTTTACACAGAGCAGCTGCAAACTCCACCAACAAAAACGTACTGTCATATCGTATCTTAAAAGCGTCGGTGGCAGATAGAACTCATCTCAATCATTCAAGACTGACTCTCCAGATTGGAACTTGTACTTAGCAAAAGTTACATGGTCTAAAAATGTAGCATAGAGTCCACAAAAATGGTCCAAAAAAAGATGCATGCCGTTTTCTTGGGTTGTCAGTCTTGTCCTGTCTGACACATTGAGAATATGTGCCATCTGATCTATCTGCGGTGCTGATCCCACTCAGTATCCCACATCCAGTGCACCCGCGCTCGCAGCTCTCCCCCTCTCCCTCCCTCGCGCTGTGTCACTGTAGATAGCTGGCATTTGCAAACTACGAAACATGTCCTCAAACAAGTGTTGCACCATGAGGGTCAGCAGTTGTGCTCTGTACTGTAGTGGGGAGTGCATGTACAGTAGGCTCTGAAGGAGTGGGGCTGTGCACAAAATTGTATTTTGACAATCCTCCTGAAAAATATTGTGATGTGGCTGTAAATTATTCAAATCTATTACGTGATTTAGCTCACACTGCACAACACTCCCAGAAACAATAGAAAGAACACCAAAAATGTTCTCAACGTGACTTTGTTTGTATAAATTCAGCTGTAACACATTCTGTAAGATACAATGTTTTGAGCTCAGTTTGGTTATTGTTTGATTTTGTGTGTCTCATAATCCCTGAAAGGCAAAGAACCTTGAATAGTTCATGGCTCCAAACAAATAAACAAACAGTTAAATGTCCTTTAACTTAACTTGATAAAATGCAGTTTTACACAAAATATACGACTGTTGCTGGTAAAAAGTGTATGGGCTGGACTGAAGAAGATTAAAACTATATATAGTTTGTAGAAGCAATTTGAAATGATAACATCCAGTGAAGGTGTTTGGATTAACACATAGTTGCTTCCAAAGAAAACCTCATGACATCAGTGGGTGGAACCAAGTGTTGAGAGAGCTCAAGAAGAAAAGAAACTAAAAAAGCCACGTTAACATAATTTGGGTCTTATTTCAGATAATAGATTATAGACAGGCATGTTTGTTCGACAGTTGTGCTCGTCTCAGGTGGGTATGATCTCTTCTGAGAGTCTAAGTCTCTGGAGCATCTAATCCCACAGCATCTAATCATTGCTGTTTGCAGATTATGTCCTGATAGTTTCATCTAATTGGGATCTGTAACATGCAAGAGTTTGTCACTACGTCTAAAGCAACAGGTGAGCTCCTGCCCTAAGATGAGGAATTTAAGTATGTCGGGGTCTTGTCCACAAGTGAAGGATGGAGCGTGAGACTGAAAGGCTGGCAGAGCTTCTAAAGTAATGCTGCTTCTGTATTAGATTACATGATGGAAGATGGGACTGTCCACTCTGAAATTCTAAACAGCACAAGGGATTGGAGATGAAATAATTTTGTAGTATTTTCAATTTTAACCTTTCAACAAGCAAAAGTAAAAATGGACTATGTGTTTTATTCTATAATAAAGCCTGTTTAACAGTGTATAGAATATGCATATGCATTACATATTATATCACTGTAATAATAAAAGCATTACTTAAAGTAAGTCAATGCAAAATGCTCTCAGACAGCTGTCTCAAATGCAATGTGCACATGTGTCATTTCGTCAAATGTCATGTTGGGAGCGTTTGTGTGCGCCTCCTGGCTCTGTGTTTTGTAGAACTGGGTGTAGACCCTGGATTGTTCCTCCGGTGTGGGGACTCTAAATAGGTCATGGGTTGACTTTTGGAGACGGCAAGCCAGATGTGGAGCGTGCTATGTGGACAGAGATAGCACAGTCGATAGCTGATCCCAGGCAGTTATTTAAAGGCTTTTCACTGTGGATGGCGCCACAAATTGGGCCAGCAAGACCACATTTGGGACAGAGATTGCATTAGGGGCCATGAGCACAAAGTTTGAATTATAACTTTAAAGTGTTTTAAATACACTTGGGTACAGGTGACATACTGTATTGTACTATATCAGAATTATTAATCAGTTAGTTTCAATGAATTGTCTATCTTGTTTCAGTCCTGTTCATTTTGTCCATTACAGTATGCTATGGTCCCCAACTACAGGTGAGTAATCTCCAGTGGATTGCATGATTTCGTTTTTTTGTTTTTTTTTTGTCCTTGGTGGTTGGTCTGAGCCACGTGAGAGGCACACATGATGACGCTGATTCCTATATATGAAGCAGCAGCCTTTCTCCTTACTTTGTGTTTGCTGTGAGCATAATTGATCTTCGCATGTTAAAATGGGGCACTTCTTTTTACAGCCTGAGCAGGTGCACCAGTATTCTGGTGTTTCTAGCAGAGATCCATCATCAGAGGTGCAATGTTTGTGGGCCGACTTGGCTCGCAGGTGCACACTACAAATACGTTTTTACTGCACTGTGTATTTAGCTTTGGTCTTGGTGTGTGGTCAAATTTAAAGGAGGAGAGATGTCATGCCAGGCCTATGGTTTTGAACTTTTGACCGTGGGATCATGTTGTTTGTGCATAGAATACATACAGGGAATATTATTTTTGCTTTCATCTTTTTACATAACCAAATGAAACCAGAAGTTCTCATGCCACACATTCTCAAGTCACACATTAGGGCTACAACTTGCAAGCTTGGGGCCCATATTACACTATTTTCTAATCTCTCTTATAATGTTTTTTCCTCATCACAAACATATCTGGAGTCGTGTTTTGTTGTCATGTTTAACACACAACACCTGCACATTTAGGCTCTAAATGAGTTCTTCTTTCAAACACAAGACACTCCATTCCACCTTGTGATGTCACACACAGACCTTCACTAGAATCATTTGGATAATTTCAGTCCTGGAATTAGTGATTTCTACTAAACAAATGGTAAAGTTAGCTGTTAACTTGAAAACTACCACTACATGGCATCACAAGGTGGAGTATTTTGAGTTTTTGAGGAGGTAACAATGTTCTTTGTTTTGCTTTGTTTGCTTTAATAGCAAATGGATGAAAGTTTAATAGAGATTGCAGTTACAAGGATTGCAATCAGTGGATTTCACAGGCTGAAATGTAACACATCCACTGCAAACAACAAAATATCAAGACAAGTAGGTCTACATGTTCAAAAAGAGCCATATTTTTCCATATATTACAATATCTCAAGTTACAGCAGGCCTACATATACGAAAACGCGTAATTAGAAAGTATGAAAGATTTGACCCACTTTAAATCAATAAAAGAAATGTCTTACCTGGAAGACGGTCCATCTTTTGATTGATTGGCGGATCCATGCGCCAAACCCACGCACATGGCAGAATGCTTAGCTCGTCTGTGTAGTTAACCTGTTGTTAAGAAAGTAACCTGCCCAGGCTGTCATATGCCAGAAAAACATCGACTGTAACCACTGATTGTATATATTTTTATACATTTTTACAAATTTAATACAAGACGCTCTCCAACTGACCAACTGGACTTCACCTTTTGGACCTCGTGAGCCGCGAATGGCTGTGGTTGGTCAGACTTTTACGCGCTGGCCTCCAGTCGACAAAAGGTAAATTATCAATAAATCCTTGATCGATGCATTTTCTTGTGTATTCTAAATCTAAATTTGAATGTAATTTGCATAGGTGCACAGACTTGGCAGATTTGAATAGACCGAGATCACAGTGAGGTAATAATAGTCTTAATTTGGCGCAGTGTTTCCTTTCTGGTAATCTGACCTCAAAGAACATGGCAACGTGATTCACAAAATAACTATGACGAAGAAGACCCCTTTTTCCATGACGATGATTGCATTATGATCAAACCAGCTAGGACTGAGCTTGTGGGGTTGTGTGAGGTAAAAGTCCAGTAGGAATCACCAGTAATCCAAGAAACAATAGTAGAAATTTCATAAAGCCTAAAATATGACTTGTTTTTTAGCAGGTTCAAGTTAACATTCAATAAAATAAAAGTCAAAAACAACCAGCCATCCAGTAAAAATCTTAAAAGTTTAATTACACTTTGATTAAAGCGTGGGCCTGTCATGATAATCACTATATTAACTTATCTTTCAATATATGAAAGCTGGAACAATATTTTTTGTGGTCAGTATTTATCGTGTGTACATTTTCTTTGCACTACCTGGAAATTTTGGTTATTTATTTGGCTACATGATGAGATTTAAGCCATAAAAGATTGAATTAATAACTTCTATGACTCATTACAGATGCAAACTAAATACTAAGGTGTTTAATTCTGCTGTTTTTTACTGCAGCTCATGACTTTTTAACAATATTGTCCATTTATAATAGTCTTTATATCTGCTCTTGGGTTATTGTGTAAATTACATAAATTTGTTTCAATATTATCATGTATCATCTTTATTAACTTCAGCAATATATCATACTAAAATTTATTATCGTGACGGGCCTATCAAAGGGGACAATACATACATGAAGAGGTTAGTGTCTGCACTGCCTGTACTCTAAAAAGTTAGACACTTTAAGATGTTAAAAGAAAGACGCAGATTGGTTAAAGATGAATTTTGTTATTCTGTTTAGTGCGACCTTGGTTCACATGGAGTCTTAGCTTGTCTTATTTATGTGACATCTTGAAACAAAAGTTAACGTTTTGCATATGACATATTGTGTTACTAACTAGGTATTTCAGTACATTTCCATTATAACAAAGTAAATGAATAAGACATTTACTTTGTTATGTCTTTGTTTGAAGGTCCCATATTGCGCACAAAATATACTCTTGTGAGCTTTAAGCCATGTTAGAATGTTGTAAGAAGAAAAACATACCTGGAGTTGTGTTTTGTTTTGTCCACACGCTTGAATAATCCTGGTTTATTAGTATATCTACATCTCCAAAGCTCAAAATGCCTTGGTCCACCTTGTGACGTCATGAAGGTACCTTTTACTTTTTGTTTAGTAATAATTTGCAATTTGAAGGCTGAAATGATTCAAATGATTGGGTGACGTGTATGGAGTATTATGGTGTATTAAAAACACAGTGGAGAACTTCCTGTATTATAACATGACATTACTTAATATGCAGGTTATGTGTTAAACGTGTGAATGAAACAAAACAACTCTAGGTCACTTTTTTATGAGTCAACAACATTATAATATAGATCAGAAAGTAGCGTAATATGGGCCTTTAATGGTAATTGAAAGTCGTTTTTCTCTTTCTTTTTTCCCCAGTTAAATTTTATTAATTTCACTTTATTAATTTCACACATTTCTAAAACTCAAAAGTAGGTCTATAGGTCCAAATGTTAATGTCACTGTCAGGTTCTGCAATACTGTAACATAATTGTCTCCCATTTTTGCTTTTCAGGAAGTCTTTCTAACCTATGAACCCAGATTAATCAAGTTTTAAGTACACAAACTGGGTAAGCATTATTTTTGTATTTAATGATATCTTATTAATCTTAAAGGCATAACAAAAATCATATTTACAGTAGGCTATTAAAATGCAAAATACCCATGTCATTGAATTCATACATACATTTCTTTACATTATAACATGAAAAATATTTCAGATGGAAATGATTCAGAAAACTTATATCAATTCAAATAGCAAATACGTGAGATATAACTATTGTGGGTATTAGGCGACATCTAGTGGTGTTAAGTGTGAACAGACAGACGTACAGTTGTCTTCTGGATTGAAATATTTTTGTCAGAGCCATTTTGAGTGCTTATCTCCCTCTGCTAATAATGTCCCATAATGCATCAGGAGTCAAATAATTTCATCCGTTCTTGCACAGAGAGGCCTTCTTGTAACTCTGAAAAACGCAGATTAATAACTATATGTTTTAACACAGAAAAAGTCTTGTTGTCATGTTTTATTTTAATTTTATGATGTGAAATAGTACCTTGGACCTCACAGTTCTGAACTGACCAGAGTTGACAGTTTTATCTTGGAACAGTAGCATCACTTTGGTTAGTCCCAGCTTCCTCTGAGAATACTGCAAAGAAATGGTGAGACTGTATTGATAAGATAAAATTGGTAATGATTAGGCTAGGACTTTATGTTGTAGTTTTGAAGAGTTTCCGCTTTGGGGACTATACTATACTATGGTTTCTTTATGAGAATGTAACAGGCATTTATTGATCAATTCATAGTCTTAAAATGGAGCTGAAAATAAATGTATTATTTTAAAATGTATCGTTACAATAATTTATATTTTTTACTTTTCAGATTATTTTGTTTTTATTTATTTATGTATTAATAATACATTTTCCTTATATCTCCTTATTTACTTTTCAAAAATGTACAAAAAAAATCTTACTTTGACTTTGTCCCTGTCGGCCTGGAGACCAAGTGGCCCATTTCAAATCTTCATACAACTTCTCATCTGGAGTTCCCATACACAAAGACTTCAGCTTGTTCTGAGCATAACTAGTATCCTTGACGAACAAAACACAAAAACAAATTAAAATTCATTAGATCAACCAACCAGGCTACGCAGAAATATCAGGAGATACTACCAATCGAGCGAGTTTTAGTTCCTCCTGAAGTGACTGAGTTTCTTGGCGGAGAAACTGCACCTCTGCTTCCCTTGCGCGTAAAATTATCTGTTATGCCAAAATTATAGCTATAAAATTGTTTAAAAATGAACTCTTATGATTGTTTTTCATTTTTAAAACTTACTTCCATCTCGTAGGTGTCAGGTCCTTCTGGAGTGAGGTGTTTACCACTGAGAGAGTGGAGGGAGGAAACATCATCGGCTTCTCTCTTCACAGTGTAACGCAACACATAGAAATGAATTTGTTTTTCAGAACTAGACCTTAAAGTCATTCAAACAAAGCTAAAGCATACATCCAACCAAGAAGTAGGCCTGTATTTTCAGTAAAAAAAAAAAAATATCAGTAAACAATAATACTGAAGACCACATTATGCCTCTGATATAATAACTGTAAAGCACCCCACTAAACTCTCCAAAATTAACCATATCTTATAAAATATAATGTCACTTCCATTCAAAAGTTTGGACACACTTTTTTCATAAATTCTTCTTTATTTCCATGATTATTTATATTGTAGATTTTCACTGAAGGCATCAGAAGTATGAATGAACATATATGAAATGTGGTAAACAAAAAATAATCTCAAAATAACTGAAAATAAAAATATATATAAAAAAAAAAGTTTATTTGAGGTGTTTAAATTATTTATTCTTTGTTACATATGCATATAAAATGTAGAAAGTAGTAAATGTTAAGAAAAAAGACAATGAATGGGGAGATGTGTAGTGGTATTGTAGGTGTATGAAAACCAAAAATGTACTGGATAATAAGAAAAAGTTCTCCATGTGCGACTAAAGGTTTCTAAAGGTATTCATCGCTCAAAATATTGTTCACCTTTTCACTTATTGATCAACTGATAAAGTAATTATTGTAGACAGTGTTTCCTACCTTTTATTACATGCTTGTCACCCAATCATAGCCCACCTTTGTCTCATCACCTCATAAGCCAACATCTTCACCGCATCAACAGAACCATCAGCCACCTCAGCCTCTCCATCTCCTCCTTCTCACCACTTTCACCACTGCGTATAATAGAACCTACCTGTTTCTGTTTAAGCTCCTGGTTTTCCCTTTGGTACTGCATCAGAGTCTTGCGTTCCTGTTGCAGTTCTTGGCTCAGCTGCGAGTTCTCCAGACACTTCTGCGTGTGCTGCACTGACAGCACCTCCAGGTCTTTGTTCAGTGTCTGTAGCTCCTTTCTTTAAATGCATGTTTCAATATCAATATTACATTCCTGCAATGATAAGCAAAATAATAACAAAAACTCACTCGTATTCAATGTGCAGTTCGGACATGTCAGCATTTTCCCTGACGTTCATAGTGCGCCGGGTTTTCTCCAGTTCCTCCTTATGTGCTCTCCTCATCGCTACAATTGCTGAGAAAATATTTTACTATTAGTATTATCAAGCATTAGTATTGATATGAATGTTCCTTTATATAGCTTATGTAAGATAAGATAGCAGAATATGAAAGTCCAACTATATGCAATACTGGTTATTTATTTAATGCAAGCTTATTACAATCTTAAATCTCTGCATTGCCAAAAATATTGTACCCAAAGAACATCCACAAAAGTTAATAATTTCTTATCATCTTAATTTTCTTTTGTACTGTGTTGCGCAATGAGGATTAAACTCTTAATAATGATATTATCATTTCAACTCTATTAATGAAAAAAACGGACTTCTGTCTCCTTGACTACATCTATAATATCATTATTTTCATCTTCAAATAATAGTTATTTTACTGATTAAATAAAGATCATTCTAACACTATTTAAGACAGGTCCAAAAATATATTTCAGCATAGATTGCTGCTTAAATACCATAATACCTGTTTTTTTATATCATCAAACAATTACTACAATGAAAAACAAACAAACATTTACCTGCCATAGTAGCAGCGGTCTCCTCCTTCAGCAGTTGGTCTTTCTCCTTGAGCAGTGTGGCCACTTCCTTCTGATGCTGCTGCTGCAAATCACTAATGAGCTTCTTGTGCATGTCCTCCAGTGCACTGACCCTCTGATACAGGATAAGACAAGAATTAAAAAGTTTGTATTGAAGTTTGTAGTTTGTATTAAACCAAATAACCTTGCTGTGGAATGTATATGATTTGAAATATGCATTGCACTGTTTTCAGAAATCTTTAGTTCTGTCTATCAGCAGGCCTAAAACTTTACTTGAATCTGATGCTAATTTTATTATAGTTGAAAAACTTGAACAATTATGAGTAATAAAATCTGTGATTACCTCAGATTTGTCCAGTTCTTCTATGTTTGTCTCTGTCCCATTATGACTTGGACTTGAAGCTGATTTTCCCATCATTTTGTTCAGTTTCTCTTTGGAAAAACACGACTTGCTGTAATAATCATGCAAGTGCTTCATCTCCTCTTCATGGATCCGCTGCAGCTCTTGAATCTTGTCCTGGAATTCTTTCTCCAGTTTTTCCATCCGCTCCACATGATAGCTCTCAATTTTTTGTATGTCCTCTAACAGTTTCTGATTCCCCTTTTCTACCATTCGTACCCTCTCCTCAGCCTGCTCCAGCTCCCCTCTCAGCGCACAGTTGATCTCCTCAAAATGACATAATGTTTTGGTGACTTCTTGCTCTGAATAATTGGCTTGGACTTTGTTTTCAGACTCTCGTTTGAGATCTAAGTATAACCTGTGAGTCAAATAAATTATCTTTGCTTGTTCATTCACCCACTTCAAATCTGTATTTTCATGTGTTATCGTCTCTGAGATATCCTGGCTGAGTTGGCGTAAGAAAGTTGATGTTTTTTGTAGTGTTGACACAAGTTCCTCTACCCATATGTCAAATTTTGTATCATCATTTGCTTTAGTTTGTTTATGCATATGTTTATCGTCTTTGTCTTCATTTTCGGCATTAGATTCCAGCTCAGAAGTTTGAATCTCCTCCAACTTGGAATTTTGTTGCTGGAATTTGAAAACCTTGTAAACCAACTCCGCTTCCACACATGCACTGCTCACTGCTTTTTCCACCAAGTCATCATTTCTGCTTTGTGCTTTTTGGGCTATCATCTGTGTTAGCAAGCTTTGGTACCTCTGAGAAACTGAATCCTCATTTCCCTTTTGAATTACTTTTAGCTGACCAAAGACATTTTTACTTTGCAATAAGGTCACCATAGTTTCCACAACAAATATCTCCCTTGTCAAACTTTTCCCAACAGTTTCAGAAGCGTCCTCCATGAGATGAACGCTCTCTTTTAACATCTTGTCACTGAGAATCCTTTCCTCCTCCCTGTTAGCGTAGCGCGACTCATGCTGTTGCTTCTCCGCATCTTTCTCACCTTGCTTGAGACAGTTCACCAAACTGGCTAGCTGCTTTTCAAAGTCCTTAACATTTATAAGTGACCCTGCTTCTTGCAATCTATCCCTGCATGCTTGGACGATATTTAGCGCTACCTGGAACCTTCCGACCAACATCCGGCAGCGGTTCTCCATTTGTTGGGCGAAGCGGTGGTTGTTCTTTGCTTGAGTGTGCAGCAGCAGGCCTAGGTGTTGAGCGTTTGCACGAGTTTGGGTGAGCTGGGAGCAGAGGAGAGGGTCTTGGCAGCTTGCGTGGCTGTGGTAGTCCTCTAGTCTCTGTGTAATGTCCTTGAGCTTCTCCTCGGTTACGTATAGCTTGGTTTCGAGGACCTGGATGGTGGATGCAAACCTTTCCGGATCTTCTCTATCCAGAACAGGATTTTGATCATTAGAACACAACTTCATGGAACCATCAACATTAAGATTTTCTGTGTTGTCTACAAACGTTTTTTTCTCTTTCTCTTTGTTTTTTAGCTCCTCATTTAACCTAATTTCAGTTTCTTCCAAGCTGTTCCCTAAGATTTCCATCTTCAGAAGTACTTCGATCAGCTCTTGCTCTTTTTGGTCAAGCTGCCGTTCATAACCTTCCCTCATCTCTTGGGTGTCTGTCTCCCATTGGCGTACCTTCCCCATAGCCACCTGCAAGTCCTCACACACTCTCTCGTAGGAATGTTCCAGGTTGTAGAACTGTGTCTCATCTGTTTTCAGGCGGTCCTGCAGTCGGCTCACTTCTCCAGTCAACTCATGTACCTGGCTCTGCAGTTTCTGACATTGTTGTTCCAGGTGGTCCTTTTCCTCTTGGAGCTCCTCCATGGCAGATACGGTTTGTTGTAACTCCTCCTGAAGTTGCTCTTGGGCTTCTTGTATGTCTTTCGTCCATTCCTGGGACTTGTTCAGATTCTCCACCTCCTCCTCTGCCTGTCTCAGCTGTTCTTGAAGGTCCTGCGATCTTCTCTCAGCTTGGGCGAGACTAGCAGCCAGACTTTTGCGTTCTCGTTCTTGACTTGCTTGGAGTAGCATGAGGTGCTGCTCGAGTCGCGCCTCTTTTTGGGCTTCAGTGTCTTCATACGCGCAGAGTTGAGTTGTAACCTCTTGGTAATTTTTACGTAACTGGTTGGCTTCCTGTTGTAGCTGGCACAAACCTTGCATTTCCTGCTGGACTTCTGTTAAACGGGTCTCGGCTTCGGCCCTCTTCTCTTCGCTGGATTGTAGTTCTGATTTCAATGATGCTATGATCTGTTCCAATTCCACCTGTTTTTCCTTGAAGTGCCACCTATCCAGTTCCAACTGGGTTTGAGCTAGAGTAGTTGTGTCTCCAGTGACTAGTAAATGTGCCTTCCGTGCCAAGAGGTCCACCCGTCTGCAGAGTTCGTCCTCCCTGGCTTCTTCCTGACTGCGCCTCAGGGCCTCCAGCTCTGCGCGGAGGTCCTGGTTGGTCTTCTGTAAATGCTGTAAAGCCAGTTGGTCCAAAGACAAGGCAGCAGTAGATATACTATCACTCTGCAGGACAGCAAAGGAATAGGATTATGTGACATAATAGTATTTGTCAGGTGTATCTAATTAATGAGTGCCATACCTGTTCAAAACTCATTTCATTTAGATGTCTCTCTTTTTCTTGTTGAAGTTCATCTTTTAGAGTCTTGTTAATTTGCTGAAGTCGAGACAGTTCTTTTTGGGTTTTCTCCAGCTGTTAAAAAAAAAGTCACAGTTTTATGGAGAGTCCATATAAAATGATCTTTATCGCTTTATTTGTTATACAATATTTTTCAGGCATAAAAACATATAAGTAGGGTAATCTAAATTTATAAGATATACAGATTTGAACCCATTTACTGCTGCCTGATAGTTTACCAGCATGACAGAGAGCACAGGTGAGTCTGAACAAAGGTGGGGACCGGGGGACAGGTTTCACATCTGTCATCTATGGGTAGCGTTAAGTACAGTATATTGTGTCACATTTAATTTTCTTGTTGTAGATCCAAAGCAAATAATTTTCATTTTAAGAATTTATTTAAAATACATATGCACTATATAACTCTCTGGTGGAGGGTCTGCCACCTGCTTGTCTCCATGCTGTTGCTTTGTTATTGTTATTGTTTTACCTGGCCTTCAACCAGGTTACACATTTTAAATGAAAAAAAAATCATATTTTTGAACAATGTCATAGTGTAGTCATGTAATGTAATACAAACTATTACTAACATTCATCACTTTTTTGGACAAAACATGCGAGCCTTACCTCCTTGACCAGCTGTCCAGTGTGTTTTCCACTGTTTTCCTCTTCTGCACACAGCGAGGAGGAGTTATTTATTGACTGCTGACCATCTTCTTCTGATGCTGTTTCAGTGTTGTGCTTCAGCAGAGCATTTAAATCCCCATTTAGTCTTGCATCAATGGAAATCCCTGATCAAAAAGTAAGAAAAACTGTTTACAAAATGCCAAAAAATGCTGCATAAAAATTGAACCTCTCACCATTCTCTGCATTATGAACAAGATCATCTGAACAGAGTTGGGTCTTTTCTTGGTCATGAGGAGGATTAATGGGAGGTGTAGCAGATGAGATGGATGGAGAGATGGGAGGGGGCAGTATTGATGCAGGGACTGTATGGTTGGTAGTGGAATCTGCATGGGACTCCTTCACTTGTTTCTGTTCTTTTAAGCTTTCAAGAGAATTTTGGCGACCTTTATCTCGAATATCTTCTGCATATCCATCATATTTTTTGTCTAGAGATTTTGAACGCTGCTGTCGGCCACTTTGCTCTACTTTTGAGCTAAAATTAGAAGCACAAGACTTAAGCGGTACAGTGACACTTGACTTATGTTTATTATTGGTGTACTTACTTGACTGCAGGAGTAGCACTGGGCCTTACGTTTCTCAACACAGCTTGGACCCAGTTGCGTCCCAGTCCAGAGGTCATCGCACAGAGAGTGTACACACTATCTCTGGTCTGTTTAAAAAACATTTAAGTTAATTTCAATTTACCCAAAAATGCAGGTTCATCACACATTTTGTAACAGTTATTAGCAAATGATTGGTGTAGGCCTGTTTGTCATCATTTGTTTTGTTTTTTTTTCAACTAGACCCTACATGATGTGTCCATAAATATGCTATTCAGTGACAACTCTGCTGCTTTTTCCAGGTATAAGCTAACAAGTCTTAAGTTTTTCCTTTATATTATTAATTCAGTTCACTTAATTAAAAATGAATGTACTGTATTGTAATTGTGAACTTTACAGTAACATTAAGCTTTGGTATTAGTGAATTCATCATTATGTAAGATGTGTGTTAGGGTTGCAGGTGGCATGATTTTTATTTATTTTTTATTTTTTTTTGTGGGGGGGGGGATAATTTTTCAGATATATCAAATTGATTTTAGGGATTGTAATTAAATTTGCAATTAATGTTTAAAAAGTGACATACTGTAAACAGCTCCCAGAGTGAGACTGAAATGTGAACTGATAAACTAATGCAAGTTTCCCTATGAATTCAAATATTGTCCGTATAGATCTAACTACAGGTACAATATTTTTCTATAAAAAGCAGGTTATTTTGTCCTTTGCATAATAATAATTCTAGCCTTTGCCTAATTGCACCAACTCAAATTGAGATTAAATAAATTTGTAAGAATCCAATAGTAGCACAGTTGTATGTTGTACAGTGTGTAACATCAATATAATGAATGGAGCAAGTCCAGGTGTTCCTCGGGAGGGGTACCTCCGGAGGAGCTGGAGGAAGTGTCCAGGGTGGAGGAAGTCTGGGAGTCCCTGCTTAGACTGTTGCACCCGCGACCCAGCCCCGGATAAGTGGAAGAAAATGGATGGATGGATGGATGTAACAAGTCCAATTCCAGTTGTGTCCATGCTCACATTACAATAAATTACCTGTTTCTTGACTTTGTTGCTGTGCTGGTGACATGTAGCCACAGAAGAGGACGCTATTGTCTGATCAGAAAGGCTGGTTTTCATATCCCCACGTTTCTTTAATGGAAAATCTTTAGCATCCCTACAATGCCAGCAAATAACAGAAAGCAATCTTTTAAAAGCATGGATTAAAACTCTATAACATGAGTATTTTGAGTGACAAACCTTAATGTCTCAAGTGAAGTCGAACACTTTATTTTTTCTTCAATAACATAAGTAAAAATGTTAAATAATTAAATAGATATATAATCATCAATGTGTCATGAATTATTACCATCTCTCCCTCTCTGGTCCAGTCTGTTTAGTGAGCAGCTGCTTCGTATGAATGGCACAGCTGGGAAGGAGGAGCTGTGGAGGGAGGAGAAGCTCCGGCTGCTGGAGAGACGGATGCCCGGCTTGGACGATCGTGACGCTGTCCTCGTGTCCTTAAGTCCTGCATGGCTCTGCTCCTGTTTACCCCGTCCACCTTTACCTCCAGAACTCAAGTCCCTAGTGTCCAAACTGTGGCTCCTTCCAGTCCTACCACTTCTGGTACTGGCGCTCTGTTTCCCACTTGAAAGCTTTGAATCCTTGAAAAGAAAACGTTTAAGATTTTCACAAATTCACCACTCTAGAAACCATATGAGTCCCTGGCCACGTTTAAACTCCAACCCAATCCCTTAATTCACTTAGCACCATCTGACTGGCTGTGTGATCCCGGTCGCAGACAGATCTTAAAATGCGCATTAGCTAAAGAGTCATTAAACTTGAGCATCAGAGTGACACCATGCCACTATTCTGGGCTTCTTCTGCAGAGGCAATAAATCTGTGGTCGGACCAAAAGCCAGAGAAATCGATGGCGAGAGTCCTGAGTTAGCGACTTGTGCGGGTTTAACTGCGCTGACGTGATCTTATAGGCCATTAATACAATCATAAATCGGTTTTAGCGTAACCGCCTCTGGGAGGAAACCATATCATCACATTAAGCAGCACGAAGATCACTTTATTTTTATGAAGTGGAATGCATTCTGTCCATGGGTTTCAGAATGATAACAAATTAGGACAGTTGCCATAGTGATTAACAAATTACTATATATTTTTAATCGGAAAAAGTCCTCAATATGTTGCATATAACAAAGCTGAAACTCATGAATAGCATCATAATGCTTAATGGCCCATTCTGCTGTGGAACAATGTATAGTTAGTTATACCCTAATTTGATTTTAGTCTCCAAATTATCTTTTACAGATTATTGTTAAAACACATATCAAAATATTTAGGTCAATAGAGTGCTTACCTTTCCCATCTTTTTCTGCATTACCTTATTAGGTTTTGAGTTAACCAAAGTGTCCTGCCACCTGGACAAAAAGATACATATAAATTCATTTCACAGTTTAAAAAAAACTTTATTAGAAATTATTGAAATTAAGCTTTAAAGCTTATAACGTTTTTGTAATTTAATAGAACAATTTAATAGAACATTTGTAATTTAATAGAACATGTTTCTCACTTCAGAGAGAGTCTTTAAGTGTAAACTAAGTAGGCCAATTACTTCAAACTTACCTTGGTGTTTTGGACATCATCTTTGCCAGTCCAAGGTAGAAATTATTTTAATATGTAAAATGTTCAAGTCCCTTATCAGTAAAAGCACAAAAAGCGTCTGTAAAGTAGCCTATGGACCAAAGTAGCACCCATAAACTCAGAAATATCCACTCAAACACACATAATCCAGAACACAGTGGCACAGTCCATTAGTGTTTCGTGGGATTAGGCGACTGGTTAACAGGATTAAGATTACCAGTCATTTTATTGAATTTGACAATCACATTTTACACACTGTTACTCTTTTATTTTCTAAATGTTAGAGGAAATAAAACCAAATATAGTGTATAGACTTTTTTTTTTAATACATATTCAATAAACAAAGGGTTTATGGTTGAGATATATTTTATGACTTTATTTCTGTATTTTATTTTACTTTTACTTGTAAATGTATGAATGAATGTTTATTCGGACAGTAATGCATAGAACATGCATAGAAAACATAAATACTTCTTTTCTATAAGAACAAGTGAACATACATTTATATAATTATGTCTTATTTGACACCAGTCTTTTGCTATTTTTGCTACTTATTTAGAATTTACTATTACCATTTATTTTTTCCTCTTTGTTATTATAATATATTGTGATGTGTGAGCTACTGTGTCCATGTAATTTCCCCTGTGCATCAATAAGGTTAATTTCTAGTTTACCACTGACTGTATTATTGGACTACAGGCAGTTGGATGTCACTGTGTATCTAACAACTGGACTCAGCTGATAATAAATAAATACATAAGTAAATAAAATTCTCACTAGGATTTTCTTATAATGTTTAATGCTCAGGTTGCTTTTTTTCCACATTTTTTCTATTACTATTTTTATTTTATTGTAAGGCCTACGTTCACAAACGCGCGAGCTAGAGACGCGTGCTCTGATTGGCTGTCCGCTGTGTCACGTGACCTCACAGCTGATTCCGCTCATGCTCACTGCTTATCATTTTTGTGTTAGCCATTTCTCCTCTTCCCGACCACTTCCCTGCACAATAACGTCGACAGCCGGCGATCTACGATGGCCCAGGCGGCGCAGACTAGTGCAACAGACGTCAACAACTCCCAGATCCGAGTAGAGCACGATAAAAAACGGCGACAGTTTGTAATAAGGCTGAACGGTAAATCAATCTAAACATAAACATTAGCTAGGGACATGGCATAGATGTAGAACGGTAGATGTCGCGTTTAGCCTCTTGGCATGCGTTAATACCGCCGCCATCTTGGTACGGGGGTTCCCTGGTCTAAAGTAGTCACTGACCGCACTTTATCACAGTATCAGCGAGGGAAGATGCTGGTATATTGTATAGTTAGTATGTTGTATGTAGTTATTTTTCCAAACTTATACAAGCAGGCTCACAACTTCTGAATATATTGTATAGTCATTTCAATTTGATTCATTTGCCAGGGACTTTAAATTAACATTGCTGACCTATTTTGTGGTTTTTGTATAGCGTTATTGTTATTGTATTTGCATTGTTCTGCATGAAGTAGGAGTAGTTTGTGTTTATTCCGAATGAAAGAATGTGAAAAATGGCAATATTACAGTATGTCCATTACATTTAAAACGTAAAAGTAGGCAATGTTAACAAAAACTTATTCTCTATCATTTTATTTGAGGTTCGGTTGTAAATACACGTCTGACATTTATAACGAGCCAAGAAAATAAAAGTTGTTGATTTAAGGTAGGGTACTTTAATTAAATATATCGCCTTGTCCCCGATTGGTGTTCATTCATTTAAAAGCAGCGTTACCCCTGTACCAAGATGGCGGCTTTGTTGACGCATTCGTTCCAATAGACAGCGGTATTCAATGCGAGATCTACTGTTCTATATCTATAGGGACATGCTAACTAACAGATGCTAACACAATGGCCGGGATTGTTTAGACTAAATAACTGCCATCCCAACCCTGTGGATGATTTGGATTTTTTCTAATTATTTGCCCTTTCCAATAATCAAAATGACTTTTGATTTTAATGTTATTTTAAAAAGTTTGGTCTTGCTCTAGGTAACTTCCTGGCTAGTGTGTAAACTTATTAGTCTTGTTTTCCCAAGAGGAAATGTGCATTCTCAGCAAATAAACATGTCCATTTGATTTAGGCTATTGTTGTTATGAAATCATTAGCAAACATTAATGTCCCCATGTGTATTGTAAACTTAAAATGTACCAATGGGAGTTTATGTGGGTAATTTATGTGTCTATTGTGATAAGTGTCTATTCATTCAGTTATGAAGCTAAACTTAAAGTAAACTAATATTTCTATGTTGATAGGATCTCATGACAGAGCAGTTCTTCTGTATGAATATGTTGGGAAGAAAACAGTTGACTTGCAACACACTGAAGTCCCAGATGCTTATCGGGGAAGAGGAATTGCAAAACACTTGGCTAAGGTGAAATTTCTTCAATACTTGTCATAGATCATTTGTTTGTATGATTGTGTAATAGTTGTTTTTTTTTTTTACATGTGACGCCATAGAAGTAGGTTTGTAAATAGTTCCTAGCAACTAAAAATATTTCTGTAATCATAGGCAGCTATGGATTTTGTCGTGGAGGAGGATCTAAAAGCCCACTTGACTTGTTGGTACATTCAGAAGTATGTGAAAGAAAACCCACAGCCTCAGTACTTTGAACACATTTACCAATGATGCTTGAATATGAGAGACACACAGGGAATGACTCCAAGGGAAGAAACTTCCTCACATGCTTTGGAGTGACAGCAAAGGCTCTTCAAGGCTGTGATAACAAGACATTGGGTTTATCCTGAGACGTGTTCTCATGGTGAATCTGCCGCAGTGCAGGATTAAACAGTCAGTATGTCAGTAACATACAGAGAAACGCACATCAGGATGCCGCAAGTTCAGTTGGAAGCATGGAAGGTTAAACCAACGCAAGCTCAGGCAAGACATTCAGCGTCAATGGCTGCAAACAAAAAAGCAAAATCACTGGTTTGGTGATCTGTGGTCATTCAGGGACAAACAGTGGTCTATTCACTCAAAGCAAAATGGCATTTGTACTTTTGAATAAGAAAATTCTACATCAAATAAATTTCCAGAAAATTCCCCATAAATACAATATGACATGTAATAAAACATAATATGATGTGCTGATGTTATAAGTTGGGTTGTTTGTTTGCAAAATTAAAATATGTTTTAATTGATTTTAATTGAACTATAGCAAATGTTATTAACAGTATTTTTTATCTTATGTGAACTCATGGAATATTCTTCTAACTCACTAATTCATTCTCAAAGAAGGACTCCAGTAACTTTAACCAAAGACCATAACTGACATCAGTAGTAGTCACAGTTCTTCACTTTTGTAATATTAGGGCTCATATAGTCAGAAGATAATCATTCGATCTCAAACCAGCTGTTCAGGCATTACTACGTTTTTCAAACATTCTTTTTTATGTGTATCTTTTATGAGGTCAGTGATTGCTCCAAACAGTGACTGCAGAAATACCTGCCCATACTGTTATGTTTGTCCCTTTATGTGGCTCTTTCAGGGGTTTCTGCTAATGACAATCTCTGAGTTAAAGAGAAGACCTCAGGTCAGTCCACTCTGAAGTGGAAAACATGTTTGTTTTTTGGTGGGGGGTATAAGCATGCCTTTCTTTTTTATTTTCTTGTTACAATGTTTGTGCGTGAGACCACACTTTTTGTTGTTAATAAACAAAATATATTAAAAGTTTGTGACTTTATTTGGTTAAATGTGTCAACTTGATTTATCCTCTAGTGCCACCAGGTGGCTGTTAGACGAATAGTCGCTTTCATAGTGGATTCATTTAATCAATTATCAGAGCACATAAAAGCAGTTGCTTTACAACTAAATTTATGTCGACCTATTACTGTTTTAAATTACATTTTTGCACAAGTGCTGAGCTGCCCGAAGCTTCAGAGCGCGTCAGGTTACAACACGTGGACATTTTCGGGTACTTAGCGGGGTACAGGGTCAGAGCACGGGTAACATGGGTAAGATCAATTACCAATTACCCCTCCATGATAGTTTATCCAGTACCATAGATACACGATTACACACCTGTGTCGCTATTTTAGGCTTAAATACAACTTAAAAGTTGTATTGCTGGCTAAGTAATAATGTTGCATTTGTTGAGTAATGTAGATATTTGCACTGAGTTCCGTCTCTTAATAATCTTTTGTCTGAGTAAATATGAAGGACGTTTGCACATATGGAAAAAGAACATCCCGTTCATATATGAAAGCCTGTACTGCATGGAGCTGACCTACAACTTCAACATAAAGTAAAGGCACGCTCCTCTCTTTGGTGGGAATTGTAGTGAAAAGTCTGGTTCAGCGCGCGTGTCGGTCAGTTTACTAGACTACATCACCCATAAGGCATAGCGCTATTTTGCTTGAGCTGCAATCACGGTTACATCTCCAACATGGCGTCGCTGGGAAGGAGGCGCGGTGTCCCAGTAAGCAGGGAGAGGTCAGTTACACCACAAAATGTCCACAAAACAAAAACATTTTATCTCCATTTTCTGTTTTATACTTGTCACACCTCTGCAGATGCAATATATGTTTGGTGTTAGGACAATCGAGTTATTAGTCAAGCTGGCAAGTTCATTTTCGTGCCATAGTTAGCTCCTGTTAGCTGGAGTCGTGTACAGCTAACTAGCATTAGCAAGGAAACACTAGCTCATGTGATGTTTTGGTTTTTCCCCACCTCCAGACAAACTTAAATAAACTAGATCCGCGTAGTTTTAAGTGTGTTCTGCCGTCGATCGCAATTATAAAATGAGTGGGTTGAGTTTAGGACTTGAAATTGCTCCAAATGTTTTTTCTTCTCCTTTTTTGGCCCGATGTTAGTGAACGTCCTTTACCCGAGAAAGCAAACCCAACAACATTACACCAATAAACGCTGATCTGGCGTTATCTAACTGTGTGTGTTTAATCTAATGTCCTCGTCCTCTGTGTATCTATTCACGATGATTCATAAGTCGTAATCGTGTTCGTTTTGGACTTTTGACAGTGTCTGAAGCTGCTCTAAAAAGGCCCAAATGTTTTCATGTACGAGCCTTCAAATATGTCAATCATGCGTCGAGTTTTAGCAATGGCAAATTAATGAAGAATTATTCACTTTGGAAGTCTAAAACGAATAGAATGTAACTCTTCTTATGGCTTGACAGAGTAATACTTAATGTTGCTGTAATCACTGAATATTTCCTGCACTGATCAAAAGATTTTGGATTGTATAAAAGCATTTTTCACCCTTGTCTGTCTTGTGTGTACACAGAGGAGTGATGGCGGCCACAGACTGCTACATTGTACATGAGATCTACAATGGGGAGAACGCACAAGACCAGTTTGAGTACGAGCTAGAACAGGCATTGGAAGCCCAGTATAAATACATTGTTATCGAGCCCACGCGTATTGGCGATGAGACCGCTCGCTGGATCGCTGTGGGTAACTGCCTGCACAAAACGGCGGTGTTGTCAGGTGCTGCTTGCCTCTTGACACCTCTTTCACTGCCCATTGAATATTCGCGCTACGTGGCGTTGCCTGCCGGGGCGCTCAGTGTGGCCTGCGCCGCTCTCTACGGGATTTCGTGGCAGTTTGACCCCTGCTGCAAGTACCAGGTGGAATATGACAGCCAAAAACTCTCCCGGCTGCCCCTGCATACGCTCACCTCCTCCACACCGGTGGTGTTGGTACGCAGGGATGACATCCACAGAAAGAGACTTCATAATACGATAGCACTGGCTGCCCTGGCATATTGTGCCAAGAAGATCTATGAACTCTATGCGGTATGAGTGATGGGTGGCCTCCTAAGTGGGTTTAAGTAAGAACCGAAGTTATCTAAGCAAGATTCATTACGTTGTGGTCAAATCCAGCAGGTTGCTCCACATGTTGTGGTTGCATCTATTTCAAACTTTGTTCTGGGGGATATAGTTAAAACTAGAAGGAATTGTTTTGTTCCTTTTTGTTTCCTCTACGTATGTGTGATGCTGTATCACACTTCTCTGTGTAAAAACCGCACCTACTCCCCTCTCCACCAGTTTCCCAATATAGCCTCTCCGCAGGGTCCTCATACTTTTGTGGACCCAAATGTTTCCAGTATGGAGTCGTTTGTCTGTCTTCAGCCTTGTAGTTTTACTGTACCCCTTTTTCTGATCAGAACATCACCCTCTCATTAAACTTTAGGATATTTCAAGCTCACATTTCTGTATTTTATTTGAGTTTTTCATAAATGAATTCTACATGGTGTCCAAAAAAGCTTATGCAAATAGAAGCAGCTTTTTTGTGAATGTGTCTTGTTCATGTAGATCTTTCTTGTTCAAAAGAGTAAGACTTTGTGTGACAATGATGTGGCTTTTGTCCTCTTTTGAAACACTATAAACTTGGAAAGTTGCAGTGCACGCTTCTTTAGGTACATAATGTATATTACATTAGCATAAGCCAGTCTTTAAACTGGGAATTTGATTGGTATCAACATGTTTTAGTATTATATCAATTTATGATGGACCAGGATATTCCAACATGAGATTGTTCAAGTGCATTATGTAAATGTCCATTATAAAACTGGAAGTTGGATTTTGTTTCATTCCAGCAGGCATTTAGGAAGTGGATTATATGTTTTGCAGAAAGGACTTTTTGGGAAGTCCTTCCAAAGGTCCATCCCTGTATCAGAAATAAATTTTGTTTGTCAACTTCCTGGTGATATTTTAGCAAACTTATAATCTGATGTGTGCCCATAAATATTTTTGCAGAGATCAACAAATGTTTATATGCTGCTTAGAATATTTTTTTCATTGAACATTCCAGGAAAGCAAAACTATTTTTATTTAAACTTATTACTAATGATTTCAATGGCTAACAACTATCCAATTATGCTCAAATATTGTAATGCAACGTTTCCATGGATATGCGCCAGGTTGAACTTGTTCAGGATGGAATCTTTTTAGATAAATCCTAATTGGACAACATGTGCACTTTGTTGATTTGAGACCCACACAGTCCCATTAGGAGTCAGCTGACTTGGTGAGGCTGGTGCTGATCCTTCAGAGTTCTGGGAGACATTTACAGCAGACATGGCCTTATAATTCTACTTGGCTACTTAATGTGCACTGTGTAACTTTTCTGGTAGAATAAACACATTGATTGTATGTCTAGGGGTACACCACCTGCTTGTCTTCATGAAGATGTTATTGTTTGCCTGGAATGTTCCACAGTATTGAATTTAGTCATTTACAAGTAGCTTTATTGCTAAAGATTACCTTGAAAAAGGAAACATGCAAGTGAATAGGCTATACTGTGGAACATTTCAGGTATAGTAAAAACATCTCCATGGAGAAAAGCAGGTCACAGACCTTTTACCCTAAAAGTTACACACTAGTTCACACGTCAGAAATAGGCTAAAATGTAAAACCTCTATTTAATTTCCTTAAAACTACAATATATTAAGTATATTTTATGAACTAGACTAAACAAAAAACATGCTAAAGTAACGCCGACAGCTTGAGTGCAGACGGACTTCAACTCCCATAATCCTTAGCCAAACCTCGCTGCACATGGGATCACGTGTTTCCGCTTGGACCACAGTGACACGGAAGCGAGTGCGTTTATTTTTCTATTTCACTGGTAAGTACAGTTATTTTATTAAATTTTATGCAATCCATGAACAACTTAAATGTCTCCTGTTGAAAAGTTCTAAGTTTTCTCTGTTAAACACAAACCTATTTGCAGCAAGGTCAGAAACACGTGCAAAATAGCAATATGCATCTTGAGAGGCTGTTCTGTAAATACAAATAGTTTCATTAGTAGTAGTAGTAGTAGTTAAATGAAGAGTACATGTCATTATTGTATAGACATTTTACTTTGTCTGCCTGTCAGACTATTGCTATTTGCTGGGGTTTCATTCTATAGATTTATTTTATAGCCTACAATACAAATATTAATATGTATGGAACTGCAAGTTTATAGCCTAAGTAGTAACAAAACACGTTGGTTACTTTTATGTGTCCTATAGTTTGCATTTTGCAGAAACCTTGCCTTAATTTTGCCCATATTCAGAATTCAAAATGCTTTGATAGTTGTGTCCTTTCCCCCATAGGCTAAAAACAAGCTGAACAAAATATTGGTAGTACAGTGATATTTTATGCTGCTGGTATTGGCATAAACATATAAAAGTAACTAATCTGTAATCAGTGTTTTTAATTATCTCCATTATATTATCAGCGCCCTTATCTTATGCTCAAAAATTGCATGGAATAAAATGATTCAAATATGGATTGCTTGTGTCACCATAGTCTCCATATAAACCTGCGGGAAATACTTAATCATATGTACTTCAAGATGCAGTACCAGGACTCCCATCTTTATTGTGACAGGTCTGTTCTGCAGATGTTTCTAAATTCTGTCTATTTTTGCTTACAGGTGGCTTGTGGGTATCACCATGGACCTTGTATCTGGAGCTGGAGGAAGAACGTTTCATATATTTTGCGCTAGCGTTGGATTACTGCTGCTCTACCGCTTACTTTTGCGCCTCAGATCTGGAACTTCTCTCCAAGATGCTGTGGTGGTCATCACTGGCGCGAGTTCAGGGCTAGGAAAAGGTTAAACAAACACACGCAAATTTAGGAGAATCTGGACAACCAACGTTATATCTAATGTTATAATAATGATTCTGTTTTCGTTTATAGAATGTGCACAGGTGTTCCATTCTGCAGGTGCACGTCTTGTGTTGTGTGGGAGAGATGGGTCCCGTTTGCAGCAGGCTGTGCAGGAACTAACATCTAACTCACCACAAAAGCAGATTAAGGTGATGAGTTAGTACACTGCCAAAACAAAAGACTTGCATGAGTTAAAATCACTTACATTTAGAATTTTTTTTATTCCTTTCTGGTTTCAATTTATGAGTAAACATGTGGTCTGCCTTGTTTATGGTTAATCAATACAAACAGTATTTTTAAAAACTAAATAAACTAATGAAATATTCTTATCTCGATCTTAATGAGGGAAAAATGTGATCTGTGAAATTTGTTTGTCATATTGCCCAGGCCTACTTTCAATATGTTTTTAATGGTTTCAAGCAAAATAATCTTTTAATTGACCATTTAAGTGAAAAAATCCTACTAAGTTGACAGATGTTTTAGTGAAATTCTAAACTAAAAATGAAACCAGTCAGAAATACCATAAAGTTTAAAAACGTTGAGTGACAAAAGTGGAAAAAAAAAAGAAAGAAAGCGTAAAACCACAAAACAAGATAAATATTATGAATTCAAGCCATTTTAACTATTTTCTTTCTCATTTGTCTCTAATTATGTTATTTCTACACGATTTTCAGCGTACACACCCTCCCAAAATGGTCGTGTTTGATTTAGCCGACACCAACGCCGTGGGCAGAGCTGCAGATGAGATCCTCGCCTGTTACGGACACGTAGACGTCCTAATAAACAACGCCGGCATCAGTTACCGTGGCAACATTCTGGACACTCAACTATCTGTTCAGCGGGATGTCATGGAGACTAATTACTTCGGGCCGGTCGCTCTCACTCAAGGTCAGTGGGGACAATTGATTTACCACAATTTACACGCGAATTATCATCTTGCAGAATACGTATCGTGGTAGTCTAGTACCTTAAACATAGTGGGACAAATAGGGTGGCTAGTCTGTAAAAAGTCTCTTGTTTTTTAACATAACTTCTGGACTCTTTTATCAGCTCTTCTGCCGTCAATGGTCCAGCGTCGCAGTGGCCATATTGTAGTCATCAGCAGTGTCCAAGGCAAGATAGCCATTCCGTACAGATCTGCTTGTAAGTTTCATCTAATTCACATCTGAATGTTTTTTAAATTGTAAAGTTATCAAAGTGTTGATATACTCGATAGTGAATCTAGTATTGAAACTCATTTGAATAAGTATCTATACTGAAAATAAATAAATGGAACCAGTGGTGGATGAAAAAGTACAGATATAGGGGCAAAAGGTTACTCAAGTAAAAGTATCACATGAAAAAATCTACTTAAGTAAAACTGTGAAGGACCTGTTTAAAAATGTGCTTTAAAAGTACAGATTTTTTAAATTTTGATAAAGAATTTAACACATTTTAAGTGATTCAAATGATTTCTTAATTTTTCTCGCTGTTTTTGTGTATTTGTATATTTGGTTTGCTCAAAGTCGGGACGTTAACTCAAATTAAATGTGCGAAAATTAAGTCTCAGCTTTTTCAGCAGTAGTAGTGAAAGTAGTGAAAGTAAAAGTAAAAAGTATCCACTGAAATTAACAGAAGTAAAGTACAAATGCCTCAAAATTTAACTTAAGTATTGTACTATTACTTTTGTACTTTGTTACCTTCCACCACTCAACTAGACAAAAAGTATAAGACCACCTAATAATTTTAAAGAAACTTAAAGTAAGAAAATTACACTATATTGTCCCCATATATATTGTGTTTTTTATGGAATCAGCATTGAGGATCAAGCCTTTCCTTTAGTATCAAAATTGTTTGAAATTAGTATTTGAAATATGAAATTAGTTAGTATCGTGACAACACTAGTAAACTGTAATCTAATAAGTCTGTTTATCCCCTAGATGCAGCCTCAAAGCACGCCACACAGGCTTTCTTTGACTGCCTACGAGCTGAAATCGACCAGTATGGGATCCCAGTTACTGTGATTAGCCCTGGGTACATAAGGACCAATTTATCAATCAATGCTATCACGGGAGATGGGACCAAACATGGAGGTGAGTTACTGCTATTTCGTTAAAGTGTGTAGCTAACATGATTTTATATATATATTGACATGTTTATAATTTTATTTTGTAGCAACTGTAAAGACGGACCAAAGCTTTGTTTAATATACACAATAGTTATATGTAAATTCATCTTTTAAAGTCATTTTTGCACATAAATTGTCCCTGCATTTTGATGGAATTTTTGGTATTGGTATTACTGATTGCTGATGGATAGAGAGACTCCTTTTTTTTTTTTAAACTAAGCACATTTTGTTCATCTTTTTCCCAAACTTTTCTTCACAAACTGCCACTTGACTGACGTAAAACTATTATGACATTATAATGATTTATCACAGACATTATACCATCTAAAAAGAACATTTTATATTTTATTTTATTTATATTTTTGCCTCACTGATGATGCTGTTATGTCAAATCTGTTTCAGTGTTAGACAAGACCACGGCCACAGGTTGGGAGCCCAGAGACGTGGCACAGGCGGTTTTGAGAGCGGTCAGTCTTAAAAGCAAAGACGTTCTATTGGCTGGACCTACCCCTACACTGGCCATTTATCTACGGACGCTATGGCCGGCCCTCTTCTTTAAAATCATGTCCTCTCGAGCCCGCAAAGAACAAAGGAGTACGCACAAAAATGAGTGAAAGTGGACACAATGCTTAAGAGTTTAAGAGTATTGTGGTGAGATTAGAAACCTAGAGCTTGATGTACATTTTTTTTGCTCTCTGTTTTTTGTCGTGGTGTTAACAATTTAATAATGTGATATCTGGTGTTATAATTTCAGTTGGAGGGTGGAGTCCTATTGAAATGTTATTGAAATGTTGTTAAAATGTTGTTAAATCCTCAGAAACATACCTGTAGCTCTGTTTTCTTTCATTCACACGTTTGAGTAATCCTTTATCAGTCTGTCTGCATCTCTAAAGCTCAGAATGCTCTTGTCCAGTGGCCTGGTAGTTTTCAAGTTAACCTTTTACCTTTTGTTTATTAGATTGGCAATTCCAGAGCTGAAAATATCCAAATGATTCCCGCATGTCTGCATCACAAACTATCACAGGGTGGAACAGTGTTTTCCGTTTGTGAGAACTCAGCCTAAATCTGCAGGGTTTGTATTAAACGTGTGAATGAAACAAAACACAACTCCGGGTATGTTTCTGAAGATGAAATAACATTACGATGCAAATCAGAATAATATGGGCCCTTTAATATTTCAATAACTCTAAGGGGGATTTTGAGAAACTCTATATAGGCCTACATTGAACCCATCAGCGTTTTTTGTTTGGGATTGGATTCTTACATTTACAATAATAAATATAGTTCATTTTTGCATATAGAGAAGGCATTAAACTTTGTGCCAGTTTTTGTTTCATGTGCACAGGCCCAGTAATTACATAGATATTAACCATGAACTAGAACATGTGCATTTTGACAGGCAAATTCCATCAAAGAATTCTGATCTGGCCACATCGTCTTTAAACTATGGGCGTTACTGAAAATTGAACGAAAGTCAGTTATGAACCGAAACCCATTAGTGATTTCACTAATAGGAATGTTACTGTAGGCATATCCTTTTAAATGTCTTAGTAAATGCTTTATCTCTTTTATACATGTCTGGTCATGCCAAATGACATTCAATATGCCAGCATGCTATCTGAACCTTTATAAAATATGTGAAATCTAACTAGCCAACAGGGTTAATGAATTACAATTATTCCTAGCCAGAAAATGGAAATCTACCAGCATTTGGATGGTAGTTAGTTTGCGTAATAGTCAACTCTTGATGCCTACATTTCATTGTGGTTTATCAAGGACTAGCTTTTGAATAAATTTGTTTTTATCGTTTTATTTACATAATTGTGTAATAAATCTTTAAATGACTGAGCAGGTGTGAGCCATGTAAGACACAAGTATTGACAAGATTTTCAAAGACACTTTTATAACATCTTTATCCACAGAATAAAAAGCTTTTTTTTATATAAACAGAACAATCCAAACTGTTACTTTTGTTAAAGGAGTTATCTTATCAGACAGAAGACACTTTTCCCCAGAAATGTAATAAATAGGCCCAATAACAATTTACATTATGATACAAAAAACGGTGAACACTGGAATTGCAAATATACAAAAATCCTTCCATCAGGAAAAAAAACTGCAAAGAACAAACTATTTATGGTACACACATAGAACAGGTGTATCAAAACTCTAATACAATGAATTTTAAGAGCTTAATTTTGACGTCTTGTTAAAAATCCAATGTATGGCGTGAGACAACCTCTGCACAATCAGTCAATACAACATACTGATGCAAATATAATCAGTAGTGTGTGTATTCAAATAAGGCTGTTTTGAATACGGAATGACATCACATGGATTAATTAGAGTCCACTGCCTAAACCAGGATTGTGGATATGGCTTTAGTGTTTGATTATACATTTCAGTAGTAAATAAGTAGCTGAAATCTGATGGAGCATTGTGGGTAGTTGGTATGTAGCTGAAATTTGTAAGACATTGAAAAAATATATGATCGTTTATGAAGAAATTCTGTTTAAAAGGTGCACTGTGTCACTTTTTTGCTTGTCTTCATGGATTCTATTGCTTTGCTTGGAATGTTCCACAGTTTGGCATTAACCGTATCCATTCAATTACAGGTTTGTTGCATCCGTACTCTGAGCGGGGTCACCTCTCCACAGATCTGACCTGTAACTTGGCCTGTCAAAGTCGTCTGTCTCCATGGAGCTAGATGAGTTAAATGTTACATGGTGGAACGTTCTAGTCAAAGCAATAATACTGCCATGGAGACAAGCGTCCACCAAAAAGTTACACATTTTGGCGACCTTTTCCACCTACTAAAACTTCATCGTGAAATATGAAAAAAACAATAAAAATGTTCTGATATGGCATAGTATTCTTGTTCCTGTACATGAGGTTTGTAATTTTATCATTAAAAAGATTTCTGCACCATAAATAGCAGTTCAGTGAATCTAACGTGCTTAAACACGACTATGTCCTCTTATTGCACTTACAGACCGCACAGGGGTGGCTCTAAAGGGGGTAAAGTTCCTTCAAACAAGATGTGTGCTACAGGTTGAGCAGCACACAGAGGATGATGGGATTTTCAGTACATGGTCATGGTCTCCTCATGGGGGAGGAGTGGGGGGCTCGGTCACAGCCAGTTCTTGGGCCAGGTCGTTGAATCGGGCGATGTAGTCCACACTGCTCTCGCTCATCATACATTCCAGCTGAGTGTCCACCTGCAACAGACGGCATCATTCCCTACCATTAGGGGTGGGTCAAATCTCCCTGCTTTATACTTGTTTTTATGCTTAAGGGCTCCTGTGCTGATTAAACAGGTTATTAACATAGAGGTTAGATGAGCCGCTATTATGAAAGGCAGAGTTCTGTGACTTTATGAGCAGCGACAGTGTTTAGAGCAGTAGTCCCCCAACCCGAAGGTCTGAGGATCGATTCCTGCTTGGACCAAGTTCTGTCGTTGTGTCCTGAATAATGACAGCAGTGTAGCGCTTTGAGAGGCTTTGACAAGTCTGTAAAGCACATTATTCTTACTATTGTATCTGCTCACGCTGGACACAAGGAACAAATAGAACTAAATGTTAAACAGACAACCATATGTGTGGGCTTAACAGAAAACCTAAATAATTAACTGTGATTAATGAGGGGATTAGCTGATTCCGGGCCCAAACATAAATGTATTGTTTGAGATGTGATGTGAATGGACGATAAAATTAAAAACAAAAGCGCAGAAATAACAAGGTTTATACCCTTGTTTGGAAGGCACTGCAAATTTCTGTTCTTTTAGGACTACTCACTTCTGCTACATCAGGAAGGCCGCGGGACTGAAAAGAATCATGGGAGTTGCAGTCCAGGAGGCTGGGGCCGAGTAGTGCCGTGCCGCTGGAGGGGCCAGATGGGGTGAGGGTGGTTCTTCTTCCCTTATCAGGAGAAACCATACTGGCTATAAAGACACAAAGGCAGATTAGAGGGAATCCCTGGGAGACCTCAGAGGAAAGGTCACTGTGTAGAACAATTTAAGACCCAAAATATACATATTATTAACTGCTTTTAATTCATTCTACAGCGAAGAGTGGTTTGAGTTTGGTCTAGTTTTATCAGCATGCCTACTTCATGCTTCACTGTAGAGGAGAGGTATCAGCATCATTTGGTTACTCAATCAATCAAAAGCATTTAAGTCAAAATATAAAAACAAAAAAATAGGAATTGTGACTATTTTAGAAGCAAATATTAAGCAATTTCTATAAAAGTAAAATTGAAGACGTTTCTGGAAGGTTCGACACCTGCTCGTCTCTGTGGAGATAACTTTCCTTTGCCTAGGATTCTATTCTTCTATTTTGTATTATTGAATAGCATTTTATTGCTTAACAGACTTGCATTCTTACTGCGAACAGGGTCACCTCTCCACAAACCTGACCTGTAACATGAGCTGCTTGCGTGCCAGATGCTGGGTGTTATAGTACTCACAAAGTAAACATCCCAGCGTGGAGTCCGACGAGTCACTGGGATACCACTGAGGGTCATGGCTGGGGGAGGGCATCCAGGTGCGGGACGGGCTGACGGAGGGAGACGGGGCCAGCAGCTTAGAGCCATCGCTGCTGGTCAGTTTGGACAGTGCTGCCTCTTCACCTGGACAATAGAAGGCCACAGTTTAACAGATCTGTGGGGTACGATGGAACTATGCGCAGGATAGTATTCACACTACTTCTTACATCTGTTTCATTTAACATTTAAAGCTGCACTATGTCACTTTTCTAATAAGGGGTCCACCACATCTATGAAGACGTTACTGCTCTGCCTTAAAGATTCCACTGTATGTCATTAAACCTTATACATTTACATTAATTCAAATGCAGATGTCTAATACCTTGTGTTACATTTTTGTATGAAAAGCACTTTATTAATAAAGTTTGATTTGATTTGAAAAATGCATTCTTACTACGAGTGGGGGTTACCCCTCCACAGATCAGACCTGTAACTTGGCCCGGTGGTGTTAACCGATTGTATCCATGGAGATTGTTAAAGAAGATTGTACTATATAGATTGTGTGCCATATAGTTATAATCTATGGCACCTGTGGATCATTATGTTAGAATTTGGACTTGCAATAATTGATCTAAAATGACTTAATGAAAGAAATAAGTCAACTGACTCCCAACAAAGAGCTGCTTAGTTGGATACCTGCATCACACTGGTGAGCCGCAGATTATTTATCATTTGTACCAAAATGACTATGCGATGCTGCCGAAACCTACATAAAATTGCAGATGAAGTAAATTAAATTGGAGAACTAACAGAGTACAGAGCAGTGGGCGTACACCACTCACGGTGAAATCAGAGGTTGATTGGAACAATGATGTGCATAAAGATTATTCAAACATGCATGAATCACCGTAAATACGTCAAGAGGGTAAATGGTGAGGGGGAAGCAACTTTAACATGGTTAAAAGCTTTGAAAAGTTGATTTTGCATAATAGGTCCACTTTAAGTTTAATGCCACACTGACAAATGAAGCATCTAGAACAGTATGCTAAAATACGAACAAAACTGTAGACCTTTGCTTACCAAAGTGAGCAGAGTTGATGGCTAGCTCGATGATGGAGTCACTGATGTGCGTTTGAGGTTCTCCAGTGGCCAAAGCTTCCTCAGGGGGACCAGGGAGAGAGATGTCCAGGAGAGAGGCAACGCTGGGCGGGGACAAGAGTGAGTCCCCACCCCCAGCTCCAGGAGGAGAGGGAGGAGGCAGCCCGTTCTGATAAAGAGAGAGCAACCTGTTTAGACCTTTTGAAAGTTGGTTAACAAATACACACTCTAAATTTTGGAAAAGAGGCAACTGGGGGCAAAAGCAAAGTTAAACATAATGCGATTTCAATTGGGAATTTTGGGCTGCAAAATTTCTTTAAAAAAGTGTTGTGGCAGTGATCCTGGTTTAAAAAAGAAATCAATGGTATTTTATGTTATTTTTTTTACACTTAAGGTATTTGGAAGAAGGCAGAATCGTGATCTTTAGGTAATTATACTTTTTATGAAGTGCAAATAGCATTTCGAGGCTGGAAAATAGTATTTTTTCCAACAAAAAAATACTGTAAAAGAAACTGACATTTCATTGGAAATTGAAAATGGCTGCATATTTTTTGTAGCAAATACTTATGAATACCTATTAGCATCTTATGTCAATTAATCTATGACAATATACTACTACTAATGTATACTTCATTTCTCCTCCAGTCACCTCCATTCCAGAAGACTGAACATTCTGATGACATTTTAGAGGGTCTATGGAGGTTCCTAAGACAATAAAATGACCAAAAACTGAAGCTTTGGCAGACAGCTGACCTCTGGAGTGTGGTCCTGAAGAAGCAGTGACTCGGGTTGAGCTTCTATGAGGGGGGTAGTGCTCAGGAGAGGGCTGGTTTCAACAGGGGCAGAACTTAAGTCTGGACAGGAGCTGCCAGGAATGATGCCGGCGGATTTGGCTGCCAAGTCGATAGCACCTGAAATAAACAAGACCACGGTAATAAATTAATGGTTAATTCGCAGTAAAAAAACAAAAAAACTATAATCAACTACTGGATAAATTTTTTAAAGAATCTAAAATGCATGTTAACACATCATACTAGAGAGTGTAGCATTTGTTGAAGAGCTGGTGGCTGCAGGGAATTTAGATACAGAGGGCCTTGGTGCAGTAGTAAGGCGCGTCTGGATTGGGCGGAATGAACCAGTTCCTGTGGGAGGAAAACATCAGATTAGTTCCAAGAAAATTAAAGGCAGTGTACCGGATTTTTATCATCTTAAAAACACAAAAACGGTTCATTTTAAAGTGTTTGCAGCAGTCCAAACTTCCTCACACTCCTAATGTTTTTTGAGCATCTATATTATGATGGGCTCATAATCAAAAGTATCAAAAACCTGATACTAATCAATATTAAATTCATAGGACAGAAATTAATCTTTCTAGAATAGCTTTAAAATGATCTTGAGAACATATAACGCCTATGGACCACTATGGAACCTTTCTGGATGACTGAGGGATTACACAGATATGAGGCCACATGGTAATATAAAAAAGCACTACAATTTAATGTTGAAAATCACATTCTATTGTCTAAAGAAAGAGTGTTTTAAACTATAATCGCGGTATCAGAATCAGTAGAGTCTAAATTGAGTTAGAAATTTTAGAATCACTAGTTCATAAGCTTTCAGAGGGTTTCAGAGGCCGTTGGGATAATGTTAATGTCATATATATCTGTGCTGGGGCAGAACAAATATACTTAAAAAAATCCAGCTACTGCCTCTTTAAAATGAATAAATTCTGTACTTAGCTGCATTTGTTTTTGCATTTATTACTGGCAGTTTTGCATGACTTAGTACTGAAAGGACAAACCAAATACTACTGTAGCATGTACCTGTGGCAGAGGAGTTTGAAAGGATTGAAAAAGAGCAGACATGTTGTGAGGTGTCTCCTGTCGTCCGGGGTAGAAGCGTTCTCTGTGGAGACAACACCATGTCAACACCGGCTTATGAAGTTTGACATTTTCTTGACTTTGTTGCCTTACCTGAACCACAAGCGGTTTGCGAAGCTGCCTGTTTCGAGGTTTTCTCTGCCTTGAAAAGAAAAGATCTGACTGCATCTGCAAAGAATTAACACAAATCATTTCAAATGTCAATGATTTAGTGGTTTAGATGTCATTTTTCTTTTTCTTACACTAATGGAGTCCAGTTGCTGCTTTAGGGCTAGCTCTGCCTCCTTGTTGGGTGAAAACATTCTACTGTGGCGACTGCTGTTTGGAGGAAGTGTAGTTGGCACCGCAAACACCCCCCCTTCAGAGTCGGACCCCAGCAGCGAGCGTGACAGGCTGCGGCCACCTGGGAAGCACACAACATTTAGAACAAGAACATCCTTTTCCTACACAGTTCTCGACACAGTTCTTGATGTTTCTGTACACTAGTATGTAGTATGTACTAGTACGTATATATAGACCTGCGTTAGAGTGAAGAAGCCGCCCCCCTCGGACACTCTGCTGACGGCTAAAGCTGGGGCTACGTATGCCCGCTATTGTGTTTTTTCCTGGAGGAGTGACAGCTTGGTGTTCTTCCGGTGTGGTCTTCAGCGGTGACGTTGCAGTGGAGCACATCTCTGGAGCCTGCAAAACACATATGTCCATCAGTGTACAATAGACAATACAGCAATTAAACCTATTCAAAGATGGAGGAAAAATTCTGTCTATAGTAGAATTAGCTGTTAACATATGTGCATCTTTGTCAGCATAAATAAACAAGGTGTAAGATGAAATGACTATTAAAGCAGACCTACTCTTCAAAATCAACTTTTCAGAGCATTTTATAGTTGTTTCCCCTCATCATTCATCTTCTCACAGTTGTATTTGGAGCGATTCCTGCACATCTGAGCAATCTTTAATCATCTAATCATTTAATCTCATTTTTAAGATGCCATACTGCCAATCAACCCTCATTTTCACCACCACCGGAATACACCCACTGCTCTGTACATACTTTGTTCTCCAATTTAATTTTTTTATTCTGGACAGGATACTGCAGCGTTGTATTGTCATTTTGGTACAAAATGAAAAAAATCTGCTACCCACTAGTGTGATCTACAGCTGTCCATCACAGTTGCCAGGTTCTTTGTTGTGATGATGTTTACAGAGACATCAACTCCCACTGGGCACCACCATTTACGTATGCAGAAGTTAGCGGACTCGTTCCTTTTATTAAGTCGTTTTAGATTAATATTGCAATATAAAATGTGTAGATTATAGCATAATGATCCATGGGTGTCATAGATTATAACTATACAGCAGGCTCAGGCACTATAAGTGGTCTTTAAAGATTATTATGGCAAGATTGTGAAGCCAATTTTAATAATGATAAGGTTCAACAATTGGGGATTGCAAATTTGACAAATTACAACACCATCAAATTTTAGGACATGAACGGAAGCATCACAAACTATGACATACAGCAGGCACAAAAACAGCAAAGTCACTTCTTACCAGAGGTTTAGGATTGGCCTCGGATGACACCAGCTTCAACAGACAGCGCAGCACACTGTTCATCCTCGTGGGCTTTACTGCTTCTTGTCCATTCCCTGAGCTGTGCAGAGGTGCTGGGATGGGTGGCCAGTCATATTCCAGCTGAAGCTTTCCGGGCTTTCCAAACATGAGGTACAGCTCAGCCAGAGTGACGCTGTCTGGGTCTCTGGAGCTCCAGCCCTCCTCTCGGATCTGCTCCACGGTCCGCTCTTTAGGTCCTCCCACCTCAGGTAACAGGGGCTTGGCTGGCGGAGTCCGGTTGATTTCTGGAGAAGACGCCATGTTGCCCTGTTCCTCTCTGCACTGCTCTGAGCTGAGAGTGCTATTACTTAACTTGTCTATTGCACTAGAGTCCACTATGCTACCGTTTGTGTCCATGCTGGTGGCTTTCTCCTTGTCCCCTTCAGACTGTCTGTGGCCCTCCTCGTGGAGATGAGAAGGTGGGACAGGCTGGGGTTTTGGGGGTTTCTTCTCTTCTGGTTTTACAGGATCCGATGATGGCTCTGCATTGTGTGATTCAATCCTTTTGGTTTCTCCTTGGGAAGTGCTTGAGGCCACACTTCCAGCGGGGTTAGCACCTTTTCCAGATTTTGAAGCAGGGCGCGATGAGGAGCTGTGAATGCCTAGTATCTGAGCAGCAGGAAGCTCTTTGTTATTGGGACGATTCTTGCCACTTTCCAGCCAGTGTACGGTGCAGAAGGCTTTGGAGTGCACCACACGTGCTACTCCAGGCAGCGTGGTCAGAGAGCTGCTCTCCGCAGGGTACAGGACCAGCTCATCCTGCTGAGACCTGCTGGAAGCCAAAGAGGACTGGCCTCCTTCCAGAGCTTCTCGTTCCATAAGACTCTTAAGCTGGATCAATTTGCATTAAGGACAAAATTACAAAATTAAGCATATCGTTTGAGCATTAGGTAACAGATGTACAAGCGTTTACTTGTTGACACTTTGTAATTTCCTTGTACTGTCTTGAAAGGATACAATCCATTGGTCCTGGTATGCCCACTTCTGCTTCAAATACTCAATGAGGCTGGAGACTTTTCGGTGTAATTCCACCACCATTCTGAAACAACATACATTATGTTCAGACAGTGTAACTGCTGTAGATAAAGTCTAGTTTATGTTCAGAATGACAGAAGCTCATAGTTGACTTTCAGCTGACCTAAGGCGAGGGTTGTGAGCCAGGCTCTGCACTCGGGCCCAGGAATAGGAGGTGCGGGGCTGTAGCTCTACTGCCATCTTCAGGGGGAGACGCACCGGCTTCTGGTCCTCCTCATCACTTACACCTGCAGACATACATCAGCTTTAGATGCTCAGCACGTTTGGTACATTACACAGAACAGTACCATGTATGAGCTCTTAAGCTCTTGTTTGTACTTTTCACTTGGTCCTCTACAAAGTTATATGGTGATTCCACTGGCACACACATTGTGTGCGGTTTTTCACACACTGATGTGCTCTGTGATGTGAACTAGGTGCATGTACGTGTATACATTTACATAGAAAGCATACAGAGTACACATGATGACCACACATTTGATTAGGATTTCATAAACTCTTACCTTCTGGGTCACAAAGTTTCTTCAGGGCTCGACACATTGGTGCCTTAATCCTCAAGTTCCTCCCCTTGGAGCGTACAGTTGTGGCCCTGCTCATTAACAAAATGAAACAAATAAATATGATTATATCTTTGCAGATGAGCAAATTCTGTTCCTAATGTTTGTTACTATTCAGTGACATACCCTTGCTGAATGAGTTCATTGAGCTTTGCCACGTTCTTATCATCCATCACTAACAAAGACAACACAAAACAGAGTGGTTTAGAACATGCGATTATAACACATTACATCCCATTACACAAAACTTCTAGGCAATAACATTTACAATGATATAGCCTCTACTTACTTCCACCAACTTTCTTGCGGAGCTCTGCATAACAGATGAGACCATAGAGTTCTTGAGAAGATTTTTTCAACGCACGGGAATACACTGTGGAGTAAAAACATTGTCACTATAGCAACCAGCATGCAGTATGCACATGCTGCTTTGAGATAACATGAGAGTCTCTTTAAAGAATGAGATATGCTTTATTCATTACTTATCTTCAACACAGACTACCTAACCACACATACTACACCACAAATAGAAATTGCACAACAAAGCAAAAGAGAATGTACCATTGGCAAAATCAATGTGTTTGGAGATCTTGTGCCAGGTGCGGTAGTAGAAGTGTCGAACTTGTTCCTTGTTCTTAACCATGTTGGCTGGTTTGCCCCGCTTCTTGTATTTCATTGCAATATTGTTTTGGATAGCCTCAAAGTCTTTACCATACTGTAGAGCAAACACATGATTAGTATAGGTCTGTAACATATTTGGGACACATTCTAAATGTTCTTCCCTCTACCTCATAGAGTCCCTCAAAGAAGCTGTTCTTGTCTTCTGCACTCCAGGACTCCCACTGGCGCCGGGCACGCTTCTGGTTCCCCTCATCCTTCTCCACAGAGGCCTGACCCTTGGATGCTTTGGATGCTCCTGTAGAGCCAGATGCAGCCCCTGAATGTCCCACAGCAACCTGGCTAGAACCATTCTCTGCACCTGAACAACAGACAAACATAGGCACATAGAGTTATTTGTTTTGCTACAGCAGCAAATACGCATGTGTGGTTCAATGCTCAGCTGTAATGATGCAACCCTGGATTGGCTTTAGTTTTACAGGACATAAGGTGGAGGATTTGTGGAAGACTGCACTAATAAAAAGACTGCAGCAATTAAGAACATAATATGAACATCATTTGCCAAAACAACTTAGATTTAGTCAGTATTCAGTGTGCAGGACTAATAATTAATCATTAATAAAGAAAATATGAGCTTATGAGGTGGTGTAACAAAAATGTTATAATTGAAATGCTGTATAAATTCCTAAGTGGTAATCATAATTTTCACATACATACACGACAGAGAGTTGTTGTTCAAACTTTGAGTATGTGAGTGCTGAGGAGGATTGGGGCGGCTGGCGGACACAGAGAGCACCAGTTTGCCCATAATAATATGCGCCTTATTCTCACAGATTACACATCATTATTACGCATCGTCATCACACATGGTCACCTCAGGGCACGGGTCACCTGCGTTACCTTTCGCTTTTGCCCCGCCATGTCCATTGATGGTCGTGCCCACTGAATCCTTCCGTATGCGTTTGCTTGGAGGTCGGACGCTGGAGCGTAGAAAATGATGTTGGTCTGGGCACGTTTGCGTGATCTCGGCTGGACCATGTGGCTGCTGGGTCGCGCTGTGCCCGGTTCGGTTCGGCTCAGGAGCGGGATGCAGGGGAGCTGGACCGGGGTTCAGGGCATTTGCTGATGGATTAAGACTTTCCACTCCGTCGTCTCCCTTTGTACTGTGCTCTTCGCTCGCCTGCTCTCCGCTCTCCTCCTCGTCACAACCTTCGGGATTTTTAGACGGATTCCTGCCCTCATCGACACCGATCCCCTCCCTAGAGCCCGTGGTCATGCTGCCAAACATATTTAGAGACAAATTGTCACGTTGTGAGCAAAGCAATGGCCAAAATTAACTTCTAAAGACAGCGATCGCTGTGTCTCAACATGGCCGCCGCTGTTTGTTTCAAATCCCCTCTCTGGTCCCGACAAAACAACACCAAAAATATAAATTTAACGTGTTCAAATAAATAATATTCAGAGGCAAAAACATTTTACTAATAAACCGCTGTGTCCACTCGTGTGTTTTTCTCCAAAAAGTGCGGAAACGTGAGAGGATTTGAACTAAATTCAAATGCGAACACTTTTCAGTGGAGCGCCCTGCAGAAACGACAACGACACCCGCTCGGTGATTTCGACCTCTAAATAAAGTATTTCTTTCAATGACAATTTTACCCAAAATCATGCTCATCTGTAATAGACGACGTTTTCTTTCTCTTCACCATGGATCCGATCGGTTTAATAGACAAATACTGAGCAAATTAAGCATAATAAAACCCAGAGCAATATCTCCGCTTTCTGCCCTCTCCTTGTTCCAGACTCGACTGAGCTCAACTCTGCGCAGTTCAACAGTTTTCTATCAGCAACAACATTACTCAACAGCTCATTTTCACCATTAATTTAAAGGAAATAACACATACCCATACACGAGTATATATACCCAAAATGTGGCACACTGTGTTGGTGCACTTATGTTCCAGGCTGCTTTAAACAGACGAGCACATACTTTGATTAAACCATGTTCAAAGGAGCCTTTTAGTGTCTTAGAGCTGAGCTGCCCACACAACCCTCCAACCATTAAAATAATAATCACACAAATCAGGGCCACCAATTGCAGCACTATTTATATGTTTCACTTGAAATGTACACACATATTTGCATCAGGTGTACTGTAACATTCACATGTATTAGATGCATCTAAAGCAAAGTAAGGCATAAATCTGTCAACTTACAATTCATCCAAGGGGGAAATGGACAGAAATAAAAACAACATAACCAAACCCTCTAATTTACTTTATGCCTACATTATTTCACCCTACTATTGTCCAAGTAGCCAAAGCTTGTTTTGACCTTTGCTGTAGTTAGAGATGATAGTGTTATTTGTGGCAAAGATTTATTATTGGAGAAATCTTCTAACTTATTAGCCCCCTTTAATTTTACTGAAATCGTTTTTGAATGTTAGACATACTTAAAATCTATTAATATAACTAAATTTAATCACTTTATTCCTCCACTCAAAGTACAGTAGCATTGAGTAGTTTTAGGCCATAAATGGACTGCTCGAGGTGCAGTTTGGGCACCGCTTTAGCATAGCTGTACCCCCTTTTGTTGATGTATTACAAACTAGCGCAACAACAGAGGACAAAAACATTACACTGGCAAAGTATAACACGTTTAATTTAAGTAGATATGCTCAGATTGTACGATTACCTGCAGTAAAAGTGTAAATCCAGACGAGGCCCGCACTAGCATCGCGCTGTGACAGTAGCGTTCGGTTCCCGCATTGACAGTTCCTGCAGAGCCTCCACGCGCTTTGGCCACGCCCCTTACAACTAGAAAACAAATTCTCCCATTGGCTACAACAAGAAGGGGGCGGGACTTATTGACATGATTGATGGCCGTTACAACCAATTATTATCAGCAATACATTTCAAAAGACCAATCGTCGCGTTATTTCTTTTAAAGGGCCAAAACTCTCAACTTTGTCATCAATTTTGAAGAAATTTCATTGAAGGATGTCGGAATTTAATACGGACTTTACCAGTTTATGTCAAAGGTTACAAAGGCTTTGTTATACAACCAAGATAATAGTTTCATTTTATTTCACAGAGCCAATTCCATGAAAACGTTTAGCTTTTTAGCAGGTACCAAGTAGATTATTTTTTTTTTTTTTTTTACATGACTCGTCGTGGTTTTGGTGATCATTAAATATACACGTTTCTATTTCCATGTTCCGTTTTTCGTTTTTGACATAGATATAGAATGGTAGATCTCGCATTGACTACCGCTGTCTATTGGGACGAATGCGTCGACAAAGCCGCCATCTTGGTACAGCTGGTAACGCTTGGTAACGCTGCTTTTAAATGAATGAACATCAATCGGGGACACGGCGATATATTTAATTAAAATAGCCTACCTTAAATCGGCAAGTTTTATTTTCTTGGTTCGTTACAAATGTCAGACATTTACCAAAAAAAAAAAAAAAAAAAAAAAAAAAAAAAAAAAAAAAGCCAACAAAAAAAGCCTACTTTTACGTTTAAAATGTAAGGGACATACGGTAATAATGCCATTTTTCACATTCTTCCATTCGAAATAAACACAAACTACTCCTACTGCATGCAGAACAATGCAAATACAATAACAATAACGCAATACAGAAACCACAAAATTGGCCAGCAATGTTAATTTAAAGACCCTGGCAAATGAATCAAATTGAAATGACTATACAATATATTCTGAAGTTGTGAGTCTGCTTGTATAAGTTTGGAAAAATAACCATATACAACGTACTAACTATACAGTACACAATATGCGGCGCAAAAGTCCCGCACCCTCGCTCACTGATACTGTGATAAAGTGCGGTCAGTGACTACTTTAGACCAGTGAACCCCCGTACCAAAATGGCGGCGGTATTAACGCATGCTAAGCGGCTAAACGCGAGATCTACCGTTCTATATGTGTGCGTTTTTGAAGGGACCGTTGTGTGAAAACTCCCGGGCGGAGGCAGAGCTCAGATCGAGCGCACCTCCTTACGGGCCCTCGGTGATTGGAGGAGGTCCGGTTATATTCACGGTTTTATTCCTCTGAGGCCGTGGGGCGGACATTCTTCGGAGTGCGGATCCGTCGGGCACACGCTGGTCAGGAGGAGCTGGGGTCTAGCTGGCAGGAGTTCGTGGAAACTTAAGCTCCATAAAAAGCCAAGATGACTTCGACAAATATGTTTCAGGGGCTGGATACCGGAGCGAAGCCGAGCTCCAGGTACAACATGTTTGTCTGTGGCGTTGCTAAAATACTTCGTAAACGAGTCTTACGAGAATATCCTGAGATGTTACAGAGTTCGTAGTTTATTTAACAACAACAACAACAATGTTTACAGCATTTGTATAATTCCCGTTGAAATGGAATATCTTGTTTGTATCTACTTTTATCGTTATGTCCTGAAGAAGTAAACTTTATCGCAAGTGCTAACTAGCTTTAGCCGACGCTAGCGTTAACTGAGCAGGCGTTGTCTGTTGCGGAAGTGAAACGCTTAAAGAGTCATGTTTTTGTGCGCGTAATCCAATCTCACGAGGAATTAACGTGTTTACGTGAAATGTACAAACTGAATACTTCGGTCAAAAACACTTGTAACCGAATATTTGGGTTTTCTGCCTTTTTAAATGCCTGTTCCCAATTACCATTAGCCAAAGAGCTGTGACGTGTGGCTCCTCCTGCGTGGCCTCTGACCTGTACATGTTCTGTCAGGGCTGCACAATACTTCAGATACTTCATTCTTCATTATATTAAAGTTCAGTCAACTTGTTCTATATTGCACTACATTTTATCACTTTTTATTTTATACTACTACCATACATACATGTCATTTAATAGTTATTATAACCACAACACTTTATTTTGCAGGGTGTTGCGGCCTCCTGGAGGTGGGTCTAGTAATCTTTTTGGTGGATATGAAGAGGATGCCTCACCTCAAAGAAAGCCCAACAAGATGGCCTCTTCAGTGTTTGCTCCTCCTGAGGAGCCTCAAAGTTCTGCCAAACGCTCAAACCCTCCAGGTGTTCTTTAATGTTTTTTCATAAAAAGAGAATGACTTCTTGATCACACCCAATAGTTTACCATGAATTGCTGTCCTCATAGGGGGGAAGACTAGTAATATATTTGGCCAACCTGAACCTGCAGCTCAGCCTCAGAAACCTATACCTCCAGGTGGACCCACAAGTGGCAACATATTTGGGTCAGCAGACTCTACACCAGTCCACAGCCCCAGTCGGAGCCACCCCAACAAGCCAAAGGTGTGGTGGGAACCTTTTATTTCTTCATTTCCCGCAATCATGTGATAATATGAATATGTATTATCACAGCAAAAATATGTAGTCTCTATTCATTGTTGGCACTGTAGTTAGTTTTGTCAATGATATGGATTTTTTTTAAATTTTGCAACCGTAGTCTGACAAACCAACCTTATGTTAATTTCTTTTCAAAGCACTATGAGCGTATTTCTTTTGTAAGATTCTAACTTGAGCCATTCTGTTTTCAGGACAATCTAAAAGTTGGACCAGAGTCACCAGGTAAGTTATGATCACCATTTTATCAATGTGGTGTGTTTAACTTTACATTGACTGTCTGTCTTCTCTGTCAAAGCACCTGAGCCCATTGTGAGCCAGCCTGAGGTGAAGGCCGAAGCCCCGGCCCCAGCACCAGAGCCAGCCAAAGAGGTGTCTCCTGTCTCATCTGCACCTGAGCCAAAGAAGACTGCCCCTGCTGAGACTGAAGACTCCCTGAAGAACCATGAGCCCCATCTCGGACCCAAACCTCGCTCCCACAACAGGGTCCTCAATCCCCCAGGAGGAAAGTCCAGTGTTGTGTTCTATTGATTGCCTTTGAATTCACCGCTCCTGCCTGATTGTTTGTCTGTAACCTTCTTTCATTCCAACGTCCAACTCCCAATGGTTATCTCATCTTAACATCGCAGGAGTTTTAACTTTTCTGTTTGCCTCAACCGCTCGCACTTAAATCTCATACTAAGGCCTTGTCCATTAATAATGCGTAAGCCGCAGCCTACCATTCAATACAAATGTGTTCTCAATCAGAAGCACATCTGTTGTGACTCAATGGTTTTGCAAGTGTATCAAGTTGAATAGCTTGTCATTGTTAAAGGCTATGCAGTTTTGCCTTTTAAGATTTCCAAATGCTGAATATACCAATGTTCTAGATTGAAAAGTGTGCAAGTTACTATAACTGAATATATTTTAGCCAGTGGCCTTACAAAAACATCAATGTACACCCTTTGGTTATACTGTAGATTAAAATGGCTGATGGAACAGAATGTTTGTTAGAAGAAAAGCCAAAAATCCAAAGCCAAAACAGACAAATCAATTTGCATCTAAATGTCAAAAACAATTCCACTTGTAATATTTTATCTGAATATATTGTGCAGGTAGTTTTCTGCTTTGTTCTCATTGCTTTGTTTTGTAAAAGTGAGTTCTTGTGTGCGGTAGGCCTTTATGTTTTAAATTAAAACGACTGAAGACAGTACTTTAAACCCCGATATCCAGTGAACTTTCTATTCATCCCCACAGACTGTATTACTTTTTTTTTTTTTTTTTTTGGGTGCTACCGTGTCCAGTAGTGTTTGTATGGCCAGCAATGAACACAGCAGAAAGAATCATGTAAGTTGCAATAAAGTTGTTCTGAATTTTGAATCTTGTGTTATTGTTTACGTCTAGTTAATACGCTTATTCTGTATCCTGAAATGTATTGGAGAATGTTGTGTAGCACTGCCACCTACTGAAAAGGTGAAGAAAAGCGGCCAAACAGACCATCCTTTATTGATGATTCATAATGGTGTCATCCTCCGGAGCTAAATTGGGTAAAAAGGGAACCAAGGACCATGTATGACTAGTTTCCTCAACATGTTTTTGGCTCGTTCAACAGGACAGGAGTCGTGGCTACGGTTCATTTTACGGTTCAAAAGAAAAACAAAACAAAACTTGCAAATCGTGAATTGTCAATTGCAAACGTGAAACTTCTATATTCCTTTCAAAATAAGATATTTTGCAGACATGTACGGGCATTGGCAGAACGTAGTCTCCCCGGACAATTGCACGGACTTTATCTGCCACTGTTAAGCTCAAATATATCCGATTCATATTCTGTACAAACTACATTTTTAAGTATGAACAAATGCAATATTTTTGATTAGAAGCACTTCCGATTTGACCCTCGCGCTGACGCACTGACGCTGGCTGCAGACGGTGTGACGTCAGAGAGTGGGTCAGCAGGCTTCTCCATCTGAAGCGGAGGTGAGCCTCTCCCACAGCGGGGCATTCACTCCATCAACCCGGGCCCGGCGGCATCGGCTGCCCGCTACAAGGGGGAAAGGAAACATGGACCAAGCGGCGCGTTAGGAGCGGCCTCGCGCTTTAGTGAGGACAGTGCCAACCTATTTATTTAGCTATTTATTTATTTATTTCCCCGCCTATAATGGCTGGGATCCATGGCTGCAGCTGAGGGGCAGGTGCAATATCGAAGACGACGTTTGGTTCCGAGACATGGACTCAGCGCCGCGAAACGGTGCGGGAATAACAGCGTTTACTTTCAGATAGACCGTGCTACTGTATCCAGCTTCGCCGCAGCTGTGCCCATTCCCCCGCCAGCCTGTCACTCCTGAATATGACCTGATCCTGTCGCCTGTCCATCCGCGGAAACCCCCATCCACAGCCCGTGACACTCGCTGCTTCCAGGCCTGTAATCTGCGCGCGTCCTCCCGGCTTTGAGCACCCCGGCCGGCAGCCAACATGATGGACCTCCAGCTGGACGAGGTGGTGTACCAGGACGACTACGGCTCCGGGACTGTCATGTCGGAGCGGGTGTCGGGCCTGGCTAGCACCATCTACCGCGAGTTCGAGCGCCTCATCCGCAGCTACGACGAGGAGGTGGTGAAGGAGCTGATGCCGCTGGTGGTCAACGTGCTGGAGAACCTGGACGCGGTGCTCACGGAGAACCAGGAGCACCTAGTGGAGCTGGAGCTGCTCAAGGAGGACAACGAGCAGCTCATCACCCAGTACGAGCGGGAGAAGGCGCTGCGTAAACAGGCGGAGGAGGTGGGTGTACACGGCGCTGTCAGGACTAGGCCTCGGCTCGCATCTCCATCCCGCATCCAGCTGTGTCAGTGTAAAGTACAAGCATCACATGGACCAATGCGCATGACTTGGAAGCACCTGTAACATTCATTTGTTTCGCTTATTTACAAGGTTTCTTACACTGGTACATTTACATGGCCAGTGAAAATCAGATAACTTGTATAGTCAGATAATATAATAATCTGATTTTGGGGCGTGTTTATATGCACAAATTGCACGAAGTTATAAAAAAAACAACACATTTTAACAGCAATAGTTGTTTTTCATTAGATAAATAGGATTTTAAAAGCAACATTTGATATTTAAAGGTGCATTGTGTAACTTTTCTGCTGGAGGGTCTGTCAAATGCTTTTTCTCCATATAGTTATTCCTTTCTCTGGAATGTTTCACAGCATGGCATTAAAAGGAGGCCAAACCAGACCAAGTTTCAGGTCAGATCTGTGGAGAAGCAACTTTTTAGGCATCTATAGAACCACCTGTATTTGAATAAATGTAAAGTAGAGCTGTTTAATGTCACACTGCGGAACATTCCAGGCAGAGCAATGACATATCCAGAGAAGCAAGCAGGTCAAGGACCCCCCAACCAAAAAGTGTAAAGTACGCAGTGCACTTTTAACATTTTCTTTACTATTTTTGTCTTTATTAGGTGACTATTTTTTGCATACTTTTGCAAGAAAGACCCTGCAAAGTAATTAGAATATTGCAGAAATCAGATAACGATCCCATTTATCTGTGTGCATGTAAACATATTATCCACAGTCTTTGGAGAACACATGTGCTTAGTTGACACAGTGCATGTTAGAAAATAAAAATATTATATTACATAGCTCAGAGATTTGCAGTGAGAACAAGTCTATAAAGTTGCTCGTAACGCAGAAGTAGCCTATATGGTTCAAAATGCTAAAACTGAAATACAGCGAGTGTTATACATATGCAAATACCCAGTAATAGCTATGCAAACTAGTAAATGCGCCCTCGCTTGTTTAAGTTTAACCAAATTATTATTCCTTTTAAGCGTTTTACATATAATAAAATGACTTACTTTAGGATTACTATTAAAGGAAACACATATTTTTCATTGCAGTTAACTATAGGCGACAGAAGTAACGAGATTAGTCATCCATGTCAATAATAAAACTTTATTTGTTTTATAATAAGGATTTACTTTATTTACTTACTACTTTCTGAACAACGTTTGCCGAGTTTCTTATTGGTATTAGGGACTAGGAAGTGACCTGAACTGAAGCCATCTTAATCTGCTTTAGCTTTACAGTTATGGATGGATTATTTGAGTGATAAATTTGCATGATGATTAGAATCCGTTTTATAAAGGTGCACGATTACAACTGGATGATATCACTGAATTGGCTGTTTCTGACGTTAAATATAGTATGCAGGATCACTCAAACATGAATGAATGAAACAAAACACAACTCCAGCTTTGTTCTTGATGAGGAAACAAAACATTGCAAGTAGATTTACGATACGGACCATTAATCTTTGGGCGTATAATGGATACCACTCGTATTATCAAGTTGTGGCACATGACTCATGAGTCCTATACATTTTATTTCAATATAGTCACAAATAAGTAGGCCAACAATGCGTTAAAAACTGATATCCAGATACTAGATTCAGTTATTTGAAATAGTCTCAGTACTAAAGATAATAACATAAATATGACAAAATGTTTGACTTTATTTTTTTAGTATGGGTTCGCACTCGTTCTGGTTTAGTCCTGGTCTAGTCCGGGATTAGTTCTCAGATTAGTCCCAGTTTTGATTAGGTGTGTGTGAATGTACGTACCCTTTGATTGGTCTTGATCTACATCTGAATTAGTATAAAATTGATAATATTAAAAGAGGGTGTATCATAATAATCATAATCGACTGATGTTATAATATTGCTCTCTCATCAGAAACATACCTGGAGCGTTTTTATTTGTCATTCATGCATGTTTGAGTAATCTAGCAATCTATGTGATATCTGATAGCATTTTGAAGGGGAAGTGACTTGGTGAAAAAAGCGAGGGGCTCCGAGCGTCAAAAACAAAAGTGAAACTGAAAATACGTCATTTTTGGTGAATATCGCATTTTTAAACTATAAATGGTAACATAGCGATCTAAATATGTTACGTGTTAGCAGTTAATACCTCATAGAAAATCAAAATTAACTTATTTTTGGTATCAAAGTTGGCATTGAATATACTACTAACAACATGACACAAGACACAACAAAACACTCAATAGCAACAAATGTACCAAAAACAGCTGCCAGACAAGATGGGGGTAGGGAATCTCAGTAAATCAATATTATGAAAAAAAAAAAAAAACAACATAACCAGATTACGTGGTATGAGATGAGAAACTGACGGACAGACTGGAAGAGAAGGGCTGACATCGGAGTGACAGAGGGATCGGGCTGTACAAAGGACCAGTGAGAGTGGGAGAATCTGCATCTGAAGCAAAACAATCACACGCCCTCCTCCACAGCGACAAGAAAAAAACAGCTCATGTTACAAGGTTATTAGACCCCAGCTAATGGTATACGCACACGCACACACACACGCACACACACACACACACGCAGAACTCCCTGTCATGTTGTCTTAGAGGCTGTTTGTATTTGGTAGAATTGAACTGTTAAATAATTAAGTTGAAATGTCATTTTTTTAGTTATACAAACCTGAGTCTTGTATACGACGTAAGCCAATTTGCAGAATACTTTCAAATAACCGTAAGATTTTTATTTTTAATTTCATAAACATGTCTGTGCGTCCGTAGATATGAGGTGGACACGTTCAAATGAGCAATTATAATGCTGATTTATTAATTACAAAAAAACTGTACATGATGGCTACGTTGTTTGTTATCATTTGGTGTAGTAGTTGGTGATCCAGTCTGAAAGCTGAATTTGCGTTGCCAGTTTCAATGTTGAAATCCAGCAGTTTTAAACCTAGAAGAACTCTCTGATCAGAAAGAATCCTCACTACCTAAACCTAAGTATGTAACAAAAATCGTAATATCGTGATATCGTATCGTCAAAAGTCTCACAGTAATATCATGGACCATCACAATATATCGAATTACGCTTAAATTAATAGTTATTGTGCAGCAATAACTAAAAAAAAAACAGAGGAAACTACATAGACCATGATCCTTTGCTCCATTTCAGCGCAGACTACGAGAAATAACAGTTCTAAGCATTTTCCAATCTTAGTTCTTTGGGTTAAGTCTTGTCAAGGCATTTTAAGAGGAAAAAATAGCGTATTCACAGTTTTGTTAGCCTCCACAAAATATTGCAATAAATATCGTACTGTGAGATGAATATCGTGAAAATATCATAAACGAAAATATCTAAATCGGAGCACCTGCAGCCATGAGGTTAGTTTTTATTTAGTTTTAAATAAGTTGTAATTTATTTCTAACTAACTTCTTCCAGTTTAAGAGATCGCCTTTAACTCCAAATAATATTGTAAAAGCAGGTATTTATGGGGACTGAATGATATCGACAATAGATTTTAAAGGACATTTTGTTTTATGAGGACTGTAAGGAAGCTACTGCCAGGGACAAACAATTCATCCAATCTGAAATGTTGGTAGATGAGATCCACGTGGAAAAAAATCTTGTGACTATCCCAGACAGATGTTTCTCTGTCAGGGTTCAACATCAGAGCGAGAGGAGGAACAATAGTGGGCAGCTCCAACCGTTCATTTTAAAACATCTTCTTCACCCGTGGATCAAATTTTGATGCTGAAGTGATTGTGATTTAATTTTTTTAATCAATCCTTCAGTCTATTCTCAAGTGTAAATGTGTATTTTGCAAAAAAACATTCAGAAAAAACGACTAATGTGCACATTTTTCCCGCAGTGTTTCTTATAGAATTTTGCAGAGTTCCGATTTATAATTTGCTCCCGTAGATTGTTTCACACATTACAAAAACAAGAAGGCAGAAATTATCAGCTTTGACACTTTCTCCTCGTGTGATTTCTATTTTTGTCACCAGAAGCTCTGTGCCTATGACTCACACATGATCATCTGCATTAAGAGGATCTAACTCGGAAATGGGAGGTAATGGCTTATTGTGGCCACTGTGCACAAATCATTCCACAGGGAAGTAAGGCTTTAAGAGCACAGAATTTGTTGAATATTGCTGTAATTATATTGTTAAAGTATTTTGATGTATAATTTAGCTCAGTAAGGTCACTTAAAAAAAAGAAAACACGAATAATTATCTCAAAATCTAAGTAAAAGATACACTTGTGCGCACACCTTTTCAAAATTGGACTAAATTTGGACTAAACCTGAAACATAGACCGTACATAGAAATAGACATAGCTAACCCACTTGTTGCCACGTTCCAAATAGGAAGTGAGCATGGGTGCACTTCCGGCTCCATCGATTCCAGCTCCAATTCACTTTATACTGTAAAAACGTCACCCCTCTCTCCATAATTCCTGCTGTCAGGCTCCTCATTTTGGTCTTAAAATGTTCGTATTAACCTCCTCTACATGATTCTGGTGTTTTTATTTTGCTATTTTGGCTGTAAAGAATTTCCTGTTCCCAATAAGGAACTCAAATTCGCTCCTATAACTGCTATCCTCCTGAGCTTCATTTCAGTAGAGCCGAACGCTTCTTTATATAGTCTATGACCTGGACTAAACCAAGTCTCCATCAAGTCTAGGACAAAATCAGAAAAAAATACTGAATGCATCCAAAATCTTTTTTTGAACATTATAAACACATTTTCACATTTTTTGTCTTTGTAAGAAAAAGCTGTGGTCTCTCATTTTTCTATTTGTGTATTTGTTCCAGTATTTACTTTAGTACGGCTAGCCAGCACTATCATTTTATCTGACTGTATTGCGTTAATTTTTGGTATATTTCCAGACAAATAGTTGCAAGTATTGGGTTCTCGTAGTACCAAGGGATTTGCCAGTTTGCATGTTGTAATCTTCTGCTTCGTAATACCACTTCCAGGGTTGTTCTGCTGCCAAAGGATTAGAGAATTAACAGTCGGCTCTTTTGCTGCACTGAGAATGTCATTGTGAAAAGCTTAGCGGGAAAAAAAACATAAACAAGGCAATTTAAATGGGAAACTAGCCAGTGGTCCGCTTGCAAACTTGAATTTGCTAACTTTAAAATAAATACGACCTTAAGATATGATGATCCACGTGATGTTTAGTACTGCATGAAAATTGGCATTACTATATTTATCATAATAAACAAATTCAGCCTGATCAATAAATAGCCAGTGACTTGTGAGATCAAAACACTAGCACCATGTTGGCTGAAGTGCATAACATTTGAATAGCTGTATTGTTGTTTATTAAAGGCTCCATATTACGCTATTTTCTGATCTAAGGTATGTTGATTCCACGTCAAAAACATACCTGAAGTTGTGTTTTGCTTCATTCACAAATCCTGCTGTTCTTCTCTCAAACAGAAAACACTTCTGATGTCATGTGGTAATATAGAAAGTGCCCCACTGTGTTTTTAAACTCCACACACCGTCACTACAAACATTTGGATGTTTTTAGTCCTGCAATTTCTTATGAGCTAAAGGTAAAACTTAGCTGTTAACTTGAACACTACCACTAAATGACATCACAAGGTGGAACAGAGCATTTTGAGCTTTGGAGATGTAGACAGACGATTAATGCAGGTTTACTCAAACATGTGAATAAAATAAAACACAACTCCATATTTCTGATGGCAAATATGACCAGTAGTGTTTTATGAATGAAAAATAAGTAAATTAACAAATGTAGTTAAATTATAGTTCAATACAGAACAGAATTTTCAGATGTTTTACCTATTCCTCCTGTGTCTCTTATCAGAAATTCATAGAGTTTGAAGATGCCTTGGAAGCTGAGAAGAAGGACCTCCAGGTGCATGTGGAGTCTCTGGAACTGCAGTCCAAACAGCTGGAGCTCAAGTCCAAGAACTACTGTGACCAGAGTCAGTTTACCACTTTATTATGTTGTTTGCATGAATGTTCTTGGTGAAAAACATATTTATTATCTATATTTCTGTACTTATTGATATATGTCCTCTGCCCACAAGTCACACGATTGGAGGAGCGAGAATCAGACATGAAGAAAGAGTACAATGCCCTGCACCAACGGCACACGGAGGTAAGACCACAGTATACCTCAAAAAATATATATGTATAGAAAAAATATTAATGACCAAGGATGGATAGAATAGTAATAATAATAGAAACAGAATCTGTGGAGATTTCTTTGCCTGAAATGTTCCCAAGCATGGCATTAACCACATCTATACTGCATTTAGTCAGTTATAGGTGTTTTTATTGCTCAAAATTACCTTGAAAAACACGCCTTCTTACAGTGTAAATTTGGTCTAATGGTGTCACCTACTTGTCTCCGTGGAGATAAATAAGTTTAATGCAACAACATCTCTTCTAGTATAAAGGAAAGCAGGTGGCGGACTCTCCATCAGAAAAATTACATTATGCACCTTTGAGTAAAAATATAGGAGGGTACCATACAGACTTATAATATATGTACAAATTAATTATTTTAGTAAAAAATAAGTAAATAAATATATTATTCAAACGGTGGCAGGATGAAGAAGAGACACCAGCAATGCAGTGACTTTTCTGCCTACTCAGTATTAAGCAAAATATCTCTCTTGGGGTCCGGTGGTGGTGAAAAAGCTGAGGTGGCTGATGATTTTGCTGCTGTTGTGCGTGGAGGGATTGACACATATAGCCAAAATGACTTGATCAAGGAGGGGAGAGAGAATGTATTTATTAGACTTGCTTGTGAAAAGGCAGACCAAAGAAAAGGAAAAGGAACTAAAGACTTAGATAAGTTTGTTGATCCACAAGGGAAATTATTTGGACACAGTAGCTCAAACATCACAATATAATAAAATAACAAAGAGTAAAAATAAATCTCCTCGTTCTTTTAGCTTAAACCTTTGTAATTGTACCTTCGCAGATGATCCAAACCTACGTGGAGCACATAGAGCGGTCCAAGCTGCAACAGACAGGAAGCAACAGCCAATCAGAGGGCACTGGCTGCGGACGAACGTAAGCTATCTGACCCCTTTATAACTAACCCCAAAACGAAACTAAACCTGGACCAGACCAGGACTAAACCAAGTCTAAGTCTAGTTTGAACACAGCCTGTAGAAACATATATACATCCAGTAATTTGGTACCACTTACTACACTTTAATTAGCCTTAAATAATAAAGCACGAACAGAGATAAGACACACTATCAGACTGCAGTAACGTAAATAGCATCTAGTGGTGATATGTGAGAATACAACAATCTAATTACAGATGGCATCTTTTAGGGTTAGGATTACGGCAATAATTAGTTTTTAATTAATTTATATGGTTTGCAACGGTCCAAAGTTATTCCTCACTTACCTTATGCATTCTAATTATTCACTGCGATGTGTTTATATGCGCTTTTCACAAGTTTCAGACGCCAGAGTGAGGGTAATGCTAAGAACAACTCGCATGGTTACAGTACATTTCCTGATTATCGGATGATAATATAATGAGATGCAGCCAGTACACAGGAGACTTATTTTGACCTCAAGAGCTGCTTATACACTGTATCTGTATTGGGGCAAGACAAAAATGCTAAAATACATGGACAAAATTGGGTAGAGGTCCCTTAATTATGTAGTTACTGAGCCTAAATCATTCGTAATAAACGATTTGTACATTATGAGTCTTTGTTCATGCTGTCATTAAGGCCAATTACAGTTTAGTTGTTACCAGTAATTCATTCCCAAAATTCTACACCCTATATGTCATGGTCATTGCTTGCTCATATGTTAGATTACATGTTAGTAGATGTTTCTTGTTGTTTGTTCGTTGCATGCTTCTCTCTGATCAATGTCTAATACTGTATATGTCTGGCTCAATCACTCTATGTGCTTTCGTGTGCACAGTCAACGCCATAAATGGAGGAAAAGGTAAATTTAGCCTGGCCCCAGCACTGTCCCTAAGCCTTTCCCCGTTAAACCTGAATTGGCCTGTTTTCTTATCAATTAACTATGCCTGCACCAGCATTTGTATTAAAGTAGGATTCTAAAAGCATCATGAAATCAGGAAGTTTAGTCCATTTTGCCCGCTTGCTCTTCCTTTTTTGTTGTGACCTGATTTTGTGTGTGTTCTCTGTCTGTTCTGTTTATGTTAAATCGTAGTATAGACTTTCCATGTCATCACATCATAAATTAACAAGTTAATATACTTCAAAATACAGGTGGTATTGCACAAAAAGTTAATTACGGTAAAATTAACTATTTAAGTGTACAGATTTGGGATGGGACAAGACACTATTTCCACGAGACGAGACAAGATACGAGATTGGGTCCACGAGAATGAGACAAGACAAGATTTTAACATTTTTCTCATGTGTGCAAAATCTTGTAACAAATTTGTCTCGCAAGAGCTTGTGGCATGAGATCTTGTACCATCCCTTGTAGAAAATATATATAGATATTTATTACATTATTATCCCCTTGTTGTAGACCAGGGATCTCCAACCTGTTGCTCGTGAGCTCCTAGAAGCTCTCACAAAGTTGCTCCCCATTGGATTCAGCAGTTAAACATAAATAAATTTGATCCATCACATGCCTATTACCATTTAAAATGTAGTCTTTAGATGCATTATTGTATGTACTGAAGAACTGCATCCCACTTACCCTGTTATATTGACTTAATTTCTTGTGACAACTAATAGTAGTAATAGTAGGAGTCTCTGACATTTTTGTCGAGTGAAAAAGGTTGGAGAGCCCTGTATATGATATTGCCCACCTCTATGTTGTAAAATATTTCTGTTAATGTTAATGCAAATTCATTTAATGTTGTGTACATGTACAAATTGACCAGTACAACAGTATATACAGTACCTATACTTAAGAATTTCAAATATTTTTACTGGCATTGTGCATGTGTATTTATTGTGACATATTATTAAGCAGCTCCATAAAATAAGGTTCATTTGGTCACAGTATGACTCTTCAGAAACCAAGTTGTTTTTTGTTATGCTGATTTTACATTGCTCCCGTATTAGCACGTGTTCGCTAATAACTTACAGTAACCAACAGCACTGTCACTACCGTCCCGCTAACACTGCTTTTTTCCCCTTGCGTGTGGCAGCAGCAAAGCGGACCGGCCTCCCTCGCTGAGCCTGTACCCCACCGGAGAAGGCATGGTACGTGGGGGTCTCGGGGGGGCTAGGACCGTGCCCGCCAAAGACATCTGGCAGGTCAGCAGTGAGGCCTTCAGCTGTGCCTATCAGGTGGGACCGTGCCTGTGTAGCTCCACCTCCATGCAGCCTGCAAACAGTGTGCAGTGCGAGGGGAGTGAGGGTCCGAGCGCCACTCCCCACACCCCGCGCCTGCTTGTGTCATTCTTAAGATAATAATAATGGAAGTATAATATGTTAAAGATGAGATGAAGACAGAGTATGTTGACCCAAGCAAGCAGCGGTGCTTTTTGTCCACCGTGTTTTGAAGAATTTGAGTGTGGCTGTTGCAGTTTTTTGATGTCTCTTTTTATGTTAGTCATATTTTAAATTTTTTAATCTGTCTCTTTAATTTTTCTGTGCTATTTTTTTTTTTTGCTTCTTACTGAAACATGGCCAGTGATGCTTCTGTAGCTTTGGTGTAAAATGTAAAGCGTTGCTCAAGAGGTGGACATCTGTTTTGTTTTTTTTGTGTGCCGTATTCATGGAGAAAACTTAATTTGTTAAAAGGTTTAAAGGGACATTATTACAAGCATTTCAAATAAAGTTTCCATAGTATATGCTTACTGAGGGCTGAGAAGGGCATGGGTGATACTTTAGACAAATTTCTGTTCTATAGTGATGTAAAGCAAATTATGAGCTTGCGAAAACGTAATGACTTTTTAAATTAAGGAAAAAGGGAAGTATGCTTTATATGATCTAAGAATGTGATTATCTCTTTTGTCTATGAAAATGTAAGGTCTCTCAGGAGTAAATCTTAGGTTGCATCCATGTTCTACTATTTGACAATATCAACAGTTCAGATGGAGGACAGGAGCCTATCTAACTCCATCGTAGCTCTGAATCTACTGTGAAAAAAATGTACTTTTGCCCTTTTAACATGTCCTCTAGACCTCTAGAATGTTATCATGTCATTTAAACCCAGCCTATTGAACGTTAGGAGCTGTCTTCTGCAAACTCAACAGAATATCACAATGTATTTTAGATTCTCTACCTTCAATATGATACTTAGTGCTTAGATCAATATGACTTTTCATCGCATACCGCTCATATAAGCCTTTTTTACACCACAAGGAGGACGGGTCAGAGTCGGACTCGGTGGCCGCCACACCCAGCAGCACGGGGAGCAAGTCCAACACGCCCACCTCCTCTGTCCCCTCGGCAACGGTCACCCCCATCAACGAAGGCTTCCCCCCGCACGCCGACTTCGACATGCGCACGGGGAACCGCCGCAAAGGGGCCAAGAGGCTGAGCCGAAACATGGAGGTGCAGGTCTGCCAGGAGACCAAGAACGTCAGCATTGGTGAGAGCTTTTCTTTTATTTAGTTAGTGAAATAGCACGATTTCATTCACTGTTCCAAGGCAGGTAAAACATTTAACATTCATTTAGACAATAACAGATACATTATTTGACATAAAATGGTTATATAGATCACATCACAATCAGGAGAGGCTTAAAAGTTCACTAGGATGTTCGTGTTTGGTGGACGTTCTGCCAGCCGTATTGCTTTGCCTAAAATGTTTCACAGTCTACCTTTAAACTTGTCTATCTCCATGGAGACTAGCACAGTTTATAATTTCCTTGTTGGACATGGACAGCAGATAATTCCATAACTAGCAACCATACTGTACAAAAAAAGGACAAAATTTGACAAATTAAAATGTCTTGAATGTCATATTTTTATTACCAAAACAGCAATGTATAAACCACTATGGATGGATTAAACCAAATAATGTTCCCTAAAGGTCTATAAGTCTGGAATTCAGTAGGACAATTATGAACGATGGAATTTTGGGGGGACATTTTTTCATTATAGATGTTGCTTGACACAGATGGAGAGATGAAGAGTAGAAGGTTGAGAGGCTGAGGAGGCTGATGGTTCTGCTGCTGAATTCAAGCTTAAACATGGGCTGTTTTGTTTGACAGGAATGGGCAGCAGTGACGAGTGGACTGAGTTTCAGGAGATCATTGACTCCACCCCTGAGCTGGACATGTGTGTGGACCCACGTCTGTACGGAGGAGGCAACAGGTCAGACTAAAAGAAGCTTGAATTTAATGATACTTAACAACATGCTAACTTGTGGTACATTTGTTAGTACATTCCCGCTAACGAGCCAATTCAATTTAATATGTATTAGATTTAAAATAAGACAGGCTTAATTTTTCTCTGAACTTCATAGACCATCTGTAGGCTAGTAACATTATTTTATTATTTTTAAGTATCCTACAATAGATAAAAACACAAATTCACAGATAATTTAAAGCAAAAACTTTGATCAGTCAAATTAAAATCACACATTCTGTTGGACTGCTCAAACTCATAATCACGGGTATTTTAGTCATTATTGAAATCACAATTATTTAAAACAATACTTTGGCACTGTCTAGAGCTTACATGTAAAAAAAGAATAAACCTAAAATAATTTTGTCATAATTTTAGTAATAGTAGTAGTAATTGTTGTTGTTGTAGTTTTTTTCTTTGTACTTGATTTAAAATTATAATCGTGATCATGATTAAAATACTTGTACAGCCCTAGCATACAGATTTCATACAGATATGAGATCATGTAAACAACAGCCTAAGTGACACATATTTTGTTAACCAAAGTTACCTTATCTGTGTAATCCGTCAATCGTCTAGGTCGGCTCCATAGCAAAAGAAAAGTTTTAGATTGAAGACTTTTCACAGGTCATTCTAGCGTTACCTTATTTAAAAATATATTGTCCATTATGTTTCAGTCCTTCTCAGGGCATCGTCAACGAAGCCTTTGGGATCAACACGGACTCTCTGTACCACGAGCTCAAAGACGCCAAGTCCGACGTGATCGGAGATGTAGACGCCGGGGCAGAACTTCTAGGTACAAAACGAACTCATCACTTTTAAATGAATATGAAATGACAGAAGTGGGACAGAGGCATGTGATCGGCCAAATGATTTGCAATTGCTTTGCTGTTGTTGTTTTTTTTTTTAGGTTGTTTTAGCAAAGCCCCTGTTTGCATGTTGTCCAGTGGATAACACACATGCATTACATTTAACTCTCTGCTATCATCGTGCTGTTGTTTTATATTGTAGCATATTGAATGAATGAGTTTATTCTTACAAAACAAGGTCCTAGATCTGTGTAATCCCTCAGTCATCTAGGTAGGTTCCCTGGTAGTCCATGGGTGTATACAGTGTGTACAGAATTATTAGGCAAGTTGTATTTTTGAGGATTAATTTTATTATTGAACAACTACTATATTCTCAATCAACCCAAAAGACTCACAAATATCGAAGCTGAATATTTTTGGAAGTTGGAGTGGGGCTTTTTTAGTTTTGGCTATCTTAGGAGGATATCTGTGTGTGCAGGTAACTATTGCTGTGCAGAATTATTAGGCAAATTAATAAAAACCAAATATATACCCATCTCACTTATTTATTTTTGCCAGGCAAACCAATATAACAACTCAAAATTTACAAATAAACATTTCTGACATTCAAAAACAAAACAAAAACAAATTAGTGACCAATATAGCCACCTTTCTTTACAAGGACACTCAAAAGCCTTCCATCCATGGATTCTGTCAGCTTCTTGATCTATTCACCATCAACATTGCGTGCAGCAGCAACCACAGCCTCCCAGACACTGTTCAGAGAGGTGTACTGTTTTCCCTCCTTGTAGATCTTACGTTTCATGAGGGACCACAGGTTCTCTATGGGGTTCAGATCAGGTGAACAAGGGGGCCATGTCATTATTTTTTCATCTTTTAGACCTTTACTGGCCAGTCACGCTGTGGAGTATTTGGAGGCATGTGATGGAGCATTGTCCTGCATGAAAATCATGTTTTTCTTGAAAGATGGCGACTTCTTCTTGTACCACTGCTTGAAGAAGGTGTCTTCCAGGAACTGGCAGTAGGACTGGGAGTTCAGTTTGACTCCATCCTCAACCCGAAAAGGTCCCACAAGCTCATCTTTGATGATATCAGCCCATACCAGTACCCCTCCTCCACCTTGCTGGCGTCTGAGTCGGAGTGGAGCTTTCTGCCCTTTACTGATCCAGCCACTGGCCCATCCATCTGGCCCATCAAGACTCACTCTCATTTCATCAGACCATAAAACCTTAGAAAAATCAGTCTTGAGATATTTCTTGGCCCAGTCTTGACGTTTTATCTTGTGTCTCTTGTTCAGTGGTGGTCGTTTTTCAGCCTTCCTTACCTTGGCCATGTCCCTGAGTATTGCACACCTTGTGTTTTTTGACACTCCAGTAACGTTGGAGCTCTGAAATATGGCAGAACTGGTGGCAAATGGCATCTTGGCAGCTTTACGCTTGATTTTCCTCAATTCTTGGGAAGTTACTTTGCGCCTTCTTTTTTCAACGCGCTTCTTGCGACCCTGTTGGCTATTTGCCATGAAACGCTTGATTGTTCTGTGATCCCGCTTCAAAAGCTTGGCAATTTCAAGGCTGCTGCATCCCTCTGCAAGACATCTCACAATTTTAGACTTTTCACAGTCCGTCAAATCTCTCTTCTGACCCATTTTGCCAAAGGAAAGGAAGTTGCCTAATAATTATGCACACCTGATATAGGGTGTTGATGTCATTAGACCACACCCCTTCTCATTACCCAGATGCACATCAGCTGATATACTTAATTGGTAGTAGGCTTTCAAGCCTATACAGCTTGGAGTACGACAACATGCATAAAAAGGATGATGTGGTCAAAATACTTATTTGCCTAATAATTCTGCACACAGTGTACGTATAAGTAGTCTGTGTGGTTTAATACTTGTTCTGATACAGCTCAAGATCATTCTAAAGCTATTCAGGAAAGGTTCATTTCTGTCCTGTGAATGTGATTTTTTAGTATTGATCTTTTCTCAATCTTGTTTCAGTATTACGTTTAGTATCAGTTAGTATCAGATTTTCAATACAAAGCTACAAATCTGATACACTAATAGAAATCTGCTTTAAATGTTCTACAATTACATATTTGTATTTATGATAAAAATTATTACTTTTATTTCAGCAAATTTATATTTTGACACTGAGCTTGTAATTTAAGTGTTTTTCTGTTTTTTTGTTTTTATTCTTCCCCCACAAACAAAATACAAAAGCTCTAATCTATAATTTTCTTTTCCCTCCCGTTATGCTTCTGTTGGTGACGCCCATAGGTGAATTCTCAGGTGTGTATTAACATATATTATTTTTAAGGAAAACTGAAATAGGACTTTAAAATGACTTTAAATTTTGTGCTCCTCTCACTGAAATTAACACTGCTTATTGGCACCGTCTCACAATCTTGTCTGCCCTCTTCTTCTCTCGCTCCTTCACCCTCTACCTCTCTGATTATTTGGCTTCCAGTCCGCGATGATTTCTTCGGTAAGGCAAAAACAGGCCTTGAAAATGAACCTTGCTTAACGCTGTTTTTGTTGTCTTTGGAAAATGGTGGCTTCACTCACTTTTGTACCTGCTCATTCATGACGTTTAGTGGGCTGTTAACACACTAATGATGGCCCTGAAGAGAAATCATTGCACATTATGAGCTGAACCTGCAAGAGTAGCCTGGCCAGTCAGAACGGCTTTCTTATTGTAATCTACATAGACGAGTCTGGTATCGCTTTGTTTGAATGTAATTTCAAGGCGGGAATAACAATAATAGAACATAAGAATATGAATAAATCAATCAGAGGCAGTTAATATTTTCCTTCTAAATCCAGATGTGGCAAAAACCCTCTGATCTCTTGGTCTTGTTCGTCAAAAATATCACTATAGTGCCAAAGATTGACAAGCTGCCATTTTGAATGTTTTGGTTGATCAAATTCAGGAGTTGGATATGCTGTGCCTTCACCATGCTGTGGTTTGTCTGGCACGAATTATTTGTAAGAATCTCAACCTTTATGAAGCAACTCCAGACTTATATGGAATACAAAAAGAAAGCTGTTCTGGCTACCCAGGCTAGCTAATTATCTTAATTATCTAAAAACAGTAGCTTTCCCATTTTCTTCAGCAAAAACACATCCCACGCTAACACTTTCGGTTTGAAAATTCTCAATGTCCTTCATGGCTCTTCTGTTTAGAGCAGTTTGTGTGCTTGGCTTTTGTTGCTTGCTGCTTGCACATACAATTACGGATTGTACAATACCACAATTGTTCTCCCTGATGGTTAAGAAAGTGTTGAAAAGATGGATTATGCTTTGTTTGCAATGATGACAATGTTGATGAGTGACATAATGTTGGTTCTTGCAGGAATGGGCAAAGAGGTAGAGAACCTGCTAACAGAAAACAAACAGCTCCTAGAGACCAAGTAAGTAACCCAAGTTGGACACCTTTCCCTTTCATAAGTTTAAAGGTCTTATATTACGCAAAATTGACTCTTATGAGCTTTAAGCCATGTTAGACCGTTATGTTTGAGTAATCCTTTATTATCTGTCTACATCTCCAAAGCTCAAAATCCACCTTCCACCTTGTGATTATGTTATGAAGTGGTAGTTTTTACGTTAACAGCTACCTTTTACCTTTTGTTTAGAAGAGATTGAAAATTCAGGGCTGCAGTTATCCAGATCATTCTAGTGAAGGTGTATGGAGTTTAAAAACACACCACATGACATCACAAGGTGGATGAGAGAAAAGAACGCAGCCTAAATGTACAAGATTTGTGTGAATGACAAAATAAACAAATAAATGACAAATAAAGCACAACTCCGGGTATGTTTTTAATGAGGAAACAACATTATAACCCTTTAATAATTACTCGCAACATAATCATAACATATTCTTGTATTTGACAGAAATGCTTTGAACATAGTGAAGAATGACCTTATAGCCAAAGTGGATGAGCTGTCGGGGGAGCATGAAGTTCTGAGAGAGGAGCTGGAGGCAGTGAGGCAGTCCAAGAGCAAAGTAGACGCCCGAGTGAAGGAGCTGGAGGAGGAGCTTAAGAGGTACCACCACAACACCGCCGTCTCAGTCACCGTGCCGAGCGGTAACCCAAAGCCTGCTCTTTTACATGAGGAGCGTCACATGTGTAGCCTAGAAACACACAAAAGACGGGGAATGTGAGAGCTCAGAGTGATACCAACATAAAGGATGGCATTGTTCAAGGACGGAGAATTCTGCGTTTGCGACCACCATTTTTGCAAACAGGTGTAAGAAAGAATATCTGTTTACTGCCCATTGAAGCAAACATTCCTTAGACCATTGCAAGAAAGTTCAAAATAGTTTTTAATGTGTATAGTAAATATAAAATAGTGCTGTCAAACAAGGCACAGTAGCATACTAGCATGCTAATCATTTCTCCTGCTAGGGATGCATTGATTTTTGTTGCCATTGTCAATACTTTGGCTTTAAGTATCTGCCAATATCTGATATCAAACAATATTCAGACAGACTGAAAATATTATTTATTTTCTTTAAACACAAATGACGTATAGGGAAATAATGATCCAATTTGCTTTGTGAATGTAATTTATCAGTTAATGTAACTACACAACACCTTTGAAAAAATACAAGTTTAATATTACAAGACCTTTTGAGCTAACACTGGCCAGTAAAAAGTCTTTTTACACCAGTTCACTGACCAAAATGGGATATATCGACTGAACCGATATCTTGGAAACGATATCCGATCAAGGAAAAAGTCCTGGTCTGGTCTTCATACTGACCACAGTTGTCTTGGGGTAGACTGATAGAAACGAGGCTGCCAATCTGCGCCATCTGCCCCTCCTACTCAGGCACATACACTGCATTTATTCATAGGGAATGTTGCTGAAATGTCTTGCCCAAGGACACAATAACAAGCAGGAATGGATGAGCGCTTTACCAACAGTTTATTGTTTTTCATTTATTAGTTGATGATGTGTTATTCATAATACTTGCTGGTGTCTTTACATTTTAATATAGAACAATTTATAGTCGACACATAAGTTTCATGTCAACACGTTTCAGAATATAGTTACTGGTGACAATCCTCAAAGTAAATTAAAGATATTGCATAACTTATTGATATTGTTTTTCAGACTACGAGCAGAGGCGCTGGGAGCTTCTAGAGATTCAAAGGATGAATGTGGGGATGACGTGAGTAGCTTATACTTTGTACTGTGTTTTGTTTCAATGACAGAGCTCCTAACGCCATGTTGGTCTGTGTCCAGTTCTCGTCCCCCATGCAGGACGGAGACATGACCATGACCCAGAGGAGGCGCTTCACTCGGGTGGAGATGGCTCGTGTGCTGATGGAGAGGAACCAGTACAAAGAGAGGCTGATGGAGCTGCAGGAGGCCGTGCGGTGGACTGAGATGATCAGGTCAGCTCACACACTCAGGACAGAGCTTATTTACAGTTAGTATTGGGAACAAAAGTATCAGCTGATAACAAGGTATGGCTAAGAGAAGAATAGACTTCCTCAGTGCGTCTTTTCACACCCACTACCCCCTAATGAAATATGTGGCCTTCCAAGCACCACCAGATCTCAACCAGGTCTAAAACAGGACTATATAAATCCACTATAGGACAGCACAATTGCTACTTTAGTTTTAAACGAGTACAAACCAAATTACATTAAATTTACTCTAAATTCTTCAAATATTTCAACTGCTGAGGAGTTTGTGTACCACCTGAAGGAGCTCCCGCAGTTTGAGAATCACTGGACTTCCTCATTAATATAATTGCTGCTAAAAGATTTATTTAATTGCTAATTGATAATGGGAATGATGTTATTTTGATTATTTCAATCTCTTCTTAGGGCATCTCGGGAGAGCCCACCAATCCAAGAAAAGAAGAAGTCGACTATCTGGCAGTTGTGAGTACCCACTACCATTGCTGTAAAATGCTATTACACATCATACACAGATGTTATTGCACGTTATGAAGATACTTTTGATATTACTCATTGTTTCTCTCCCCCGCCAGCTTCGCTCGCCTGTTCAGCTCCTCGTCCAGCCCTCCCCCGGTCAAGCGTCCGTACTACAGTGTGAACATCCACTACAAGTCCCCCTCTCCTGCCTTCTCCCAGCGCCGCAGCCACACCATGTGCCAGATCTCCACCTCCAACCGCACACTCGAGTTTTTCCCCGAAGAGTGAGCAGCTGCTCTCTTTCTCTTTTTGTTTTTGTTGTTTTTTATAACTGTATGCTTCGGTCTGAATGCCCACTGCTTGCTTCTGCTAACATGGACACGAGTTTGTTCAGGCTGCTCAGTTGCAGTAATTGCAGAAAAATGCATGGCACACTGAATGTTGCCACTTTTCAAAACAGCAGTCACGTCTTTGCTAGTTGTGCTAGAATTTAGAATTTGAAGCTAATAATTTACTTTTTTCTCTTTAACAGTTGCTAAAATAATGTTTTACTTGTCAATAATCCCCAATTTCTGCAGAAAATTTGGTGACAGAAGTCAAAATATCAGTTCAGTTTAATCTTCAAGCAGTATTCTTTCAAGAGCAGTGAAGGGTTTGTCATAGGCTTGTATTCATGGAGAACGTTCCACAGTATGACATTAAACATATCCTTCTTGCATTCACGCAGTGTTTAAGGCTCCATGGAGAAGATAAATATTTTTTGATAATACAACAAGCAAAAACTACAATTTATTTTATGAGGGAGGAAGTTAGACCTAATCATTTTTACTACTAATGGGGAACACTGACACACTGTTGTTCGATCATAATTGCTCTGCTTTATCTTTATCATTTTGAATAACTTTTGAGAGCTCTTCTTTTGGTGCCTTGCTGCTGGCTGGGTGTGCTGCTATGCTAACGCTTGGTTCTTTTCCTCCCTTTCCCCTTTTCCTCCTCTCTCCCTCTCCCATTCCTCTCCTCTCCCGTTCCTCTCCTCCTCTCCTCTCCCTTCCCTCCTCTGCTTGCTTGCAGACTGGCCAGTAATGGTGTTGCGTCTCTCCTCAGTGACTCTGCCCTTATGACGCGCAGAGAGCAGAGGCGGGAACAGTACCGCCAGGTCCGCGAGCACATGCGCCGTGATGATGGCATCATGCAGGCCTGTGGCTGGAGCGTGCCCTCCAGGTTCAAACAGGTACAGAACAAAAGAAGATCATACATATTCTATTTGTACTCAACTGGAAATAAATTATGAAAAATAGCATACCGGTTTTATTAACTGGTAAAGTACCAGTGTACTATGTACTTTTTATGGAAGTGCAATGGTATTGCTATAAATGTTTTACTGTCAAAATAGATTTAAATATTTTTTACATCTAGAAAATACAGGTTGAACTGTTGTCTATCCCAAGAGAGACAGAAATGAAAAATGAAAACCTTCACCAATGTGATTGACACTGTTTCTCATTTAATTTTTGGACAAAGTTTGGGATAAATAATTAAAAAAATCTTCTGATAGTTGGTAGCAGTAGTACTAATAGTCATTGTAGCAGTAATACTGGTAGTTTTCATTGTAGAACCACCGATACTTGTGTTGAATGTTTTTCAGTTGTTGATTCACTTGAGCTATGTAATGCAGAAAGTGTTCTATACTTACAGTGTAATGATGAAATGTTAGCATGTGTCTTAGTCCTAAGCTCCATAGGCTCTTGTTATGGTTTAGGTTAAGATTAGGCAAGTAATAACTTTCCCCCAGAGTCAGGGCAGTTGTGTCTAACTGTTAAGTGTCCCACAGAACGGTACACAGGCGGACAGTGCTCCGGACAGTGCCCAGAAGAGACCCCAGGCAAGTGAGACCGACAGAGTACAGCATGGGCCTACGTGATTTCTCCTGCTTTAACCCTCTAACCTCCAAAACAGAGACACTAATCAACAGTGTTATGTCCTGTGAACGTAAAAAATATCTAAGAAATGCATGAAAATGAAGAATAATAGTTTTTATTTAAAGCAATGCCTGATACCAAGTTATGTTAATTGTTACTAATAAGTCTTTTGTCAGTGTGAACAGACCTTTAATTAGACCTCTGTCTGTCTCAACCTGCCCTTCTATCCTAAATACTTTATCCTAATGTAAAAAAAAAACATGCCCGTGTATATATTTTTGTAGTATGGCTTATTATGTTCTGTAAAGTGTATGTTTTTATTCACATTTGTACCATGACTCTCTTATTTAGACCACCAATGAAAAAGAAGACAACCGCATCAAGAACGTGCCTGTGCCGGTCTACTGCCGCCCACTAGTAGAGAAGGACCCCAACAGAAAGGTAGGTCAAAGGTCAGATATTACTATAAAAGGACACATAGGCTAAAGTTAAGGTTAAGTTATACTTTATTGTCCTCGAAATTTGTCCTCTGCATTTGACCCCAGGCTACACTCTTTGATATACCAGGTGTATTTTTTCCATCACTTTCACTATATTTTCCACTTTATTCGTTAGTCCCTTGCGTACACTGTCTAGCCAAACTATAAAATCCAAATCCACTTTATTTATATAGTACATTTTATAAAGAAGACAAAGTTTCCAAAGTGCTGCACATATAAAGATAACATTAAAAACAACAAAAGAGATTAAAAAAACAATAGAGGGTATAAAAGTTAAATTTAACCTTGAACACTAAAACCAGTAAAGTCAAGTATAAGCAAGCCCATAGAATAAAAAATTAAATCAATAAAATAATAAAAAAATAAATAAAAAATAGACTGTTGATAGCATAAGATTGAAGATACCTAATCCAAGTATTTATAAAGAAAGGCTGACAAACTGAGGCACAAGTACACGTCTTATTGCTTTGTCTGAAATGTTCCGCAATATGGCTTACAGGTCAGATCTGTGGAGAGGCGGCCTGCTCACATTAAAAATGCAAGAAATCAAGTTATTTTTCAGCAATAAAACCACTTGTGAATAAATGTAAGATACTGTATGTAGGTATGTTTAATGAACTAAACCAAGACTAGACCAGAACTAAACCAGGAAACAAAGTCTACATCAGAACTAAACCAGGACAAGTAGGAACGCACCCATAATCTCTCAAAAGTTTGGCTTAAACTGGTTGCTTCTGTTTGCTCAGTTGTGGTGTGCAGCGGGCGTGGACCTGACTGGATGGAGGGCCAGTCAGGACGCCATACTCAAAGCCTTATCCAGTAACGGGGACCCCCTGAACGCAGAGGAGGACGGACCAGACAAGAAGAACAGCCCCGAGAAGAGAAAGGTACACGTTTTTGGACCAAATCATTCAAAATACCTGATTGTATTTGGTTTATTTCTTGTGTTAAATCTTGTGCTGTTTTGTCCAGCCAAAGGAGCTCCAGGAGACAGACTCCATGAACAGTCGTGTGTGGATTCTGACCAGCACACACTCGGCCAGTAAAGTGGTCATTATCGATGCCAACCAGCCCGGCTCGCTGGTCGACCAGTTCAACGTCTGCAACGCCCATGTGCTCTGCATCTCCAGTGTGCCAGGTCAGACTGCACAACTGTTTTATTATGTTGTTATGGCATACGTATTGTTTTCATTCTGTTTTACTCAAGAGGTGGAATCTAGGTAATTTAGATTATTTGTATTTAATGGTGTTGTTAGTTAAGTTAATTTTGATTTTATTGAACATCTTTGAATTCCATGTAAAGTGGATAATAGCTCAGTGGTTAGAGCGCTCGTTCACCAACCTGAAGGTCAAAGGACTCAGACCAAGTTCTGTTGCACGACACTTCACTCACATTGTCTAGTATGAAGGTGCATGATTAGTGGCAGCCTCAGTCTGGTCCAGGGCAGCTGTGACTGCGATAGTAACTTACCACCACCGAGTGTAGAGTGAAAGAATAATGAAAATAATGTTTTCAGAGGGTTCGACAAGCCTGTCAAGTGCTAAAATATTTAAAAAGTATAATAGCTGTGTAAGTAGCAGTAATAGTGGTGGTGATAAATATTTATAACTAACGTACTACAAATACTAACAATTACTAACAAGTAGTAGTTGAGCAAAGTACTTTACATTCTTTTTTTTTTTTTTTGACAACTTATCAGTTTTTTGTGATTTTTTTTTTTTTTTTTTTTGGGCAAGTAAGCAATTTACATTTTTTTACATATACGTATGACAAAAGTGCAATCATAACAGAAATAAAAACAACAAAAAACATTTGCCCAAAAAGGAGTGGGAAGAAGAAAACTTATTTAATCCCACCCCCTCAGGTAAAAGGTAAAATTAATATTGTTAAAATGCGGATTTTTGTTTTAATACAGTGAGTTTTTGGGTATAGTCACTAAAATAAATGATCAGGTTCAACATTTGTGAAGTTACAGTTTGGATATTTTATGATAAAGTACAATGTATAGGAAAAACAGCCTGAGATTACGGCATCATCACATTCTAAAATCTGAAAACCACCAATATTTTGAAATGTGACGTGCCTGCAGCTGCCAGTGAGAGCGACTACCCGGCAGGAGAGATCGTGTTGGACCCAGGAGACGGCTCGGTGGGAGGGGACGACTCGGGCAGCGTGGAGGGGATGCTGGCCGGGATCACGCTGGTTGGCTGTGCTACAAACTGCAGCGTCGCCCGTAGCAACTGCTCCTCACGCACTGATACGCCTATTCAAGACAAAAGCCAAGGTATGTGTCTTCATTAGTTTTTCAGTCCTCAGATGAATCCAGGGAATACGATTTGTTCTGCTCAAGAGATTAGTTTGATTATTTCTTCACTTAAGCCTTAAAAAGTACCTTATGTATTTAGTAAAAGAATCAATCCTCTAGTTGCTCTAGTTTAGATCTAGATTGGAACCACTGCGCTCGATTACCAGGTTTTAAATGGTTTCAATGGACCAACCAAGATGAATAAAGGTTAATTAAATAAAATACAAGTGAATTTTTGGTTCCAATCACTTCTAAATAAAAAGCAAGTGCAACATTTGGGATCTTTTTGGGAAGTTAATTTCCTTTTTAATTTAAATTTTGCTGTTCGTTGCCACTATCAAGTTAGTTGCAAATTTTGGTGTAATATAAGATTATATATTATATCTCCTCCAGGCAAGAAACTATAAAGTTTTGTTAAATTTGATGTTATGTCAATTTAACAAAAATATGACCCACTATTTCATTTTATTTTTTCATATTGTGTACTAATTTGGTGTACACTCATGTATCTTATGCAGACAGTTCAAAGAAACTATAGTGAAACTGTATAGTAAAATGTATTAGTATGCCACATTAGAATCTATCAGCATTTTGGCTAGCTGACTTGTTTTATTGCAGCATTAAGCAATACGAACCTTGATCTTGCATCTAAAATAATAATTCCTTTTTTGTTGTAGCTCCAGTTGCTCCTCCTACCAGTGCTAAAATCCACCCAGCCCAGTCTGCAGAGGAGGCCACAGAAGCTACAGAGGTCCCAGAGTCGACCCCCAACCACACAGGCTCAGGACCCCCGGGGCCCTTCACCGAGCATGTGTTCACGGACCCCCAGCCCCGCCCTGCAGACTCCTCAGACAGGTACAGGACGAATTGTTATTGGTTATTTTTGTTTTTAAGATTCGTTGGTTAACTGTCATGTGCGCTGTTACTGACAGGAGCTCAGAACGGTCCAAAGAGGAGACTTCTCATTCCGCTGATACAGAACACGGAGGAGAGGAGTCCAAAAACTACACCAGCGTCGCGCCTACCATGTGGCTCGGAGCGCAGAACGGCTGGTAAGTTTTAGCAATTAAAGGGAGAGTATGTCGAATTTGTATTTCAAATGAGCGTGGCCTATCTGTGTCCCTAGAGATGTTCAAATCAAATATTGCTTTTACTGATAACAACTGTAGGTGGCCAGCTTGTTTGTGTTATAGTTTGGATAATCATCTTGAGAACCAAAACACCAATCGGAAAACAGAGCCTCACACAAATCTCTCATTTGGGTTGCCAGATTCAGTGACTACAATTAATTGGAAATCAACCAAAAAGGGGCTCTCTCTGATCTGAATCCTCACTATCTACCCAGCAACTGCAGCCAATCAGTAATTAATTACCCGTATTTATTATTATTATTTATATTATTATATTTATATTATAATTTAGCAGTATAACAGTACAAGACAGACCTATTCCGACAAATGTTTACTTGGAAATTTAGTTCGGCATTTTGTGTTTAGACCCAGAGCAACTTCCTTCATTAAAAGTTGGAAATATTTAAAATTGATAAGGATTTCTTAGTAATAGTTATCTATTATTAGTTAAACTGTATTCTTTATTCTTTCATTCCAGGCTCTACGTCCACTCAGCGGTCGGAAACTGGAAGAAGTGTCTCCACTCCATCAAGCTAAAAGACTCGGTGCTTAGTTTAGTGTAAGAATCATCACCAGTACTTCAACTTCTAGTAAAATTACTACTAAAATTACTTTTTACAGTATGATTAATCATGTGTTCAAATTTCAAAAGTTCTTCTCTGACTTATGTTTCTGTAATTTCCAGTCATGTCAAAGGTCGTGTGCTGGTAGCTCTGGCTGATGGGACCCTGGCCATTTTCCACCGAGCAGAAGGTAGTCGCAGTTTCATCTAATATTTATCTAATATGGATAAATTGTCTTAGTCAGTGTACACTTATATTTTAACCCTCTGATGCATGAATTATGAAAGCCTTGGTCAAGATTTTTTTCTGAAGTGTTTTTATTCTTCTCAGGGCATGAAAAAAAATGTTAAACTATTTTTTTCACAAAATGTAATTTTTTCATAAAGTTACAAACATGTCCAGTCCAGTGGACTACATGCGCCTGAGCACTCAATATAAAACATTGTGAAATTGCTGTAAAAATTAATTAACTTGTGTTCTATTGTAAATACACAAACCCTTGTTTCTTTTTATGCTTTAACAAACATTTCAACAATTTTTGAGACATTTCTACACTGTATAGGCACAATGTTTAGGCCTGAATATGAAACCAGTGACACTCAAACATTTCTATGTTCATCACACCTACGCTGTATGAAAGTTTGCAAAGCATCCAGGGCACAGTGGCACACAGCATTGCATGTAGATGTTATTATGCATATGTTATTTTGAAGAGCCTATCCGTGTTCCCTGGCTGGTAAGTCAGGTTATAAACAAAGTGCAGGTATCTCAGGATTTGCTCATATCTGTTTACAGACATAGCATTTGCAATTATTCCAAGACGAAGGCCATCCTCACTAGACCAGTACATTTGTGCCCTAGGATACCAAATGTACCCCATGATCAGACTGATCCCTAAAAAAATCTGCATTTCTTCTCCTATCACTGCCAGATTTTCTTTCCTTTTCTGGAGAGCATACAAGTTGGTGTTGTACACTATATCATCAATGAGATCTGCTGGAAACATGTCTGAAAAAATTTATGGGATCTCTTCCCTCCACATTCAGTTTCTACTCTCCTAGAAAAGGAGGCAAGTCTCCATCAAAGTCATTGTCTTGGACTTTCCAGATGTTTTTTCGGTCTTGAGTATGGTCAGGTGCCATATGCCCATCTTCCACAGCTTCCTGAACATGCTGACCATCCTCTGCATCCTGCCCCTCATCATCCTCACTTTCTGTATCCTGACTGTCTGTATCTCCATCATACTCAGCTCCTCTGTCTGTTCTTCTCTGGCAGCCACTCATCATCACTGTTGTCAATGCACTCATCATCACTGGAGCTGGACGGAATTTCCTTGACTATTCTGTAGGCTGCCTTATTCTTTGCTGTGCTTTAAGTCTACAAAATATGATAAAATAATTATTATAGTAACTCAAACTACAGCTAATGTGCACAAAAATGTATATTTTAAACGAATAGCTTATAAATATAACAATTATACACTGACTTATAACCAAAACAGCCATAAGAAATAGAAAAAAATTATATGACTTGTGTTAAAAAATATACTGGGTGATGCATGATGTCTACTTCAGTGGACACATTGTTAGTTGAAATTTTCTACATATTGGACATAAAAATTTCATATTCCAAACAGATAATATCCTTCCCTAGATGTTACTGTATATCATCATATTTTTTTTACCAGTGGAGCTCTTCTAGTATAGAAGGATTGACAAGATATTTCAGCAGTGGTCTGCAGGGATGGCTGTTGAGCGGCCATCTTGGATTCAGAGGAAATTTACATGCAGTTACACCGACTCACCACTGAACTGGCCTCAATAGACTATGGCAGCAGAGGGCACTCTAGAGGCTGATATGCAATTTCACCATAGAAATCAATGCATTAAAGAGAAAGTTACTTTTTAGTAGCTGTCCACTGTAGTGACCGCTATGCACCAGAGGGTTAAGCATTTACATTATTTTAAGATTTTATAATTACATATACAGACCAACCTACATACACTACCAGTCAAACATTTGGACACCCCATCTCATTCAATGTTTTTTTTTCCTTATTTTTACTATTTTCTACATTTTATATACTAGTACATACAGAAGACATGGAATTATGTAGCAAAGGAAAAAATGTTAAATAAATTTACTTTGTCGAAATGTACAAAGTAGTAAAAATAAAGAAAAAAATGAGATGTGTGTCCAAACTTTTGAGTAGCAGTGTATTTCAGTTACATTTATGTACTGCTACTATTATCAGTTACATACTACAATAATTAGATTAGCTCACTTGGTAGAGAGTAGACTTTCAACCACTAATCCATAGGTTGGCAGTTTAATCCCCACTAATCGCATTGCATACTGCCATGTTCTTGAGCAAGACACTTCCCCTAGCACGTGTACGTATGCGTGAGTGAAAGGGAAAATTATGCCTAAACGTAATATATTTTGAGATACTAACCAGCCAAATAAACGTTACTCTTCTTTAAATTAGCTGCTTTTCCTTCAACAGTTTGTCCTTGAAGTTAGATCTGTTTTCTAACGTATTAACAATAGCCCAACCCTAAATGTAAATCTTCTCTCTATTGCGTTTTCAAACAGACGGTCAGTGGGACTTGTCAAACTACCACCTGATGGACCTGGGTCGGCCTCATCACTCCATCCGCTGCATGGCGGTGGTGCACGACAAGGTGTGGTGCGGCTACAAAAACAAGATCCACGTCATTCAGCCCAAGAGCATGCAGATCGAGGTAAGTTATGGGCTTTCGCAGAAGGTGGGATTTGAATAAGGAATAAATCACAATGTGGGTTTATCAAGTTCAATATTATGGTGAGCTGTATTGACAGGGGAAATATCTCACAAAAATCCAGTGAACCAACGTTATATATATGAAAAAAGTGTTACCAATTTGATATTTTAATAATTGATAACACTTGATATCATAATTGTGTGAGTGAAAACGTGAGCTTTTAAGACTAGCCAACTGAAAATATGTGCTGTACTTTGTAGCAAAATTGATATAGCATTACTTTTGCTGAATTGATATAGCATTACTTTTGCTGAATTGATATAGCATTACAATTGCGATTTATGTTGTAATATTTGGATTCTGATCAAAGTTCACATTTTAAACGCGTCCAGAAGAAAGACTGAAATATATACAGACTAATACATTTTCAGAACATGTTTGTACAGATCTAAACTACAGGAGATTTTGTTGTTTGTGGAGGAAAATTGTGTTCCTTCAAAACTATCGTTAACCATCTGCGTGTATGATTGTGTTGCAGAAGTCATTTGACGCCCACCCGCGCAGAGAGAGCCAGGTGAGACAGTTAGCCTGGATCGGAGACGGGGTTTGGGTGTCCATACGACTGGACTCCACACTGCGCCTCTACCACGCACACACACACCAGCACCTGCAGGACGTGGACATCGAGCCCTACGTCAGCAAGATGTTAGGTAAGAATACACATATAGTCTTAAAGGAGACAATATTGGGGGAAAAAAGTACTTTTTCCAAGCATGGTTAAAGGTGAGTTGTGTATTTATGTCCGTCAAATGCTTTTCTTCATGGAAATGTGATTGCTTTGTCTGGAATGTTTCACAGTATCATCATGGAGACCAAACCAGACCAAGTTACAGTCAGATCTGTGGAGAGGCAACCCCGCTCAGTCAGAATACCTGTTTTTCTAGGTATTTTTGAGCTATAAAACCACCTGTAATTGAATAAATGTAAAATAGAGCTATTTAATGTCATACTGTGGAACATTCCAGGCATAGCAATGGCATATCTATAGACAGAAGAAGGTGACAGACCCCCAACCAAAAAGTTACGAAATGCACCTTTAAGTAATCATGTTTGGTGAGGTTGTATATTTCTGAACAGGCATAAACATTTAATTTGTTAAGTACAACATATCTGTTATAATCATGTCTAAAACTTACTCTCTGACATTAACGCTTCACTTTTCATGCCACAGGTACTGGGAAACTGGGCTTCTCCTTTGTGAGGATCACGGCTCTTCTGATTGGAGGAAACCGCCTCTGGGTCGGCACTGGAAACGGTGTGATCATCTCCATCCCTCTGACAGAAAGTAAGTTCATAGTTCAGTATAAATATAGAAAGAAAGAAATTGTGATTTTCTCAACGAAAACACTTTTTAATAAACAATAAGGATCATTTGAATGTAGTTTCTTGTTAAGATCGATAGTTGTTTTCAGACGGAAGAATGCCCCAGATTTAATATCATGTCAATTATGTTATATCTATTATTCCACTATATTTATCCAATCAAGTATATGAACAACCACACCATAAGCCAACTAAAGAAGCCCTGCAGTATTGTCCCACATACTGTCCTCTCCTCCCTATCCCTATGAGAGCCCTGTCCTCCGCTCTGCTCCCGTCTGTGCCCTCTGTCTGTACCAGTGTCACTGCAGCCTCTCCTCTGCTCTCCTCCCCCTCTGCCTTCACAGCTGTGGTCCTACACCGGGGACAGCTCCTGGGTCTGAGGGGTAAGTGGGAGTGCTCTGGTCTCCTGCTCACGTGCTCCACCATTTTTACCTTGGTTCCTCACCCACACATTTAAGTTACAAGAGGAGTACTTTCTCATGGCTTGACTTTATTTTTGGTTTTGAGTGTATCAACCATGCAACTGCCAGGCATAATATTGTGACCACTAAGATTTAAATATAGGGTAAATAAGGTAGACTTTTGGATATTTTCATTGGCTCTCTGCATTTAACTCGCCTTTCAGTGCCACTTGGGTTCATTTTGCTCATTTTTCCCATAGACTTTCAGAAAAAACAAACCAACAAATAAATATGAATAAATAAATAAATAAATAAGAATAATATTTTGAAAACTTGCCCAGGGCCACTCAGCTATGTGAAAACTAATGACCACAAGACCTATGATTTAATTAAAATCTGTTTCTGAAACGTTATAAACCGCAAAATTTTAAATGTTTTTTAGACTGAAAACAATTTTGGAATTTTTCGGTTAATCTACGGGCAAAATTACTGTGAAATTTACCACGCCGGGCTTCGAAGTGGGCGAGATCATGTTGAGCTCCTTATGCAGGTGGTCACAATGATATGCTTGATCGATGTATTTGTGTTCTATTGATTTCTTTTCTAATTTCTACAGATGTTTCATTATTTTATACATTACATTTTTGTTGTCATTGTGAAATCCATAAATTATGACGTTCTCTTTTGTAATCCTTCTTCCTGTTTTACCCATCAGCCAATAAGGTGTCTCCCACGTCTTCCGGGGGCGTTATCCATGTGTACGGGGATGACGGCTCGGAGAAGAGCACCGGCAGCTTTATCCCATACTGCTCCATGGCACAGGCACAACTCTGTTTCCATGGACATCGTGACGCCGTCAAATTCTTTGTTTCTGTACCAGGTATGTGTCATCTCTACGCGGCGTAGTTAGTTTATAGTTTTGAACCATCATTTGATATTGGCATAAGCTTATTCCAGCCAACTATTTAAAAAAAGGTAGTTAATGTAAAATAAATCTAACCTTGTACACCTCGTAAGCCTTAGTGCAATCATACCAAAACTGTGTAAAGTTACCAAAACTTAGGGAATGTGACGTCACCCGTAGTGGCAAGTATCATAGCAACCAAAGAGCCAATCCGGAGTGAGACTGTTAAAAGAAGGAAGAAGGAGGAAAGAAGGCAGCTTATTGGGCAGTAATTATTATAAAGTTCTTGATTCGCAGGCAAATTAGCAAAATAAAAACCCCAGGATCACGTCGAGAAGGTTAATACGAACATTTTACGACCAAAATGACGAGGCTCGCTGCTGTAGTTACAGAGAGGGGTGACGTTTTTTCAATAGAAAGTGAATTGGAATCGATGGAGCTGGAAGTGCGCCCAAGCTCATTTCCTATTTGCAAGGCTAGCGGGTTAGCTATGTACATTGATATATACAGTCAATGAATCAAATACATGCAGTCATTTTTCATAAGATTAATAAGAAATAAGCAGACCTATTTCTCCATGAGTTATAAACAGCTACAGATCATGGTTAATTAGGTAGTCAAATATTCCATTCCACTGCAAGAAAACAATGTATTTAGGTGCAAAACATGCCATTTAAAAGCCAAATAACTCACCAATCAAAAATATTTTTCCCTATAGATAATCAAATGTCACCTTTTTCAAATATGGAGTTTACATGTATTCATTTCATTGGTTGAATTATTAACATTTGTACACTTTCTCACAGGTAATGTATTGGCCACGCTGAATGGCAGTGTGCTGGACAATCCCTCAGACACACAGGGGTCCGGGGCCCCTGCGGAGGCCGAGACACAGAGCGTCCAGAATGTGCTGGTGCTGAGTGGAGGAGAAGGCTACATCGACTTCCGCATCGGTGAGACTACTTATACCAAAACTACACCGTATATAAATATAAACTAGACTTGTATATGCCCATGGACCACTATGGAACCTGGATTACACAGATGAAACACAATATAAAAGGAAGTACTACCATTTATTGTTGAAAATCACATTCTATGGTCCAAAAAAGTTTTTCATCATCATCATGGTATCAGAATCAGTATTTAGTATCGAGTCTATTCCTTAGTACTGAAATCCAGTTTGAAATTGATCAAAAATACATAAATAACGATCAAATAAATCAATTAATGAAATGTAAATATGCCCTGTCTAAAACATATCCCTATAGTAATAACATACCTGTCGCACGTGGAGCTATATTAGCGTTTGGGATTTATTTTATTTTGCCATTTTCCCATTAATTCAAATGTGATATCAACAGTCACTTATTTTTATTGACCGTCCATTATGTTTGACCCTCAGGTGATGGCGAGGACGACGAGACAGAGGAGGGGGACAACAACACCCAGAGCACGGAGCCCAAATCGTCCCTGTGCAAAGCCGAGAGGAGCCACATCATCGTGTGGCAGGTGTCTTACATACCTGAGTGACGTGGCTCTCCACCTGCTCCCGCAACTCCCAATATCAACATTTGAACAAACTATTCTCCTCCTCCTCAGCCCTTAAAGCTTCCAGCGCTCCCAGACCTTGTATTTAACCCCTTATGTAAAAGTCCCTCGAGATGTGTAACTACCATACCTCCTGATCCCGATACCTTGTAAGTTTAATGCATTGTAAAAAGAAAAAATACCTTCTTCTTGGATCTTGTAATATGCTTGACACGCTGTTTGGGCATTCTAAGTTCATGAGCCTTGTTCCTAGCCTAAAACTACCTCCCCCTGTGTATCTTAAAACATTCAAAATCTCCCTCGGTTGTCTTGCATCTAGTCCTACTTCGGTTTCCATCTGTGAAACTTTGAAACATACTTTAAAGGTGCACACCGTAACTTTTCTGATACGGGGACCACCGCCTGCTTGTTTCCACGGTAACGTTATTGCTTTGCCCGGAATGTTCAGCATCATAAATTTAGCATTTACTCAGTTACAAGTGTGCTTAAAAATGCCTTGAACAACACGTATCCCTGCTGTGCGTGGGCTCGCCTCTACACAGACTTGACCTTTAAGTTTAATGCCATACTGTGGAATATTCTGCGCAAAGTAATATCTTGTGTGACGTAAGCAGGTGGCAATGGACCCTTCACTAGAAAAGTTAACATAGATTACCTTTAAGTATCCCAATCCTGTTTCATGACGCAATTTGTATGGCCTTTGCTAAGTTTTAATTAATAACTTTGGACAATACTTATGCACCAGTTATCCTTTATGAGAAATACTGGCCAAAATTTCTGAACAAAAAATATGAAAAGACGTTTTGAAAGATGGAAAATAAGTGGACAGAGATGATATGCGCAGAACACTACCTATGAGGAAAAGTTTTGGCTATATTTAAATTGCAATTAAACTACTATGTGAATAAGATTATCTAAAAAGGTCAAAGCTTTAGTAGCATCTTTTCCTCTCAAGTTATGTGGCTGGTTGGTGGGAGGGGTCGGCTTAAAGCAGGTGAAGGACGTTAACTGTCACTTTGTACAGGAACAAGGATTATTGTAAATTGACGTACTCAGCCCATGTTAAAAATGTATGCATTGACTCTGTGGATTCAATATTAAACATTTGTGCCCTGAAACAGACTATTTCTCTATGTTCTACTGTTCAACACATGATTTTAAGCATAAGAAAGACAAACCACATCTTTTTAAATAATTGCATTTTTAACAGATCTTTCGCTTTACATTCAAGTGGGCCAAGGAGGCAAAATACATAGTTTTAAGTTAAAACAAAAATATGAACTTGCACTATGATGATTTTGTAAACAAATATTGTATTTTTCGTCAGTAGCTACATTTACATAGCCAGACAAATCAGATAACTTGAGTAATCAGATAACCCAATAGCAAGATCTGATAACTCTACAAATCAGATAACGATCAGATTTCTGTGTGTAAACATAACCACTGATTAGTTATTTGGTTCTTACTTAACTTAAGTGCCATCACAAAAGCTTTGAAATCAGCATGTTATTGTCACTGGACGGTTAGACTTTTTTTTTTTTTGGTTAAGAGAACTCTGAAGAACAGCACTAGTCCTACGTGAGCATGAGAGGGACCTGATTTGAGTATATCTGACAGTGCAGTTATTCGTATATCCACTTTGTGCTGCAGACGTCGTGTTCACACAGTTCCGACTCTTTGAACCACAGTGAAATCTCCCTCTGTGCACTCTCCACAGAATCACTGCCATGGATCACATTCCTGAAAAACAAATGGAAGCAAGTTCAAAATAAACTACAAACAACAGCAAACAGGTGTGGAGTGAATGAATAATGCCCTGTAAAGCATCTTTGAGTGTCTAGAAAAGCGCTATATAAAACAGATGCCTTATTATTATTATTATTAACTTATATTACTTAACCCTTTGCCTGAGAAGGTATGATTTCATAGTTACAATGTGCATTTTCACACTTTACACTGCATTATTCATCAACACCTGAAGATAAGGTTCTTCTATAGCCACAGCTGCCCTGGGTAGACTGATGGAAGCTAGGCTGCCATTCTGCCCCATAAGCCCCTCAGAGCACCAATCACTTGAACACCATATTCAGACAGACCAGAAGATTGAAGTGTCTTGCCCAAGGATGGTAAAAAGAAATAAGAAGTTATCTGTCCCAGAGCAGATCTGACCATAATAGTAGATTACTACCACTTTGAGAGTCTAGAAAAGTGTTATACAATAATAATAATAATAATAATAATAATAATAATAATAATAATAATAAATTATTATGAAACAGGTTTACTCCTGACTTTCTTACTTGCAAGGTATGGTTACTGTGCAATTTAACCATTGAAAAAAATCTCATTCTAATTTAACTATTAAAATTAGATTACGTGGCAATACAAATATAACTGAAGACGGTTTACAATTTCTTTAACATAATAAGAATGAAAATATAAATAGCTTCCTCTATTTCCCCTGCAGCCCCTGCTCTGACTTCGATTAAACTTGTTTAAAAAAATAACCTAAACTTTCATTTTTTGGCCATATCACGCAGCCCTAAGGTTGGCACCAATTAATTTTAAAAGGCATTCTGTTAGATGAGAACCACAGAAGCATCTGTCAGGTAACCTTGAGCAGCAAGATGGATTCTCTGTCCTTACCTTCCCATTATCACACAGAAATCTCCTCTGAAGGTTCCCGGCATTGAGTTGGTTGGATTGGTCTGTCCCATCATTTTACGTCCGGTCTCGACAACATCTAATCCCTGCCACACCTGCAAATAAAAAAATATATAACACAACTGTATACAAGAAAACAAAACACACCTTAGCAAATCTTACCATAGCAACCACTGGCCCTGAGCTCATGTATGACAGAAGCTTGTTATAAAAGGGACGATTCCTGTGTTCCCAGTAGTGTTCCCTCAACAGCTCCTTAGATGCCTGAAATAACAAAAGACAATAACAAAAGGCAAGATTTTTAGCTAAAATTTCATAAACATGACCTCTCCGTGTCCCTAGATACGACGAAAACATGTTCAAATCAAACATAGCCTGAAAACAGTTGTAATATATTCTTATTTACAAAAACATTGAACATGATGGCCAAGTTATAAATTGGTTTTGGTTCAGAAAACAAAACATCTCTCATTTAGGTTGCCAGATTCAATGCTGAAATCACAGCTGATTTAAACCTAAAATGCCTCTCTCAGAACTTTTGTGAAGGTACACCAACCAAGTTCAAGATTTTTAAAGAGTAAGGGTGAAGTAAGTGTGTTCCATATGCATTAACAACTAATAAACAGCAAATTACAAGATCTTTGTGCCATTTACCTGCATCATCTTGATGCCCACCAGCTTAAACCCTTTCTTCTCAAAACGTTGCACAATTTCTCCCACTCGTCTCCTTTGTAATCCATCTGGTTTGACTGCAATGAAGGTGCGCTCATTCACACCCGTCCAGCCTGTTAAGAATCAAAAATATTCTTAACAATTAGGCGTTATTACTGAAAGAGAAATGTTAGAGAAATCCATGAAATAAACGTAACTTATACAATACACAGACAAAAGACATTGCAATTCATAAGTCAATTAAACTGGTTCACATCTTAACAATTTGGTAGTTGGGAGTTATGCAAAAACCATGTCTTCGTGCATTTTCCGAGTATTTTTGGATTTCATTGCGCACGAGTCTTGTGAGAGCGCATGGTGCAAGCATTAACCATTATGTTTAAGTCAAATAAACTTCCATATTACATGCATTTGATCAACCATGTGCCATAGATTAGTGCGTCCGCCTAATGAAGCATAATGCCGACTCTACATTCACTCATCTTAAGCAAACCACACTACCAGATGTCTATTCAACAAAGTATTTATCTTATCCATGTTAGAATGACCACAGACAAACAGTAACATTAGTAAGCACTACAAAGCATCACATTTCAGGCTACATTAATGACTCTCAAGTTCCACAGTGGCCCCTTAGCTGCTGCAGAGGAGTAGCTTCGTGGCGTAAAGTTTGAGTCTTGTCTTCATTTTCAGGGCAATCTACGACAGTTTTGCTCAGTTTAAGATCATAATATTTGACAGTCACGTGTGAACAAGTCCGGGAAATGTATATGTACCCACCTGATCTAAAAAAATGTGCAAATAAGGATAGAAACAAGCCGATCATCGTAGCAGAGTTGGAGAGCACAACGCGCGCACGGTGAAGAGGACTTTTCCGTGGAGCGCGGGCCAAGTTCCGACAGAGCAGGGCGCGCCACTTCACAGTAAAAGACAGAGGTGCACCACAAAAGAACCACGCCAACCAGACATTTGGGTTAACCCTGTACTGTTCGTTGTGAATTTTCAGTTTCTGGGCTCATTCTTCGTCATTATTTGGCTATTATTTTGACAATCCCTAAAGTGTAAGTGTATACAGTAGGCCTAAATTGTAAATCCGGAATCAATTAGTCATTTTCGCATGTAGTAAAGGAGGCTTAACATGAGAAAACGTCACATTTTGTTTGTCTGTACATCAAATAAGAGCTTTTATTTCTCCCTTTAACTTCAGTGATGATTTGCAAAAAACAAGGGTAACACATTTCAACACACTTGTTCAGATAACAACTCATTAGCAGTATTGTTTAAATGTATAGACTATTTATTCTGTTTAATAACACTTCACAAATGCAAGTGCTTATACAGAGGTGTTTTTAGAAAGGAAGTTAAAAGGAACACTATGTAACTTTTCTGTCTTTATGGAGAGGTTATTACTTTTCCTGGAATGTTTCGCAGTTAATAAAGTAATGCATCATAGATATGTTTGTTTCCATATGCGCTACTCTCTCCATACAAAGCAGTAACATGACCATGAAAGCAGGTGACAAAAGCTTCACCTGAAATGACATAGTGCGCCCTCAAGAAAAACTGTGTTATTTCTAAAAATGTCCAAACGCGACAGAATCAAACAGGTGTTCCCTCGCTGTTCCGCTGCTCTTGTTCCTTCATTTTAAAATATTGTTTGTTGAATATGACAGTTCTTTGCAGTTGCAGGGCTGGCTCCTCGTACACTGCCCCACTTTTCTTCTGTTGGGCCAGGAGCATGGCACGGAGCAGGGGAGGGTATGGGACGGAGCGCGGCGGAGGAGGAGGGAGGGGCTGGAAGTCTGTGAACTCGTGCTCCAGGTGTTTGGGGATCAACCTCCAGTCATGGTACATCACCTTGTCAATCTCTTTAACCTCAGTCTCCTTATGTCCTGTGTCAAAAGAATCACAGTAAATGCAGCATATTTGCCTTTATCATTATAATCTACATTATATCATCTACAAAGAAAGTACATAAGTATCTTACAGTGGTTCTCCAAAGCTTAATGTTGATATGCTAATAAAAATATCTTACAGCTCATCCACTCCTCCTCATTTTGTGTGGACTCTCCCTGAAATTTGTACTGCTTCCAGAATTGCCACATTTCCATTTTAGTTACCACTATCTTGACTCTTTAAGTGTTTGCCCACAAATCATCTGTTATACCATCTTGAGACCACGAGGAATACAGACGTGGTGGGGCAAGCTGCCACTGTATCCTTAGGCAAGACACTTTATAATAATAATAATAATAATAATAATAATAATAATAATAATGCATCTGTTTTATATAGCACTTTTCTGAACACTCAAAGACTCTTTACAGGGCATTATTCATTCATTCCACATTTTGGTGCACTTAACCCACCTAACCTAGTATATGTGGTGTGTGAGTGACTGATGGTGGTCAGAGGGGCGGATGGCACAGACTGACAGCTGCACTTCCATCAGTCTATCCCAAGTGTGGGATAACCACAATATGGAATGAAAGGAGGATGGAAAGTAAAGTAAAATGTAAAGCAACTCTGAGGAAAAGCAGTACATAAGACTCAAACAATATGAATATTGTTCAGCTAACCACATACTGCCATACTGCAGTTCATAGGACGGTGTGTCACCATATCCCTGTGTAACATCCTCCTAAACTATTCTGCAAATTAAAGTGCAAGTAAAATCAGAATGATGTGTTACCTTTGAAGCTAAGAATCCCCCATGCCTTGCCATGATCCATGTTCTAACAAAAAGCACACATTCATGGTTAATATTTTGCATATACCTGCAGAATGAATCCTTTACCATCTCACCTCTGCTGTGTAGTCCACTTTGACTTTAGTGATCTGCCAGTAGCACGGTTCAGTGTGATCTTCTAACCAGGACTTGCGAGTGAACAGGCGCCCTACACCAAACAGTTTCATGCTCGCCAATAATGAAAACAGCCTAGTCTCCCTGCGCACGTCCTGCCACGCCATAACGGGGAGCCTCTTCCCCGTGAGAGGCCGCTTCATCGTCTCGTAGTCCAGGTCATACTTCTGGGAATCCCGTGGTCTGGATTTGAGCTCACGATATGCCCGTATCTTGCGTGCCATTTCGGCTATAAGGCGAAGTCGCTTTTTCTTTGCCATCTTTGTCAGTTCTAGACAGCTTTACGGTCAGATGTACCTCGGACTAGAGATCCTGTGCAACGCATAAACACATGATGAACATGACATAGTTTAGCATGATTCAAGCTGCTTGGATTAGGCTAATTAAAAGAACTGAGACTAGAGACACGTGTGTAAGAATAGTCAATAAAGAAAACACAGATGCACGACAAATATGTGTTTAAAATAAGGTTTGAAAAGTACCTAAGTTTTGTTGAGAAATCCGTTTCACTTGACCTCAGGTACGACTGGAACCGCGTCCCAGTCCGTACACATTACCTTCCGTGAGAAACAAGGAAACAAGTGTATATAGTTCCGCGTCAAATAGACTTGCATAATTCCAATGACCTCTAAATAAAACAATGCATACTTTACAGATGTACGGTGTGACTTTTATGATGGAGGGTCTGCCACCTGCTTGTCTCCATAGATATGTTATTGCTTTGCTACGAATGTTCAACAGTATGAGATAAACATTTATTTTTATTGCTGAAAAACATGCATTCTTACTGTGAGCGGACTGGAGAGGGTCTCCACAGATCTGACCTGTAACTTGGCTGAAACAAATGTCACCCATTTGTTTTCATGTAGATAATATTACTTGATTTCTGTGGAAGCAATAACATCTCCATGGATTAAAACTGTTCATGGATCCTCCAACAAAAGTTAACAGTACAGTCAAGATTCACAATAATAAACACAGATCAATTGAAATTATAAATTCATTGTAAGTAAATGACAAACTCAGTATTAAGCATTTTATTTTGAGTGGAAAATCATGCTTATAACTTATACAGAAAAGGCTTTTAACATACAGCTTTACTTCATGAGATATAATAGAGGAAATCATTTTGTATTTACAGTCATAGAAAGTGCTTAGATGCATTTAACATGAAGACAACTGTGACTTTTACATTTGTGATATCAAGTTGTCACTGATCCTAATAGGAAATATCACATTTAAGCTTGGTCCATTGCAGCTTACAATTATTTTACGCTAACTGAAATGAACAAGAGGCTATGAGTTTGGCGATCTTTCATTTTGTGGTGAATCCTACCATCTAATCAAGAGGATAACACTGTTTACATTAGATGACTATATGCATATTTTTTTTTTTTTTTTTACATAGAGTCATACCAGAGCAAGAAACTCTACAGCCCACTATTTAAAGTGAAAGTAACTCCAGATGGCAACATTTTGATTACATTTAGCGTGATACACAATACCTTTCATGGGATCAAAAAAAAAAAAAAAAAAAAAAATCACTGTAATTTTGAGCCCACCACTCAACAAACACACCCTCTGATGAAGGACCCAACAGGCAGATCTGAATGGTCCGTAACTGTAACAGAGTACACAAAGCACCAAAAGAATGACATTGCATAAATCCAGCAACATTACATTAAAGAACAAAACATTAAAATTGCTTATAACATCTGACAAACAAAATATATGTGCATCTTTTGCCATTCATATTCAAAATGAATATTATACGGGAAGAAATGTAAATAGTTAAGACACGCAAGATTCTATTATTCTGTTAAATTTACTTTAAAAAATACCCTAATGATTTTTTACATATTTAATTTTACAGGTAAAGATGAAAAATACGTTATTATTTTAACAGTTATTCTGTTTTAGTATATGCAACAGTTACAGTAACAGACACCATAGTTAGTTGTAAACTGAAAAACAGTGTAAAACATTTGCATAACTTTAAAATAAAAAAGAAGCTCAATGTCTTATAATCAAGGCTTCACTTTTCAGATAGAACTTTGTATTGTTGAGTTGTGTCACTCATAAACCTTCATGAACTCACTTTCTGAATGGTCGGTTTGAAGATCAGTTTCAGATAGACAAGTAACTACTGGGTTAGTTGCCATACGACAGCGCCAGTGTTTAGAAGGAGGTAGGAACAAGTCTTTTATGTCCAGCGACATCTCTTCCTCTGACAGGCTTCAGGGTCTGAAGTGCAGCCCTCTGAGTCGCTCTCCGAGGAGGACGGTCCAGCCAGAGCAGGGACAGGTATGTCTGGAGACTGCTCGGGCTCATCCAGAGTCTCCTCTACACTACCGCTGCTGAGGCTCAGCACCCATCCAAGTTTGTTATGTAATAAATGACGGAGACCGGGTGGCAGTGGTAGCACATCTAGAGTGTCTACAGAGTCTGGGAGCAGTTGACGGAGACGTGCACAGCAGAGATAGAGCAGGGAGGTGGGTGCGGAGCAGGAGCGGATTACCTTCATACTGCTCTTTGCTGCTGTTGAGCAGGCCATTGGATAAAACCGCTTATTCTGTAGCTCCGTAGCAGCAACACCTACAGGAAAAGTGTGAAATAGAACATAAAGCATTCAACTTTTGTCATGTATTAAAAATGTATGACATTCTAAACTCACCAATGCACTTGCGATTCTTAAAAAATGTAAGGGTTCCATGCCAAGTGTCCAGATGGACACCAATAATAGAACCTTGTCCAAAGCGGGTGGAGAAATTCATCTTGTCTCCTTTATGGTGCAACAGACCTGCAAAACAAAATATTTAGCATTGCAAACATTTTGACACCTTCCAACCTATATAAAATGCAGTGATAAATTTTACCAGTGTAAGAAAGGCCCCAGCTGTCAGCATCCTTTCCCAACAGACTGCAAAATGTATGCCTATATTTGTCCAGGTTAACATCACAAGTACCAATCCCGACCATCTGAAGAGGAAAAAAAAAAGACATCTTAAACAAAAACCCATGTTTACGATGGTTAAGGTCCAAGAGTGAGTCTCACCATGTCTGTCCCATACACTGGGGATGTCATCTTAATCTCCCAGAAGTGCTGCCCTTCCACCAGCTCTTTGGAGCCGCGCACTGCAGCAGTGCCACAGCTGTATTCAGAGTGGAAGTTTACTTTGCGGTTGTCACAGCTCAATAATGTTGCTGTGGATCTACTGCTAGAATCCCAAACCCAGTCGAAATCTAAAAACATACATCAGCAGTCACTGTTAATAAAAAGTAGACTTGATACCTGTACCTGTATTTACCTTGATCATCTTCTCCACAGTGGCAGTCTTTCACTTGGTGAAAACCTCTTAATCGGGCATTGTAGCTGGTATCAGCTTGTGAATCACAGCCACAGTATGACTCTCCAGTAACAGGCACGGCACTGGGGACTGGGGGAGCCATAACAGTTGAGAAGTCTGCCTCGGAGTCGGAATCACTGTACTTAAGAGAATAAATATGTATATCATAAGTTATAAAGCTTGCATCTACTACAGCAACTAAACTACTGCCATCATGTGATGAGACAAAAACACCCAATAATTTCACAGCCACAATAAACAGCATGTGTTTCTGTCTTACCTCTAGGCGCTCATAACCCCAGTCCTCATTCTCAGAGGCCAGCACAAGAGCTCGGGCATCTGCGTCTTGTCTTATTCCTCCCCACACATATCGCCAGGCCCGGCTGTTTCGGCTTCTTCTGGACATGGCAGCACCGGTGTGGATCAGGTCCTGCTCCTCAGCTCAGGTTTAGTCCAGACTCGAGGCATCAGTGGAGCTGGTGAAAACAAGCACATGAGAAAGATCAGACACTGTGACACCAACAAAGGGTTTCAACTTGCTTTTATGCTTGTTACATGCAATATTTTCATTTAACATTTAGAAACATTTGTATAATACTATAGCAACATCCTAATCTGGAATAACTCACAAACTCATGGAAACTGGCTCTAAATTAATCTGGAAAGTAGGCGAATTTGTGAATTTCAGCAAGCAACACATTCAAATTACTATGAATACAATCTGATAATTGGTTCTATACATTTTGGGGTTTTGAGACACATAGCTTCCTGTATAATAATTAACATACTGATCCACAATATAAACAATATACTGGCCACAATCCCAGTTAACCAAAATGAATATCTATTTTCCTCACCATATGGTTTTCTCCTGGCCAAAGTCATTAAATGAAATCAACAAACATAGCCATGTCAGTGTTCTACGAAAACAAATCATGCTGCAGTAATCGTGGCTCGTAAATATGATAAGATAAGTCCTGTGAAAGAGAAAAAGTGTGTTATATTTCGCTTGGCATTGCAGGGCGACCATCTGCTAGCACGGTGAGCTAACTAGCCTTCGTTAGCTGCGGGATGCTATCGGCGCACAAATGCAGCGATCGCGGCCGTGTTTTGACTTGTTTTCACATAAAAACAGACAAGTCCAGTCGTGGAAAATACACAGACACGATATAACAAACTTACCCTTGGCACAGCGGTTCATACAAGGCCAGAGGTTGAGCATTTAGCATAGCTCCCCTTTGCCCATGACCTACTTACACTGGTGTGACCGTAAACAATGACACACACACACTACACACTCTGTTATTACCAAGAACTCACGCACATGGGGATTAAAAGAGCTATATTATATTATTATTCATGTTGTCAACACCTCAAACTGCGTCATAATTCAATAGAATACTAAACTTTGTTAATGCCATACACCCTATGACTCTTACAAACTTTAAAAGACAGGTAAATGAGAATAGAAAGTGATTTAGATTAATTGTTCTGTTTATTCCACTGAAAACAAGTGTGTGTACTGTGAGCTGGCTTGCATCTCCACAAACCTGACTATAACATGGCCTTCTGCTTGTTTCCATGGAAATATTTGTCATTTGGCTATAATATTCCATAATATTCTATCTCCACGGAGAATGTTGAGAAGTATGGTTTGAATAATGCTCTATTTCCATGGAGTAACGCAGGTGATGTGCCATTTCCAGAAAGTTACATATTGTCACTTTAATTCACAGTTGTGCTCAGTTGTGTCATTTAGACTGGATACACTATTTCAGATTAATTAAATTCTTTGTTTTTTGTTTTGTTTTGTTTTGTTTTTGGATATTCTCTGAATTCCTGGGCTCAAATGGTCAAGGTCAGGGCAAGAGATTGGAAAAGGTACAAAATATAGGAGAGTATAGCACAGAACTGCTTGAAAGTGACATATTTTTTATTATTCATTCATTTACTATGACCAAATATTTGTACTGTAGAAGTTACCAAGTCATCTACAAACTTGTTCATAATGAGAGAGAGAACTCATAATTTAAGAGGGTATGGAAATTCCAAATTGCCCAATGTTCGAACTACCCGTAAATGTTTCTGTGTGTCAATATGTGGTGTAAAACTCTGGAACAGTCTGGATACACATCTCAAGAAATGCCAAAATATCCATAAATTCAAGTTGTTATATAAACATATGGTCTGGTCACAGTTTATAGAGAGTGGCTCTTAATATTAGAACAATACTGCCTTCTGTAGTGCTGGTTTATGCTTGTTGTTTCCTCACCATTGCTGGTATGTTCTGTCTATTACATTACTTGTATCTGTTGTCTGTTTCCATTGTTGGTATCCTTAATTTCTTTAGCATTGTTGGTTTCCTTTTGTATTATTGCAATATGATGATAGTTGTGTTACCAAGCTATAACAGTGACTGATTGTCCTCACTTGTAAATAGTTCATTTGGCCTAATGTAAAAAAAGTCTGAAGAATGCAAAAGAAAGCTCATTATGTTAAATTAGAAGAGAGGGTGGGATTAAATAAGTTTTCTTCTTCCCACTCCTTATTTCTGTTATGATTGCACTTTTGTCATATGTATATGTAAAAGAATGTAAATTACTTAAGTAAAATATTTTAAAAAAAAAAAGTATTTGAAGTAAATGGTCACTGGTTACATTTTTATACAGCGCTTTTCCACCTTCACAGCGCTCAAAGAAGAAACCACTCACCCATTCACACACACATTCATACACCAGTGTACGCAGACACTAGGGGCGAGGTGGGTAAAGTGTCTTGCCCAAGGACACAGTGACAGCATTCATCTGTGGGAGCTGGAATCACATCGCCAACCTGTGGGTCAGTGGATCAGACCGCTCAACCAGTGATGTTTATGTCGCGAGCGGGATTCGAACCACCAACCTTCAGATCAGCCGCTCTACCAACTGAGCTACTGCCGCAGGTAAAGCCACAGATTGTAGAAAGTGAATTTATATTAACAGAATCTAAAGCCTGGACGTGTTAAAGGTGGTCTATGTAACTTTTTTGCTAGTGGATCTGCTTCCTGCTCATCTCCATGACAACAATTTTGCTTTATTGTCAATATGGCAATAAACTTAACCGAGCAGGTGTCACCTCCAAGTCGCAGCGCTCAGTAGGAATCTAGTTTTTGAGCAATAAAACACGTGTTATTAAATAAATGCAAGAGATACTGTGGAACATTCCAGGTAAAGCAATAACATCTCCATGGAGACACAAGTGGCAGACCCTCCACAAAGTTACATAGTACATCTTTAAAACGCGAGCAGAGAATAGTGTTTGTCAGTTGAAGCATTCAGTAAAGCCGTAACATTTTGAGATTTCTACGATGTAAAAAAAAAATAATACTGACCACTTGTTTCTGGAGGAGGTTGTGTTTTATTTGGAAATCTGACAGGCATGGCTGAACAGTGAGCTCGCACCTTAACCAAATACAAACAAAAAAGACAGCAGCACTACAGAAAAATGATATTAGTGTAAGAATGTCATATTTAACAGAACTCCACTTGCATACATAGAGCACTCAGATCATCCTCCCACACACAAACACATACACACACACACACACACTCCTGCACACACTCGCACACACACATAATCATCACATGTGGACATCCTCCATTATTATTCACACTACATCCAGAGGAATTCCAACAATTACCCACAGTGCAATAAATCTAACTATACACAGATAATTTATATATTTTATGTATACAGGGTTTTCAATAAACAGTTTTCCATTTCCATTTAGACACTTTCATCAAGTCAAGTCTTCATAAATAGTGAAAAAGTCCTGATATCTCCTCACCATTATGATTAAAAAATGGTCCCAAAAACATGAAAAAATAAAACACTAATGTGCACAACTTTTCAGCAATCTTCAAAACAAAATTAAAAAAAAAAAAAAAAAAAAAAAAGACAAAATCACAAACAAAAAACAAATACCTGGAAGGGGCATAGGTAAACGCGTATACTCACACTCACAGCACAGACTGGTCACTACATTTACAGGGAGTGGAGGGACTTTGGATCACTGTACAGGTTAAGATCAGACAACAAATCAGGCAGAGTGTCCACATATCATCCCACAACAACCACTACATCTTCATGCCCATTCAATATGCACAAGACCTGACACAACCGGATGGCCAAAACAATGCAGGTACATCACATCTACCGAGGACGGAGCTGCCTAAATGTTTGTGTTGCCATCCTATCCTGTCAGACCCAGGTGTGATGGATGCAGGTGAAAATCTCCTATTTGTTCTTGCTGCTTTGATGTGGAATGAATGAGATGGAGCTGATGGAGACACTTATTTTGTAGACAGGATAAGAGCCACAATAAGACCATAAAGGCCCAAGACTTCAGCAAAGATTAAGATGAGGATCATGCCCACAAAGAGTCGTGGCTGCTGAGCAGTGCCCCTCACACCAGCGTCACCCACAATGCCGATGGCAAAACCAGCAGCCAGACCACTCAGGCCTACGCTCAGACCGGCCCCCAGGTGCAAGAAGCTCCTGTTATAGACAAAAACAGAAGTACAACAGTTAGCCACAGCCACAATAGTCCTGAAACAGGACAGAACAGGTGTGATGCATGCAAACACCATTTAAACAGAAACTCTTACTTGTAGAGGGTGACCCTCTCAGATATGTTGTTTGCTATCAGGACTGCCACCACCAGTCCATAGATGGCAATAATACCAGCCATGACCACAGGGATGATGGACTTCATGATGAGTTCTGGCCTCATCACCGACATGGCAGCAATGCCTGTGCCACTCTTTGCTGTTCCATATGCAGCTCCAAGAGCTAGAAGACAAAGTTTGTGTAAGTTCTTACATTTACTACACTAATGTACATAATGCACACTAATGCGCGTACACAAATGTCTGAAGTATACTTTCTGCTGCAGTATACAGTATAATGTAGTTGAGATACTACAATTAATTATACAATATTGAAATTAATCTGATACAAATGTATTCTACCAGTACTAATGAGGAAAACTGCTACAGAAAAACTCTTGAATAATGCAGTGTGATTTGTGTTTAATAATCTGCAGCCAAACTAGAACAGATTTGTACAATGTCAGTGTGACAATTATGTACTCACTATGCAGACACAAGTACAACAAAAACAATACTGTATTCAGAACTGACAATATTCAATTCACAGTTTCAGTGGCTTTATCATTTTGAAGAAGCTATGTCATAAAATAATAAAATGTTTCATAAAACAAATTCCAAGAGTTCAGTTCAATGTTGCCCATTTGTAGTCGCCTATCCAGTACTGATGGCAAATACTTGAATATCAACAGCTGTAATAACTGCGGGATTTAGGGTGAGCGTGACTGAATATAGCAGTGATATCTTCTAATCCTGGCGTGTTGTCAGTGCAGAAGAAAGCAGACAGGAGGAGGCTGGTCCATCTAACATGAGCCATATGCTGAGCAGTGACAGTCACTTCCAGAGGCCTGGTTTATGGACCTGTCATGGGTTTGCCACAGCTACAGTCACAAGGCCCAAACAGGCATTTCCAATTATAAATATCACATATAACCTAGATCAGTCGTAAGGTGCTCATTGTTTGTGTGATAAGACGCTGCCATTAGCCGTTAGCAGCAGCCCCCAGAGTAAAACCAACCCCCTCCTCTGCCTCGCATCCTCGGCAGGTGTGAGGACCGTGACCACCCCAGAAAGCACCTGCATCCTTTCCTGTAGCCTATCTTTACAAAACTAAACAACTGGCTTGAAGTGTCTGCATCTACATTTTCCTGATCGCGTTATTATGGACGCAGTGTCAGATGTAAAAACTGGATTCGTTACCGCTGAAGACCATGGCCGCGGAGGCTCCCATCACAGCGAAGAAAGGCGAGTACTCGGGGACCTCCTCACTCATTTTGGATGTTTTGCTTTAACCTATGCGGCTACTAAAATAAACTATGTTGTTTCGGATCCTTCTAAACCCCCGGGTCTGCAGGTGGACGGGAGAAAGCACAGACTAGGGGCGATCACGGAGCTACCAGTACGAGCACCGGCGGAGAAGAGGAAAATGGCGAAACGGAAAAAGTCACATGACCAACCAGCCCGGACTGAACCATTTGTGCGCTCCGCGGGGTGGGGGTTAAAGTACAAACATTTGTCTTAATTGTTATTTATAAAGTGTTAATAACATTTAAGAGTAATACATGTTTATTTGGTAGTATTCTTCATAATTTTGACAGTGATTTAACAAGGGAAATGTGTTGTTATGTTTTTTGTATTTTGGTATGTTCTGCTGCAAGTGTAAAGACTGCAGTTGAAACGCTAGTGGGCGGTATTGTGCGGTATTCAGTCGATTGAACTATTAAACGTTTGTATCAAATACTTAAATATATAATAATTATCAATATGAAATAAAAAAAATATTTTTAAAAGAATAATAATAATAATAATAATAATAATAATAATAATAATAATGAATGGTCAAAGCTTAAAACTACATCTAGTTTTATCACTCTTCTGGACCTTTCATTGCAAGCTGACTAACACTTGTTTGAACTTTTGAAAAACTAGTCTAATATTGTAATTTTGTGGCTACTGTTTCCAAATAACTTCCCTTAAATCTTGGGTTGATCTAACAAAAACAAACAAATCTGGCTAGAATATTAGATTGATTAGGTTTATTTTATTAGGCCCTAGTTATTAATCTTGATTTTTTTATTGCATATTACAATTCTCCTGCTGTTGTTGAACTTTGCATTGCAACGCTGAAATTTTCCAGTTGTGGGACATATAAAGGTTATCTTATCTTGACACTTGGAAGCTAGATGCATTAGACACCATTCTGAGGTAAACTCCATGACTTGAATTCACACAAATCCACTTTACAATTTAAAACGACCTATTATGCAAAAAGCCTTATTTTACAATCTCTGCTACACTGTGATTAATGGCTCTGGCTGCACCACACATGACAGTCAGCTGCCTATCTACTACGTCTATCCCGTATACCTCACGAGTGCTGAGCCTTGATCATGTGACCAGTCCAAGAAGTGTAAAACGTGATTTAAAATTTTCCACTGAATAATATACTAGTTATACATTAGCATGAAAACATTTCTACAAGTTACACATTTGAAAATGAAAACCAATACATTATTTTTCATTATCATACCTTGTAGAAAAACAGATTACAACATGTTAAAACAATACACTTTAATGTAAGAAGCAGACATTAAAATCACCATAAATATGCTACATAATATTAAGCCCGATCTGCTCTAACATGGGTACATATGAAAAGACAGCTCAGTGGTACACAAACAGAGGATAGATCTTTTCAGCATTAAGTAAAACGTCCCACCTATACAGAGGAAAAGCTAGACGTGAATCCTACATGAGACCCCCTTTTAACATTCACACCAAACTTAAAATATAAACCAATACATACACATCCATACGTAAAACATACATAAAATACTCCACTGTAGACTGTGGGATTTAGTGTTTAACCCTGATTGCCTTTGACAATTTGTAATTTGACCAAAAGGATAATCATATTTGGTTAATTTCCTTGTAGCGAGACATTTTTGTTGTGTCATAGGCAATACCTTAATCATTTACATTTTTATTTTAAGTCCACTTTACCCCATTGACCTGCCAATTTCAGCAACCGCAAATGAGAAGTTAAGATTTTGCAGTTCAAAGGGTTACCCCCATTAACGTCCATCTACTGTTTCTGATAAGAGATTTGTGGCTAAACCATGCTTTAAAACCCAAACATGCACACATGCCAGCGTGATTACATGTCCTAGTTACTTATCAGACACAAACCTTACACTCATTCACTCCATGACCCAGGACCCGCGAGCGACTGGGATATCAGCACCAGCAAGTGTCGCTGCAGCTGCTTAAGAAACGTGAAGAACAGAAAAAGATAAGGCATCATTCACATGCTATTCTTGGCGAAACTGCACAAAGTGAAAGTGTGGCACAGCAATGGCTCGTATGTGAGACGAGAGGGAGACATTGGAACCCTTGTAGTTGAAGGGATACAACTTCTACCAGTCATAGGGTGCCCTTTTCCTCCTCAATCCCAGCCATTGTCTTTGATCATGTGGGACAGCTCGATGATGTACTTCCCTTCCTTGTATTTCTGACTTAACTCAAAGGCTTGCTCCTGCAGAGATGAGAACAAAAAAGTACAATTATTATTTCCATTGCTTGCTTTTGGTATTGTTTAATTGCATTTATAAACTATTCATGCGTACATATTTCCAGCCGAGAGTGGTGTGGCAGTTTTCACAGTAGATATCAGCTACGGCGTGAAGTCCAGTGAGCAGCAGCCGCTCTTCTGCAGGACCACAGCCAACATTTACTCTGGAAGTTAAAACAGAACTTTAGGATAGGTTATGAACACAAGTATTTAGTTTATGGTCCAGGCGCTTTTTCACTTGGGGAAAAAAAGTCTTCACTGGCTATGGTCAAACATTACTGACCTACTAACATAGAAAACCATGACTAATGTGAACTATCTGAACTTCAAGCACTGCTAGATTAAATCAACTGTTGAAAATGTTGTTTGTATAAACTCAACTGAGTGCTTGTCTTCAGATAAATCTAATTTCATCATTATATTTTTAGTGTGATGAAACATTTTCCCACATCACTGCCAACACTTGCCAATGCGTTACAAAACACAGTATTCATCACATAATTAGTGATGAACGGTCCAATTTGGATTTTTTTCAGCTAATTCTGGCTTATTTGCAGATGCCAATATTAAGATTTTAAAATGCATAGCAAGGCCCACAAATGTATGTTTAGTTAGAGTTAATATTGATTAGAATTAAATAATATAATAATAAAATAAAATAAAAAAAATTAAAAAATCTAGGGTTATTAAGTGCTGTTGCATGATTGTGTAAACACTGACATACTTTCTGCCTAATTGCTCTTTCTTTCTTCATAAAAAAACAAACAAAAAAAACAAAAAGAAAGAATCAACTTGGAATGACACACTAGCACACAGGGACTGGGGCAGGAAAAATACTGACTGATTTTTCAATATCAAACAGATAAAGATATCTAGGGAGAAGCATCTGATATCACAACACAGGGACATATATGTCGCCCATCCGTACACATAAAAATGAATATTATATAAAAATAAAATACTTACACAGAGTTGAAGAGGTAGGCTCGGCCCTGACTGCCTTGAAAAGACTATTGTAAAGAGAAAAAAAGTTTGAAATTTCAATTAAAAAAAAAACAAAAACCTGACTGACTTTGTCGAGTACCAACCTTGGAAATGAGATCGTCATGGTTGGCCAAATGGGCGCGGCAGTGCACACAGCTGTAGCGGCGGTGGCATGAGTCCAGGTACGCCTGGAAAGTCTTGGCCTTTGTCAGCTTCACCATGTCTGAAAAAGAAACAGGAAGTGAAATATTACATACGCTTTCAGAACCCTTATCAACATTTCTTTACTTCAACTTATTTCAGTTTCCATCCTTGCTACCACTTCTTTCAGTAAATTTTGTGTAATGTAGTCTAGTACATGAAAAAAAAAACTTTATTTAAAAAAATGCTCTAATGCTTATACTATTAAACAAAATGTGTATTATTGCCATTTGTCAACTTCAGTATACATTAGGTTATTTAGAGTATGCATCTATTATACAGTCCAAGGTATGCATGTAATATTTGTGTTTATATTCATTTACATTCAGTGGTTAATAATATTCTGTTGTAAACTATTGCATTATATTTCATCTGCAGATCATGATTGGCCAATAACATTTTCTTTGCGTACACATACACATTAAAAGATGAAAGTTTTCACATACACATTAAAAGATGAAAGTTTTCCTATACAGATGGAAGAACTGAATGCAGTTCAGGCAGTGCTGGAGTTCTGATCCAGTGCAGGATGTGGAGCAGGAGACATGTTTAGACATGTAATAGTTTGAGAGGAACACGTGCAGGGCCACCTGCTTTGTCCACAAAATAACAATAATCCAACTCAAAAGAGCACAACAGAGCATAAAATCATGTGTTACATCAGCGGGGCATTGGAGATCCATTGCCCTAGCTTTTGTGTTAGCCACTGTGCTAATCCAATAACACAAAGGTAAAGACAGACGCACGAGTGCGCAGTGCAGGAAAGCCTCGGGTTTGTGTTTCCTCACCTGATGAACCAGAGGAATAAACCCCTGTAAAAGTCTGGTGAGCGCAGAGAAGTGTCTGTGGAGCTTTTGGCGTACAGATGTGTCCAGGAGCGATGCACCACGCGTCAGCCCGTCGGACAAAAAGAAGACAACAGTAGCCTCTTGTTGTCGAGAAGCCCGCGTTTCCTCTTCAGGTCTGACCTGTATTCGGTGAATCGCTGAGATCTTCGGTAAATCATGCACTTAGCTCGAATATAAAAACAGTCGGTCAAACCCGTGAGAGTCTGCGGCCTCGGTAGAAGACAAATGTGGTTTGTTTATGAAAACACAGAGGAGGAAGTGTGAAGCTCTGAAGAGTGCAAAACAAATGTGCAGCAGCCAATCCGCGCGCAGCAGTGACGTCAGGAATGTGGGTCAACCAATCGGAACCGCGCGCACATCACCTTTTATGGCTATCAGTCTGATGAGAGTTGGTAGAGTTTTCGATCTAATGTTATAAAACCACAGATTTAAGGTGAACAGTCGTGTACTGATTTATAAGGGGCAATGTGACACTGTGCACTAGGCCGGGACAACAGTGAAAGTGCACTCATACGAACACAAAGACTGTTTGGGGACAAAACAAAGTTTCTCAACTCATTTCCCTGAAAAGTGGAGAGCTATTTTTAGACCTGGAGTCTGCATTCTGTCTGTGCTGTTCACTATCCACATGGCCAGCCAACTAAAACCTATACAAAAGTTACAAGTTAAAAAAGAAGGTCATTTTAAATATCAGTCAGTCTCATCCTATTCCACTCTCTTATACCTGATCAAAACTGTTCCACTGCCCAGTGGGTCAGATAAAGCAGCCTTTGTTGCCACAGTAGACCAGTTGATGATTATCACACAACATTACAGACGGACTTTGACCTTGACCTGGAAAATCATTGTGCAGGTAATGCCACAACACAATCCACGTGAGATGTTTCGTTTATAAGGTTATTACCCTACAGGCCATATTTATTATAACATAATGAAGAGAAAATACAGTATACACTATAAACTTTGTCACACTGTATTGTAAAAGTGTTCCAAGGCAAATATTACAGCAAGCATTAAACACCGAAACCAGTTGTAAGCCATCATAATTAAGAACAGACTAACTTGTATGTTTTAATCAACAAAGATGCCACTCTGGTAGCCAAAATAGTAACCCAGTCAAAACAAGTCACGTTCACTCTTTTCTTATCAACAGAATTTACTGTCACGTGGCACGGCTGGTCCAACAGTCACACAAGAAAAGTGAGATTTGTTGCTGGGGAAAATGCCTTGAAAAGAATGTGGGTGGAGTTCACAGTAACAACATACATCATACCACAGATAATCTCTCAGTGAATGCAAATTAATACAAATACAAAAGTAATTAGTCAGTCAGGTTAGACAATGGGGGTGGTTTTAATACTGTCTGCAACCATGTCTCCCCAATCATGATGACAAGTTACCAGAGCTTTTCAAATGGAAATGTGGTTATTGATTAGTTCAGATGGTCGTATTTACAAAGGTAGTTTGTGAGAAGAGAAGGGTAGTCAGTCATCACTCCAGTGGCCCCGAGCTCCAGAGCGGCTTTAATGTCCTCATTTGAATTGCAGACAAATAAATGCACCTAAAACACACAAGAAAATGGTAAATATTTTTAAAGGGACAATTTGTAACTTTGCTGGTGGAAGGTCAGACGCTTGCTTGTGTGTGTTATGATATTTAGACAGTATTTTAGACAGTAGAATGTAATTTTCAGCATTAAATCAAATACTTCCTGTTATATTACCTTGTGACCTTACATCTGTGTAATCCCTCAGTCATCCTGGAAGGTTCCACACTGGTTCATGGGCGTATTCTAGTCTATGTGGTCTTATTCTAGTTCTGTTACTGGATGATCATTGACTGATTTTTGTCCTGTGAGTGTGACTTTTTTAGTATCTGTATCTGCTCAAATGAGTGTCTAGTTTTGACTCTAGTTTTAGTATCGATTAGTTTCTGATTTTTGATAACGCTCTTGGTGTACTGGATGTATTGTACATAACCATAGTCATATCCCCATAAACCATAGTCATTTACTGTACATAAAGGCAAAGTTTTGAAGCCTTTTGTTTTTACTCTACTTGCACAGTGTTGTATTTTATTTTCTTTATGCCTTTTTGCATCTTATCTTATCAGTTAAATGGTACTCTGCATTGCAACACCAGAATTTGCCCATTGTAGTCTAAATAAAAGTTGATATATTTTCTTTTAACTTTTATTCTTAAATATTAAACCAAATGAAGCTCAAAACTGTAATTAAGATTAATATAAATCTGTTGTCTGTAGAGAAAACATCATTTTTGCTTTATTATTGAATTCTTATTATGAGTCTGGTGGCCCTCTGCTGGTAACAGTGAAAAAAGCAGAATTTTAGATTATTTTTTCCAAGTTGATTTTACACATTTACAAAACATAAACCTAAAAACATGCACCAGGGACTACAGGTGGAAATTATCTCTCCTGTTAAGGTTAATGTAGATTGTGCACTGTCCCTGTCTCATAAATAAAGTAAATAAATAAAAATAAAATGAACAAATTAATCTTTTCATGACATTAATGTGTGAGTGACTGGTCCAGGGCAGCAGACTGGTCAGTCAGTTTGTTTTTATTCTCAAACTATTTGGCGGAAGACTCGGGGGCTTGGCAACCGCGGTGAGTTCATCCAGCATTTCTTAAATAGCAGGATGCACAGGGCAGTATTTGTGTCGGCTATTAAATCCTATTGTCGATTTATTCACAATTACCAAAGCATTTTGACATGAAAGTTGTTTGTTTTGGATTCTCAGTTATGCAGTCAGCAAGTGGAATGAGCTCCAAACATTGCGTTGCCAGGTCCTACAACTCAAACAATTGTGCAAAACATCCTTCAGGGCTCTTAGTAATATTTCAGTTTGAGCACATATTAATTATTAAACAATATACCAAGGTATACCAAGTGCGTCATTAGGTGTTTATTAGTATTTGTAAAGTTTTTTCTCTTTTTTTTTCCCTGTATGGTCATATTTTAAAAGCATTTAGCCAATAACTTATGTTTCCCCACACACTTAATTGCTTTTGATTAGCATTATTAGCAATGGATGGTATTGTTCATATATTATTATCTTAATAGGTGCTTTATAAATACAAACTAAAAGCTAAATAACCACTTACTAGCATATATCTTACATCTTTTCATGTGATATGTTTACTTTTTCTTGAGGTTTTTTTTTTTTTTCTGGTCTCTGTACTTTTACTTAAGTTATAAAATGTAGTACTTCTTCCATCCCTGCTCATTATTATCTGATTTTACTGAAATGTCATGTAAACAATTAGTTGATGTGAGAATCTGATTTCGTTCTGTTCACACTTTTGCAGGTTTTGACAAGGAAAATGATGTAAAAAGGCGCAAACTAATATGGCAAAGACAAAAATGAACGAGAAAATGTTAAAGATTGAAAGAGTCATTTTAAATTCGTTGTACTTCGTCTTCCAAACAGAACATCTTAATAGGTGCTTTATAAATACAAACTAAAAGCTAAATAACCACTTACTAGCATATATCTTACATCTTAGTTAGCGATTAATATGTGGCTCCAAAACTATGACGTAGATTACAGCTATTGGCATCACATGTTAAGTGACAGTATTATTTTTGAAGTAATATGACAGGTTTTCATGTTTTTCTAATCATGACTTGGTTTTAGTGGGTAAATATTTATCATGTTTTACTTCAGTTAAGTGGGACTTTGAGGAAAAAAAAGTAAAAAAAAATACAGGAAGAAGCAGAGAGTTCATTTCAGAAAATTCCAAAGTGTAGGGACAATTTACGAGGAACAATTTCTTGGCTAGATAAAACATTGACTTAAAAAATAAAACGGTGTTGTCTTCTATTTTCTATTAACTTTTGTGCAATTTAGACAGGTCATTTCCCTTTTTAACATTATAGTTTCTAGGCAACAGTTAAGGAATTACCAGGAAGTACGTTTATAAAAAAATAGACAAACAAAGGCACTAGACAAAAATGTTAGTTAAATCTTAAATATGATGATGTTAACTATGTTTTAGTTTTAGTGTCATATGCATTTTAAACCCATTAGAGCACCTATTACAGCGAATACCTTTAATCAAACGCAGATGCCAAAATATTCCCTAGGACAATCTTGAATAGCTATCTTCGTGTTTATAGAAGATATGTGCATGTCAGACATCTAGAATAAGCATATCCAGAAACAAAACAGACCTGAATTCCTCGAGCCGCAAGATGTTTAAACAGACTTTTCCTCATAGTCACCCTGGAAAAATAAAATCACCATTTAGTTTTTGTGTGCACTAATTAACTGTTGGGATTAATTTGACAAAAATAACTTACTTTTCTAATAAATAGACCATTAGTTTGTTTCTAAAGATGCGTTCTTCAGGAATGTATGTCCTAAAATAAATACACAATCAGGGTAAAGTTACATAAAAGTTTCACTGTGTAACTTTTCTGGTGGAGGGTATAACGCTTGCTTGTCTCTATGCAGATGTTATTGCTTGTAGATAAAGAATGAATCCACATGATGGCATTAAACTTATCTATCTCTGTAAGGGAGTTAGGACAAAACTTGTATCTAAACCAGGAGAACTTTATTTACCATCAGTAAAGAATGAACGTTTAAACACATGGTATTGGCTATTCAAGCCCGACTTTGCTTCCACATAAGGAGGTTTATAGTAGCTGCGAAATAATGAGAAGTTCACAATGAGACGAGTTGACCAAGAACACTGATAATGTGAGATGACGCCGGTCACAGACAGAGCTAACCACATAGAAACGTCAACAGTGGGGCTCGTTGGCGGCACTGCACGTTTGTCGTTGTTATCACATGCAATATGACGTGAACCGCAAATCTGTTGCGAGTAATCAGAGAGACCATGAAACCAGATGATTTTGCAGTTTTGATGTCATTTTAATAATCTTACTACTCTGATAATAATCTGATTTTGAGCGCGCATGTAACAAATGTCTCCACCCTCTGCCATTTCACACAGTTTTAGGCCCGAAAATCTTACGAGATTAAACAATGATAGAACTGGAGCGCTCCTTGTTTGGACTGTGCCAGGCCAAGTTACAAGTAAAGTCTATGGAGAAGTGAGCCCCCTCCGTAAGAATGCACTTTTTCCTAATAGTGTTTTAGCAATAAAAAAAAAAAAAAAACTGTAAATAAGTAAATGCAAGAGGGAACTTTATTTCCATACAGTGAAAGAGTGAAATAACATCTCCATGGGGACAAGCAGAAAACCACCAGAAAGTTACGTAGTGCACCTTTAAATAACGTATGATGCATTATACACAAGAGCAGTTGTTTGTAAATGGAGTGAGACATGTTAAACGTACACACCTGTTCATAACACTTGGTAAGTAGAACTGCAGTAAACTCTCATTTAGGGGCACAAAGGGCAAAAGGCCAGTGTAAAAAAGAAGCAGCAGCAGCATTCCTCTCCGCACAGAGAAACTATAGGGCAGGGAGTCGTTCTACAACAATAAAAACAGATTATCCTGCTGTTTACGCCTGATCTATTCTTTGGGACCCCCTGCAGTGGTACTTACCGTTTTCAGACACTTCTTCATGATGGTGGAGCTCAGAGACGCCCACACTGTGATGGCCTCTCGATCGTAGCGCTTCACCAGATCTGACACCTGAGATACACAAAGGTACATTGCCTAGTAGTAAAGTACTGTACTTTTTAGATATCTGTTCTTTACTTAAGCAGATTTCACAGTGGATACTTTTTACTTTTACTTCAGTACATCTGAGAGCAGGCATCTGTACTTTTCTACTACTATACACTCCACATTTGGAACGGACTGAAAAGTAAAAGTATATTTTATTATTGTGTGGGACCTGTAGAAAAGCCTGCAGGGATTATTTGTAATATGTTAATAATCTACAAATAAAAACACCTGAAAAAACTAGTGATTCAATAGTTTCTGATGAACAAAATCACTACATTTGAAGATCTCAAAATCTCTTGGAGTACATTTTAGGTGCTTTAATACGTTCACATAAGTAGATTTTTTCATGTGATATGTGTACTTTTACTTGAGTTTTTTCTGGTCTCTGTACTTTTACTTAAGTTATACTGTAAAATGTAGTACTTCTTCCATCCTTACTCATTATTACCTGATTTTACTGAAATGTCATGTAAACAGTTAGTCGATGTGAGAATCTGATTTCGTTCTGTTCACACTTTTGCAGGTTTTGACAAGGACAATGATGCAAAAAAGCGCAAACTAATATGGCAAAGACAAAAATTAATGATAAAATGTTAAATATTGAAAAAGTAATGTTAAATTCGTTGTACTTCGTCTTCCAAACAGAACTGTTACTCTCAAAACCCAATGATTATAATGAATAATGTCAACATTGTTTTTGACGATCAGATTCAGATCTTCAGTAATCTAAACGTACGTACCACCGGTGTATTCTAATCTTGACAAACAGAAATCATTTTGTTGTGTGGAGATGTGTGTTGTACCTTCTGAATGAGCTGGTCGTTATTTTCTTTGATTTCTATGCTGACGGGAATCGTAGGGAACTTCCTGAACAGATCCTCCAGCAGAGCAAACTGTCTGTCCGAGCCACTGCTGTAGTGTCCTGCAGGAGGAGAAGAGGTGAATCAGTAAGTGCATTAAAGGTGCATTGTGTAATCTTTCACGTGGAGGGTCCGTCACCTGCTTGTTTCCATGGATATGTCATTGCTCTGCCTGGAATGTTCCACAGTATGACATTAAACAACTCTACTGTACATTTATTCGATTACAGGTGGTTTTAAAGCTCAAAAATACATAGAAAACCTGTAACTTGGTCTGAAACATTCCAGATAAAGCAATAACATTTCAGAGAAGAAAAGCTTTTGGCGGAATCTCCACCAGAAAAGTTGAGTTGAGTAAAATGGAGTAATTACATTAGTTTCTAGCCTTGTTACTGCAAATTACCTGTTTTTCTTTACTGTGTTACATTGTTATAACACAGTAAAAAAGAGAAATAGGTAGCATGGGATGTAATCCTTTGGTGACAAATCAGCTTTGAAGCCAAACAAATATTGGTTTATGGAGGACTCTGTGTGTGCTGTTTATTTGACATTAGGTAATATAACAGAAAGTTCAATTAGTGGGAAAATTTCATGTTTTTCAAAAGTTGGTTCCTACGCTCTTTTTTTTTTCAAAGCAATTTTATAGTAAATAGTGAATTTTTTTGGGAAATAACACTGTAAAATAGAATGTACCTATTTTGAATGTCACCTCCAGTTTCTCTTTATATAACGGCATATCCTAAAGAACACAGAAAATATACATACATTATTCACAACAGTAATGTCTTTTTTTTTTTTCTGAAAAAATACATCACATGTTTTGTATTTAAGACAAATTTGTTCAGTGAACTATTATCCTACTGCACTCTGAAGAAGTTTCTCCACTCTGTAAGGGGGAAACGACTGGACTTCAAACAAATACGGACACTTTTTTTGAACATCTTGTCAGGACTGGACTTGACTGACAGTTAATGTTTGTTTGCTCAGTGTTTTTTGTGTCGTTTTGGGTGGAGACAGAGGCGGGTTGTGGGAGGGTATTTGCTTTTTTTTGTTTTTTGTTTTGTACAATTAAAAAAAAAAGTTGTTTATTTCGACAGATATGTTTGTTTCATGTGGATAGGCCCAGTAATTACAGAGATATTAACTACAAGTTGGTCAACAAATCTGGAGTATTGTGATATTTAAAACAGTCAGTTCCACCACAGTATTGTGACCTGTCCTCCAGCCCCATTTGAAACTGTAGGTATTGTATAGGAACACTGTGATGTTTTTGTGATGTAAACGCCATCTATTCTGCTGTCATGTTTCCCATTGTTTTCTGCTGTAGGCTTCTCTCAGCTCTGTCATACATGTGTCTGCACCTGAAGGTTCAGAGAGGAGATGGTTACGTCATGGCCCGTCTGTCTCAGCAGGTTCTCATCATGTGACACCACCACATGTCCATCCCGCGTCAGGTGACAGTCCAGCTCCAGCATCTGAGTGCCTTGCTCCACGGCACTAAAGCAGAAACCAAGACAGGAAAGTCAGTATTAGCTGAATATAAGGTGAATATCAGATACAGGGGATAATAATGTCCCTGTCATTTATGTTGTAGAAGTTTTCAGCTTGTCCAAGAAAGGGTGGAAGTAAAAGGCTGGAGACCAACTGGATGTCTTAACCAGGAGAAGATTATTTACCATCAATAATACGGGTCCAGGGGTACTTGAAAAGTCAACATGATAAGATTTCAAAAGTGAACATAGTGTGATCTTTGAGTGTTCAAGACACTTTGCTATGCTTCTGAAGGAGGAGGTTTATAAAGCAAGTGTGGTGAGACTATGAAGGTCAGTACCGGTTAGACAGCATTTTGTTGTAGTACTTTTTATTATCCCTGTAGGGAAATTGTCCTGTACATGGGGCGCCCGGGGACCCATCTCCGTGATCTTGTTGCTAGGCTTGGTCAGGACCTCAGCTTGAGAATTTTTTTTTTATCTATGGAGCATGTTTTTGGGTTTTAGTTGACATTTAGTGAGACTATGAAGGCCAGTAGACACCAGTTAGACAGCAATATGCCATAATTTAGATAATGGTATGCCAGTGGTATGCCAAGGGAAGATGATCGCGTTACTATAGCTCCTGTGAGTCAATGTTAAACTGAGAGATGTACGTGGAGGATAAATTACTTAAATTCTCTTACAGTTTAGATGCTTCATTTGAATGGGCTTTATTAAAGGGCTTATATTACATAGATAGACATAGATAGATATTACACATCTATCTATGTTACAATGTTGTTTCCTCATCAAAATCACACCTGGAGTTTTGTTTTGTCTTAAGATCATTCTAAAGCTATTCAGGAAAGGTTCATTTCTGTCCTGTGAAGGTGACTTTTTTATTATCGATATTTGTTCAAATGAGTATCTAGTTTCGATACTAGTAAGCATCTGATTTCCAATACTTTGACAACCCAAATATGTACATGTTTATCTCGTACTTCATTATACTTCTGGTTAGATTTTAAACTGCATGTTATTGCGCTTTACATGTACACGTCTAATGACAATAAAACTGAATCTAATCTAATCTTAAACAGTCATTTTTAGTTTTATTTTTTACTTTGCTTTCAAAATCACAAAGGAAATTCTTGTGCCAGGGGAGCAGACAAAAACAATAAAGTAAGTGAAATCCTATTAATCTTTTTAAACTCTTCTTAAATCTTCTGTAAATACAATGATCCTCTACTTAACGCAAGAACACATGAGGTCAACGGCAGATAATTTTATGTCTAAGGCTGTCACGATAATTACTATATCATCTTCATCATTCAATATATGATAACTGGAACGATCATTTTTGGGGGTCAGTATTTATCGTGTGTACTTTTTCTTTGCACTACTGGATTGTTGGTTATTTTTTAGCTACAGTATATGATCAGATTTGAGCTGTAGAAGGTTGTATTAAGTATTAGAATTTCAATTACTCAATACAGAAAGTGTTTCATTCTGTTGTTTATTTATTGCAGCTCATGGTTCTGTAACAGCATTGTAGATTTAGAACAGCTTTTGTGCTTTAAATCTGCTCTTGCATTTTTTTGTCAGTGGCATAAATTAGTTTCAATATTGTCATTTATCGTCTATATTTACTTCAGCAATATATCATACTTCAAAATGTGTTACTGTGACGGGCCTGTGTAGGTCCTAAAGCTGCATTATGTAACTTTTGTGACTGGAGATCCACCACATGTTTGTCTCCATGAAGATGTTTTACTGCTTGTAATGTTCCACAGTATGGCACTAAAGTAATCTATCTCCATGGAGACGAGTAGGTGATGCAGGCCAACCCAACTGGGTTAAAGGTCAGATCTGTGGAGAGGCGCGCCCACTCACAGTAAAAATGCATTTTTTCCAAGGTACTTATAAAACAATAAAAGTAACTGAACAGATACAGGAAAGATCAGTGTTATGCAATACTTAAGCATAAGTAAATAAAAGATCAGGTCCACATTAGACACGTTCATGTTCTTAATTGATTTTTTTAATTGAGTCATTTTAAGATGAAGATCAAGTTGACAGCAAGAAGAAATGTCGCACAATAGAGCATTAAAGGTGTTATACTACGCAAAATTGACTCTCCTGAGCTTTAAACCATATTAGAATGTTGTTACATAATCAAAAACATACCTGGAGTTGTGTTTTGTTTCATTCACACATGTTTGCGTAACCATTTTTTATGAGTGTGCCTGCATCTCCAAAGCTCAAAATGCTCTGTTCCACCTTGTGATGTCATGAAGCAGTAGCTTTAACGTTAACAGCTCCTTTTTACCTTTAGTTCAGTAGAGATTGGCAATTCCATGGCTGAAATTATCCAAATGATCCTAGTGAAGGTGTATGGAGTTTAAAAACACATTAGAACACTTCCTGTATCACCACATGACATCACAAGTTGGAACAGTGTGTTTTCTGTTTGAGAGAAGAGATCAGAAAATGGTTTAATATGGGCTCTTTAACTGCTAAAAAATACCTTAAAGAACATACATTCTTTCTGAGAGGGGCGTCGCCTCTCCACAAATCTGACCTGTAACTTGGCCTGGTGGCGTTTTACCTCCTGCTCACCTCCATGGTGATAAAGTACGCTTAATGCCATATACTGAAACATTCCAGACTTGGCAAGCAGTAACTTGTTCATGGACACTAACAGGTAACGGATGTCTCACCAGAAAAGTCAAAATTACACAGAAAAAATGTACCACGAATGCACCATGAGTTAAGTAAGTAAAAGTATCAGAGTACTCACTTTGTAAACGCCGCCATTGTACTCTCTATCCTCTCCCCACATCCTGGAACATCACAACACAAATCAGCATCCAAGCGGTAACCACAACAACCACAAAATGTTCCAGTCAGTACAATCTTTACCTCCTCTGTGTGAAATATGCCTGGCGGAGAAGGCGGTCCTCTTCCTTTTGTGCAGTACATGGGGGTTCTTGAGCAGGTACAGGGAGGTGAGTGTGTATCCTCCGAGCGCGGGCAGGATGAAGTACAGAAAACTCATCCTCTGCTCGCTGTTAAAACGCACGTCACAACTGTTAAGAATTCCAACTGAAGAAGCAACCAGTGTGCTGCTGAACTCACTGGAGAATGCCTTCAGTCGAATACTTTCAACTAAACTGGATATACTGCATTTTTTAGGAACCCCTGCCGTCTTGCATGTTATAACTTGACAAACAAGTATTAAGTAGCGAGCATTAATCTATTCTCGGGTGCGAATCCTACCTTGGAAATGGAATCTGGAGTTGGTTTGAGCACTTAGATCTTATGAAGTTGTAAAAGTTAATCAAATACTAGCCAGTAAGCCAGCACTCCTCTCTGTGGCCTCTCCCCTGCCCGTGGCAAAGCTGTCGCTGTGTGCACAGAACTTTTGTGTGGAACCATGAGCTTTGTGTATTTATGACTGGAAATGCCATCTGTAACCCAGGAGGTCTAGGTTGAATAGTTAATAAAAATATCTGCGGGTAGGGCATACGCAATAAAGTCAATCAAACATGACAAGTTAATTATAGAGGTTGCATTTGTGTTAAAACAGCACTATGTAACTTTTTAAAAGGAGGGTTTGCCACCTGCTTGTCTCCATGGAGATGTTTTCGCCTGCAATGATCCACAGTATGGCATTAAACAAATCCATCTTGCATTTATTCAATTACAGGAAAATCAGAAATAACTTAAAAAACATGAATTCTTACTGCGAGCACGTATGCCTCTCCACAGATCTGACCTGTTACTTGACCTACAGAGGCGTCACATGCTTGCCTCCGGTAGAAAATTTAATGCCACACTGTGAAACATTCCGGACTAGGCGATATCTTCGTCATGGACACACGCACAATCGAAAAAGTTATACAAAGTTATACAATGCACCTTTAAAATTACATGGAAAATGGTACCATAAAAGCTACAGTCAGTTTAAGTAAAAGTAAAATGTAAAAGTGCAAATCTTACCTCTTGCACTAGTACTTCACTGGTCTAAACACAGCCCTTGTTTGACAAAGGCAGTGGTGTAGAAGTACGTGAACGTAACCTGTCGCATAATACACACAGAACACAAAATGGTGAATTACAGACACTTCAGACAATGCATTCCACAACAAAGTGTTACTAGACTGTTCCTGATAGACAACAGAGGGACAACTTGACAATGACAAGAGACAATAGAGCATTCACACAAAAAATGTACAAAAAAGCACAAAGGTAATGGGTCAAAATGTACAAAATTATATCAGATTTCACTAAAATTAGATACTTTTTGTAGATTATGCGTTATGTCATGTTAAAATGTTGCTACCCCATCAAAAACACACCTGGAGTTGTGTTTTTTTTCATTCACACGTGTTTGAGTAATCCTTTATTATTACTGTCTACATCTCCAAAGCTCAAAATGCTCTGTCCCACCTTGTGATGTCATGAGGCGGTAGTTTTCAAGTTAACAGCTGCCATTTATCTTTAGATCAGGAGAGAAGGGCAATTCCAGGGCTGAAACTATCAAAATGATTCTAGTAAAAGTGTATGGAGTTTAAAAACACAGTGGAGCACATACTGTATTACCACATGACATCACAAGGTGGAACAGGGTGTTTTCTGTTCAGCCTAAATACACAGGGTTTGTGAGTTAAACTTGTGTGAATGAAACAAAACACAATTCCAGGTATGTTTTTGATAAGGAAACATTATAACATAGATCAGAAAATAGTGTAATATGGGCCCTTTAATCATTATAGAAAAGGAGTATAAATTGTTTCTAACTAAACTTTCAAATATTGTGTTTTGATAGGCGCACCTTTTAGTATAATACTTTAACCGAGTGCTACAGAGATAAGCATTTGAGTAACTTGTAAAGAATGCTAAGATGAATGAAACAACCGTGCTGGGACATGTTTGAAGATGTAGGCTGCTATAGCTGGAGGAAAAAACACACTGTTTTATAAAAGTTAATTTATTTGTAAAAAACAGAACAGTTGTGACCAGAAAAAGGCAAAAAGTTATAAATTGGTATTAATTGTATACATTGTTATAGGTAATCCCTCCAAATATATTTTTTAAAACACAACCTATAATTATTCGGCTATTTACACGTAAAGAAAAACAGAATAACCAAAAAAGAGAAAGAAGAGAGACATTTTTAAAGATGCACGGTGTAACATTTCTAGTGGAGTGCCCCCACCTGCTGCTCTCCATGATGATGCTCCTTTATTGCCTGAAATGTTCCACAGTATAGCATTAAGTTTATCCACTCCATGGATGCAAGCAGGTTACCAGTTGTAGGTCAGATCTGTTAGAATGCATGTTTTACAAGACGTTAACAGCAATAAAAAATTCCAGACAATGTAATTTATGGAGGTAGCAGACCCCCCGGAAAAGTTACACAGTGCATCTTTAAACAAACGTATATCTAAATAAATATAAATAAAATGTTTACCTTATATCTAAGCTACTTGACTTGAAGAGTGACTGAACACATGTCACGTGTGAAGTAAACTCTGGTAAGGTCGTTGCCGTGGTTACCCAGAATAACATCTGGTTGCATGACAGATCAGGATTAATCTCGCCGCAAAAAGACAGTCGAAAGTTACCGATTGATGAGTTTGAACAAGCAGCAGTTCCCTGAAAAGAAAATGGGAAGACGCTTATATTAGGATCGGCTATGGGAAAACTTTTGTGGAAGATTTACCCGCAAGCAAACTGTAATAACTTCGTAGGAGATAAACAGACTGGATTTAAAAGGTGCACTATGTCACTTTTCTGATGGAGGATCTGCTACCTGCTTGTTTCCATGGAGATGCTACTGTTTTGTCTGGTATGTTCCTCAATATGGCATTAAACTATCTTGCATTTACTCAATTACCTCTGCCCCTGTAGCATCACCTACAGTATGTCTCAGTGGGAAAAAAAAAACTAAAAAAAAGTTTATGTCATACTGTGGAACATCCCAGGCAAAGCAATAACATCGCCGTGGAGACAAGCAGATGGTACAAAATTACATAGTGAACATTTAAAGGTGTATTGTGTAACTTTTCTGGTGGAGGGTCCGTCAAATGCTTTTCTTCATGGAGATGTTATTTATTTGACTGGAATGTTTCACAGTGTGGCATTAAACCTTTCTATCTTCTTGGACACCAACCCAGGCCAAGTTACAGGTCAGATCTGTGGAGAGGCGACCCCGCTCAGTCAGAATGCCTGTTTTTCTAGGTATTTTTGAGCTGTAAAACCACATGTAATTGAATAAATGTAAGGTAGAGCTGTTTAATGTCGTACTGTGGAACATTCCAGGCAGAGCAACGACATATCCATAGAAACAAGCAGCTGACGGACCTCTAACCGAAAAGTGACATAGCGCATCTTTAATACTTTAATATTTGGCTCGAATAGCAGTTCAATAGACTTTCCATAATAACACTTTTTAATGTATCACAGAAGACTGGTTTGGATCAGAAAATAGGAGCGCACAAAACATGAGCACTATTTGTTGAACCATTTGACAAGTATGAGTTCATCCAGAGCCGACCGTGAATAACAACATGAAGCAATGCAAAAGGCACTTCAGCATGTGTGTTGGAGTCATAAGACACACCTACTAAAGGTCTTTTGGGCTAACAATACAAATTAAACAATCATTTGGCTACTGCAGACTATATTGTATTATAATGTGTTATTATTATAATTGTGTTATTATTATAAGGTGTTAGAATTGTAAGAATGTTATTCATTTGTACAGAGTAGTTTTCAGACACAATACTTTTTCTCATACTTGAGTAGTACAGTGTAACAGTACTCCTGAATAAAAGTTGTGATTACTCTTGTGGTTACTTAAGTCTACAAGTACAATTAGTTGAATAATAAATCCTTTTTCAAAAATTGTATTTGTAGTTACTGAGTAGTTTACTTTGCACAATATTTCTCCCCTAATTGAGTCATACAGTGCAACTGTACTATTACTTGAGTAATTTCTGGTTCCTCTTCCCTGCAAAGTGATAAAAACTTAGTTGGTCTTAGTAGTAGTTTTCCCAAATATGTTTAAGTCATACTTGAATCATTTCTTGAACCATTGCACTTTTAAGATACTTTTACTCAAGTACAAATACTGGCTACTCTACCCGCCTCTGAAGATCTAAGTATCTTGCTTCTCTGGCAGCAAAATCAGCCAGTAATTATCCATTACTGTAATCATTGCAAGATAAGGCTTTAGATTCTAGAGCGTTTAGAGTAAATGGTAAGGGTCACATTTTTAATATAGCGCTTTTCCACCTTCGAGGCACTCAACGCACTTTACTCCCAAGAAACCATTTACCTATACTCAGAAACAAGGGTTTGCGCGGGTTAAGTGTCTTGCAGTAACAGTAGGGGCTGGAATCACACTGCAGAGAGCAGGTTTCGAACCACCCATCTTCACATCAGAGGACAAACTCTCTAAAACTGAGCTACTGTCGTCCACATTAGGTAGATTGCATGATAGTGTCACGTTGTATATGCCGCAATGCCTTCCTCTCGCCACATCCTGCTAAAAATTCAAATAGAAATTATTGAATCCAGCTACAAACTCTGCTCAAATTTAAAATATCTTACCCTCCTTCTGTGAGCCAAAGTGGGGACAACAATTATTATTAACACCAAGATTTGAATAAAGGTAAAACAGGCACTTGTCATATTTTTATTATAATTTTAATAAGCCTCAAAGCAGGTACACCAATCATTTGTAAACAAGAAATGAACAGATTTGACCAGTATCAGGAAATTTTATTAAATATTTATATAACTGTATTTGTTAATCGTTCAATTCATATCAATAGAATATACAGACTATAACCCTCGATAACTCATATCTCTTAGACAATCTACAAATATAGTTTTAAAATTAATCATAAGAAAAATCAAATAATAAAAGATTTTAAATTTGAAAACACAGCCTAGAATTATAATCACGCCCATTAAGAGAAAAAAGGAACAAAATATTACAAATAAAATTATCCTGACGATTAAAAAATTAACTCCCTTTATGTAAAAAAAAAAAAAAAATTACAACAGTTCACCATTTTAACGACAATAGCAATAATAATAAGAAACAGCCATTTTAAAAAGAAACAGGCCTCTAGACTTGAAGTTACTCAACGAACAAATTGTGGTGCGTGTTAAGTGCAAGATCTCACTCCGTCCGTTGCCGTGGTTACCCAGTACGATGTTGATTTAGTTGCAGATTAGAAATGAAGCAAGCGGGGCCTGGTTGAAAAAAACGGTATTTGGCCAGTTTTAAGTCGACCAAATAAAAAATACAATATGTAGAAAGCAAATGAACAAGAGAAAAAAAAAATACAATTTTCCAAAAAACACACGTAGAAAGAATCTTGGCGTTTCGTTGCCGTCATTCGCAAAATTTACAAATACTTTTACACAAACAAGATTACTGCAGACAGACCAGAAAAAAAGCAACACACACATACACACATACACACAAAGCAGGGGGGAACTTAAAGAAGACATATTACGCTTTTGTCTGCTATATAGTTAAAACCTATGGCATCTGTGGATCATTATGTTGTATTTTGGACATTTTCAATCGCAATATTGATCTAAAACGACTTAAAAAGAAACAAATCTGTTAAATTCCAGGTTGGAAAATTGCAGAACCCAACGGGAGCCTGCCCCTTTACAGTAAACAGTACACATTACCACAACAAAGCGCTGCATGCTGTAGTGTTGGCCACTCCAATGGACAGCTGCAGATCACACTAGCAAGCAGTGGATTTAAAAAATGCGCCAAAATGGTCACACAACGCTGCTGAATCCTACGTGTATCACCAATTAAAATAAAAAAAATTGGAGAACGAAGTACAGAGCAGTGAGCGTGTACCGGTGGTGATGAAAATAGGGGTCGATTAAACTTCTTAAAGATTACTCAAATGCAAAAGTACAGCTTCGAGTGGGTACAAACAACTATAACTTGGCTAAAAGCTCTTAAGTCGATTTAGCGCAATATGTCCCCTTTAAATCTGAACAACACAAGGAGGTTAAAAACTATCTCCATAAGAGGGGATACAGAGAGCGTGGCTGGAGAGAGACAAAGTGCAGGCGTGCCGATTGAGTTGTTGATTGGTGCAAGTTCACTGGCCAAAGTCAAACGAAATATGGAGAAGTAGTAGTAGTAGTACAACAACAGAAGAAAGAGGAGGTAAAGAGGGAGATAGACAGATAGATAGACGGAGGAGGGAGGGGGCAGCCCTTTTGAGTAAAGCGAGATTTGGGGAGGATGATGAAAACGCGGTCACCAAAACAATATGGCTTTGGGGGGGAGAGATACGAGTACTGTCCGGAGACTATAGGTTCCAGTGCATTTGTTGATCTAGGAATTGTTTTTTTTTTTTGTTTTGTTTTCCCAGCGCAACATGTAGTGCATCCCGAGCTGCCATGTGAACAAGCAGCGAGTAATACAGTCACTTAACAGTTCCTCGGAAAGAAAATGGACGGATAGGGAAAGGAAAACAGTACAATCATGCAGTTCATCGACAATATCCAACGAATACAAAAAAAAAGCGCGCACAGGCAACAGTTAAGAGGAGCCCAAAAAGCCGGAGTTTACAACGGCAAGGTCGCGTTGTAATATAATGTACAGTAGTCATAGGGAATGCCGTTGTCGTGGTGATGGGAATGAGTGGTCGCTGTTGTAAAGGTTGGAGGAAATTGCACTGGCTTATATGGGATAGCCCTGGTCTGCATGCGTGTCTGGCTCCCGGGGCAAACAGCAGCAGAGGAACACAGTGCAATGACAGGCGAGTTTAAAGGGGCACGACGGAACTTTTCTCAAGGAGGGTGTGACACGTCGCTCGTCTTTGTGGAGATGTTATCGCTTCGCCTGGAATGTTTAAATTAACTAACTCTGTGGAGACAAGGAGGGGGATGCCACTAAGCCAAGTTAGAAGTCAGATCTATGGAGAAACGAACCCACGCGCATTAAGAACACATGTATTTTTAGCGAGAAAAACTTGTGTAATAGAATACAGATGGATACGTTTAACGCCATGCTGTAGAACATTCCAGGAAAATAATTCAATAATACTTCCATGGAGACAAGGAGATGGCAGAACCGCCACTAGAAAAGTTAAGTAGTGCCCCTTTAGGGAATGTCAACTGGGAATGTGTCGCTAACAAAGCCTCGAAATGAAGTGAAATGCAGGACAAAAACAATAGAAACGTCAAACTTCAAATCATCTAGTATAGCAGGCAGTGTTCTAAGCCGGCATACTAGTTCATAGGCTGATGATGGCACTATTCAAAGAAATGAAGAATTTAAACAATGGTGTTAAAATGTGTCAGTTAATGCACTAGTAGTTCCTCCTCCTATGCCAAGTTCCTCGTTTCCTATGCCACTTTGGTACGTTTTAGGAATGCATGCATTCAAATGAATGTCATACAGATTTTCATTTCGAGAAAACAAAAAAAAAAGTAAAGTAGCGACAACTACTAATACACCTCTAAACCCGTCAACATTCCTGTAATAACACCAACTGTCCATTTCAAAATCAAGTGTTTGAAAATGCAAATATAAAGCTCGAAAATATACAAAAACACGACGCAAAACTGATTATAACACCCATTTGATGAATAAACCGAATCGGCAACAAGCACACGACCCTTAGAACATATGTACATCCCTATACTGTTAGCCCTCTGATTTTCTGGTTATGGTAAGGGTTATAAGAGGAGTCGGTTTCTATGAAGAGGGAGGTCAGGGAGATGGGATTGGCTAATGGAGGATGGCAGGTGAGGAAAAGATTACCATTGGATGCAAGAGAAACCAGATTAGCATGTGAGGGGGTCGGTACGGTCCCGCCTCAGTCATCCACAGAGGACACAGAGCTTTCCTGCAGTCGGAATGGAAAGATAAGCACTTAAATGTTCATATGTCTCGCTTGTTTTCGGTTTCTTGATGCTTCGTTCTTTTGTAGTAGCGTGTGGGTGGGGTCAGGGGCATCTTGTTCCAGGACTCTGTCGGTGTGCCACATTTAGAGCTAGAAGAAAACATAAAAAAAGAAGTACATGTTAGGAGCTGGTGAGGGTATTATCATGATTTGAATGAATTTGAATGTTACAAATTATGGCATTAAATTGATACCAATGCATGATACCAATTCAGTGTATTTTTGAGCAATAAAAACACTCACAAATAACTGGAATGTTTCACAGTATGATATATAAAACAGGCACCTTTAAGGAGATTATTTTTTTTATTTCTATAATTCTAGCAAATTTTGTCTTGTTTAAAATAGTACAAAATAAAAACAAATACTGCATTTACAATAAAGCTCTTGTACAGTTTCAGTACTACAGTTCCTTGTTAAACGTTACACCACTTTTTGTATTTTTGATGACAAAGGACTGATGTTACACTTACAGATTACCCAATGTAAACTGCCAGCCCTATATATCCTGTTAAGACATAAGAGACTTCTACAGTACAGATTTGACTGCAGGCGCATCTTTGTCTAAGACAGACTGACATCTAGTGGCCTTCTTTCACTTGACATGTTTTCTAAATTTACGGTCTGTCCTGACAGTGCTTTGTGGACTTTGTACCTGGGAGCCTCAGGACCCTTGGTAGTTCTCCTGGAAACGAGCAGTTTCTTCAAAGATCAGCTCCTTCAGCCTCTCCTTGGGAAGATCATCCAGCTCCATGGAGAAAGTGAAGGGCTCCTCTGCCACCGGCTGCAAGAACAAATAATGTTATTTTTACCTCCGCCAAGGAGGTTATGTTTTCGCCTGAGTCTGTCTGTTTGTTTGTTAGTTAGTTAGTTTGTTTGTTTGTTAGTTAGCAAGATAACTCAAAAAGTTATGGGCAGATCTTGATGAAATTTTCAGGAAATGTTCCTAATGGTAAATCCAACAGATGATTAGATTTTGGTGATGATCCAGAAGAAATCCTGGATTCTGGATCACTTTGAAAACTGAGCTGCTTGGCGGAGGTCTGCGCTCTCTGAGTGCTTTTCTAGTTTACAACGGTATCAGTGAGCTTCTACCGGTGTTATGATCAAGAAATTAAAAAGACACTGTACCAGATTTTTAGGGTCTTAAAAACATGAAAAACAGAACTGGTTCATTTAACAGTTTGCAGTGGTCCAAAGATATTCCTCACTTTCCTTATGCATTCCATGAAAATTGGAAAATTGAATATTAAAATTGAAAAAAAAAAATTTATATTCAATTAAAATTGAAATAAAATTTAACTGAATACAGGGCCTTTAAGAAAACGTAACAATCAAGAGTACATTTTCACCTTTCCCTATAAGTAAACATAAAACCAGACCAGAGTTTATTCTTCATCCCATCGCAGATGGAGCCACTGAGAAAAGTATGCATTCCAAACAATGTTAAGAGGCCATCAAGCAGTATGGCTTTAAGTAGGGCTGCAAGATTAACAGCAATCGAATCATTAGTTTAGATCTGTACAAACATGTTCTGAAATGTAATTCCAGCATTAGCTTGTCAGTTTTGGCAGAAGGACTGTAATACATTCTTCTAGAGTTTAAAATGTGAATTTTAATGCCATTAAAAACATAAATCACAAATCTTAATGTCAATCGCAATGTTAGTCCAAAAAATTGCAACTTGATATTTCTCCCAAATTGTTCAGCCCTGGCTTAAAGATTAGAAACAGCATCATGTAATAAATATTAATAGAGAATATTCCATATTAGCTTTGTACCACTGCCAGGGGTGTAAAGACTAATTATTGAGTCATTGTTTTTTTTACTCTTAATATCCAACTATGACCAAACAATGACACAATCTAATAGTGACACCTTCTCTTTACAGTAAATTACCTCATCTGTTGGATCATAGTACTGCTCCAGGTAAGGATGTGCCAGTGCCTCCTCAACAGTGATGCGCTTGTTGGGGTTAAAGGTCAACATGCGGCCAAGGAGGTCCAGAGCTGTTTGGGTTAAAGAACACATGTCATGCTCATGTTTTGCTGGTGGAATTAGTTATGGAAATGCACATAAATTGTCACCATACCTTTAGAGTCGGCCTTGTAGAAGAGCTTCTCCCAGGGGATCTTGGGCTTTTCAGGAAGGGACTGCAGATAACTCCGAGCCTTCATGTTGATGATGCAGTTCAAATCTTCTTGGGATGGTGATCCGAGAACACCTGGACAAACACATTACATATTTATATCCGTCTACAATAATTTACACTGGTTATCCACTGTAGAAAAGGCCAAAAACTGAACAACAATTGCAACGTCACTTATATTATGTTTGCTATGTGGTATTTTAACCATTTCAACCCAAAAAGAAATCTACAGAGGGCTGCAGGCCGCAAGATGAACAGGAAAAATACTGCTTGAATAAATAAATAAATAAATAAATAAATCTTTTATGCTGATGCTACCTAGCTGCTTGGGGTCTTTGAAAATAAGCCTACCGCTTGCATATTACCTTTGAATACATGTAGCTGTAACATTTTGAGGTCGTTTCCCCATTCAATATGTATAATAGTTAGTTTTAAGTTGCTAACTGCTACAGATTTTTCATCATTCTGATACCGATGAATACTACAGGGTCCGCCGCCTATTCCCACATCCCTTCATTCCCACATCCCTTCATTAGGACATGTCCCTACTTAGACATGCCGGTTTTCTGACACTTTTTTGTATCGCTATTCCAGCACGTCATTTTTTTCTTTTTGAGAGTCTTCCCAGGCGCGTCTCTCGCTGTTCTTCAATGTTTTTAACCAAGTCACACACAAAACCGACACAGATGTAGGTAGTCAAATGTGTGTTTTGGGCTGCGAGAGCGTCATCTCATTGAGGTGGCGCGATGAACTTGATTGGCTATTTATTTAGGTTATATGGTGTTCGCCGCAGATCGCCTACATGACAAAATGAATGCAGCACAAAGGGCCCATGCAGCCTTTGTTTTAGATTAGATATTCTCCCGAAGGCTGGCCTATGCTCTTTTTTTAAAATGCATGACTGTTTCCCACGGCGATCAGTCAGGACATTTTCCCACTGTCTGAAATCTTATGTGGCAGAAGTATCCCCAAGCATCTTATGATGTATGGGAGTGCAACGTATAATAGGCCATCACATTAATATTATTCATGTTGAAAAAGCGGAATGTTTGAAAAATGGTAAAGTGCCACTACTCCGACAATTAGACGTCAGTGTCTAAATAGCGGCATGTCGGAATAGCAGCATGTAACCGGAAACTATATAAACGACTACTGCTGAAGAAATCCGTCTTGCCACTTCTCTTGCAAACGAGTGGTCAGTGGTTTGTTGAAGTCATGTTTTAAAACTTGCTTAGAAACAGGAAAAAGTTGATTCTTTCTAAAAAGTCACAAATTGGGGTTAGCACCAAAATGGATGGAGTTCCAATAAAAGCAATGTAGGGCTGAGAGGCAACCATAAACTGCATGAAGAAGTGAAAAGTAAAGTTTATTTACGGACAAAATGGTGAAATAAAAAACACCAGAATCATGAGCGGGTTAATGCGATCATATTAAGACCAAAATGACGAGAGCGACAAATTTCCAATGTAAAGTAAACTGGAGTCGGAAGCACGCCAATGTTCACTTCCCATTTAGAATCCCATTTATATACACAGTCTATGACGGCGACTAATGCATAAGGTCTTTTAATGTCTAATTCATCCATCTCCTTCTGGGACCGCTCTAAAATTCATATTGACAATCTGTCCTTAGCCACACATATAGTAACATACCCAGTATATGATTGAGCTGGTCCAAGTAGTGTTTCCCGGGGAAGATGGGCTTGTTGGACAACATCTCAGCCAGGATGCAACCCACAGACCAGATGTCAATGGATTTTGAGTAGCCCTGGACCAAAACAAAGTTGCCAAAGGTGAGCAAACAGTTTCATAATGAATGTGATTGTATAAGTTGTTATAGTGTTTGAATACCTTTGAGTTGAGCATAATCTCTGGTGCTCTGTACCAACGCGTAGCCACATACTCGGTCAGAAAACCTGTGTGATCATGTTCGGGATCTGCTATCCTAGCCAAGCCGAAGTCACAAATCTGACAAGACAAATATAGATTTGTGAGATTCATTAGTTGTGTTGGTGCACGTTCTGTATCAGACTTTAACTTTTCAATGGTATGTAAAAAGTAGAGTTTGAGTACTTTGACAAAGGCTGCGATCACACTTATCCTGGTTTGATCCGGTTTAGATCTGATGTAGGTTTGGTTTGGTCCTGTTCTTGTCCTGGCTTAGGTCTGGGTTTAGTCCTAATTTAGTTCCAAGTATTGTGGAGTAATTACAATTTGTAGTACATACGTGTGAATGCAAACTGAGGCAAACCAGTCTCAGCTGAACAAAAGAAATGCACTTTGAGGAATGTGAGTGCGAGAGACTATAATATGTGCCTGCTTTGTTTCCACATGATCACCTAATCCTGGGACTGTTTATGACTCCAGCACACACTAACCCAGAAAAAACAACTTAAAGAGGCCATATTAAACGCCATTTTCTGATCTATGTTATAATTTTTTTCATCACAAGCATACACAGAGCTGTATTTGGTTTGATTCACACATGTTTAACACACAAACCCTGCATATTTAGGAGAGTTCTTCTCTCAAACAGAAAACAATGTGTTCCACCTTGTGATTTTAGCTTTGGAATTTCCAATCTCTACTTACCAAAATGTAAAAAGGTAGCTGTTAATTTGAAAACCACCGCTTCATTACATCACAAGGTGGAACAGAGCATTTTGAGTTTTGGAGATGTAGACTCAGAAACCCTTTGTTATTAATCTAAAATGTGTGAAAAAACACAACTCCAGGTATGTTTCTGATGAGTTAATAACATTCCAACATGGTTTAACAATCACAAGAGTCAAGTTTGCATAATATAGCACTTTTAAGCAAAATCAGACTTCAAGAAATAAAAACGAATGAATCTAGTTGTTCATTTTACAAGACAATGTTTTTGTTGGTGTGGTAGTTTAATTATAGATTGTCTTTGGCCCAGAAATTATTACTATCATTTGCTGACTATGCTGTAATTACATGTTGCGAATGAAGAGTACGCTGCCTCGTGACCCCTATGGCTAAATATGTTAAAATAAGTCTCAATATTACTAAAAAAGTATGAACCCACTGTTTTCTAGTGTTGTATTTTTCAGTTTTCAGTGTTTTGAAAATGCCCTTAAGGTAAATGTTTCATGGAAAGTACAACAACACAGCTATAACCTACTGTGTCAATTCAACACATATATTCAACATTCCTGAGATTTTCACTTCAATATGTTAAAAAAAATGTTGTTTATGTTTTCATCCAGCTCAAATTTTAAGTCAGTTTTAATTTTGGTTGAGTTCAAAACATTCTAGGATTTTACATTATAATTTGTTTGAAACTGAGCCCACAAATTTGTCAGTGATGTGATTTATGGCTTTAAGTTCTTTCAGCGGGCAACAATCATGACTTTGTTATTCAATAAAGCTAGCATTTCTATACGCCATAGTGAAAAATCAAATATTAAAGTTTTATTTAAGTTTCATTTAAAGGAAGACGAGCCGTTGAAATCTGTGACCATTTTTGCCTCACGTGGATAGGCACAATAGGCTCTATTCACGTTTACCAGAAGACGTTTGGAAACATGCGGATGACGACTTCCGGTGTAGTTACCGACACTCAGCATGTGATAAAACCGTGAATTCAGCAGCAGCGTCTTCACAACCTGCCAAAGATTTCCATGGGGCTCTAATCGTGCCTTCAGTGTAATTTACAGGCAGCTGGATGCAACTGCTGATCGGCTGAACGTAACGCGGAGCGCTACAATGACATCTTTTGTGGGACGTTAGACAAATTATAATACACAAATTAATAAGCAATTCATAAAAGGAAAAACGAAAGAATACAATGACATCAGAGCCAACAGAGCCCAAAGGAAGTCGTCATCCGCATGTTTCAAAGTCTGAACGTCTTCCGGGTTTGTGACGCAAGATATTCAGCATAAAACAGGTCAAAACAAGAACAAATTCAACGATACAATTCTTGGCTTCCAGCTCATTTTTACACTTTTAACTCTTAAATGTTGTGCCGTCACGTGAACACAACCTAAAACCCTTCCAGACATAAACTTCCTCATTGACGCTTTAGTTTTGACAGCGTATCTTGTATTATATTGCTGTATTATTGCCATTACAGGGTTTGTTATAGCATGTTTTTGGGGCTTCACCTTTAGGTCACAGGTGGTGTTGATGAGCAGGTTGGAGGGCTTGAGATCGCGGTGCAGCACGTTAGCAGAGTGGATGTACTTGAGGCCCCGCAGGATCTGGTACAGGAAGTAGCAGACGTGGTCGTTGCTCAGTCTCTGGCTCTTCAGCAGCTTGTACAGGTCGGTCTCCATCAAAGTCTGCACGATGTAGCTAAACGGCACTTTGGGTTAAGGGTAACAGGTCATGACACAAATAAGGTAAGGTGGCACGTTTTTCACTGTGAAAAATGAGCGCTGGATTTACTCGAAAAGAATTAACTGAATTTTTAATCGAGATAGATTCAGTCTTTTCTAATCTGATCATCTGGTAACATGTGTCGGTTAATCTGTGGGGTTTTAGAGTAATTGTCATATCTGGAACCGAAAGTACAACTAAATTTCACTTTTAATTTTTAGCGTTTTCTTGTTCATTTTTATCTTTGCCTATTAGTTTACCCTTTTTGCGAAACTTGCCAAAACCAACACAGGCGTGAACAGAAAGAATCAGATTACTCACATCAGATGTAACCGTTTACATGCCATTTCAATAACCTGATTGTTCCAGAAATCAGAAAATGATCCGATGTTTGGTGTGCGTGTGATATACTTGGGTCTTTTTAATAGAAAAGTCCACAGCCAGTCCTGTCAGTAAAAGCATGCGGTTTGGAGCAGAGTTCAGACTTTGGAGGAAGAAATTTAAATGTTTTCTGTTTAATAGTACCGATTAAATATAACATTCAGCAAATTCCTTACTTTACTTTAATTAATGTATTTATCAAAATTGAATTAAAACAAACTGATGGATCAATCTTCTGATTCCAAGAAGAAATAACTACTGCTTCACTTAAATTATTAATATACATTTTTTACTTAATAAGATAATTAAGCTAAAACAAGAATCCAGTTAGAAATACACTGAAAACCCAAAGTATGCAGCCTACATTTTGAAGAGACGTGTAATACAGTAATTTGGAAAAGGCCCGACCTGCATATTAAAAGTGACCACTCCTTAAAACATACAGTACGCAATGGAATGAAACAAATAAAATAAAACGTAATTGTGACAATAGCTTCTTGAAGGAGACTGAAAACCTAAAGAGAGTTCTAAATCTTCTCTGCCTGTTGACAAAGCAGCATCTGAAAGAGGACAGGCCAGGACAATGGACATTTCTAAAATAGTTGACCTGCTGTGTCTACTGTGGACTGATAGTTGCCCTGTAAACCACTACAACACTACTGACACATAAATACAACAACGCCTCTGTTTATTACCTACATTTAAACGCGAGTGACTGCCCAAGAAATACTTAAGTCTTAATAAACACAAAAATATAATATTAGTACTTTGCAGCTGATGTCATAAACATTCCCTTGGGGTGCTAACAGTAGACACTGCTCTGTCTGAAGCTATGTTACTCAAGTTAGACTTTAATACGAACTTTATACCAGAATCTGACCGTAAAGGACTGACTTAGCGGGAACAACAGGTGAGATAATTTGTGCTGTTAAACAAATCCTTCTCACGTAACATTACAGTTACATTAGCCAACAGTTTTTCAGTGTTCGCACACACCATTTCTGAAAAAAATCCGACACCGAAACAGGAACACAAACGAACCGCGCTGATCACAGGTCCCAAAAAATGTGTTGTTTACCTCCACTGTGCGGTTTTTTTTCTTGAGTTTTCAGATCATCTTAAAACTTTTTTGACTCTGTTTGCTAATGTGTGCATTGTGTCACCATGGCAACTCCTAAAGATTCCACCATTAGAGATACGTGTAGATCACCCCCAGCGTGATGCAAAGTATCAAGACACAGGGTGCACTCAAGAATTTGTTGATGTCATATTTACAGATGGAGGGGAGGGGCTTCTATTACTCTATGGGAGATTTGCAATTTTTTCAAAGAAATCTGTTATGATCCACAAATATCGCCCCTTATTATCATTATTTGTCATAATAATCTTATGGTTTAAAGTTATTTCAGCTGATCTTGAATTAAGGCATCACTTTCTGAAGCAAGTGTGGAAAAAAAAAAAATCACTTGTGCATTTATGCTAAAAGAGAGGTGCCAGTTTTTGTTTTTGCATAGACAAAGAAATATTTACAGAGATATTAACCATGAATCCGGTCAGGAAATATGTAATCTATGAATTCTAGAGTGTCATTATTTCACGTGAATGCAACCCATATATGACAGTGATGATTTAACAGTTCATAAAAGGATACACATCTCTCATGTTGTCAATGTGCCGTGCCCTGAGGATGTCGTTGATACCAATGATGTTCTCATGGTGGAAACGCAGCAGGATCTTGATCTCTCTCAGGGTGCGCTGGCAGTACGTCTGGTGCTCGAAAGGGCTGATCTTTTTGATGGCTACGCGCTGGTTTGTCAGGTTGTCCATGGCAGAGCTGTGTGGGGAGGAACAAGCAAGAAACAGGGCTCATATTACATGGCGCGCTCTTCACTCAGTAGTGTTGATATCAAAAAATGAGCTCTCAAAGGGCGTTGCAGATTTTTGTTTCTGCCAAGATGCAGTGAAACTAGTTCTGTAGTTATTAAGGTGGACGAAGAAGAACATGGGACAGATATAGTCTGCTACATTGTGTAAGGTTTGGGTTTGTGGGCTCGTTTTACTTCCCCTTTAAAAGTGCAGTGCCCATGTAAAAAGTAGTACCACTTTATTGAAGTACAGGGACTTCAACAGTTATTTCTGACAGGTTTACAGGTAGCTGTGATGGTTTGGATAAGGCTTCATAATGGGACTTACACCTGGGCATGCAGTGCTCTATAGAGAGTGGCAAAAGACTAAAGTTTTCCGTCCAAATAATTATGGCTCTAGCATTAAGCCTGTGTGTAGAACAACAGGACGTGTTCACACACGGCCGCAGATGACAGAGACAGATAAAGAGAAAGGCCTCGCTTCATCTGCAGCGACTTTTCCGCACAATCTACATTTTAGACACAAGATTCACAATAACACGGATTATTGCATTCTTATTGGGGAGCAACACGGACTGTTATGTTACACGACGTGAGCAGTAGAATTAAAGGCTTTATGCAAAACCGTGCTTTGCAAACCAGGCTGTGAGGAATCAGCATCGATCTTGTTTCCTGTAAGCCCAAAGCCACGCCTGTAGTCAGCTAACCAGATTTACTCCAGCCACTACTTAAGACAGTCAAATACTGCCCATACAGTACACATGAAGTACACACTTGACATGTGTTTTACCTTATAGTGGCCCTGTAACATTTGCTCTTTTAGTATTTGTGGAGACATCTACTATGGTCACAAAAACAACCACTTACCACACCATCCCATAAGCCCCCTCTCCGATGTACGACAGGTTGGTGTAGCGGGGACCCACGTCAAAAATCTGGCCCTTAACAGTCTCGCAAACAGGTTTGGTTCCCGCAGCTCCAGGGGCCCCATCCTGCGCCACGGTGCCTGCCTCGGCAGCGGCGCTGTTGGAGCCTGCGGCCCCCACCGCCGCTGTGCTGCTCGGATCCGCCATTCTTCCTCTCGCTTCTCACCGAGGACCTCTGCCGCTCTTCCCGGAGTCACCGTCCCTGAGGGCGATCGGACAGCTGCTGCTGGACGAGAGGACGGGCTTCGATGGGCCTTTATTTCCGCGACACAAGAATAAAGTGGATTTTCTACGTAAGCGCGGATTTGGTTGCAGCAACGACCGTAAATGCGCGTGCCACACTACGGTAACAGTGGTGCGTTAGATTTGATTATTAGCGTGACTTGTTAGGGCGGTGTCACGTCATTAGACCACGCCGCCGCTTATTCACCCACTTATAACAGCAAAACATGAGCAAAACAAGCGCAGCCTACGCGATAAACATGCAGAGAGCATGAGTGGGCGTGTCAAAACGTCTTAGATGTTTGAGGAGGACTCTTCATATGACAAGAAAACACTATTGGACTTTATATATCGTGACAACTGATGAACGTGTTTTTGTTGTTATTGCATAACAGTCATGGAAAGAAACAGAAAATGAAAGTTTAAAACACTGGTGTCAGAGTTATGTTGGGATTCCTTTTCAGAAAAGCCTACCTGAAAGAATAGACCAGCCTTTTGCTCAGTGGGTTTAATGTGCACTGTGTAACTTTTCAAATGAATAGTCTACCACCTGACATTGATATTTATTTGCCTGAAATGTTCCACACATTATGATATTAAACTTGTTTATCTTTCATTTATTCAATTACTGGTCATCGCTGCTGCCACTTGCTCGGGGTGCCACATATTATGCCTTATATACTGTGAAACACTCCACGTAATAATTATGGTAGACCTATATTGTTTCATCAGTATAACAGTATGGATTATGACATTGCTCTTGGGTTTGGAACATTTTTTTTAATTTAAGTTTCAACCATATACCATTTTATTACATTTAAAGGTCCGCAGTTATTCTAATACTCTAATTGACTTTCTTCAAGTTTAAATTGACCAAGACTGGTAGGCTATGAGGAGAAGCCTATGGAGGCAATCCATGTTGTGGAGTCTTTACTGCCCCCTGGTGGCCTCAACTCGCCCCTGCAGTTACAGTAAGTCCCCTGTATCATGCCCCTGTGCTGTCAACCCCAGGCATATACTTTGGACTATAGACTCTAGACTCATGTATATCGGGGTGGGCAATTAAGATAAGATAAGATAATCCTTTATTTGTCCCACAATGGGGAAATTGCAGTGTCACAATGCAAGTTTCAGAAACAGTAGGAAAATAAGAGCATGCATCAAAATCAAGATAAATAATAATAAGTATTTACAATCAACTAAAAAACACAACACTGTAAAGCTAAAAGGCACAGGAACGTTGCACAATAAGCGTCTTTGAGCAATTATTTTGCAGAACTGAGTTAGTTTGTGCAGAAACTAACTCAGTTCTGCACAATATTAATTTATGTATTTCTTCATAAAAAGCAGTAAATAGCATTGTTCTGACAAGCTGGTAAAACTGGTAAGCTTGTATGTTATGACTAAGCAATGAAAAAGTGATGTTGCCTTACAAAAATAGTCATTAAAAAAACCTCTAAAATAAAAGCAATGCAGCTTTAGTCCATGCATGAGGTAAAATGATAAAATATGTTTATTTTGTAATTCCAAATGAGCTTAAATGGGCCGGTCAGAATCAACCAAAGGGCTGTATGTGGCCCGGGAGCTGGACAATGCCCAGATCTGATGTACAGAAGAGACCTAACAGAACTATAGACCTAACTCAGTGAAAGAGGGGGGAAAGGAGCCTGCATATTCAACATTTTGTCTTCTATATTATATCCATATTTTAACATTCCTGGAAAGAAGATCTGTCAGATAGATAGCTCTATTTATAGCTATCAGATATTGTCAGCAACATTCCCCTCAAAGGTAGTGGTACTGACCCATAGAACTACAATAATAAAATCTTATTCTTATTATAGATCCACGCACTGACCACGCCCCACGCCGCTTTCGTCATCACGTTGGGTCCCGCGTACTTCCTGGTTACTGCAGCACTGTACTGTTTGTTCCTGGGCAGTTCATTGATTCATTTTTGAGCCCAGGAATGATCCATTTGTCACTGCGGCGCTACTGGATCGGCCACATTCGTCTTGCACTCGCTCTTTTCGGATTGCCTCGTCACATTTGCACGGTGGAAGTCAGGTATGTTGTGTTATTGGTCTTAAGACAAGCCTGTTTAGCTGAAAATGATAATTGTTTCTTCAAAGTGAGCCTTTAGCCTTGTTGTTGTGAGCTTTTATTCCATGCCATTAATGAAAGTAGCTATGCAAACGTTATAACAAACATAAATAAAATAGAAATGTTGTTCACGTTTCTGCTGGAGCGTTTTATCTTCATGGAGATGTCATTGCTTTGCCTGGAGTGTTGACTAAAAAATCAATCTTCATGAAAACAAGAAGGTGAGATGTGTGGCCCCACTCTCAGTAGTAATTCATGTGGGTAGGGTCCACTAGTCCGAGGGTCCACTAGTCCGAGGGTCCACTAGTCCGAGTTTTAAAGGTGTTTAAAGGGGATAGATCAAGGTAAGTAGACACTAAAAACAGATTGATACCCTGGTGGACTAAATTCAGATTGTGGATTCATAAACACAGATTCATGGCCACGGAGTCAATGCCAAGAATAACTAGAAGAGCGCAGGTCCCATGAAAGCCACGTAATGTGACAGGAGTATACTGAGGCCAATAAATCCCTGTTCAAATAAGACCAAGACGTCAAAACAACTCTTGGTACGTTTCATAACATCTATTACTCTCGAAATATACAGCCAAAAGCTCGGACTAGTGGACCCTCGGACTAGTGGATCCTCGGACTAGTGGGTAGTACCGATTCATGTTTATATGCACAACCTATATTTGTGCAGTAAAAACACATGTAATTAAACATATACAAGATGTAAATAAGTAAAATAAGTAACCCCCACAAGAAAAGTTACTAATTTAAGTGTCTTTGCAATGAAGACTGCATACCAAAACAGAACATTTTAGTATTTCTTACATTTAGTTGTTGTGTTGCCAGTTGAAATATGCTATATAACTATAGGCTAATACTTAATTTTGTGTTGTTGTTTTTTTTTTTTTTGCAGACCACCAGCCATCTCCTGCTCACTTGACAATCGCTTCAGAGATTGTCAGTTCTCTTCTACCCCAAAATATCACTGTTACAGCACCGGGCATCCTATCATCATGACATCTTCAGGTGTGCTCCATGTGAAATCCAGATGCCCCCAGTACCCAGGGTCTCAGGTGAAGCGGTGCCCAGTGTCAGATGACAAGGTGGAGTGGAGTCAGAACTGGCCAGAGTACAGCCCTGCCAGCCACACCGCTCCTGCTGTCACCAAAAAGCCAAAATGGGCGGACCCTGAAATTGGGTAAGACTCGATTTTGATATTAAGGAGGAGACTCGATACTCAATACCGATACCACCGTGATAATTAGAAACACTCCTTCTTTAGACTATTTAATGTGATTTTCTTTTCCCTATATTTATCTATTTATTTTATTTACCTATTACTTTATCTGTATTATTATTATTATTATTATTATTATTATTATTATTATTATTATTATTATTATTTTATTATTTTTACATTACTACTATTTTTTTTTTCTGTGACATCTGCTTTATGTGCACAAAAAAGTAATAAAAAAAAAAATAAATAATGTGATTTTCAACATTAAATCATAGTACATGGGCGTATACTAGTCTATGTGCTCTTATTCTTGTTCTGATCCAGCTCTAGATCATTCTAAAGCGATTCAGGAAAGGTTTATTTCTGTCCTGTGAATGTGACTTTTTTAGTATTGATACCTGCTCAGAAGTTCATAGTTTAGTTCATAGTTTCAGTATCTGATTTTCAATGGTTGTGACAATCCTAAAACAAATATTGACTTGTTTGTATGCTGTTATACAAGTCAGTCTAGTTTCCTGATTAAGTTGCATTTACTCATTTGCAGTACGTTTTCTCCAAAATTCAATGCCTTGGATGGTGATGTTGACCGCAGAAGTTTTGAAGGAAACTACAGAGTGGAAAGTGGGAAGCCTCTGTGAGTATACAAACCCACATTTTGCACTACTCAGAGTGTTCTAGCCATATTTGTTCAACTACATATATTAACTTAAGTCATTTTACCTGCCCTCCGTCTAAGTGAAATACCACAGGCCTGTTGTGATTCCAGGGATAGGTTGGGTTTATGTGTGTCATTCTAAGGAGCGATGGTCTTGTCTTTTACTATAGTTCATGATTAATATCTCTTGGTTAATAGAAAAGTAATATAGCTGGTTTATAGGCCCGAAATTAAGGCTGAAACAAGTTACATTATTACTAAACTAATTTAGATACTGAATAATCATTATCTGAACTAAACACAGACTCCAAAACCTGCTAGGTCCTGGGAGAAATGCTTTTATGACTCAGGAAAACATGTGACACAGGACATATAGATTTTTTTCTTTTTCCTGGCAGCATTACTTTACTAAAATTTCATCTGCTTCAAATTTAGCATCTATCTCCTACTCACTGGATTCTTGCACTAAACACTAATCAATATAGTGATCTATAAGTTTACACATTTCGTAATATTTTCTTAGATGCAATATTATTCATTTAGTACAATGAAACTAGCTAGTAATCATTCAGTATCTATAGTTATACAGATGTTAATTATTTACAACACTTGTAATAAAAAGCAGAGTTGGGTAGTACTCTGTTATATTTACTTGAGTATTTAATTGAGTAACATTTTTAAAGAAATTGTACTTTTCAGAGTAGTTTTTTTGGACGCCATACTTTTACTACTCTCCTACTTGAGTAATATTTAAAGTAAGTGATAAAAGCTTTATGCTGACAATATGATTTTGCTTTTTTCATTTTTATGTCTTTCCTTTACATTGACTTTAGATTCTAAATCAAATGTTACGTCCTGACAGTTCCTCTTTCAGATACTCTTACTTGAGTAATTTCCTGCACCACTGCTTTGCACTTCTATTTGTGTAATATTATTTTGAAGTAATGTTACTCTTACTTGAGTCAAATTTGTGGCCACTCTTCCCATTAGTGAGAGTAACATGAAGGTTGAGCTGAAGAAATCAACACAGTAATTATTGTGACAGGCTTATTAGCAAGTGTTTTGTTTAACTATCTTTTTTAAATCCTTAGAAACCCCAGAGGGCGCACAGGGGTAACAGGCAGAGGTCTGCTTGGGCGCTGGGGGCCAAATCATGCTGCAGACCCCATCGTCACTAGGTAAACAATTCGACAAGTCCTTTAGAGAACAGAGAACAATTAGAGAACAATTTTTTATCCTGAATATCTGATTTAACTGTTTGGCAGATGGAAAGTGGATGCAAAAGGAGCCAAGATGTCACATGCAGTTTCCAAACGTCCCATTCTGCAGTTTGTGTCAATCAAGAGGAAGGACTGTGGAGAGTGGGCCATACCCGGGGTTTGTGATTTCACTTCACACACTAAAAACGGGGCACGGCAAAAGCTATCAAAGTATTACATCTCTGTCTGACCCAAACTGCAATCACAAGACTTCAACTGCACATGAGTTTATGCTAAAACAACTATTTATACAGTACTAGGAAACTATGTATTGTATTTGTATTTATATTTATATAAAGACAGATTAAACTTGTGAATCATGCGTTTAATCTGCTTTTTAACATCCAAAAAATACCAAATCTTCAGCTAACTCACTCTCTAACTTCTCCTTTCTTTAGTGGTCCATATAAATAGACTAATAGTCAATAAATACAAATTTTGATCAACTCAGACACCATCAACCGATTAATCGACTAAATGACTGGTAAAATTGTAAAATATAAACAACAACAAATGGGTTGAAATTACTTGATTTTGAATATTTATCTTTTTTTTTTTTTTTTGCAAATGTATATCTATTATGTATATGTATTTACTTAATAGGCCTAGATTGTCTGACTTATTTTATTGTGTTTTCAATTTACTTTTTATTTCAGGCTAGAGAATATGCAAACTGGGTATTATTAAGTTATTATCAAGCACAATTTTCATCCTGCAGATAGATTGGTCAGAGAAAAAATACTGAAAAATAAAAAATAAAAAACCCCAAAATGTCTTCTGATAAATTGTCTCTATATTCAGCTTGTTTTAATTTGTATAGCCTTTTTTTTTTTTTCCATTACTGCTATTTGTTTGGCCAAGTTTGACTGTAAAATTATATGTAAAAATGTGTTGTGTCTATAGGGGATGGTGGACCCAGGGGAGCAGATTTCGCTCACACTGCAGCGAGAATTCTCTGAAGAAGCTCTAAACTCCCTGGAAATGTCACCATCAGACAAGACTGAACTGCATGAGCGTATAACCAAGCTCTTTAACTCGGCCGGATTTGAGGTGAACTAACTCTTAATAAAACATGTAACGCTATGGTCTATTGCTAAATTTAATTAACTCTTTTTGGGGTTTTTTAGGTTTACAAAGGTTATGTAGATGATCCAAGAAACACTGACAACGCCTGGATGGAAACTGTGGCGGTCAACTTCCATGATGAGTCAGGTAAAAGAAAATGTCACAACAAAAGTGATAGATTAAAAATAGAGCTGCACTATGTACCTTCTCTGGTGTCCTGCTTGTGTCCATGGAGATGTTATTACTCTGCCTGGAATGTCCCACAGGATGATATGACACTTAATTAGCTTTTATTAATTTGAAGGTAGTTAAAGGTATTATTGCTCCAAAATTGTATTTATTTATTTGACCTCCATTAGCTGTGCCTCCTGGAGTCAGTGACCTGTGGTGCATGTTTTTTGGGTTGATGGGGGAAACCGGAGTACCCAAAGGAAACCCATCCAAACACGGGGAGAACATGCAAACTCCATACAGAAAGGCGAAAGGGGATCGAACCCGGAACCTTCTTGCTGTGATGCATGAGTACTCTAGCCACTCAGCCACTGATATCTTGAAAACATGCATTCTTACTGTGAGGGGGTTGCCTCTCCACAGATCTGATCTGTAACTTCACCTGGTGTCAAAACCTGCTTGTCTCCATGAACTAGTGTTGTTACGATACAAAAATTAGATTTTGATACTAAGGAATAGACTCGATACTCAAAGCCGTTCAATCAAATGTAATTTTCAAAATTAAATAATAGTACCTTCTTCTGTATTACCATGAGGCCTTATATCTGTGTAATCCCTCAGTGGTCCAGATAGGTTCCATAGTGGTCCATGGGCGTAAACTAGTCTAATGTGCTCTTATACTTGTTCTAATACAGCTTAAGATCATTCTAAAGCTTCAGGAAAGAATATCGATTAGTCTGATTTTCGATACTTTTGCCAGCTCTAACATGGACATAAATAGGTTTTATGCCATACTGCGGTACATTCCAGGCAAGGCAAAAACATCTCAATGGAGAGAAGAAGATGCCTGACTGTCCACCAGAAAAGTTAAATAGTGCACCTTTAAGCCCTACTGACACATACACACGAAGTGCCACTTGAAAACCTATTTTTTGTGTGTTGCAGGTGATAGTGTGAGTGAGCTGCCGCTACAGGCAGGGGATGATGCCGGACAAGTGCAGTGGGTGGATGTTGACTCGTCCTTCCCACTCTACGCCAGCCATTCTTCTTTCCTGGAGCGAGTGGCAAAAGAGAGGAAGGCTCACTGGTAGCTGATTTAGTTGAATGATGTTTTAAATTTAACCAAATATAATATATTGTACTCAAGTTAGGATTCAAGTCTAAATGAAGTTTCTTTCATTTTCACTTACCTCAGTAAAAAAAGCAAGTTCATTAGCACTGAAAGAGACTTGACTTGGTGGCTGCTAAACCACTGTCCACTATGGAAGCACTGTTCACTGTTTTTTTGTATTTTTTTCACCAAACATGCAATGTATTTTTAATTGGTTAAATTGGGATCTTTTTTTTTTTTTTACATTTACCAGTGTGCTATACAAGTGATGGTCATTCTGAAGCAGGTATAGCCTATCAATCACATTGTATAAAATTCTGAGGAAAATTCTGGTATATGATTATCAGTCAAATTGCAAGCTTTACTTTTATTTCACATCTCTGTATATCCGTATATATATTTCTGATGCATGCCATGAATCCAGCCAAACATTATTTGCACTAAATGTATAACATGAATAACTTGCCATGTGCCTTTGATTTTTAAATAAATGTTAAATAAATGTTCTTTTAAATTGGAGTAAATGTTGGGTGCATTATGTAATTTTTCTAGTGGAGGATCTTGTCTCCATGGAGATGTCATATTTACCTGGACACACTGAATGCTTTTTTTTTTTTTTTTTTTTTTTTTTTTTTTTGTAATAAATACGCTGAATAAATAATAGGTTAAAATAGACTAAGCATAATGTTATATTGTGTAATATTTTAGGCAAAGCAACATCATCTTCATGAAGACAAGCAGGTGTCAGGTGTCTGTTTGATTAAAAACGCTGTGATTTGTCATCCCATCACGATGCACGCGGGACAAACTACATTACCCACAATCCTCTGCTGCCAAACTGCTTTCCGGCTGACGACGTGGCCGTGCTGCGTCTTTTTTAGCGGACCGGGGCGATTCAAACGAGGCACACCGGTATTTTGGACTTGTTTGGACACGGAAAGTTTGATACCCCGATTACCGATCATGTCTGGGAAAATAAAAAGCCGAAATGCCGCAAACGCCGACACGATTAGCGGCGGTGTGTCCTGCGACGAACGAATCTTGCGGGATTGTCATCAGCTGTACACGGATCCTGAGAGTGGTTAGTTGTTTATCCCGCTTCAGAGCCACGCACACAAATAGACTGACTTGCCTTACAATAGTCTTCACTAACTAATGCAAAAAGAGCTAACAAACGAATAGAAATCGATGCACACGCGTTAGATTAGATACTCTGCAAAAGGCTAACAACTAGCGTGCTAATCATTCAAATCCTAAGCTTTGCCAACTAACAAAGCAGTTCATTCTTACATAATCATGCGTAAAAGATGAAACCGCACACAATAAAGTTAGTTTTTCTCTGCTAAATTATATTTATATTTTAGTCTAGTCTCTTGATGTACCAATTAGAGTAGCTCCTTCATTTTCTTATGCAAATTTAGAGTTTTGCACATTCAAATAAACTCAAATAAGTTCTCAATAGCACCTGTTTGTATTTTTAAGTGATTTCTCTCACAAATAAAGTGGAATACTGTTTGTAGTTTATAGTTATGACTGCAATTGTTCATATACGTCTCTCACTTGTCCCTAATTATAATTAAAGATGCACTGTGTAACTTTTCTGATAGAAATGTCTCTGCAGTGTCTCCTGTGGGAATGTTTTTGCTTGGCCTGGAATGTTACACAGTATGGCATTAAAATGATCTGTATCCGAGGTGATCTTTTTTTTTTTTTTTTCCTCAGCAATAAATAAATTCCATAGAACATTCCAGGAAAATCAATAAGTAAACGCCTCACCCGGAAAAGTTCCACAGAGCGCCTTTTAGATACTGTTGCGGAAATTATCTGTAAAATAATACCAGAACATACAAGAAGACCGTCTATGTTGGTTTATTACATCCTCACCGGTGATAAGTGGTCCCTACTGACAGTTTCTGCTGCAGTGAGCCCAGAGCAGTGGGGTAACAAGACTTAAATACTGTCTGAGGTCCAAGCCCTTCCCAAGAACAATTTGCGTTTAGGTCAGTCTGTCTGGCGATTTGGCTTTCTTAGCTCAGAGAGGTAACAGCTTTACATTAGCATCTGAGTACAGGTCAGGATGATCAATGAACTTTTAACACTACTTGCAGTGTATTTTGGACAACGGAAAAAAAACCAACACCCAACACTAAAATTTCCGCCACAATACATATAAACTTTTATGCATTTATGTGTTGTTTTTATCAGGTCTGATCGCAGTGGCAGAATCTGTTGGTGTGAAGCTGTTGCCGCCCAGAAAAAAGATCACGGTGATGCTGATGGGTAACCACTCTGCTGGGAAAAGCTCCTTTATCAACTGGTAAATGAAATCTTCAGATAAGTATATAGGACATCACTATGCTTAACCTATAGATAATCAGAAACATGTGACTTGCATACCTCTTTCAGTCAACCATAGGGATTTAATAGTATGTATAAAAGAGGGGTCTTTTTAAAATCGGTACCTACTGATCTCTGTACTTCAGTCTTAATTAGGCTACATGCCCCAGTTGAACCACTCCTTGGGCTTGTGTACAGCTGTCTCTCACTTTCTTGCATGCACTACTGACTGCATACAGCAGGGGGCAAAATTTATTTCTGACAAAGTGTCTAGGAATACTTACAAAATTGAATGGATAGCTATAACTTCAAAATTACACTGTTGTTAGATCAGTTTTAGTTTTAGCAGGTTTGACCTAACATTCAGTATAATATAAAGTCAAAAACCCAGTCAGCGTTCTAGGTAAAAGTTTGACTACACTTTGATCAAAGGGAGACATACAGGCAGACGTTCCTGTTTGCACTGTCTCTTGTTATCTGCATGTGACAGTCATTCACACAAAACCTGGCTAGTCTTATCTTTGGTGCAGCAAAGTCAATTTTGCGTCACATAATTTTACTAACTTGGACAATTTCATTACATTTACATTACTACACAAAAGGATAATATATTTTTTTCTATCAACTGTATAATATAAACATTCTTTTTTATGAGTATACATTTTAAATTCTGCAATCATGCTTCTTTGTAAAGTTTATTTATCCTTGCATTTATCTTTGCAAATAGGTATGTAGAGGAGCACATACAGCGCACTGGAGTGGCCATAGAGACTCAAGGATTCAGTTTTGTTACAAGTGGCCGTAAGCGAGAATCACTCACGGTTCGTAATGACGTTTACTTCAGTGTTCACAAAATAATCTGGAAAACTGAAAATCTAAAACTTCCTGTTTGTGTGCAATTTAGGGAAATGCCACTCTCCACTTGTACCCACATTTCAAGCCACTGCAGCAGTTCAGAGGTACAGAACCATTTTTTAAAATTGTTTCCTTTTTTTCTTTTACTCAATTGTTGCCATTTCTGTTCAGGAGTTTCCGAGTACTTGAGCACAGAGATCTGTACATCGCGGCAGAAGCGTTTCAGCCTGGTGACGTTTGTGGACTCCCCGGGACTTGTGGACGGAGACATGAAGTATCCATTTGATGTAGATGAAGTCATCCTTTGGCTCGGTAAGTTGGATTTGAATTTCGAACACACTTGCACACAAACTTCGCTTTACATTATACTGTGTTTTATTTTTTAAATGTAAAAATGTACTACTAAATGCTTTTATGATCAATTTCGATACTACGGAAAAGATTTGATGCTGGATGCTGATTTTGATACCACAATGATTAAAAAAAACAACAACACTTTTTAGACACTACAATGTAATTTTTAACTCAAAATAATTGTAGTCTCTTCAAAAGTGCTCTGTCTTAAAAATGTAAAAAAAAAGTTCATTTTAAATAGTTTGCAATGGTTCCTTATTTAATCATTCAAAGTGATGAGTTTATAAGCGTTTCTCACAACTCTTGAGACCAGTGCGGAGTTTGGCTGTCGCTGTAAAAATAACAGCAACTGATCTGATTATTGGCCAATAAAACACTCCATAATTTAGATGTAGTGAGTATCTAGTTTTGATTCTACTTTTTGTATCAGTTAGTATGTGGGTATTGATACAACCACTTTAGTACGTGACGGTAACTGTGATTCTTCCTTGTTTCCAGGTGATCTCTGTGACCTGATCCTTGTGTTCTTTGACCCCATGGGACAAGCCCTCTGCAAAAGGACGCTCAATATTGTCGAGAGCTTGAATGAAAAACATGGAGACCGACTGCGTTTCTACCTGAGCAAAGCGGACGAAGCAGGAGGAGAATCTGACAGACAGGTGAACAGAAAACTCTAATTATATTGTCAAGTGAACCTTCAAAATGGGACTGTGCAATTAATATTATTTTAAAGGTTCTATATTACACAAAATTGACTCTTGTGAGCTTTTAGCCATGTTAGAATGTTACTTCCTCAAAAATATGTTTAGTTTCATTCACATACGCTTGAATAACTTTTTTATTAGTCTGTTTACTTCTCCAAAGCTCAAGATTAATAGGGGCCCTTTAATCAAAATCAAGATTCAGTCATTTCTACTTGTCAATGATCAGCTTGGGTGTTTTTTAATTAAGAGGTCTACAGCCAATCCTGTCAGTAAAAGCATGTAGTTTGGAGCAGAGTTCAGACTTTAAAGGAAAACGTTTGACCATTTTTGCATTACATGGCACTGATTAAAAGTGTATTGTGTATGTTCAGGAAATTAATAGCTCTTTTTCTTTGTTTTTTGGCAGCGAGTAATGATGCAGATTGTGCAGGAACTTTGCAAGCGTCCAGGACTCAACAAATGTGGTTTTGACATGCCCACAATCTACATTCCAAATCCCAGTAAGGTAACATCAGTGATTTGTTTCCCCCTATTTTATAATATATCAACCTCAACCACTTGAGTCTCATTTTCCATCTTTAAATAACTTTATTTCCTCTTTAGCCAAGTCGCTGTGTGAACCAGATTGAGGAAGTGTGTCGTGCGATTGAGAAAACCATCAACCAGACTGTTCAGAACACCCTCAACTCTTTGGAGAAAGACTGTGAACTTATCAGCGAGGCCATCACAGATACACTAGCTAACGATAGGTGAAATGCACTTACATTTACTACAACTGGCAGTGTGCTGATTTTGTGGTTGTGTTTGGATAACTGTGGAACTTTTGGTTAAAAACAAGATCTTTTTATTGCACTGAAAAACTTAGAAAAACATGTGTCCCTACTCTGACTGGGCTTGCATCTCCACAAACCTGACTCTTACTTGGCCTTCTGTTCAAAGTACGAGTTTATGACTTTTTTATTTCCATAGACTCATGTAGGTGACTTGCCACCTCCAGAAAGTTTCACGGTGTTGGTTTGAATAAAAGCTGTAGGCACACTTTGCGGTTTTCACGTTTGGTAATTTGTATACCTCTGAAATTACTAAAACTTCTGCAGCCCACAGAGAATTCTACAGTCTAAAAGGTTATCATTCAAACAAGCTTGGAAAATGTGATTAAATGTTGTGGATTTCTTTCTTTTTTTCTTTCTTTACAGACAGATAAGCTCAGAGAATCGCCGGGCCCGCTGTAAGAGTTGCTTCCTCACGTTGCTCGGCTTCAGCGTGCCGATGGCTCTTATGGCCTTGTTGGTTTTGGGCGCTCTGTCTAAAGAACTGTTGGAAATGACTTTGGGTTCTGAGGGAACCGAGGCTCTGTCACTGTACCTGGTGAGCATCAAAAATAATACATTAAATTTCACTTAGAACTTTGCACCCCTAATAAACTCTACAGGTACATTTGAGTTGTGGTTTTGGAGACTTTCTGACCCAAATTTTGAGGGGGAAAAAAAAAAGATTGAATTTGGATAGATTTGTGGTGCACGTACTACATCTAATTACATGGGTTTCAATCACAAGAGTTTTACCTGTTCTGGACGCCATTTTGAGGACTATGTGTGGAACAGCAATGGTCCTAATACTACGTAACTTGACGAACCCATGGATTGTATTTTTGACAGTTGTAAAACTTCAATACATTTTTTAAAATTGGTTTAGACGTAGACAAACTTTAGGGACATTATTTGGACACAGTAGCGCACACATCACAATATATTATAATAACACGGAGCAACAATATAAATGGTAATAAATAGCAAAAAATAGCAAGAGACTGGTGTCAAATAAGGTATAATTATACAAATGCATATGTACAATTACAAATAAAATATAGAAATATAGTAATACAAACATAAAAAATATCTCAGCTATATACAATACAAGAGGTGGGTAATTTCACCTTTTAGAAAGTTAGAAAATCAAAAATGAAACGGCCATTGGTCAATAAAAGACAAGATTAACCAACAGAGAACCAAATGAAACAAAAATAGTTTCAGCTGTAAGATATGTTTTAGTTATTTTTATATATCTTTCGACTACGGTTCAGTTTTGTGTTTTGCCAGCATTGGTTAAAGGCACTGCTTTCTGCAACACAATTTAGAATATTATTGTTTTTGTGATCCCCAGTCCCCTGTGGTGCGTCTCTTTGATTCTCTGACTGGGGAACAGCAGCTGTACCTCTGTGGTGGCCTCATTGTGGTCTCCTTCCTGTTTCTCATCGTCTCACGCTTCTGCTTCAAGTAAGACTTTCACATACCTGTTTCCACACACCTGCCACTGATGCAATAACAATAATGCCAGATAATCCCTGTAAACCTTTTTTTAAATGTACTTCAACATTAAAAGGCTTGAGCTGCACCAAATAAATGAATAAAATGTAAATATTTATCCCCAAAATCTATTGTTCCAGCTTTCATGTATTGAATATAGTAATTGAATGTATATAGTTATCATTCTGATCCCTAGAGGTATACATTTTCTTTATTTCCCTCAGGACCCGTCAAACAATGTCAGGCAAACAGAGAAGGCAGCTGCAGGAGAAGCTCGAATACATCCAGGAAGTGGTGAAGAACAAAAAGGTTTGTGTAATTCTACCCAGAGCTTCAAAAGTATCGAAAAAAAGTGATTCACACAACAACAGAACAAAAATAAACCTTTCCTGAACAGCTTTAGAATGATTTTGAGCTGGATCAGGACAAGTATAAGAGCACATAGACCTACATGTATGACCGAGGGATTACAGAGATTTGATTTGATATGATTTAATGTTGAAAATGACAGTCTATTGTCTAAAGGAAGTGTTCTTTAATATTATTGTCAACAGAATTAGTATTGAATATCAAAATAGTTCAAAATGTTACTATCTTAACACTAATTTCTTGCATTCACGTTCTAAAATTTGATGTCGTAATTTCAAATGGAGGCCCGGGGTTTATTTAACTCTATAGGAAATTCACAGTTTTGGAAAGAAATGTCCAAACTTATCATCTGCAAATGCTTCACCTCGGATAAAAATGATCTGGAACGACATTTGTGAAGTTTATATGAAATGCTATTTTATCAGAGGTGTGACGACAATCCCAATCTGTCCGAAGAATTTTTTTTTTAAAATTATATCTTAATCTTTTTTTTGCATGCTCTTACTTTATTTTTAAAGTTATACTTTATTATTATCATTATTCTTTTTTTTTTTTTAAATAGTGATATCTCTACTTTATATTATTATTACTATTCAGTGTTCTATGTTGCACCTCGTAGTTTGTGAATTGTGTTCACTGACAATGGCAATAAAAGCTTTCTGATAAGAAACTTAAGCATTTAGCGTATTAAAATCTCTTAATTTGGCGTCCATTTAAAGTGTCATTATCTTCCCAGCAGTTGTTCCACTTTTCACTTTTTGTTTTATATTGTTAATTAAGACTTTTTTACTCTGTCATCAAACATGGCTGTCAAAAAACATTACTGGAAAAGTGTCAAAATCTCTGAAGGGGAAAAAAAAGTACCTCCTTTTTCTGGAATCTAGAATCTGACACCACCAGTGTCGTACAGAATTGCAATATAACCCACCCTGTGCTGATCTGCTAATCTGAAATGACTAATGCATAGTGAATAGGTGCTTTTCTGTATAATTTTATGATATTTAAGTAGGGCTGGCTGCTCATATTAATCCATTACAATTTTCAGTTTCATTTTTAAACACAAGTGGCTTTCAGTATCATTAGCTGGACCCCCTATATTTAAATTTTTTAACATATTTCTCCTTTTCTTCTTTAGAAAAAGCTCTATGAGGAATACCTGCGTCAGAGTGTCGGTGATCACGACATGGACATGTAAATAGATTATGCAAAGCAGACTGGACCCAATAAGACACTAGACCAACGTTTAAATGAGATTGTTTTTGTAAGAACTGTCTCTGCCATAGGTACTGTTACACGCACACTGCCTCTCCTAACTTTATTATGTCTGTAATTGTCTGTGCCTCTTTTTCCAAGTTAAACCACTTATGTTTCACCTATTTATATTGTAATACTATGTGAGAACGGCACTTAAGTTAAAGGCACTGGTTTACTTTATCACTTATGAACTGTCGATCACCAGCTTTTATACAGTGTACTTGAGACTGTTGATCCGTTAATACATGTAGAGTATTTTGTACTATTGATTTTTCAAATGGACCAGCTGTTACTCAAGAGCATGTTTTAATGGCAAACATTTGTATTTCATGTGACACCATGTTTTTAACTAATGTCAACAATAATAATAAACAGACATTGTTTAAATATTGGAGAGAGCTTGTTGTAGTTTATTAGATACTTTCTTTTACGCAGTATTCAAATTTCACTTGAGGATTCTTGGTAGGCAAGCGCTACCAGGAAGCTCTAGGCATCAGGTTTCAACTGGAAGATTGCTGGATAACTTGTAACATGTCACGTAAACTGACGTGAGTAATGCGATTTCTTTCGGATTAGTCACACCTGTGATGGTTTTGGCAGTGCAGGAAAGGCAAGAATAAATCTGCATAAAAGGCGGGCTCGTGTGGTAAACACAAACGAGAATGCTCAAGATTGAAAGAATTATAGTCAACCATAGTACTTTCTTCTAAATACAACAGTTACAACAATCCATTGATTAAATGACCCATGGCACCACTGGTAATACTGATGATGTAATATAACACAAATCATGATTGAGTTCTGATTATACTGATTTCTGCAGTCTATGTAAATGTACTCACTGATTAAATTTTGTGCTGTTATATATATATGACCTTGTATTTCTTCATTGTTCACACTGTACCGTCTCTGGGCTGTCACCAAAGCCCTCATCTGCAATGAAGGGAGCATGTTTTTGAGGCAAGTCTATATCTTGTACTCTTAGCAGACCCACAGAGCCCTCCAGGCCATTTGTGAGTCCAGAGCTCAGCTCAGAGCTCTGAGTTGAGGTGATCATGTCACTGCTGGAGGTGCAAACCCCAGAGTCTTCACTGCTGCTGTGCAGACTGTCTCTCCCACCAGAGAGCACCTGCTGAGGAGAGGGAGATCTCACTGAGAGAAGGTCACACTGCAGCTCTGCGTGCTGTTCTGAATGCAGGAGAGTCGGAGTAACATGGAACTTATCAAGGAAATCAGGAAGAATAACTGTGGGATTAAGGCTGTTTTTGAACAATCTGTGGCCAACAAAACATCCAACCGCTATTCCAAACACAAGGAGGAAAGTAATAGACAAACATGAGAAAAAGATTAGACAGATCTTCCCCCAGCTAAATCTACCGTTGATACTGATGCAGACTGGTTCTGTGAAGGTACTGGTTCTGTTGGGTTCAATGGTACAAGACTGGACACTGACACAGTACGTGGCCCAGGACTGCAGGTCTTCCAGAACAACTCTAGTGTTGGGGCTGTTTAGAACCTGCGCGCTCTTAGGACCTGTGCGGTCTTCCCAGTACGTGAACCTGTAGTACAGAGAGGAGATGATCTCCTTCATGGAAGTGTTGTTGTTAGTTTGAGGCTCTAAGATCGACACTTCCAGACCACTACCAACAGCAGACACCAGCACCTCGTTAGGGGGTCCCACTGCAGCATCTTTAGATGGGGCGAAATCCAACTGAACCCAGTCGGAGTAGAGTCCATTCACAGTGGCACGGACCCGAAGTGTATAAATACCCAGAAAATGAAGATCCAGAGGGTTGAGGTCACATGACATGTCTGATGTCTCCTCACATGCAGGTCTCCACTTTCGATTTTTCCTTGTTAACTGGTATTTCCCAATGCACTGAACTGTAAAAGAGGCGTTCTGCCCGTCCATTCCAGGCCAGGTCCAGTGGAGAGAATAGTCTGTGTTCAAAGCCCAGGCGGTGAGATTCTCTGGCGGCGGTACCTGTGCGCAAAGGAAACACGGAAGAAGCGCAAGAGCTGCGAGCAGAGCCGCAGGAGCCATGGCCCGGTCCGTCCAAACACGCACACTGCTTCTAACAGCTCAGAAATCCTCCACGCTGCGCCATCGGACAGATCCAGTCGACCCTAGGCCTTCAGCATTTTCATCATGACTTGCACCATCACCTCCAAGTGTTTTCTTCAGGAGGAGGCGGCTGTGAACAGGAAAGACGCACACGTCATTTCCGCTGCAGGCACAGACCGGGGGAAAGTTGTTTCCTGAAGTTTTCTCCGCGGATCATTTCTGTGCCCAACCCTGGCATTTCTGCAAAATGACTCTGTTACTTTATTCAGAGTTGGTATAATCTGTTTTGCCCCTCAAGACTGAATGTAAGCGAAGACGTGTGCGCGCCGGGATGAGCTCAAAGACGGAAGATTCAGGTAACATTAGGCTTCATGTTTAATGTGGGCTTCATGTTCAGTGTGGGCTTCATGTTCAGTGTGGGCTTCATGTTCAGTGTGGGCTTCATGTTCAGTGTGGGCTTCATGTTCAGTGTGGGCTTCATGTTCAGTGTGGGCTTCATGTTTAATGTGGGCTTCATGTTCAGTGTGGGCTTCATGTTCAGTGTGGGCTTCATGTTCAGTGTGGGCTTCATGTTTAATGTGGGCTTCATGTTCAGTGTGGGCTTCATGTGGGCTTCATGTTCAGTGTGGGCTTCATGTTTAATGTGGGCTTCATGTTCAGTGTGGGCTTCATGTTCAGTGTGGGCTTCATGTTCAGTGTGGGCTTCATGTTCAGTGTGGGCTTCATATTCATGTTCAGTGTGGGCTTCATGTTCAGTGTGGGCTTCATATTCATGTTCAGTGTGGGCTTCATGTTTAATGTGGGCTTCACGTTCAGTGTGGGCTTCATGTGGGCTTCATGTTCAGTGTGGGCTTCATGTTCAGTGTGGGCTTCATATTCAGTGTGGGCTTCATGTTCAGTGTGGGCTTCATGTTTAATGTGGGCTTCACGTTCAGTGTGGGCTTCATGTGGGCTTCATGTGAGCTTCATGTTCAGTGTGGGCTTCACGTTCAGTGTGGGCTTCATGTGGGCTTCATGTTCAGTGTGGGCTTCATATTCAGTGTGGGCTTCATGTTCAGTGTGGGCTTCATGTTTAATGTGGGCTTCATGTTCAGTGTGGGCTTCATGTGGGCTTCATGTGAGCTTCATGTTCAGTGTGGGCTTCATGTTCAGTGTGGGCTTCATGTTCAGTGTGGGCTTCATATTCATGTTCAGTGTGGGCTTCATGTTCAGTGTGGGCTTCATGTTCAGTGTGGGCTTCATGTTCAGTGTGGGCTTCATGTTCATGTTCAGTGTGGGCTTTATGTTCACGTTCAGTGTGGGCTTTATGTTCACGTTCAAGTGTGGGTTTTATGTGGGCTTCATGTTCAGTGTGGGCTTTATGTTCATGTTCAGTGTGGGCTTCATGTTCATGTTCAGTGTGGGCTTCATGTTCATGTTCAGTGTGGGCTTTATGTTCACGTTCAGTGTGGGCTTTATGTTCATGTTCAGTGTGGGCTTCATGTTCACGTTCAGTGTGGGCTTTATGTTCATGTTCAGTGTGGGCTTCATGTTCACGTTCAGTGTGGGCTTCATGTTCACGTTAAGTGTGGGCTTCAGGTTCATGTTCAGTGTGGGCTTTATGTTCATGTTCAGTGTGGGCTTCATGTTCATGTTCAGTGTGGGCTTCACGTTCAGTGTGGGTTTTATGTTCATGTTCAGTGTGGGCTTCAGGTTCAGTGTGGGCTTCATGTTTAATGTGGGCTTTATGTTCACGTTCAGTGTGGGCTTCAGGTTCAGTGTGGGCTTCATGTGGGTTTCACGTTCAGTGTGGGCTGTGTTTACAGTAATCTCCTGATCTAACAGGATTGGCTCTGCGCTGGGACAGGCTTTTCACCACACCTGCTGTCCCGGGGCTCACGTCTCTGTACTGGGCTTATGTGTCCACAGTGTTAACTCTGAAAGTGAAATATCAAGTTCAGTCATGGGCTTATCTTGGAAGTATATTAGTTTATGTTTACACGCATGATTTGGACTCGTGGCATTGGCATTAGTGGGTGGCACCTTTGACTTTTAGATATTAGTGATAATATTGTAACTATTGTAAGACCTACTTGCTCTCATTACTTGTTCACTTCTTATTGATTAATCTATTGCAAAGTTGAATGAAGGAATTGTCTTAAGTTTTGCTAACATCTCAATGATTCTCCCTTTGGCTCTGCAGTCAAAGCGGCAGAGTAACTTAATAAAAACGTGACCTTGAGAGCTAACATTAAAGGTGACTCCTACAATGTACAAACTTATGATCCACAAAGCTTCACATATTAATCTTATGGTTTAAAGTCCTTTCAGCTGACAGTAATCATGCAGTTGGGAAAGAACTTGGCACCAGTTTCTGAAGGTAGTGTGGGTAAAAAATCACTTTAGTTTATTTATAATAATCAAGAAGAATTTGAACTTTGTGACAGTTTCAGTTTCATGTGTATAGGGCCAGTAATTACAGAGATATTAACCATAAACTAGGTCAATAAATCTGCAATCCGGCAGTTAAATAGAAAAATCTACCATAGAAGTCTGACCTGTTGTGTTGTTATGTGTTGCCTATTGATACTTTGCAGTGACCTCATTGCACACATTAGCAAATCCTGTCAAAAAAGTTTCACGATTGTCTGAAAACTCAAGAAGAAAATTCTAAACGGATTTAAACAACACATTTTTATACAAGCAAGGTGAGAGTGTATAAAAACTGTATAAAGTGTGAAAAACTGTTATCTTGTGACTAATATTATTTGAGAAAGAGTTGTTTAACAGCACAAATCAGCTCACGTGTTGTAGTTCTAACTAAATCAGCTTTTTTTGTTTAGATTAAAGTCTATAAGAAAGCTTCGGACAGAGTAGTGCTTTTAGTTAGGATCACACACCCAGGGTAAATGTGTAATGGACCTGTCCCTCCCTTTGTCTCTGTTCTCAGGGTCAGACCTGCATGCCCAGCTGGAGGAGTGCAGGGCGCAGGTGGAGCACTGGCAGGGCGTGGCCACCATCTGTGAGCTCAGCAAACAGGAGGAACTCGCAGAGCTGCAAAAGCAATGTGACCAAGAAATACAGTCCCTGCAGGAGGCACTCAGAGGTAGAACCACAGGCTAGAGCATATTCTTTTAAACTTTCAGTCTTTTCAAATTTGCATTATTTTTCTGTAGCTTTCTAAGTACTACTATAAATATATTACTGAGTTTACAGACTTTATCAGGACTAGACTAGGGGTAAAATACAAGACTGACATACAATTTAACCAAATTTATAAAAGAATTAACCTTAACTTTTTAGATTCTTGTTATATGAGACATTTTGAGGACTTTTCACCATTCAAAAGATGTATTATTTTGTTTTAGATTGTTAACAGTCCTAATTGTTCATCATTCTCAAACCCTCGGAAACTGACCTGCCTGTCGCCATGGAGATGTTGCCGCTTTGATTATAATATTACACAGTACGGCCTTAAACCTGTCTCCATGGAGACTATCAGATATACGGAGAGGTGTCCCTGCTCAAAATAAGAATGCATATTTTGAAATTCGAAAACACCTGGAAATGAATAAATGCAAGGTAAATCCTTTTAAAGACGCACTGTGGAACATCCCAAGCAAAGCAAAAACTCTCCATGGAAAAAAGAAAAGTTACATAGTGCACCTTTAGATTTCTTACTTCTAAACTGAGAAAGTAAAGTAAAAGTTTAGTAAGTGAAACGTCCTTGCTGTTTTTTCCACTGTCACATGTCTAAACCACTGTATTTCATTGTGGTTTTCAGAAACTGTTGCTCAGTATGAAGCCAGAATCGCCTTTTTGCAGTCGCAGCACTCCGAGTCCCGAAGAGCCAGCGGACACAGTCTGGTCAGTGAGAAACTTTATTTTGTTTTATGGAAAAGCGGTGAAGAGACATGTATAACGGGAGGCAGGCTGAGATGGTTTATACAGAGGAGGAGTAAATATGAGCTGAAGTCTGAGATGCCAGGAAACAGGAGAGAGGAAAGAGGTGGAGGGTGTAGTGAAACAGGAAGTCAGGCAGTGTGGGAGAGGAGGATGCACAGGAATGGGTAAATGTGGGGCACGTGAGTGGATTTATAAACACAACACAAAAATAAGCATAAAAATAAACACAAAACCCAAAAATCAATAATATTTTTGATGCTACAGTGAAATAATGCACTTTGTCAGTCAGGTGCAGTATGTAACTTTTCTGGTGGGGGGTCCGCTACATGTTTGTGTCCATCGGGATGTGATTGCTTTGTCTGGAATGACGCAATGTGGCATTAAAGCTGACCTGTTATGCATTTCCCCTTCTCGTTTACCTTCTAGAAGTTCTAGAAATTACCAGCACTCTACTTTGTTACATGTAGGATGTGGCAGCGTCACATAGTCCTTTCGATTTTTTGAAATAAAAAAAAATCTGCACCTTGCTAGGGTGATCTGCAGCTATCCATATGAAGAGCCGATAACTTTGCTGTGATGGCATTTACTTTTTTACGTGAACTTACACATAAGACACATGGTAATATAAAAGAAAGTACTAAGATTCAGTGTTGAAAATCACATTCTACTGCCTAAATATAAAGACTGTTTTTTTATATTATCATTGTGGTATTAGAATCAATATTGACTATTGATTGTGTTCCTTAGTATCAAAATTGAGTTTGAAATTTTAGTATAACAACACTATCAGCCAATTTACATTTTACTTTTAGTACAGATGGGTATAAATTATTTTGCCAACCCTATTGCTATTAGTAACCCCAAACATTATGTATTTTAGAGTTCTGGAAGAAAAGGCCGTAAAGAGCCAGAATCACCCCCAGACACCAACAAGCCCAGGTCAGCCAGTGATCCACAAGGGCCCCTGGAGAGAGCAGGCCTGGCCCCAGAGCCTGAGGAAGGGCCCCTGGTCTGCACAGATAATTTCTTCTCACTACGCAACTGTGACTCTGAGTCGCTCTCGTCCTTTTCAATGGACACACCTTCACTGCCCAGGAAACCACACGCACAAGATGATACGGACTCCCTGCTGTCCACTGGCACTTTGGTACCAGAGGCCATCTACCTGCCCCCTGCTGGACACCGGCTGGTATCACAGGGCGACTGGGACGCACTGCACGCACAGGTCAGTCAGAACTAAGATTATGTTACTAAATGAGTTCACACATTCACTCTTCACTCACTCATCTTATGTTCATCATGCTCATTCTGGTGTCGTAACCATAAATGGACAAAGCTAACCAAATAGGAAGTGAGCATGGGCGCGCTTCTGGCTCCATCGACTGTTTCCAATTGACTTTACATTGAAAAATTGTCTCCCCTGTTTCTGTAACCACTTCAGTGAACCTCATAATTTTGATCTTAAAATGTTTGTACCCACTCATACATACATGATTCTTGTGTTTTTATTTTGCTATTTTGAATGTAAATAAATTCCTATTCCTAATATGGAACTTGGCTTCAAATTTGCCTTTATAACTGCTCCTGAGCTTCATTTTACTGGAGCCAAACGCTATGGGTGACGTCACACTACCTTAATCCACTTCTTTATATAGTCTATGGTCATAACACTAAAAATTTCAAACTATTTTGTTACTAAGGAAAAACGTTGATTCTTGATACCAAATTTGTTACAAAACATACAACAAAAACACTCTTTGAATGTATTATTCATCACAATAGTAATACTTTCCTTAATATACCATGATCAAATCATTTTAAAACTGATCAGGAAAAGCCCATTTTTTGGGGGCATTTATATTTCAGTATCGATACTTTTCTATTTAATTTCTGTTCAAATGAGTACCTAGTATCTGGGTAACGGTTGACAACCTCATCAAATATATAAACAAAGACAAACAACCTTTACAGAACTTTTCTACTCGAATTTATTCTGACAGAGGTGACATTGAACTGTTTTTGGGGCCAGTAAATAAAGATATGTTTGTAAACTAAACCATATTGCTAAAGTATTAATGCTTTTTACAGATAAGTTCCACGTAAAATGATACAATAACATTCATACAGAAAGTGCTATTTCTCAAGGTCAATGTAAAATGTTTTGTCAGTTGTCAGATTTGCGCGCAGAGGTGAGCCGGCTGGAGTCTGAAAAGGAGAATCTAGAAAAAGAACTGGACACACAGACCAACCAAACACACAAACAGGTAAGACAAAATATCTGACTTTTTATTACTGCCCGGGTCTAATACAACAAAGTATGATTCTTCTGTGGCTTTTTAAAGTATCTATGAAGGTGCAGTACGTAACTTTTCCGGTTGGAGGATACGCCAACTGCTTGTCTCCATGGAGATGTTTTTGCTTTGCCTGGAATGTTCCACAATAAGGCATTTAGTTTATATATCATTCCAGGTGAAGCAATAACATCTGGAGAAAAGCAGGTGGCAGGCCCCCACTTGAAAAATTAGCCTACATAGTTATTTTTTAAAATAAATTCATATTTTATATTTGCCATGCAACTAAAATAAATGTGTTAAATATAATAATTGAAAAGTATGTATTTTTGTGAATTGTATACAAATATGGCCAAGTTTAATATCATGAGAAACATTAAAAAGGGGGTTTGCGCAAAAGCGACTTTTTGGACCGTTCTGTTCATCAAAAATATCCCTGAAGAGATTTTATGCTAATAATTTTGTTCCTGGGCCCTTTCTGAACCCTCCTTACAGTTAGTGGTACAAGCCTGTCCATGCAAATTGCTCTGACACGACAATTTTTCATGAATATACAAGAGCAGCGTACAAAATAATACACTAAGACGATGTGCAGTAGTTTCATTAGCTGGATGTACGCTGTGTTGTGATGGCGCTCTGAAGGGTGAGTGACTTTGCACGGGGAGCAAAGGGAGAGGGGACTTATTAAACATGTTGATACATTTTTGATGAATATAGCATTTTCAAAACAATAAAACATGGCAATCTAAATGTTATGTGTTAGCAATTAATATCCCAGTGAAGTGCAATACCCACTCCTTAAATGTTTCGCCTATTTCCTGGACATCTTGTAGGTACATTATAACGTTTGTGACTAATATTGTTACCTTTTTTATTTCCAGGTTTCAAAGCTACAATCTCAGGTCAGAGCCTCCGAGTCCCTTTTAAAAGACTTGCACAAATCCTTCAGCCAGTCTCAAAATGTGGTGCAGAGTCGGCTGGTGAGTCACAGAGACAGAATAGTTTATTGCATCATTTTCCCTCGGTCCATGTGTAATGTGACCGTGTGCAATGATGTGAGCCAGGCGGAGCTGTCCCTTTCCCAGCGGAGGATGCACAGTGAGCTGAGCAGACTGAAGGGGGAGGAGAGGGAAGAAGAGGAGACCATGGAGGCCTCCGCTCTCATCCCGCCAACACTACAGGTAAACAGTGGGTACATTTACACTCAGCAAAAACTAAGTATTCTTATCAAATCCAATAATTAAAGCTGATTTTTGGTGTGTGTTTACATCATACACTGTATATATAAATGGACATAGCTAACCCACTAGTGTTCCAAATAGGAAGTGAGCATGGGGGCACTTCTGGCTCCATCAACTCTGTTTCCAATTGACTTTACACTGAAATATTATCACCTCTCTCTCTGTAAATGCTGCAGTGCGCCTCGTCATTTTGGTCTTAAAATGTTTGTATTAACCCGCTCTATGTGATCCAGCTGTTTTTATTTTGATATTTTGTCCGTAAATAAATTCCTCCGCTCCAAATCGCTCCTATAACTGCTAGCATCGTGAGCTTCGTTTGACTGGAGCCGAGCGCTATGGGTGAAGTCACACACCCTTAGTCCACTTCTTTATACAGTCAGTGGTTTACATTCACAAAAGAAATCTGATCATCAAAAACGCCTGGTGACGTGTCCGTTAAAGGCCTTGTACCTGATTTTTTTCCCCATGTATCTGAGCAAAATTACCTCAGTACAGATAAATTGTGTAAGCAGCTTCTGAGGTCAAAATAAGTCAGCTGTGTTCTGAGTGCCTTTAATTAGAAAGCAATGTATTGTCCGATTAATAGGAGGTGCGCGTTAGCATGCCAAGTGTTGTAAAACTCCGCTCTGCTATCTGAAAGTTGTGAAAAGCGCTTATAAACTCAAGGTAAGTGAGGAATAAACTCACTCAAGGTAAGTGAGGAATAACTTTGGACCACTGCAAATAGTTTAAAATGAACTAGATCTGTTTTTCACATATTTTTGATATTAAACAGTGCCTTTTTAAACAACTGATTTTTTGAGTATTTGGAAGTACAATGAGTTTTAAAATAACTCTTTCATTTTTGTCTTTGCCACATAAATTTCCCCTCTTTGCATACATTTCCTTCTCAGAATCTGCACAGGTGTGTGAATGGTCAGAAAGAAATCTCATTGCTCACATCAGATTTAACTGTGAACATAACATTGCAATTCCAGAACTCCAGGAAGCAGATAATGATCAAATTTTTGGTTTGCATGTAAACGACGCCACTATTTATTTTAAGTACGGTATGATGTATTGTTATGTTGGGGTAGTTCCTTGTTCTTTTACTTCTGTTTTTTTACATTTCACTGCATTTGGTTAAGTCATAGTCAGAATCGAACTGTGTGAAACTGAGATCCACATTATGACAACATCACTAAAACACCATATTGTCTCTGGTATTAGAATGAATCATCACCCCGACCTTACCAAGAAGGTCTGTGTAACTGTGTAACATGACGTTTCAGAAGTCGGAGAACTCCCGAAATCGGATGATCATCAGATTTTTGCTGTGCACTTAAACATAACCACTAATTATTTCGACATTTGAAGTTTTGTGCTATATGCAGAAGAAAAAAAAATCAGAATTTCTTATTGCTGAGTTCATCAAAACAACTGGACTTGCTAATCTTTTGCATCCAACGTTTTGCTACTAAACAGGTAGCTTCTTCAGAGCTTTGTGTTAGTGACTGTGGGTGCGTCTCATTTCTCTTTCCTCACTTCCTTCTCCTCGATTCCTCTCCTCATTCCTACATTTTTCAGCTTTCAGTCAAATGTGCCATTATAAGTAGTGTCCCAAAGTTCAAAGGAAGCGAAGGAAACCACAGAGGAAACCTGAATGAGGGTTCAAGAGACACACGTCAGATAAAATAATCAAACTTTATTTGTCTCAGTGAGGAGTTTATATTGTTGCAACAACTTAAGTACAGAGACCGCAGCAAAGCATTTTTGACATGTTACATAATCCTGAATTTGACATTAAAACTAATACAAAAATGTTAAGCCACATTTATCTGAAAATAAAAACATTGGTCTAACTTTGATTTAACAGTCAGGGAATAGTAATATAAAATAATCTCATTATAGGGTAATTTTGGTCAGAACCAGCACCTGAGGAAAGACTGTCCCATTCGTGTCTCCTCCTGCCTCTCTCCTCTGCTCCTCTCTCCTCGCTGTGTCTTTGCTGTGGGTGGGACTTCCTCACCCATTTCCTGCAGAATCGAGGAAAGGAAATAAGGAGAAGGAAGCGAGGAAAGAGAAATGAGACGCGGCCTGTAACACTGCATGTAACAATAGGGCTTCCAGGTGTTGGCTCACTGCTTCTAAACCACAAGTGGTTCTCTCCCACAGTCAAGAGACAATTCACTACAGTCGGTTAGGTCATAGTGAGCACTGAACTGTATTAAACTGAGAATCACAATATGGGATTAAGATCTTGTACCACAAGATCTTGCGAGACAAAACTGCCACAAGATTGTGCACACATGAGAAAAATGATCTTGTGAGATTTTTTTCCCCTGAATTTACCTTTAGCTTGGACAAAAAAGAGTTAAGAGCTGGTGAGTTATACAGTTTGAAAAGTTGTATTTCCAAAAAGCAGTACACTGCCTTCTAAAGTATTACATAAAATAGATAAAATAGTGAAGCCAAAATTGTGAAATGGATTGCACTACCTGTTTATTACAAATTATGTACAAATCTTGTCTTGTCTCATTCTCATGGACCCAATCTTGTGGTGTGGCTCGTTTCCTGTAAAATGGGTCTCGTCTCACCCCTAACGATATGACAACACCACCAAAATAGATTATCTGAGGTATTGGAATTAATCTTTGTATTGCCCCAGGACAAGGAAAGTCAAGATTCTACAGTTTTTTGTTTAGTTTTTTTGTAGTCCAAGCTCTCTAGAATGTCAGTTTCAGCCCTTAAATTGGCCTCACTACAAAGATTGTCAATAGCAAATGTAGTACAAAGTCAGTATGCCCCAGAGCAATGAGAAATGTGTGTGTTTGCAGGACTTATCACTGTATATAAAGCAGTCATCTGTTTGTGTTGCAGGGCGCACACTGTGAGGAGCGCCTTCGCATTGAGATAGTGAACTTGAAGGAGCAACTAGACGCGCGGACAGAAGAAAATGGTACATATATTTAATACAGTGTCCTCAAAATGAATACTCTTTGATCATTTGTAATGTATTCACTCCTTTCTTTTCTCCTCTTTTCTACAATCAGAAGTTTTAGAGGGTAAGTGTATTTTTAAATTGTGTAATCGTTCATAATTTTGGAGTCAGTTTAAAAACGCTGCGATCTTGTGTGTGTGAATTTGCAGTGCAGTTTTCCAGTCTAAAAACAGAGACGGAGAGGATCCAGGCACTGAAGGACCAGCTGCAGGCCGATCTGCTCACAAGTCGCACTGAGTTGGAGGCCCTGCGGGTGGCGCTCTCACACGTACGGAGCACCAACAAAAGCCTGACTGCTGACAAGGTAAAGATGGTACAGTATGTGGTTGTGTATATGTTAGCTTTTTATTTTAAGGTGCACTATGTAACTTTTTGGTTGGGGGTCCCTCACCTGCTTGTTTCTATGGATATGTCATTGCTTCTCCTGGAATGTTTCACAGTATGACATTAAACAACTCTTATCTTACATTTATTCAAATACAGGTGGTTTTATAGCTCAAAAATACCTAGAAAAACAAGCATTCTGACTATGAGCGGGGTCACCTCTCCAAAGATCTGACGTGTAACTTGGTCTGGTTTGGTCTCCACGAAGATAGAAAGGTTAAATGACATCCTGTGAAACATTCTAGACGAGCATTTGACGGACCCTCCGGCAGAAAAGTTACACAGTGCACCTTTAAATAAAGAAAACAAGGCCTAACACATTTTTGTACAAGTAATTTTAGAATAGACACACGGCACTACTTACAGTTCTCTCAGAAATCACCTGGTAAATATGAGAAAATAATCCTCTAAACCTGTACTCAAATATGATATGATATGAGGAATTTGAGACTTTCCAGACCAGGGTTGTCAAAAGTATCGAAAATCAGCTACTCATTGATGTTAAACTAGTATTGAGACTAGATACTCATTTGAGCAAGTATCGATACTAAAAAAAGTCACATTCACAGGACAGAAATGAACCTTTCCTGAATAGCTTTAGAATTATTTTAAGCTGTATCAGAACAAGTATAAGAGCACATAGACTAATAAACATGGACCACTATGGAACCTACCTGGACCACTGAGGAATTTCACAGATTTAAGGCCACATGGTGATATTAAAGAAAGTACTACGATTTAATATTGACGTTCTGTTGTGTATCTGAATCTGAGTATCGAGTCTGTTAGTATTGAAATCAAGTTTGAAATTTTAGTATCGTACCGACTTTTTATTGAAGATTCTCTAAATAAATATAGAAGATTAATGTGGCTTGTAGTAGCTTTGATACATTTTTCATGTTCATCAAGAGAGAAACTAATATCTTGTTGGTGGAGTTTTCAGGGAGTGCACCAACTTTTCTAAATATTTTACTTATTCCCATTAGCTCCTCCCTTCCTCTGACTTTGGCCCCCATGGCTATACAGCAGTGGAATATTGTGCCTTCCATATGCACAGACCTGAGCTGACTTCCTGTTTTTGTGTTTGTGCAGACGTCCCTCCAGCAGCAGTGTCTGGAGCTGCGCAGCCAAGTGATCAGTCTGCGCTCCCAGGTGGACACCAGCCAGACTGTGCAGAGGGACTTTGTGCAGCTGTCCCAGTCTCTGCAGGTAAGACCGAGAAAAATGTGGGCTCTTTCGTGCACAAAAATGAAATAAAATCAATGAATGAATAAATGCATAAATCAGAAAAATAATCTGATAAAATTATATTAATATTTTGAGCCATTTTGACTAGATATTAGAGCTAGATTATCTTGTGGGAATGTATAATTTACATTTAAATATATTATAGTTTACTGTATCCAGAAAAGTGCCAAAGTATATATATTTTTTTTCAATCAGATCCTCATCACATCAAATAAATAAATAAAAAATCTGGGTGCTCCAATTGTTGAATGGTCAGTACTTTTGTATTTTTGTTTTTACTTGCAGTACTTTACTTCTCTTTTTATTCCCCTTTTAATGTAGATAACCAGGCTTGAAATAGTGAATAACTAAATCAAGGCTAAATGAATGAACTGGGCCTATTAAAGCTGCAGTGCCAGATTTTGAAATGCGTGCGCAGATTCAGAACAGCTTTTATCAGATGTCGAAGTGAAACAAGTGAAGACCATCAGTGCTAACGGTTCCTACTTCCGGCTTTGTGATTGAATTTAAGCTTAATGTACTAATTTATAAGTAAATCAGGTACCTCAGTCTTGTCAAAAGTTAATAAGCAATCTAAAATGAAATAATTCTAACTAACCTTTTGTAATATATGTTTTATCTGAGCATTACACGATGAATTGTTTTTTATAATCGTCTTCTCCTTCTGCAGGTGAAGCTGGAGTTGATCCGACAGGCTGAGACTCTGGAGCAGGTTCGGGAGATTATGGAGGACGCCGTCAGTGAGGATTTAACGACATCCACAGAAGCAACATAGTTTTAGAAATATAACACCAAGATGAAGCACTCCAGATGTTCAAGTTTAAAGTCACTTATTATGCTATTTTTACGTTTTGGAGGTTTAACCATGTTTATTAAAACCACTATGCATAATCTTTACCTCAGCATAATGTGCAAACAGAACTAGTTCAGTTTAAATAGTTTGCAGTGGACCAAATGTATTCCTTACATTTCTAGTGCATTCCCAGCATCCTAATTATAGACTGCGATGAGTTTATGAGCTTTTCCCAACTTTCAGAGGCAGAACAGAGTTTTCATCACTATAATACGTGCAACAACTAGCCTGGTAACGGTGAAGAGCTGCTTTTACAATAACAAAACTGGGTACTGCCCCTTTAACACGGTTTGTTTTTCTGTGCGTAATTGTTTTCTGTGCTTAAAGGTTGTATAGAGGATTTTCCATGGAAAGAGAAACAACCGTTTGTCCTTTTTCAAACGTCGCACATGCGTGAAACCATCCCCCTCCTCCACAGCTCCCTAAGTAGAAACGCCTCCTTCCGCCTCCTCTTTACACTAGAAATCATGTTTGTTTACAGCCGGTGCACATTCAGAATTGCTGTTGAAGTTTCCTGTCCAGAAGTAATTTAGCGACCAACGCGTCAGTCTTTAGACCCTCTGCTTCAGTGCACGCCTGGAAGGAATCTCCGAGAACCACCTTAGTTTAGCTTCGCTCCTTTTCCCATTGTCTTCTTCTTTCAGCGACCTCAAAAACTAACTTTCTTTTGCGGCTAAGTGGTAGTAGATTCTTGTCTGTCATTGTAACAAACTTTGTGCAAACTGCGAGGAAGCTACAGTTGGATACAGCCGCTAAGAACCGCTGCGTTGGTCGAGTAAACAGCTTCTTGCGTCTGTGGAATGTGTGAGAGGTGAACGTAAACCACGTAATCCCAGCGCGCCGGAGAGTCAGTTACGCTAGAAGTATAGGGAGTTTGATTGACAACCTAACAGCCAATAGATAACGAGGTAGCCTCGTTATCTATTGACTAATGTTTAGCTGACCCCACCATGTCCACAGTTGATGGATTTTCTTTTTTTTTTTTTTTTTTTGGTCATCATAATTACAAGGCTTCTGCATCTCTATAATGCTATTTTGAACTTTCATTGACAATTTGAAACTAAAACAAAATCCTCCATACAACCTTTAATTTGTAGCAGTTAGCCAATGTAGTGTCCTGTTGGCGTCATCACACCAACAGTAGTGCCTTTCTGTCTGAAGACCACTTTCCACTGTTGCCAGTAGGGGGCGACATTCACATCACCCAAGTGGGGGAACAAAAAACAAAAAAAAACCTCGCTGCTGACCAAAGACGGTTTCCATGTATTTAAATTAAAGTAAAGTACAATACTTTACTTAATACTAACACTTTTTGTTATAGCTATGCCTAGAATATTCCATAGTTTGATATTAAATTCATTTTCAAGGAGACAAGCAGGTGACACCATCAAGCAAAGTTACAAGCCAGGTCTGTGAAGGGGCTACTCTGCTCACTCACAGTAAGAATGTATGTTTTTCAATGTGAAATATTTAATTCTATATTGCAATTTCTCCATGCAAAGAAATAATAACAAACAGGTAGCAGACATCCCACCAGAAAGTTACGTAATACACTTTAAAGTAATAACAGCATAACATGTGACCTTTGCACTAACTCTAAACACTGAGGCCATAGTTCACTCGTACTACCTACTACATTCCATATTATGATTTTATTTATTCTTTGTTGGCTTACACTGCCAGTATTTTTAATCAGTTCTATAAATGCAATAGCACAGACACTATTTCCCAAGCTAATTACCCATAGGGGTGGTTTGTGTATAAAAAGTATTTTGTGAATGAAAACACTGACAAAAGGAAAAGATGCATTTAGTTTTTTAACACATTAAATAAATGAAGTGTATTTTTAACTGTCATTAACTTGTGTAGACATTGGCTGTATCTTGTGTTTTAAACCCCAAAGAGTCATGTGTAAAAGTGAATAAAAACTTAAATGTTTGTTATTTTAGATAGATCTTAAAGGGCTCATATTATGCAATTTTCTGATCTATGTTTTAATGTTTTCTCATCAAAAGCACACCCGGAGTTGTGTTTTGTTTCATTCACATAAATCCTGCATATTTAGACTAAGCTCTTCTCTCAAACTGAAAACAGGTGATTGTTCCACTTTGTGATGTCATGTGGTAATACAGGAAGTACCCCATTATGTTTTTAAACTTCATACAACTTCACTAGAATCATTTGGATAATTTCAGCTTTGGAATTGCTTATCTCTGCTGAACAAAAGGTAAAAGGAGCTGTTAACTTGAAAACTACTGCTTCATGGAACAGAGCATTTTGAGCTTTGAACATGTAGACAGACTAATAATAAAGTGTTACTCAGACATGCGTATGAAACGAAACACAACTATGGGTATGCTTTTGAAGAGATCACAGCATTATACCATGGCTTAAAGCTCACAAGAGTCAATTTTGCGTAATACAGGACCTTTAACAAAGTGCCATTTAAATATAACATCAGGACAAATGAATCTGTTTGTTAAACTGAAGGTAGGCAGCATTACACTTGTCAGAGATTGAAAATGTGAATGATAAAATAAACATACATGTGTACTTGCTCCATTTTATTTATTGTTGTGGCTGTAGCATTTGTGCAACAACAATTAGAAACTCAACTTCATATGTACATTTCAGGCAACTTGGCTAACCATGTTCTACATTATCCAAAACCAAACTTAAGTGAAGAATGCATCTCTATTTGCATCAACTACTTACAGACAGCGTGAGTTTAAGCAGAACGAGCAGAAGAACACATTATCACAGCTGTAAAAGTTATGTAAACACTGTCAGACCAAGGGTTGCTGGTTTAGCTGAGCACATCATTGTCCCTGTTTTTGCATAACAAGTAAGTCCATGAGATGGTGATAAATATTTATTAAGATACATTTACTAAACAAAATGCAATACTGACAAACCAAGTTGACAGCTTCTTATATATATCTTTATTCTTTAAGAATAGAATCATCACAGGTTTTGACTTCTAGCTATATATTATATTTAGTAAATACACAGATCAAATCTCTTGCCATGTGTGGGTGTTTTCAGATGGCACAGGCTTTGACAGCGCTGGGTTCAAGTGAGTCCCCTTTCACTCGGAGCGCTGGGCCCTTGAGTTTTGGTGTGAGCGTCTGCGTGGTCTCACCTCCTTTACACTTTTCCTGAGGGGGTCAAATAGATTTACTTTAAAGGTCATGTTTGTCTGTGTTGTGTTGAAGCGTCCAGCAGCAGACAACATTAGCTGTGGTTACATGCACAGCAACATCTCACTATGATCTCATTTCTGGACCTTTAAGATGATTTAAATGACATGTAAACCTAATCTGACGGACCAAGGTCAGGAAGAACGCAAATTATTATGCTGTTTACATGTCATTTTAATTATCTTTAATTTAATGAAATCATTTTTTTTAAAATGATCAAATTATCTCCAAAAATGTGATAATTTGAATGTGCATGTAACAGCAAACACTGCCTAATAAAAGCAAAGTGGCAAATATGGAACGCTACAACAACACATTGCAACATAACAGCACAAGACTATAGACTGCAGCTCCTTATCCAAGCTTTTCTTTTGACTTTCTTTGAGTAGACGTGTTACGCTAATTATGATATCAACTTATCGCTTATGAAACCGCCTCTGCAAGTAGGGATTACATTTTTTGTGGTATTAATATTGGTAACATTTAAGCTCTAGTCAAATAATTAACGTCTATGCAGTGGTGGAAATACTAATTTCTGTTAAGTAAAAATACAAATACAGGGGCCAAAAATGTACTGTAAAATAAAAGTATTGCATGAAAAAATCTATTTAAATATTTAAATGCATTCATTCTGCAAAAGACCGTGATGTTTTTCAGTCCCCAGTGATTTTTTTTTTTTTTCCCCCCCATTCTTTTTTCCTCATAAGCAGCTTCATTTGCTACACACAGGACATAGAATGCTACAGCAACACATTGCAACATAACAGCACAAGATATATACAGACTGCAGCTCTATTTCCAAGCTTTGTTTCTTTAAGTAGGCCTGTCACGGTAATAAAAAGTACTGCATGAAAAAATCTACTTAAACAGAAGAATTGAAGTATCTGTTTAAAAATGTATTTCAAATTAAAAAGTGTTTCATATAGGTTTTGAACTATTAAAACCTCAAATGTAGTGATCTTAATAAAGAATGGTGCTGATTTTTGGTCATTAGAAGTGACTGAATCGATTTTCATGATCTTCCTGGTCATTTTTATTTCTATAGTTTTGTTTGCTCAATGCTGGGACTTTCACTCAAAACCTTCAATCAAGATATAAGATAGCAATATATTATAGTTCAACTAGTGACAGGCCTTGGTATAAGGTCAGAATACATGACCTCTTCAATTGCAGACGCACAGAAAGCACAGAGCAGCATCAGAAATACCTGGGTTTTTACAGGGAGTTTGTTGAGGACAAAGGGACAGGTTTAAGCTGGGATTTCACAAAGAGGAATGTCAAACACATCCATGTGAGTAATCATTGAAAATGCTAAACTACAGTATATGTAAAGTGTTAGATTAATTCAATATCTCAAATGTAAAGATGAGCTCAAATCAATAAATAAAAATTAGAGACTTACCTTCAAGATAAGTGCGAGCCACAAACTTGAGCACCTCATCTATAAGAATAACTGGGACGGACAACTTCAGCACCATGAGCCACTGCTCTACATTCAAATGCGTGAGCTTAAAGATCAGCTGGAGACAAAGACAACACAATATCAGTTAATTTTGTAAATACATAACAGATTAGATAAAACAAGAGGACATCTGTATTATTTGAGTATAGAGAGTAGACTTACAGGCAGAGGGTCCACGTAGATGATCATGAAGTGCAGAGACATGGACAGAGACATGGCGCCCACGAGCCAGAGGTTACTCCAGGGAGGCATCCTCACGAGGGACTGGTTTTCAGACAGGCTGCGGGCCAAAAACAAGATGAAAGTTCAAATTTAAAAATAAATTGTGTATCGTAGCTTCATTTTTTTTTCATTTTTGCTATGGTTCTCTCTTTGTATTTTTATACAGAGGGATATCAGTCTGGTCACCACTCTCTCCTTTGGGCCTTGACCCAGATTCAGATCGTACCATGCAATTAGAAAAGTTTATTTCAGTGTATTTTCTGTGCATGTGAAACAGAGGAGCTCATTGGTCAGTCATCATTTTTTAGAACATATTTAATTTCTCTCAAAGTTTAGTGCTTTACTCGTTGAATGCAAAAATCCGCTATGTGTTTATTTTTTTCTCTTGTAAGCAGCCTCATTTGTTTTGATATGGACAGAACATTCGTGTCCCTGACTGGCTAATCCACCTGTCAATCACGGCCATCTGAACTCGCAGAGATTCACCGGTGACCAGACTCACAAGGTGCATTGTGTAACTTTTCTGGTGGAGGGTCTGTCAGATGCTTTTCTCTGTGGACATGTTATTGCTTTGTTTGGAATGTTTCACGGTATGGTATTAAACCTTTTCTGTCTTCATAGAGACCAAATCAGACCAAGTTACAGGTCAGATCTGTGTAGAGGCGACCCCACTCATTCAGAATTCCTGTTTTTCTAGGTATTTTTGAGCTATAAAACCGGAAACAACCAAAAAGTTAAGAGCACCTTTAAGGATTCATTTTTGCTGTATCAAAAATGTAAAAATATGCTGTTTATTTGTACCATATTTTTGCCACTGGCTCATGATAATGCCTCACCTGTTGAGGGCGTTGCACATCTCGATGGTCACCAGCACAGACAGGGCCATGGTCATCGGAGGAGAAGCCTCAAACACCTCGCAGTGAATACCTTCAAAGTTCTCATTCTCCTCGCTGCACTGCATGAAGTGAGACTGAACAAAAACAAGAAAATATAACATCAAGTCAAAGTCGAATTATCCTGTTGATTTAAAGGTCCTATATTACGCAAAATTGACTCTCGTGAGCTTTAAGTCATGTTGGAATCTGCTTACCTCATCAAAAACCTACCCTGACACATGTTGGAGTAAACCGTCTACATCTCCAAAGCTCAAAATGCTCTGTTTAACCTTGTGATATCATGAAGCGGTCGTTAACAACTACTTTTTAGCTTTTGTTCAGTAGAGATTGCAAGGACCAGAGCTGAAATCATCCAAATAATTCTAGTAAAGGTGTACCGAGTTTAAAAACACAGTGGAGCTCTTCCTGTCTTACCACATGGCATCACAAGGCAAAAGAACTCCTAAATATGCAGGGGTTTGTGTATTAAACATGTGTGAATGAAACAAAACACAACTCCAGGCATGTTTTTGATGAGGAAACAACATTATAACATAGATCAGAAAATAGTGTAATATGAGCCGCTCAATAATAAAAATGTAAGAACGAATGCTAACCAGCTGGTAGAAGGTGACCATGGGGCCCTCCTCATCGTAGAGGAACCACCAGGCAGCAGCAGCCACGGTAGCAGCTCCGACATAGCCTAAAAACAGAACATTACCCATGTTACTTTTAGTGTTCTTAAAGGTGCAGGACCTGATTTATATACTGTCTTAAAAACATGAAAAACAGAACTACTTTTTTAAATGGTTTGCCGTGGTCCAAAGTTATTCATCATTGAACTTATGCATTCCAAGCATCCAAATTATTCACCAAACAAGCTTGCTAACATGCACTTCCTGATTTTCGGAGAATAAAATGGTTTATAATTAGATGCAGACAGCAAACAGTGGACATATTTTGACCTCAAGAGCTGCTTATACAGTATATCTGTACGGGGGCATTGGGGAAAGACACATTTAGCTTAAATACATGGAGAAAAAAATGGGTACAGGGCTTTAAACTGCACATTTATTTTCAGATAAAATTGGCAAAACTACAATTACCCAGCTAGTAATCAATATTAAAAACTAGTATCAAAAGTACATAGTAATTTGAATAAGAATTAATACTGGAAAAAAAAAAGAAACAAGACACAACAAAATTAGATCTTTCCTTAATAGTTCCAAATAGTTCCAAAGAAGCTCTGACGATATTTTCCCCAAATTATCTGATTTGAATTGACCTTGTTTTACTACAAATTGGATTATAGAGCAGTGTAGTGATTTTTCAAGCTTTATGCATATTTAGGCAGCTATTTGAGCCAAACTAACTATTTTCAACTCTTTCCCACAACCACTTTTCATACAGAGCTACTATAGTACCTGCAGGACATAAGGAGAGAGGATTGGGCTAACAGGTATCCACACTTCAAACTCCACCGTAATCAGGGCAGTCCTTTTTTGAACACAAAGCTGCAAATTGATCTAGTTTGTACTAAAAGCAAAGCCAAAGAGGCCCTTAAACAGTACACAATACTATTAAAACACCATACATAGAGTTTAGAAGAAAAAAACCTTTTTACTTCCACTTTAGTTCCACTTTAAGGCCGACAGCTGATATGCAAAACGTGCAAATATCAGCGCGCTTTCTTGACCAACAGATATAATACTCGATCTTATATCAAGCCTTTCCTTAGTATCGAGTATGCCATTTTTGTATTATCACAAGTCTACTCTATGGTGAAATGCCCCTTACTTCCAATGGCCATGTATCTGAAGAAGAGCCAGCCAGAGATGAGGGGCTCCTTGGGCGTGCGGGGAGCCTTGCCCATGATGTCCAGGTCTGGGGGGTTGAAGCCCAGGGCGGTGGCAGGGAGTCCGTCTGTCACCAGGTTCACCCACAGCAGTTGCACCGGGATCAGAGCCTCGGGCAGACCCAGAGCTGCCGTCAGGAAGATACTGCACAAAGACAGGATAACCCATTAGAGAAGACATATTAGTTCTGTTTTGTTTTTCTCTGACTTTCATAGTGATCATTGTTTTATATTTTGTTCATAATAAACCGCAATATTGATCTAAACTGCTTAACAGTAATAACAGAGCCACTGACTTCTGGTTCAAAACTGTAGAAGCCGCAATCTGATTTTTTTTTTTTTTTAATCACAAGCAGTGGGCAGGGATAGAGTGTAGGTGAAAACAGAAATTTTGTCTATATCTTTCAGGACAAAGATTTCTTTCATGCAGATTTTGCACACTTAAGAAAAAGCTAAGTACCACAAGGGATATTTCATGTCTTTTAAAATCCTCTTTTGCTAAATTTATCTACTGGTCGAATTTTGTACTGCTGTTTTATAAACGTATGTATATTTGATTGTATTTTTAAGTATTGAACCCCAGGAAGATCAGTACCATGGTAGCAACTAATGAGGATCCATATAAACATATAAACAAATAAATCTACCTATACAGGATTATTCAAACATTCATGAATCAGTAAACAAACAACTTTGAGTAATCAAATGGTGAGGCAGCACTACTCCAATTGAATGAATAAAAGCTCAAACAGTTGACTATGTCCCCTTTAATGACACTCACCAGACCACCTCGCCCACGTTGGAAGAGATGAGGTAGCGGATGAACTGTTTCATGTTGTTGTAAATAGCTCTGCCCTCCTCTACAGCAGACACAATGGAAGAGAAGTTGTCGTCAGCCAGGACCATCTCAGAGGCAGACTTGGCAACGGCAGTGCCAGAGCCCATGGCGATGCCGATCTCGGCCTTTTTCAGGGCGGGGGCATCGTTCACTCCATCTCCAGTCTTAAGTATGATACAGAAAAGAGAAAAAAACAGTTTGTTATTTAAGGTCCCATATTACGCAAAATGCACTCCTGTAAGCTTTAAGTCATGTTAGAATTGTGTTACTTCATCAAAAACATACCCAGATTTAGTTTTGTTTCATTCACACATGACTGAGTAACACTTTACAATTAGTCTATAAAGGTCAAAATGCTCTGTTGCACCTTATGATGTCATGAAGCGGTAGTTTTCAAATTAACAGCTACCTTTTACATGTTGTTGAGTAGAAATGGGCAATTCCAGGGCTGAAATTATTAAAATGATTATAGTGAAGGTGTATAGAGTGTATGCAGTTGACGTCACAGGTTTCCCCTGATCCACTTCCGGCGGTCCAGATCTCCGTAGGCCGCCATAGTAAACACACTGTCCAATTCAAAATTACGCGTCATAAAGTCACAAAATGCCCGAGAAATGTTGTGCCTATCAGTGTTCTCAGACAAGGGACAAAGATAAAAACATTCAGCTGTACAGGATTCCTGCTGAGTCTGATCCTGACCGCAGAAGTAGGTGGATTGCTGCAATTAGACGAGCCCATCATAAAACTGCTGACAAGCCCTGGGAACCAACCAAACACTCCAGGCTTTGTAGCAGACACTTCATATCAGGTGTGGTTTGATTTGATCTTTACAATTTTACTAGTAGGTCAATCACATTGAGTGGTTTCACATTTGGAAGCAAGAAGACTTAATTACTATTAATACAGTGTAACTATCAGATGTTGCAGTGTTTTTGTATGTTTTTGCACATAGCTATCACTTTATTGGTCTTTATTCACAAAGTTTTAACATATCATTACCTCCGCCAAGGAGATTATGTTTTCGCCTGCGTCTGTCTGTTTGTTTGTTAGTTAGTTAGCTTGTTTGTTTGTTAGTTAGCAAGATAACTCAAAAAGTTATGGACGGATCTTGATGAAATTTTCAGGAAATGTTCCTAATGGTAAATCCAACAGATGATTAAATTTTGGTGATGATCCAGAAGAAATCCTGGATTCTGGATCACTTTGAAAATTTCGTTAGCATTGCGTTAAATGGGTCTTGGCGGAGGTCTGCGCTCTCTGAGTGCTTTTCTAGTGTATGTTTGTATTATTATATATTTATTTATTATTCATTTAATGGTTAATAATTAGCCATATGAAAACTATAAATTTATACTCCCCGGTGAAGTGTGATGGGAAATTTATAGTTGTAAATATCTGGCCACTGAAGGTCTGGGACAGAATCTACCGCTGTTAGGGCTGTAAAAAGGACCTGGGGCACACTGTAGGGGTCCGATATGTTCAGATTAGCAAACTTGTCCTCATATCTTTTCTTCTGATTACTACCTAGGTGATTAGTGAAGTCAGTATGAGTAAAAGACGGCTTTTTGTTGTCACTAGAGCACTGGCGGTCAGTCATGATTAGACCGTCAATATGGCGGATTGACAACTTCCTGTCACGTGACTGCATACCCTCTATAGAGTTTAAAAATACAGTGGAGCACTTCCTGTATTACTACGTGACATCACAAGGTAGAACAGAGTTTGAGTGTTTTCTGTTTGAGAGAAGAAACAAAGAAACAAAACACAACTCCAGGTATATTTTTGATGAGAAAACTCAGATCAAAAAATAGGGTAATATAAGTCTTTAAAGTACTGTTTACATAATTGTTCTTGTTAGGGTCTCACCATGGCAGTAATCTCATCAAAGCTTTGCAGAAACTCAACAATCTTAGACTTGTGGGAGGGCTCTACTCTAGCGAAGCAGCAGGCCTCTCTGACAGCCTTCTTCTGTTCAGAAGGAGGCAGGTCGTCAAACTCACGGCCAGTGAAGGCTTTACCGGTCACATCCTCGTCCTCAGAGAAGATCCCAATGCGACGGCAGATAGCCACAGCTGTGCCTTTGTTGTCTCCTGAGAGCAGAAAACCAAAACAATGTAAGTCCCATAGAATGAAGATGAAGGATTGTGTTTGTGAGTGTACTGACCAGTGATCATGATGACACGAATGCCAGCAGCTCTGCACAACTCGATGGAGCCCATGACTTCTTTTCGCGGGGGATCGAGCATGCCAACACATCCTACGAAGGTCAAGTCCGTCTGCACAAACACATGGTTTTAGATTGTTGTAGTGTTGCATAGTGCATGAATATCTAAATCCACATATAAACAATCCTAAATAATTGATACTACTGTAGTATAGAACCTCATATTGTGCAAAATTGTTGGAGTCCTCCAGGTTCATCTCCTCTTTCTTTGGTGGAGTGTCCCTAGTGGCCAGGGCCAGGCAGCGCAGGGTGTCCCGGCCTGTGCCCCATTCTTTGATGACAGTCATGATATGGTCTTTGACTGGACCGGTCAGGGGCACACGGTTAGTGCCCACACGCACATACGTACAGCGGTCAATCACACCCTCCGGGGCACCCTGGACATAGGCACAACATATTATATTACATTTTATTAGAAAAGATCTTTTATGTACAATTCTTCACTGGCTCTCACTTTGACAAACATTTTGTTTCCCACTGGGCCCTTTGCGGACTTGGCAGGGGAGCAATACACAGACATGGACTTCCTGTCTCTGGAGAACTCCAGGGTGAATTCTTTTTTCATCAGATGTTTGATGACCTGTGAGAAACGTGGCATATGGATCAGCTGTAGAAGTCCCTTCACTTGTGCTATAGATTCAGAAGAGCATCATGTGTGTGAGCACGTACAGAGCAGCAGGTGTTGGCCCGCTCCACCTTGGACAGGCCGCGCACATCAGTGTTAAACACGTTCATCTTCTCCACCAGGCAGCACAGGGCCGTCTCTGTGGCCTCACCCACCTTCTCATAAATGCCCTTGGACTGAAAGACAAGTCAAAACATTACATTTAGCTCAGATTAAATTACAAATCTGTTGTTCACATGAAACTGAAACTTGTTTTAGTATTTTCCCAACCTCATTGTAATCCAGAGAGGAGTCATTGCAGAGAGCGCAGATAGTGGCCAACTCCACAAGACCATCGTACTGGCCACATTTCACAGACATGCCTCCCTTTGTCCTAATAAGATAAAAACATTTCTTTATAGAGACTTATTTAAGACCAAGCCGTTATTTTCTATATGATTATATTTCCTTACACTTCTCCTTCAGGGGTGTACTTAGAGCCTGAGATGTCAAACCGAGCCAGAGCAACACTGTCTCCTTCTACTTTGTCAATGATGAACATCTGTGTGACAAATTACACTTCAGACATTTTGACACAACTCCACATTAGCATACGTTTGGTTTACCTGTGTACTGTACCCACCTTGGTGACACACATCTGGTTGGTGGTGAGGGTGCCGGTTTTGTCAGAGCAGATGACGGAGGTACAGCCCAGGGTCTCCACAGAGGGCAGGCTCCTGACGATGGCGTTCTTCTTGGCCATGCGGCGAGTGCCCAGGGCCAGGCAAGTGGTGATCACAGCAGGGAGGCCTGAGCAGGGAATACAAAGGAACGCACATGGTTAAATGTCTAGAGATCTGCTATGCTTTAGTTACAGTTTAGTTACATTGGTGCTTGGGGTGGGCAATATGCAAACAAAAAAAAATCATGATTTTCTAGAGCAAAGATCTTGATTTCAATTTCATCACGATTCAAACTGTTCTCTTCTGAGAGTTCATACTAGAGCTGTAGTACTGTACTGCTCATTGAATAGTCGACTAAAACTGGCTAAAACTCTCAAAACTATTACATATATCTCTGTGTATCTGAACCCACAACTATTTATACTAAGTACTAAGAAACAGTATGTAAAAACACAGATTAAACTCTTAACCAACGCATAACTTCTCCTTTCCTCTGTTGTCCCATTTCAATTCTTATAATCTAAAGAAAATAATTAGTCGACTAATACAGATTTTGTTCAACTAAGTCACCATCGACTGATTAATCGACTAAATAACCAAAGGATTATAGCCCTAATTCTTCACTGTGATTGGTTACATCCACCTGTCACTCAGATATAACAGAACCTGACCAATGGGAAGAGTGGGTAGAGAAAGTCTCTGTGTTTAAGCCCAGAGATGCAGGAAACAGAAATGCAAATAACTAAAACAGCATCAGGGATTAGATCACAATTCAAATTAGTATCGACATATTTCAGTTTCATAATTCAAAATCAGCCAGTACATATTACTCATGTCATTTTCACATAAACACTTGAATTAATTATGATGCTAACAGACTGATGTTTTGTAGTGAAGGCAAAATAAGTTCTAAAGTAAACAGAACTAATCCAATGAAGTTGTAAGAACTTTTAAAACACGGAGGAGCACTTTTGCAATGACATAAACGTGTATGAATAAACCTTAAAAGATAGTTTATAGTAGTAAAAACGTGTGCATCTGAATAGAGGGCGCGCATACCTTCAGGGATAGCGGCGACAGCAAGAGCCACAGCGATCTTGAAATAATAGATGGCCCCGCGGAACCAGGATCCTCCATGGACGGGGTCGTTGAAGTGGCCAATGTTGATGATCCACACGGCGACGCAAATGAGGGAGATCACCTAAAGGAAAGATAATGACAGAAGAATTCACAATGATGATAAAATTCAGTCAAAATCTACACCTTGCTGACTTACCTTAGAGAGCTGCTCACCAAACTCGTCCAGTTTCTGCTGCAGAGGCGTCTTCTCCTGTTCGGTGGCTGCCATCTGATCACGGATCTTACCGATCTCAGTGGTAACGCCGGTTGCCACGGCAACACCAACGGCCTTTCCAGAGGCGATATTGGTGCCCTAAAGATGAGTGAAAATAAAGTCTCCAGTCAGATCTGACATCTGCAGAAAAGGCCTGTGTAACTTTTCTGATGGAAGGTAATTTAAGTGGTCATTAATAGAAGTAACATGCTTGTTTCCAGGGAAATGTTCACACAGTATGGCATTAAACTTATTTATTTCCATGGGGACAAGCAAGTGACGTCACCAGGTCAAGTTACAGGTCAGATCTGTGGAGAGGCGACCCTGTTCGCAGTAGGAATACATGTTTATCAAAGTATTTTAGAGCAATAAAAACAGCTGTAGTTGAATAAATGCCAGACAGATATCCCAGGCAGTCGCAATAATATCTCCATGGAAACAAGCACAAGGCAGAACACCAGAAAAGTTCCGCAGTGTGCCTTTAAGTATATATGTTTTGCGCAAAGGTTGAGTTGAGTGCAGAGAGACTTACAGAAAACAGCATGTTCTTCTTGTCCTGATTGACAGCGCGGGGGTCGGGGACGGCGTCTGTGTGTTTGATCACACTGACAGACTCGCCTGTGCAGAGACATGACTCGTATTCAAGAACAAAGCATTAAGAATAACATATAAAACGTATTGTCCTTTTATTCACTCACCAGTAAGAATGGACTGATCCACACGCAGGGTAGTGGATTTAATGGAGATAATCCTGATGTCAGCTGGCACTTTGTCACCAACTAGAGCGAAAAATAACACATACATTATTAGTTTAACAATCGTAAATAATATTCAAATCAATACTTCTAAACAGACACATTCCAGAAATTTGTATTCAGATTTACACTACAACTACTGCCTCTTCAGTCAATACGAAATCTTTCATGAAAATGTACAAGCGTGTGCAGGTTTTAAGATGATATGTGTTTTTAAACAAGTACCACAGAACCACATAAATAAATACAATTTCATCATCATCACATTCAAATGTTCAATTTTTAGAAATGAGCAAAACAAAAAAATCTAACCTGAACAAACACATTTCCTAAACTATCTATGCAAGCATTAGTAGTGTGATCTTAAGGAAAATATATTATGTTTTATGTACTTTTTAAACATTTTGAACTATAAAGTACTACTAGATTATTATTTTATTCATCTAAACAGCCTAATAATAGATGTTTTAAATGTTTTCAACTTAAAAATAATCACAAATAAGTACACCAATGTGGGTGGGGACAGGGGGTAGGTAAAAACAAGAATTTTCAGACCACTCAAGCCTCGAATGCAGAACAGTGCAGGATTTCTCAAACACGCACGACTCAATCTAAATATTATGAGTAATATTATGAGGGAAGAGCGTTATTACATGTTTAAAACCTCATTAATGGTGATTGATTTCGCATAGTTTATCTTCTTTAAAGAGCCCATATTACAGACGTTTATAAAATTGTTTCCTCATCAAAAACATACATGGAGTTGGGTTTAGTTTCATTCACACATGTTTAACACACAAACCCTGCATATTTAGGCTGTTCTACCTTGTGATGTCATCGAGTGGTGATACAGGAAGTGCTCCATTGTGTTTTTAAACTCCATACTCCTTCACTAGAATCATTTGAATAATTTGCAGCCCTCAAACTGCCAAACTTTAAAGCTGCATCTATTGTTTTACCTCGTTAAAATTTATTAACGCCTAATATTTTAGACTTTCTGTGGCAATCTCAACTGAACAAAGGGTAAAACAAAAATATATTTTTAAAAAGGCAAGAACTTATGGTTATTGTTGTGTAATGTTGAGCAAATCAGTTCAATTGAGACTAAAAATAGCTGTTAACTTCAAAACTACCAGAGCATTTTAAGCTTTGGAGATGCAGACAGACTAATAATGCAGGATTACTCAAACACGAGTGAATGAAACAAAACACAACACCGGGTGTGTTTTTGACGAGGCAACAGCATTCTGACATGACTAAAAGCTCACAGGAGTCAATTTTGTGTATTATGGGACCTTTAAAGTGTAGCCTGAAGTGACATGAGCTTATAAGTCTACATTGTGTGTGTGGGAGCGATGCCTGCTGCTCTGGTTTTAGCCCTCTGTCTGGATGGGCCGTGTTGTTGTTGAAAACCGATCCCACAGTGAGAGGGAGACCTTGGGGAGACGGTGAAGTGAAAAGAACAGGTGCACGGCCAACACAAGGAAGGGCCACAAGCACAGGGCGTTCACTTGTAAGGATATTTATACATGCTAGCTTGTTTTGTTTGCCCCCACAGCGGCCTTCTTCAGACCCTCTCTCCTCTTCCTCCCCTCTAAGACTGCCTTATAAGGGATATATTGTTGGCATGACGACATCAAGTACTGTTGTTTCACGTGTTTAGTAGTGATTTGTCGCGATACTGTCATTTCACACTTTATTTCAATACTGAGGGAATTGCTTTATACTTTATATTGATTTCACATTGATAATAAAAACACTCTCTTTTTAAGACAATAGAATTTAATACTCAATACAAAATAATGTTTTTTTGTTTTGTTTTTTTAATATTACTATGCAGTATTCAAGAGTGACCATTCTAAAACTATTCCAGAAAGGTCTAATTTTGTCTTCTCTCTCATTTTTATTTAACTGAGTATCTATTATCAATATTATTTTTGGTATTAATTAATGCCTGGGTATCCATTTTAGATTTTTAAAAATTCATTATTTAATTTTATTTAATTTTGCAGAGAATAAATGCTCTTTAAATAAATCCAACTCTCCTTTGGTGGTAAATTCTGTAGTTTGTTATATTACAAACTACAAACTATAGTGTTCATAATATTGCTTCCTCTTTCTCCAGCCTGCGTCCATGTGTGTCGGCATGTGTCAGACGGTACCCTTGCAGAGGTCAACATTTTGACCTTGTTCCATGTATATGTATAGCTGTATGTTGTTGCATTCAATATGTAGACTCTGCAAGGCCACATACTTGAAGTCATGCAACAGTTATGACTTAAAGCTTTTTCTGTGAACTCTGCTAATTTTAACTTGTCACATTCTCCACTTTGTCTATTGTTTAAGCTCATATGTAATAGGTATGTATCTCTTCATAGGTGACCTTATGAACCCACAGACCAACAGAAAGAACTCATTTTAGACTGGCTAGAGTAATTAGCATTAAAATTAGATTCTGAATTGGCCAAATTACAATACTATTAAACTTTATTTTCAAAGTAATATGACCACAAAAAGGTAAAACTTATGGTAAATCTTACTATTCTATGTTAAAAACTGTATTATATTGTACTCAAATATGATTTTAAAGATGCACTACGCAGCTGCTGGGTCTGACAGAGGTCTGCCACCTGCCTCTATCCAGGGAGATGCGATTGCTTTGCCTGAAATGTTCCACAGTCATTAAACGTATCTATTGCCATGGAAACAAGCAGGTGACACTAGGCCACGTTACAAGTCAGATCTGTGGAGAGGCAAGCCCACTCACAATAAAAATCAGTAATAGTAAAGTTTTTGAGCAATAAAAACACCTGTAATGTAATAGATGTTAGATAGATTTGTTTAACGCCATACTGTGGTCCTTTTGTCATTGTCATAGCAAAATTGGTTTTGAGTACTGAGCTTTATCGTTCCAGTTGGAACTTTAGCACTGTGACAAAACCCTAACTCCTAACTCTAAGTCATACCAACATCAGATAGAGTGATTTGCATGTGTGGATCATACCTGAGACCTCCACCACGTCACCAGGCACGATCTCTCTGGCCTTGATCCTCTGCACACTCTTCCTGTCTGCGCGGTACACCTTTCCCATCTCCGGCTCGTACTCCTTGAGAGCCTCAATAGCGCTCTCTGCATTACGCTCCTGCACAGGGAGGAATATTAAAGGAGACATTATGCAAAATGTACTTTCAAGAGCTTTTATACATGTTTGTTTACCTTTGATTGATTCATGCATTTTTTATCCAATAATCCTATGTTATTCTGCATTTGAGACGTCGGTAATAACTAAATTTCAAGTTTCACCATCCCCCCCATCCCCGCTCACAGCCTTGTACTTTTTTACAGTTATTTTAAAAAGGTCAGACTATGGGTCATCCACAAATGTTTAGGGATGCACCGATCCAGTTTTTTTTCTTTTTCTGTTCCGATACCGATGAAAATACTTTGTCTTTAGGTATCTGTCAATACTCGATATCAGTTGAAGCTAGGGCAGAAAATAGAATTTATTTTCTTTAAACACAAACAGCAAAAGGTAAAAAGAAAATGATCCAAATGTGGTTTGTAACTACAGAACAGCTTTAATATTATAATAGGTTTCAGGTCAACATTGGCCTGTAAATCATCTTATTACACCAGTTTATAGAGCAAAATGGAATATCAGCTGACCGCTTGTCTTGGAAGCCAATATCCGATCCATCAAAAATTCCAATATCGGCGCCGATATCCAATAGCAGTAACGTATCGGTGCATCCTGACAAATGTTAGAAAATTTTGTGTAATTTTTTGTAAAGTTATTTACTTTATTTCCACTACTAGTTGCAGTGAAATTCATATGAAGAGGAAGAAAATGGTCAGTTCTGTGGTTTTGAACAAAAACTCAACAGTCTATAATTAGATCCATATTGCAGCTTACAATTAATGAAATGTTAAGTACTTATCCATGTTTACTTCAAAATAATGTATATTCTTTAAAAGCATAACATTAATCTCTCAATACTGTCTCATTATTATTTTTAAACGACTTCTCTGTTACGTTACAAATCATATTCAGGGGTTTCATCTTCCTGTTAAATGTGACAAGACTCCAAAAATCCAAATCCAAAACACAGATGTTGTTTTAAATGATTAATCGCTATGGCAACAGTCGTCATTTTTAATCATCCTGAGACGCATTCGCAGGTTGATTGTCTCCTGCTCCTTCCAAGGCTACACCCGCGACCGCCCCGACGTGTAAAGCCCAACTTATGTCCCTCCTCACCCCTCAGCTCTATTCTCTCCCTTTACGCCCCATGTGTGAATCCTTGTGCATAGTTTCCAAATGACCGCCACAGAGATGATACGAACCCCCCAATCTCTCTCTCTGTGTCTCTCTCACACACGCACACACAGACACACACAGACACACACAGACACACACAGACACACGCAGACACACACCCACGCGCACGGTAATTCGATCATCGCGCTGTATTTTTACGAAGGGCCCGTGCGCGCGGCGAGGATTGCGACGGAGCGCAGCGCGTTCAGAGAGCTGCGGCGTAGTCTTTCCCGGTCTGCTGCGGCGGCGGCCCTCGTTGGCTTAACCTTTGACCTTTTCACCCCGCGCTGACGTCAGGGCTCTTGTTGCAGCTCGCCTTGTGCCATGAGATGCTGGTGGAGTCGGAAGGAGCGCGCGCGGATGTGAAGGACACGGAGCAGGCTGTTGTTGCGCGTGATTTATGGCGTCCGTGACTGATGCTAAGTATAAAGGGCTATTTAGGTGTGCGTAAAAGAGACAGGGCTAGGAGCGCAGGTATGTGTCCTTGGAACTGTGCGAGGTTCTTGGGTGATCTTGGACGTAGGCCTGCTATGGTTACATTTGGAGGGAGAGATATTGTAACAGAAATGACCAAGCAAGACAATAATATACAGGATCTTTTTATGATATGATTAGAAGCAGGTCTATAAAGCTTTTGCGAAATGAACATATCTTTGTTTAGTTGTTTATTTATTAGGAGTGGCTGCAGCCAACATAATTCTAGTAGTTGACAAGTCAGCGATATTTTTTTTTTTCAATTAGTCAACTAGTCAAGCTATTATTTTTTATAGCATAACTTGGATTTTTAAAATACATTTTAAAATCAGATAGAGATTAATATACTGTCTGAATACTCCTAAATAAACTGGAGCAAGTGTATTATTAATAATAATAATAAAAATGTTTATTCCCATGCGTGACTTTGTGCGTGTGTGTGTAGTCCAAATAACTTTTAACAATTATTAGTCACAATATTATTAATCACAATTATTCAGATTAATTAGGTGTACTCAAGGGCCAGCTAATCTTTCATTTAAATTATTTTCAAATTTTCATTGGAAAGTATTTGTCATAAATATAAAGGTTAAAGGTGCACTGTGTAACTTTTCTGGGGGACTGTCCATCACCTGCTTATCTCCGTGGAGATGTTACTGGAATGTTCCACAGTACAGTATGGCATGCAACTTATGTATCTTCGAGGAGACAAGCAGGTGATGCCACTTGCCCAAGTTAGAGATCAGATCTGTGGAGGGGCAAGAATACCAGAAAAACATCTGCTACTGAAAAAATACTAATTAGATAAGTTTAATGCCATACTCTGGAATATTGCAAGTAACAAGATCTCCAAGCAGACAAGCAGGTGATGAAAAAATTACATAATGCTCCATTAATTACTCACGTACAGATACAGTCAGATTAAAAATAAACAAACAAACATAAAGCTAAAATAAAAGTGCATGGATACATTTTTGGTCAACACTGTGTATTGTTGCTCTTTCACATATTGCAGGGTAATCTGGTGAAGTAATTATTATGAATGACCTTCAAGTCTGCTCACTCACCTGCCACACTCCCACCACGGCGTTAGCGATGAGGATGAGGAGGATGACGAAGGGCTCCACGAAGGCTGTGACGGTCTCCTCGCCTTCCTCAAACCAGGCCAACACCTGAGAGAGACAAAATTATGAAATGTAATATACTTATCACATTATAACATACAAACAAGTGTAGAATAGATTTAGGGGTGAACAATATTGACAAAAATGTATAGTTCAATATTTGTTTTGGAATCTCCTGATAACGCTAATAAAATAAAATAAATAGTGATAGTAAATGTCTTCAAATATTACACTAAAGACCGTAAAATTAACCAAAAAAGTGCAGAAATATTATCTTGTACACTTGTTTGGATAAAATTACATGCCAAGTTTCAGTAACTTAAGTTTTTTGTCATTATACTCAGTCCATTCTTTATATACTCAATTAGGACTATGCTATTTTGATCAAACTTTCATATTGTAATTCAATGTTCCCCTATGCCATCCTCTACAATTGGTCAGCTCCATTGATCACGCTCTGAGTGAGTGGATAGTGGTATGAAACAACTAAATTCACCTTTAAACTGTTTCATTTTTATAAAATACTGATCTAAAATACCAATACAAATTTGCTGTACTGTTTCCGCCACTGCTTATAACTGCTTCTATAAGATTATCCACAAGAAATCCGTACTCATCACCATTTTTGAATTGGTTAATCTTGACATCCTTTGCAGAGGGTCTGAGTTTCTTTCCATAGTCCCCTCTTTGCTCCACTAGCCCACAGCTAATCTATGTCAATGTCAACATAGCTTTTTCCGAAACAGTTCTTTAAGGATGGACTCAGCGGGTTCACGTGGTTTGAGTTTAGTCTAACAAGCGTGACATGGGCAAGAAATCTCACACAAGGGATGACATAAGCCCTAAGAACGAATGCTAAATGTCATACGATACAGGCATTCTTCAGCTCAGGCGCTCGCAGACACCAGAGCACGTTTTTATGGTCAATACAAAAGCACTCGCACTTATCACGCCGCAAAACAGGTGTGGTTTATTAATGCGGCGTTTACACAGATATAGAAGCCTCTTTAAGTAGCTGCACTTTTAAATACGGGTGGAGTGACAATTGGATATCATAAATCATGGTGTAAAAGTAGAAAGGGTCTTCAGGCAGTAACAACTACTGCAACTATAGATGAATACTGTATACAAAGATAATATCAGAATAGTTTTGAAGCTATGCAAAATAGGGAAACGATATGTTAAAATGCCAACACTTTTTAGAGCCTAGATTACGATTTAGACTATAACAATTCGTACACTAAGTAGCTTTATAATTAGGATTTAATTAAACTATCTGCTTCTTCTCAGAGTTCAACTTTGCTGTGATCGGATAAATCCTTTTGACACAATCCACATGAGTTCTGTTCAATCAGAGCAGGTGATGCTGTTATGTGTGCTTGTGAGCGTAGGAAAGGATTGGGAAGTACAATTACATGGCACAAATTAACTCAATTACAAGTACAGGTTTAAAAATGACTAAAAAATCTACTCAATTACAGTAATGTGAGTATTTGTAATTAGTTACTTTCCAGCCCAGACTATAAGAGTGTCCAGTTGACAGAATTGAATTTCTCCTTTGCGATGGATTCCACCTGGACGACTGAGGGATGACACGAACATAAGATTATAAGGTTAAAAAGGAAATTTAATTGTGTGTGTTTTTTTTTTTTTGCTTTTTTTTTTCAATCTCACATTAACTTTGCAACCAAACAAGTCTTGATTGCAATAGGACTAAAGGAAAAGTATAATACACTGTCAATTGTTTGATTATAATCAATTTCATATAATCAGACAAAGATTGACAGGTGGATCGGTGCAGCGTCGGCAGTGATGTGGTCACTGTATCGGACCGTTGTGGTGAAGAGGGAGCTGAGCTGAAAGGCAAAGCTCTCAATTTACCGTCAATCTACGTTCCTACTCTCACCTATGGTCATGAGCTTTGGGTAATGACCGAAAGGACAAGATCGCGGATACAAGCGGCCGAAATGAGTTTCCTCCGCAGAGTGGCTGGGCGCTCCCTTAGAGATAGAGTTAGGAGCTCAGTCACACAGGAGGAGCTCGGAGTAGAGCCGCTGCTCCTCCACGTCAAGAGGAGCCAGCTGAGGTGGCTCGGGCATCTGTTCCGGATGCCTCCTGGACGCCTCCCTTGAGAGGTGTTCCAGGCATGTCCCACCGGGAGGAGGCCCCGGGGAAGACCCAGGACACGCTAGAGGGACTATGTCTCTGGGCTGGCCTGGGAACGCCTTGGAATCCCCCCAGAGGAGCTGGAGGAAGTGTCTGGGGCGAAGGAAGTCTGGGAGTCCCTGCTTAGCCCCGGATAAACGGAAGAAAATGGATGGATGGATTGACAGACAAACACTTTTTAGTATTAATGTCTTTTAAGATGGCATTTAAAACAAAAATAGCCACATTTCTTCTTTCAAAGTTTGACCTCTGCTATAAACCACATGCTTTTAGTGACTTAGCTGTAAACCTCTTGATTAAAAACCCCTAGCTGATCACTGACAATTAATCAATTAAAATTTGCTTCATTGCACAGCTCTAATTTCACTGTGATTTGGTTTTGTCAACGATCGTGGCTAAACATAATCTCCATTTCAAAATATGACTCTCAAATTTGACATTGTGACCCTACCCCCAGCGCGGCCTGTGCCTTCCCATTTGTCCTCTGTTGTTGTTCCCTGTTTTAAATGTCTTCTGAAATCAAATCTACTGCTTACTACTTTAGCTTGTCTTCACCCTGCCCTCTTCAAAGACACAATCGATCCTCGGAGTCTGTCAGCACCGTGCACTGGTACTACATTCCAGTGTGTATGAATAGGACGCTTGTGCACTTGTAGTATTTAGTGTTCTCCCTTTTAGAAACCATATACGACTCTGAATCTATTGCTCTCGTTTGTCATCCCGACTAACAATGCCATTGTGCAACCCAATCCCCCCGCCCCTCCGTCCGTGTTCCCTCTCTCCCTCTCTCCCTCCTGCGGCTGCAAGCCATCCCTCGTTCCTTCCATCTCTGACCTTTGTCCAAGGATATCGACTCCGGCTCTGGCTTGAGACTGTCCCAAAATAAAAATCTTGCGTGCGTCTGTACTCTCAACAATCTGACAAGTCTTTCTTTCTGTTTGTGCATTGTGATCTTCATTACTCAGAAGTCATTTTGCAAGCCATAGTTACAGGCAAAATGACACCGGATATGGGTGATCAGAAGATAAATATACCCATACCGATACCGATACTGATACTAATCAATACTGAAACTAATACTGAAACTAGAAACCCCATCGAGTAGTTATCGATGCTGAAAAATATAACGTAATTAGGACAAAATTGACCTTTTCTGAATTGTCTTGTTTTATTTATGGATTTACACTTCCTGTTTATAGGCGCCATTTTGAGGACTTTTCCTATTCAAAACGTATCATATTTTGTTTTGAATTTGCTATCCTAAAATTGCTATGAAAACAGAGCAAATTTTTCATCACTCTGGAACACATGGATGTCAGAACGTAATATTATTTTGTGTTGAAAGTTACATTATGATTTTTATTAAGATTTAAAGTGTGTCAAGCCTTCTACTTGGTTTTTCAATTTTTAGGAATCCTGACAACACTATTAAGGATTAACTTGAACTCTAACGTAATTGGCCAAAGGTTGTGAGAGTGAACATCGGTGTGCATATCCTATAGAGTGTAAAATGAGTTAAAAACATAAAATAAACAATGCTTTCTAATGGAATAAACTTACAAAGGAGATGCACGCGGCCAGCAGCAGGATCCTGACCAACAGATCCTCAAACTGTTCCACCACCAACTCCCAGATGCTCTTCCCTGGAAACAGAAAATCGCTTTAGCATTTTGCCTGACAGTCTTAGCATGCATACAAGGTGATCTCAAGAGGACAGCTGCTAACAATTGATATGGTAATGTTTTACACCAATTACATTATGCAGCTATTCTAGTGAGAGGAGATAAACACACATGGATTAACAGTTTTCATGTGTTGTTATTATTAGTTTGGTGGTACTGTCTATCTCGCAGAATGTGGCATGCCAGAGAACACAAGTACCCACTGATTGCATACAGTAATTGAGTTGTCATCACTGAGTTTGAGTGTCCAAGCCCACAAAAAACATGCACATTTAGCAGAACGTTATCTTACCCTCTTCAGCGGGTAACTCTGTGGGAAAAAGACAGAATATTTTTTGACACCAGTCCACTATTGTATCTCATATGCGTTGTATTTCCTATGCATTTCATTAAACCAGATCTTTGTGCCAGCCGGATATTTAAAACCAATGACGTCCCTGTCTGAATGTAGTGAATAATTACCATTAAGCAACAGCTGGTTTGTTAAGGCCTAGTTGTCCGGTTGCCAGATAGTGACCGCTTCGGCTCAAATATAGTGACTTCACGTGAACTGACCTTTACAGTGACCTTAATTACTTGGTTATTTGGGCTTGATGTCCTTCTGTCAACATCTACTTGGCAGCTGAGAAGAGATGTGCCGTGCTAAATACAGTTTGTATGCACTCAATTTAAAGTCATTTATTCCCTGGATGAAACAATAGCATCGTCTCACTTAGAGTTAAAATACAGAGGCTAAGTACACATGATTTAAATGGGCACATGCATATTTTATTACAAGTGTTGGAAAAATCACTATTGCTCAGGATTTGTCATTGCATTGGATGAGGATTGGATAAAATTTTGCAAAAAACTTCAGCTCACATAAGGCAAACAGCTAATGGGCTAAACTGTAGTGCAAAAAGGCCTTTGTCAGTTCATGGGTCATAGATCTACTGTCTTGAATGTAAAAATGTTTGCTTCATGAATGAATGCTTCGTAAACCACTCTGACAGTAGTGTTCACACTTGTTAAGCTCACCATTGAAGCCATATTTCTCCAGGTTCATCTTGACCTTTTCTGGTGTGAGGCCGATGTCTTCAGTGACGCCGAAGTAGGCCAGAACTTCGGGTCCCTCCTTGGCGTGTGCGTTCTCCATCTTCAGTCAAAGTGGAGTGGCTTCGGGACAGACAAACGAAACAAGGAAAAAATCTGAAAATCACATGTAAAATCGCTGATGAGAAGAGTGGAAACTGCACCAATCTGGGTACCCACCACTCTCCGGATGTGCGGGATTGGGATTAAAACTTGGCAACCCCCTGTGTTGACGCTTGCTCTCCCCCTGTCCCCTCTCTCCTCTGAGCCCTGGACTGACAGAAAGTGCAACCCGGCAAACTTGCCTCAAAAGTTTTATACACATCAAAAAGTTGTCTCATTGGTGCTTTTCTTCGCATGTGCTGGGCCCTCATTGGCTGAGATCTCCACAAATAGGTGGGCAGGGAAGGCCCCGTGTTAAAGAATAGGCCAGATAATGAGGGGAGGGATAGGGCAACAACTGCAGAGGGTCTGCACTGGTGTGTGCTGTAAATAAGACGTGCATGCTCCGGACAATGTGGGTTCATCACGGTGACACTTTGTGAATGGGAACCAGCGACTATTGTTACAAAACTGCACCAAATATCATTACGTCACCTGTGATTGTAGGATTAAACTGTCCACTGTGTTAAAGTGGGCATGCATTACATAGTGATCAGACAAAAATAACTCTGAACTCTAGGAACCGGTAATGAAGTCATCTAAACTTAACAATGGCAGTAAAACAATATACTGTAGTAAGTATGTTTTTATATCGGTGACAGTGGTCTCTGCCCACAAACTGGAGGGCTGATGGTTCAAATATTGCCAAAGTGCGTATTTTTGGGTCAATGGGCAAGACACTTAACACAGCCTATGCCATCTGATTGAGCCATTGTGCAAATGGTCACTTCCACAATCCAACTGCATGTATCAATAGGCTGAATGATAAGAGAAAACCTAACCTTTTGAGTAAAGGGAACATCCATCCATCCATCCATCCATTTTCTCTCGCTTAATCTGGCTGGGTCGCGGGGGCAGCACGCTGCCCATTACTCTGTGCACCAGACCCAGACCCCTATGAACCCCTCTGCAGGTGGTGAGCCCACAGGAGGTAAAGGGAACATGTTATGTAAAATAAACTGATGAACTTTTAACCAGGTGTGTTCCCTCATCATGAGTTTAGGTTGTATTAAAACTGATTCATGCATGTTTGACTAATCCAGTATTGTTCTGCATTTGAGGCTTGAATGCTCAGAAAAATACTGCTATTTCCTATTTCCACTTATTTTTCTGTACTTACTTTATATTATTAAAAAAAATTCTGACTCATACATGTAGGGTTCAAAACTGTCAGGCAGCCATTTTCAGCAATAAAAACACAGACATGAAAATCTCCTGCTTTCTATCATGAAATGCCACAATGAAGAGGCTGGAGCCTCTCAGTTCTGCAATTTTGAACAGGAAATCATTACACCTGTATCTATTATTACGTTGCTTAGATCAATATTGAGGTTTACAATAAAGAAAATATTAAATCACAATCTATGCAGGTTGTAGTTTAATACTAAATACATCCAAAAGCTTAAAAGACAAAGAGGACAAAAAGCATATGTCTCTTTTTTCAAAATCATATCATTGTGATAGTCCTATACACATGTTTAATAATAGTTCAGTGATGATTGTGAATGAATATTTGACTAAGTGTAACTATCGTGTATTGCGTCTGTGAAGAGTCTGTGTGTGCATCAGGGCTCTGTTGTTGAGGATGGCTGCTGCTTTGTGCGGCTCAAGGTGGCTCACTGACATTTAGCTCAATCTCTGTGTGGACTCAGGTTTCTGCGGGTTGTTCTGAGCACTGTGCGCTAATGCTAATAAAGCACAGCACTGATGCTGCCACTCACAAAGACACAGAGTGCAAATGCTCTTGAAACAGAACACTAAATGACTAAAACACTCTTTCATACTTAAGCAACAGCTATTATCAATCAACAGCTCGGTTTGGTGCAGAAGTCGCCCTTATGATTTTACTGAATATTTTACCACAGATGCCCTTCCAGTTGCAGGAACACAACAGTTGAGTAGAGTAGTTACATTTGAATGGTTTGCTGAGATGCAAAGGTATACAGTAATGGTGCCTGAAGATGCCACCTCCTCCCAAACATTTACTGTGCAGCATCTCAGCATGTGAGTGTGTGTGTGTGTGTGTGTGTGTGTGTGTGTGTGTGTGTGTAAAAAGTACATGCAGCATTTCCTTACAAAATAGTATCTAGGCTAAACCAACATTTAACATTTTCAAGACCTGGAATATATATCTATATATCTGTCTTTGAGGTACTTTTTAGTAACAATAACAAATCAATGTACAGACTACAGACTTCTAAAATCCCATTGTAAACTGCGTCTTCAGGTAATGATTTGAACCTGTTATGCTGACAGCTCGGGTTTGCCTGAGGACCTGCTGGCAGGCGCTGTGCAATGGGAGGCGGGTGCAGCCTTACTGCCTGTACTGCCTGGTTGTGGCTGCTCATCATTTTGATAGATTCAGGAAGCACTGGCTCTGAGGCAGTGTGGTGCGTAGGTAGTGTGTCTACGCCATTGTATTCTTAGCAGAGGATGAGCAGCTGTGGTTTGAAGTGCCCCACTGTAACTGTACCTATAGCAGCAGTTGTGCTCCTCTGGTATAAATAGTGCACTGGGCATGTGGGCAGGCAGCTATGACACAATGGCAGAATTGCAGTGTTCTTTCAGGGAGGTTTCAAAATGTGACACCCTGCAGACGAGGGCCCCAGACGCTCAAGTGAGGCCTCAAGGTGACATGAAGGTGAAATCAGGTCTGGGCTGCCAAGCTGTTGGGAAACAGGTTTAGCATTATACATGTGATTAATAACACATAAGCAAAGGAAGTCTGCACGCTAATTTATAGAATTTATAACTACAATATACTCCTTTTATAGGCTAGCACTATAAATATATAGTGAAAAGCACTTTATGAAATGCAAGGTAGCAAGCTCAAAACAAAGCACAAAATATGATTTAAATGCATGTGCAGTAATTATAAATTTAATAAATAAAATATCTGCTTTTGCATGTTCAGTCCCTTGGTGACTATAGACTGTCAGGGCAACCATAACTACAGTAATGTGGAGTGATAATTCGGTCAGGTAGACACCAGTTCTGTAAAACAAACATACAGAGGTCTTTAAGCTGCACAGTGTGGTGTCCATTTACACAAAATTAAAATATTTGTTGACATACAGCCACTCTAGCAAGGCTTACTTTTACAATCAGTAGTTATAGGAACACTTGTTATACAAACGCTTTCCTGGAACCTTTACTCTGAAAAATCAGGAGAAATTAAAAAGCCCTGCTCTACAATGCAAAACCTTTTTGGTAACTAGGACAGTGTGTGGCTCATATTGTCTGTGTTATAAATACAATCAGTAGAAATCTTGTCTCTTACGAGGTAAACTACCATACTGAGTGCCTGAAGTGTAAATGTAGTCCAGTCGCCTGCCATCTGAACAATGTGTTGCCTTGAATCGACTTGTTCTCTCTTTCACCACATGCCATGTCCCTGGAAGTGTCCCAGAGAGAGGGACTCTTAAGTAACCCTGTCCCTGAAACCATGAAGCTGGGACACTCTCGTGTGGGGGTCTTATGTCACGCCCTCCTCCTTCAGACCTGTGCTCAGCCCTCCTCCCTCGCTCTCATCTCCACTGTACCCTCTGCAAACTAATAAAGAGACACTTCCTTCTCTGAAGATCAGCTACAGCTCTCAAGGAACACTCTATGTCCTCTAGCACGGTGATGGAATCGACACCACGCTTAACACAGGCCTTCAGAGCTTCAAGTGTCAGACGTTTTAAAATTATGATGGCTTAGTTGTGTTTACATGTTATAACATCGTGAAAAAAGTTTATTATAGTACGGATTACCATCTGAATAAACTTTTAACAGAATTTTTTTTTCACAATAAATCATATCCTTTTTCTGTTTTTTTCAAAACAAAAGACAGCATCAATAGAACGCTGATGTGCTGTATAATCTAAGATTTTATGTTACTAATACAGACAGCACTGTATTATCCAACTATTATCCATTATCTGTAGGCATATAATGTGATGTGAACTGATGCCAAACTCTGTATTATGTGCAATAAATCATTTTTGTGTAATGATGATGATGAGAAGATGTTTACCCAAAATCCTGCACTGAAAAAGCAGTGGCATAATAAAAGCTGAGTGTTTATCTGACAGTCAGCATGTGTCACCATTGTGTGTGTGTGTGTGTGTGTGTGGCTTGTACCCATTGGTGGCTATTTGGCTGGCAGGTTAGTTGAAGAAGTTTGTCATTCTTGGAGCTTTGGAGTATATTTAACCCTGAGGCTCCCCGCCGGATGGCTGCACCATATAGGGGCCTGTGTGCGCCCATGCTGGGAAAGACAGGGTGCACACAGCAACAACCGCGCTGACAGAATGATAGATGAGCACGCTGGAGGATCTCCTCTGTGAAGAACAAGAGAGACAGTTATTAGGAATTTGATGACAAAAAATAAATCCAAGCATCATATCAAACAATCAGTGAAGAAATTCTATTGCATTTGACAGATGCAAGAGGATCTTACAATCTTTTCTTCTTGCAGCAAAACACATTTGAGTTACAAAATGATTACTGGCCTAAATAGTGTTTAATTAAAATTTTAAAGTACATCATTTGTAAATTGAAACATGAAACTAATGCATAACCCATAAGTTTTAAACCAATTTTTCTAAGTAAGCAGTAGGATGCACAGTACACATGTACCATGCCATGAAAAAAAAGTCAAATGACAGTCATGTGAGGGAGAATATAGATATATGACCTTGCAGACACAAGTGTAAATATTTGTGAGCATGTCACAGTATGTTCAAGTGTGACAGTAAGACAAACAGGCGGAGGATACAAGCAGAGAGTGCATGCTTCAGACAGGTGTGTGCGGCCATGCCAGGGGACTGCATGTGTGGAACAGGTGTTTCACTGGAATGGTGCTAAGCTCCAAGTGCTGTCCCATTCCAAGCCTTTTCCTGGGACACAGACACACTCACTGACCACACCATTATACCATAAGATAATACTCAGTACTAGACTCACTGAATGGTTAATGGGACACAGTTAGTCCGGATCGTAATTGAAAAAAGGAATTCAGTTTGCATCCTACTGCTGCATCTCAGTGATTTTAAGACATTGGCATCCTCCAAAGTATGAAAGATAATTATAACAACTCTTCATTGTTTTGTTTGAGCATGAGCCTATTTATACCTTGTTTACCAGTTAACTTTAGAAAAACAATTTGTTGTCAATCAGACAGCCAAAAGTTTGGATAGGCCTATGGATGAGGTGGTGGCGACCGTGGGCCTATAAATGAGCTGCAGAATGCATGGATCTCGATTACCACTCCAGAGCTGGAACCGAAAGAGCCAGTGCTGAAAGAAGAGCACAGTAAATAATAACAGTGAGTCCATCACTAAAACAATTCAGCGCAGACTATGACTGTGCGCATTCAAGTGTAGGCCTACAGACGAGCTGCATAGGCCAGGAAAATCATTTATACAATCAATGTACAGTCTGTAAAATAAGATGTAATACAGCATCAACAGACCTGCAACTGCATGTCAGAAGGTATGTTCACATTATAGAGAACAGAAACGAATAAAATGAAGACAAAGTATGCACAACATTTATGTTAATTAGTTAAATCATCATTTTGAAAAGTAAGATAAAAAAATCTATTTACATTTATTGGGATTAAACACAAAGTGTAGCAAGTTTTCTTAAATCTTACTGTCCAGTGTCTCCCAATGAAAAAGTAAAACAAACACATGGCTGGGCAATGTTACAGCAATACCGACCTGGAAGACCGCTAAAAGTAAACTAGGATCATTTTTCCTGTGCGATATTTGACTGATCAAAATCCACTCTTTCACTTCTTCAGTATTGACAACGAATTTGTGGCAAGCTACATGTACGCAATATAGGCCTACTGTCAATTGTCCTAATGCAATTCAACATTTTGAAAGTTATTTGCTTGCAGACACTACTATAGATAATAGTTAGTGATCATTTAATTTCCTATTGTTCTTTTTGTTTCTTCAACTTTCCTTTTATTACATTACATAATTTTCTGCAATACATAAGCTTTTCTTTTATAAACTTGCACTGTATCTTCTTTATTGTGTTTCTACTCATCAGATTTCTCACTGGCTTGTCCCACACACAGAGGGCCTATTTTTAGCCTGCTCGGAGGTTTGGAAGTGGAGTTGGGTGATCCCTTCCTCAGGCCTTACAAGGACCCCCGATGGACTGTGTTGCCTGGGAACCGGCTGTGTTTGCATCTAAGCTGTGAAGGTCCACCTGCCCCTTATCATCTTAATTACACCACTACCAAAAACTCAGACAAGTGCACAACAGGTACAGTTCAGGATGGAAATGTCCATACTAGAACTGCGGCGATAGCAAGGAAAATTATGTTGGATATTGTCTGATTTGGAAGAATGACAGAAATCGTCATATTCTGGTATAAAAATCGGTCAAATCACAGCGCAATGGCAACAAGACCAGTACATTTATATGGTACTTTTTCTGTTATTTTAAGATATGAACCAGTTTGCTGTTAGTGTAGTTCGGACTTGAGCATTTTTCAGCTCCCAGGCCACATACGGCTCTTTGTTTGACTCTGGCCCGTTTAAGCTAATTTGAAATTACAAAATAAACATATTTTATCGCCTAAAGCTGCATTGCTTTTATTTTAGAGGGTTTTTTTTACATTTTTTGTAAGGCAACCTCACTTTTGTTGGCCCGGCCCTCCACAATATTTTCTGTTTCTCATGTGGCCCCATGGAAAAAAATAATTGCCCGCTCCTGGTATAGTTCAGTAATAATAATTAATTGTATTATATGATGCCACAAAATGTCACAATCCACTGTTAGTTAGTTTTAGGGTTAGGGTATTTTTATATTTATATTGTGTTTGTTTTTGTTTAGTAAAATAGTATATGTATGCAAATGCCGATCTTGGCTGTATTTTCAAGGGTATTATATTTAATTGTTTTTGATTAACATCTACAATTTAAATACCCCCCTCCCTAAAGTCGTTAGCTGCTGTCGTCACTCTTGGCATATCCTGACCTTGTTTCACCCCTCTTCCCTTCACTGTCACATTGTCCAATTTGGTTTATTTATCCCGGGATAATGACAGTTGTGGCTGGAAGGAGACTGAAGCAGCGCTAAGGTTGGGTCATTAGACAGGGACAGCTGCTGGAGACAGCGTGACATGTTTGAGGACACAAAAGGACGACAGTACCACAAGTAAGAAGGCCTGCAGTGAGATAAACACGCACAGACCGCTCAGTGACGGGGAGCGGCTTTTACAGGCTTTAATTAGATCATGATGCACTAGTGTGGCCTTCATACAAAAATGCATTTTACCAATGAAATGCCCGGAATGTTCCACCGCATGGTAGTCTGTCTGTCTGCCTACATGGAGGCAAGTGACGCCACCAGGCCAAGTTACAAGTCATATCTGTGGGGAGAGGAGCCCGCTCGCAGAAAGAATGCAAAGGATTTTTAATTTTTTTTTTAGCAATTTCAACACCATTACTTTAATTATGATAAATAAGTGTAATGCCATACTGTGGAACATTTGAGGCAAAGCAATGACATCCATGGAGGCACGCTAACGGCAGACTCCAGAATGGTAAAGTTACACAATACTTCTTTAACTACGAAGAAGACTCACAAAAGCAATAGTGACTTATTTATTAAAATGTAAATTGTGTTTAGCTTACACAAGCTACAAAAAACATTTCCTCACATTTAAATCAGTTTTCCTTCATTGATTCTGGAATTCTAGAAAAACATTCGATCTTATGAAAGCAAAAAGACTTCATACTATAGACTAATTTAAAGATAACATACTTTTCACAGAAATAAACGCATCTATATATGATCATTCACAGGGGACGTCTGTCATGGCAATGTTACAGTGCACTGGAAAAGATAATATAGCAATATAAAGTTGAATCTAACTTCAGACTGTAGAGCTTCAGTCAAACTTTTAAAAATATATATATATATAATACAAATAGGTTCTGTTTAGATATATACATTCCAGTTTTTTTTTTTGTTTTGTTTGTTTGTTTTTTAAAGCTGTAGCATAATAACAAATGCGGAAATCAGTCTTAAAATGTGATGTGCTGGAATAAAATGACAAAAGATTAGGCAGGTTCAAAGTCTTGATTGTCAGATTTATGCGATGAGGATGATCCGTAAAAATCTGTCATTAACCGTCTCAAAACCAACTTTGATATATTTTCCGCTCTGTCCAGCAGGGATTGTCAGGGCCCATAAACGCACTCACATTTCACACAGGTCACATGTATATATTGCTTTGTGTTAGTAGCACATTATACATAAAACATCTGAGATATAATAAGATAGTAAAGTGGTAAGACCATATTTTACAAAAAGCAACCAGCTCCTTCTCTTTCATCACAACGTGTAAAACCAGTCCGATTCTCAGTGTATAATCAATATATTCCCCTATAGGTTGCTAAACAGTTCATTCTTCTTGGTCCAGTCCATTGGCGGGGCTCTCTTGTTGGAGCGTTTCTGGTGAGCGAGCTCCTTGACCTGCTGGAGGCTCAGGTTTAGTGCTGGTATGGCATCAGCGATCAGACCCTGGACAACACAAACACACGGTCAGTGATTCTGAGCCAGTAATGCTTTTGAAGAACGTCAAGTTAATAGTTTTACCTCAGGCGGGGTGTTTGCTGTGGGAGTCGTGAGAGAGGTATTGGACGAAGCGTTCGACGGAGACGGACTCACTGACAGTTTGGACTCTTGTTCTAACTCCTTTGTCTCTCTGCCATTTACCTGTAATCACATGAATGGTATGTATTCAAAGGCTGCATATATTCCACGTAAAAGGTAATTACAAAATAAACAAGGAGCTAAATCATTTCAGGTATGTATTTGATTTGGATAAGTACACCGAACACATGGGAGACGCTTTCCTTTTTCAGGCCATCACAGTAAATCACCTCCTATAATAATATATTTAACTTACCATCTGCTTTATTATAAAAAGACTTTGTGGTTCTGGATCTGACAGTACAAAAAAGTGCGTTTGCAGTACCATTCAGCACCACACAAGGGCAGTGTTGCATATCTAATTTAACACAATCTGCTTTCCATAGAAAACACACAATCAAAAACTTGTACATTACTGAACTACATTATAACAACTTGAAATGTGCGCTTTTAGTACAGTTTTTTCTCATTTATATATATTTTTTTCAACTTAAACACAAAACAAGCCAACACAGCAGATACATCACAAAACGTAAAGAGAGAATCAGATTTTCTGGTGAAATTGACCCCTATTTTCATGACTTTGGCTTACTCGCAAATCTTTCTTTTTCACTAATGTTGGCCTGTAGCACTGGCCTAGCCTTGAACCGGCGTTACGCAACAATACAAGGAAGCGCGTCCTTTAGCATTGCAGATACAGTCCCTCAGTAACGGGAAGCTGGGGTCACTTTGCATGTTTGGCCGTACGCCTGAGGAAAGCATTCAGCCACAGCAGGCCAGCACTAAACACCGCTCTCTTTTTGTGGTCAGACCTGGACTTATCTCTCCTTATCTTTGCTGTCACCTGAGCGTTAGGCTTTGTAACCAGAGATGTGGCCCTTAACCCACAAATATATGTAAAAGCTCTGTACATTTTCTATTTCACTACAGAAAAATCTGACACCCAGGTAGAAAACTCAGACTCAGTCACTGTGCTGTCCAAGTCTACTAATTATTTATGAATAATCTAAAAAAAATCTTACAAACATGTAGTACACATATTCATAAGATAAGATAAGATATGCCTTTATTAGTCCCACAGTGGGGAAATTCCAGTGTTGCAACGCACAGTTCAAGAACAGCAGGAAAATGGAACATGCAATAAAACAAGATAATAGATAATGGCTAAAAAAATAATAATTTAGAAATAGACTTAAAGATAGACTCTAATTTTGTTCCGGTGGAGCAAAAATATAAAATACAAAATATAAAATATAAAATACAAAAAAAAAAAAAAAAAACACTATTATGTACAATAAAAGTAACAGTGCAGCATATGAACAGAGTAAATCTGAGTAAAGTGACTTCAGTGTATTATGTTATTTACAGTAATGACTATGTTTATGTACAGACAGGATAAATATCAGTAAAGTGACATAAGTGAATTGTACCAGAGGTCTTCAGTATTGCACATAGAGTTGAATGACACATGTTCAGTGTTAACAGTGTTCATTATACAGTGTTAACAGTGTTCATGTTGCTTTAATTAATATTCACACTAGGAGGCAGGGCCAGATAGCTGAGGCAAGTAAGCAAATAAGAATTTGATTATGATTATTATGATTATTATTATTATTATTATTATTATTATTAATAATAATAATAATAATAATAATAATAATAATAATAATAATAATAATAATAATAATAGTAATAATAATATTTTATATTTTATTAGTTTTATTTTTTTGGGGGGGCAAGTAAGCAGTTTACATTCTTTTACATATACATATGACAAAAGTGCAATCATAACAGAAATAACAAAAAAAAAAAAAAAAAAAAATTGCGCATAAAGGAGTGGGAAGCAGAAAACTTATTAAATCCCACCCTCTCTTCTAATTTAACATAACTGGTCATGAAACACAGACATCTGTCCAAACAAGTGAAGTGCTTCTCTATAATAAAGGCTATATTATTTATTTTAGCCTACAAGTATGACAGTATTCATTTAAATCTAAACTACACATAAATAAAACTGAGTACAAACACTGTTGGTATACGTGTAGATTGACAATAATTTAAAACATTTTCAAGAGATCTTACCTTCTCCTCGATCCCCCCATTGACCACAGGCTCAGGCAGTGGACCTGTTGACAAAACAAATCAACAACAAACAGTTTTACTTTCCATTTCAAATCAAAGGTATCTGACATCACCATCAAATCCCATATTTATAACACTTGTATTGTCCATTTAGTGACACCTACAGTCAGATCCCATTGTGGTCTACTCTAGTGCTGCTTCTCTACCTTCCAGCTCACCTTTTGTCACACAGAGAAGCTATGGACACATCCTGAATTATTCACAAGCGTAATATCTTCAAGAAGAACCCCAGTGATCCACCTCATGTTCTTTCCTTCTCCAATCAAGTATCAAATAGCTACATGACCCATCTTGTCAAAACAACCCATGAGAAAGTCAGATAAAGTATGTTTCCATGTTGCTCCCCTTACCTTCCATTCTCACGATGATGTTTTGAGCTAATGAAACCTATCGGAGGTGGCAGCAGCTGTTTTTCTATGGCCACTCCAAGTTCCCAGTAAAGCTCTGGTGGAGGGCTGAGAGACCTCTTGAAGCTAGTGCCTTGGAAACCAGACAAAAAGATCTGGCCCACTGAACAGGCAGCGTGCTCGAGTTAAGAGTCAGCGCAGCCAGGTGCCATAGGTGCATTCTGCTGTGCAAATTAGAAAATAATCTATTTGTTAATATTTTACTGCTAGTATTGTTGATTCTTCACAGTAGATGACTACCAAACTAAGTGAAACAGTAATACATGTACTAGAACTATTACTTATTCCGCACTTATCATTACCACATGTACTATTTATTCCAGAACAATGATTTACTTCAGAATCTATTTTACAAGACAGACCAGGCCAAGGTAGCAGCCAGCTAGAGCTCAGTGATTTGGGAAAACTATGTAATTGCGATTGTGATTTATGTTTTGATAATAGGATTCTGCTTAAAGTTCACATTTTAAAAGCATCCACAAGAAATAACAAAAAGACTGAAAAATGAACTGGCAAACTAGTATTTATAATTTGTAAAGAAGATCCAAACTACAGGGTTGGCAGTTTTTATTCAAAATGAGACAGGATATTTTGCTGTTTGTGGAGGAAATTATTGCTACTTAAAAAATTGCAGCCTTGATTTGCGATTTGCGTTTATTCAAATTGGGATATGAATTTGATTTTGATTGATTTTACAGCCCAACAGTCAACGCAGTACAAATAAATCTTAAAATATCATGTCTAGGCCTACCAAAATGTATTAGTTACATGTGGACATAGCAGGGTTGATGTGCATCTCTTGTCACACGTCATCAATATAATATAATCATAAATTCACTAAGTTAAATATTAGATGTTTTCCATCTCCTCTCAGGAAACAGAACTTAACTGTAGCTGTACACTTATATATGGGCTGTATGGTGGCTCCCTCTAGTGGATATTATATGTATTCCACCACATTAAACAAATAACAACACCATCCACTTCTTGGCTTGATAAGATAGCTTTTAAATGTAAAAAACCCTGACTATCACAATAAACATATAACAGAAATAAACACTAGAGTCACAAAATGCTAATCTCTGAGTACAGCTCCACTCTGATCTGTCTGATCTGCTCTATTTATGTCCATTAGATTAACTTTCCCTACAGGGCACCAGCGCGGGGGGCAGGAAGTCCGCACTCACTGTCTGCTGTCTCTTCTCTGTCTGTGTTTCTTGGCAGAGATGTGAAACAACATGGACAGAGAAAGGCTCACAGAAAGAACGCCGAGGTCCTAAACTTGTTAAAAGGCCAGTAAAACTTTGGTAGTTAATAGTCGTTATTCACTTTTTACTGCCGGAGATGGAGCTAAAAAGTAACTTGTCTTGTTTCATTGTGATAGTGAATTGATTGCCCAACTAACTGTTTCCAAGTGTTTGCACAAGTTACTCAAGCGTCTGTCTGGTTGGGATGGAGAGCAGATACGTGGAGCTTAGTTTGGATCAACTCCGGATTAATGTCTGTAGAGATCTAAATTACGGTACTCAGCCAACCTATTTACTTTTCCTTGAATCGGTTGTGGTAGAATATTTATTTAGGTAGTATGTAAGTAGACTAGTATGTAAGTATGTTAGTAGACTAAAATAAAAGCAGTTTTTTCCACAATGGAGGTTTTTACTGCCTTGAAAAACATGCGTCCTGACCAGTGGGCTTGTATCTCCACAAACCTGACCTGACCTGAATTTTACTTGGCCTGGTGCTTGTTACCATGGAAATAAAACATATCTATCTCTATGGATAATGTTCCAAAGTGTGGTTTTAACTTGCTGTTGACTTCCCACCTCCAGAAAGTTACAGGTTATTACTTTAACAGGCATTTTATTCTCTAAATAACTGCTGTGATTTGGTAGATACATAATAGTTCTGTCCTATTTTGGAATTACTTTTGAGTAATCTCTTCACTTTTTGACATTACTGTAAAACACATTGCCTTTGTTTCGTTTTGTCTTACCGGTGATGTGCTCTTCTCTGGGGACCACCCTACACCTCTTGAAGAAGGCGTCTGTTTCTGGGTCCACCACCAGCAGTCTAGCCTCAGTGCCTCCAGCTTTTATGACGGACACCACCTGTGAGTGCGTCTTCCCCTCCACTGACACTCCGTTTACCTGACAGACAACAGAAATTAAAATATATTATACTGGAATACACTGACTATCATAGTTAAGCACCATTTCAGCTTTCCATGCGCCATTTTGGCCTAAACCTTAAGTGTTTACACCTTTCTAATATTTAGTGATTTAGTTTATTTGTCAGATTTGTACAGTGACGTTTTTTTTTGTTTGTCATAAATCCGGAGCAGGAAATCCACTGTCTACACACAGGCGCACGTCGGATGTTTCAAATTTACTACTATATTCTTAGCGTGCAGTTTTGGATAGTAAAGGAGGAAACCTTGAGTACTTTATTGAAAGCATACTTTTAAACTTTTAAACGCTAAATGCTTTTTAAATATTTTGGGGAAAGGGCTTTTAATTATAATCCTTGATGTAATGTTACTTGTTAAGGAATTGAGCCATGCAAACAACAGAAGTCATCAGTGCAATTTTCAACTGTTTCACCTCTGCTTAACTTCCTCTCTAGTAAGGATTTTTTACTACTATTTTTTATTCGTTTTTGTAAGTCGTGCAATAGTGTCACATTCTTACGTAACTACGCCCTATCATCCACACACCATTTCCTGGTATAGTATTTTGTACATGTCAGGTGGGCTTTGTCCCGGACTGGCTGAATGTTCTGAAAATCACCATGGGAAAGCATGTGAGAAATGTCTCTGTGTGTGTGTGTGTGTGTGTGTGTGTGTGTGCTTAGGTCATAGGGTGGACCAGCACATTTAAGACAGTCCCACAGAGCAGGCCGGACAATAACCGCCGGGGCCAGTAACAGTGGTAACAATGGCTGTGTAAAGGGCCGCTCCTCTGTGGGTGGTGGAGCTGTGGAGGGGCCTAATCAGGGGATTGGAAACCCAAATCTTGATCCACTTGATCCTTAATGCTGAAGTTCTATAATCCCTAATCCTCTTTGCCTTTGACTTGATAGTCTGCTTGTGGCACATATTTTTTTTAAAGTGTTTTACCAATGATATTGATTGTACAGGAAATTATTTATAATTTTCAGTGTCAAATGTAGGTTTAGGTTTTGTTTCTTTCTTTGTTTCTTGTTTCTTAATTCCGTGTCATTGAACAGACGTAAATTCTTATCCAAAAAGTTCTTAAACTTAAATTTCATTTACTATACACCATTTATCTGTTAGTGTAATAGTGCTCATTTGCATTCGCACGCTGCATTCAAATTGAAAGACAAACAGATGTTTTAAACAGTATTCAAATCTTTCAAACTTGCTAGTGCAAAGTATTTTTAAGTCACAATAGTCTAATACTAGTGCCCAGTTTGTAATCACACATTCTCACATTACTGCTATCAGCTCCACAAAGCGGCGTCTGTTGTTCACTGACTTCCCGTCTTTTTCACAAAGATTTCAATGCCACAGCTGTATCACTGAACCATATACTGCTTAAAACAACTGCAAGATATAAAACAATACCCTCCACTTACAGTGTTCTAAATTAAGTAATTGTGTTTTAAGTGTAGTCTTATCCACTGTCTTTATGCATATTATGGGTTCTTTATACGCAACAACTTGTGAAATATCTACATATCTTAAGAAATTAATCTATACACTTCAAATCAGTATGTTAAGCTATTTTCAACTAAATAAACTAATCTAAATAGGCCAAATGTCAATTTAGTGAAGTCACCCTTGCAAGTGGCATGGCATTTCTATTCTTACGCTGTCCATTTAAATACTTTTCAAGACCTATTGATTAAATTTACTGTCACAATGGATTCATTGTTTAGGTCTAAGAAGAGAGACTACATGTTCTTATCGACTCAAACCTGTTTCAAATCAACAACTATGAAAAATCAATATCACATATTGAATTGTGTAGGTTAGCAATATGTGAAATATCTTGTCCCTATACAGTACCTAGCTTCCTTGGTCCTTAGGTCTTGTTTAGACCTAATTGTTTTCAAACTGTGCATATTATGAGCTCAAAGGGCAGATTCTTTTAACAGAGCGTCACTTCCTTTTGCACTTCCACTGTTCTTGTCAGTGTGTTAAAGCCCCTCCCTTTGCAACATCCGTTTTGAAGTACCTGTACTATCCTGTCCTGGGGCTGCAGTCCTGCTCTCTCAGCCGGAGAGTCTTCGTCCACTGCCCGGATGAACTGGCCCGGTCTGGCCCTCTCGCTGTGCAGGTTAAACCCATACCCATTCGGCCCTCTTTGGATGACACACAGGCGCGGTCGCAACGCTGCACACTCCTCCTACAACAACAAAAAACAAGACTGTTAATTCACACCTTCCAACACTGTGTCCATACAGCTTCGACTCCTGAAATACCTCCACCATTGGATCAGGAAGAACTAGCGGCACAAAGATGACGGACAGCTCCTGCGATTCGTTAACCATGAATATAAAGCCTAGGTTGAACATACAGGTGGCTGCTGCATGCTGGAGTATCAAGGCCCTTTAACAATCGAGGGTCCAACCTAAGACAAACTTGGACTCCACGTGAGCGTCAGGAAGGAAAGGGGGTCTTGGAGGAGCGAGGAAGCGTGTGATTGGAGAGCTAAAGGGAGGAGACGGTACGGGGAGTGGAACCCAAGCAGTTCCGGTGTTGGACCCAAAAAAGACAATAGAATCGGGGCGTTGACCTTTGACCGGGCTCCGCGTGGTTCTATCCCGTCTACCTCTCGCCCTGGGATGGCAGGAAGACTCAAAGCCATATTGTCATCCAGGAAAAATACTCCCTTCCTCTGTATAGATGAGGCAGAGGGCTTTATTTAGCAAAGGGAGGTTTAACGTCTTCCAAGACCTCAAGGTAGATCTCAGTTTTGACTCAACTAGCCACAATTGGATGGTGTATCATTAAGCCTGAATCTGATTACTTGCTGTGTGCCAAATGCATGTATGCCATTATAAAGTGAATATAAAACGTGTTGAGAAGGAACTGTGCTATTAATGGGAACTAAATATATAATTTAAAACTGCACCATATCATAATCAGTACAGTTTTGAATCCTTAAAGGCCCTGTACCCGATTTTTCCCATGCAACTGAGCAAATCTGACTTGCCATAGTGTTGTACAAGCAGCTCTTGAGGTCAAAATATGTCTAGTGTGTGCTCTCTGCATAATGAGCAGGATTACTATTGCAACAACACAGCATCAGTAGGGTAAAACTAACCTGTCTCACGACGGTCTAAACCCAGCTCACGTTCCCTGTTAGTGGCTTTTATTTAAGTATAAAACATTTTATGTTAGCATGCTGGTTGTTATTAGTCTGACCTCTGAGAGTTTGAATAATTAGGATGGTCAGAATCCATCCTAATTATGCAGGTAAATGAGGAAAAACTCTGGACCACTACAAACCGTTTAAAATGAAGTAGTTCTGTTTTTCCATGTTTTTAGGACAGTAAAAGTACAGCACCTTTAAATGCTTTGGTTCAGGAAAAAGTAGAGGATGGAATGAAAAAGCTGAACTTTGATATTAATAAATTACTGCTGTCTAATTAGTTATGATATTGTTAGAAATGCTGTCCTCAAAAAATGCTATAAAGTTAAATCAGTGTGGAGGAACACCGTGGAAGGTCAGGGTGGTCTCGGTCTCCATTTGTGACCTGGTAGATTTTCGACAGTCCTTCAGAATCCGCCCTCAGTTGACTGCTAAAACAATGAAACCTGCTATAAATAAGTCACAGTGAATGACTCACATACTGGAGGAAGAAATATCAGGATGTTTGAAAGCCGCATATTTTCAAGTCTCATAAATACAGATGAAATGCAAACATAGCTGAATTGATCAAAAGATAATGTCAACATCGTACACATTCTTCATCCTGACTGTCAATTAATTTTGGATAACTGCATAAAATGAAAAAAGAAGACAAGATTCATACTTTTTTTTTTGCTCAGATATCCTGTTTAATCTTGGTGTATTCATAAACCACAAATTCTTTCTATAGAGATTAGATTTTTCCTGTATATCCTATTTGACATTCATGTATTCATATAAATCACAAATTCTTTCTTACATTTTTTAAAAAACACTGAAACATTTATTTAAAATGACAATACCACACTTCTGTTCTATGTTATAATGTTGTTTCTTCATTAAAAACATAATCAGAGGTGTTTTTTGCTTCATTCAGACATGTTTAACAGAAAATCCTGCATATTTCAGCATCATGTGACGTCACGTGGTAATACAGGATTTGTTCCACTGTGTTTTTAAACTCCATACACCTTATTAGAGTGATTTGGATCATTTCAGCCCTGGAATTCCCAACCTCTTCTAAACAAAAGGTAACTTGTTGAATGTTTGTAACTTGTTAACTTGAAAACTAAAACAAGATGGAACAAAGCATTTCAATCTTTGGAGATGTAGACAGACTGACAGTGCAGGATTATTTAAACATGTGTGAATGAAACAAAACACAACTCCAGGTCTGTTTTTGATGATGTAACATAATTATAACATATTTAAAGCTCATATACAAGTAGATTAAAAAGAGTCTTTGTTCATTTGACACACAATGGTAATAATTGATTACAAAGCTTTCATTCTTCTGTTGTCTGTAAATTAAACATTAAATTAAACGATTAGCATTATTAAACCAATGTCTAATACATGTTTTTGTACTAATCTGTTTGTATGAATTGCAAACTTTTCTCCTATACTGTTACGTAATGTCAAGTATCCAACAGGCTACTGCAAGTACTGGCATTGATAAAAGTGTAAATCACAGTAAGTGACTTATATAACACACAACACGACACATTTCTCATCATGTCCGCCTTTGTCGAAAGTGAAACAGCAGATGAGTCTCATTCCTAAAGTGGACTTGTGATGCAGATAAACCATTGTCAGTAGCATCTCCTTTGAGAGTGCTCAGTCTCTGTGAAGACGTGCGCAGGCTGAACATCCATCAGGCCAATCAGATCTGCTCCTGTGAAGAGCCCTACATGGAATTTTAGCACACTTCCAGCTGATTTTTTCCACACCAGTACAGTGATGATGATAGAGTAGAACTTCTCTTTGTATTCATATCTGAGCAAAAGACCAGGCATTGTCATATTTCGAAATTATATCTGGTTACCTTATGAAAGAGAATGTTTTGTGATGTTAAAATATATTGGGAAGGACTACGGCTCTATATAGATCTGTCACAATAACACATTTCGAAGTTTAATGTAAAATATCGAAGTAAATATAGATGATAAACGATAATATTGAAACTAATATATGCCACTGACACAGTAACTCCAAAAAACATGAACTACAATAAATAAACAGCATACTGAAACACTCATAGAAGTTGTTTATTCAACCCTCTACAGCTCAAATCATATTGTAGGACAGAAAAATAACCTATATTTTCCTTGTAATACAAAGAAAAAGGCACCATGATAAATACTGACCCCCAAAATGATTGTTTTATCTGACATATATTCAACATAACTCTATGAAGTAATTATCGTGACAGGTCTAGCTCTATATATACTGTAAAAAAGCAGAATCATGACAATGACTAGGCCTGCAAGTTTAATCGAATGGATGTAATTAGGACTAAGGCTGTAGTTTTTAAAGTACCATAATTTCCTCCACAAACAACAAAATATCTGGTGTTATTCTGCCTAAAACTGTTAAACCTTTAGTTTCGAAATGTGAATCTTGTATTAGATTGTCAGTTCAAAATTCTGTCTTTTCATCAATTCTTGGGACATGTTAAAAATCATAACCTTTAAAATTGAATCACATTTCTAATCTCAATCACAAAACTGAACAAAACAAAAACTAAAAAAAAAAGCGATTTGATTTTTGATATATGATCCTTTGCACCATTTCTGCACATGGACCGTGAAACATTTAGTTCCACTGTGCAATTGGGACAACTTTGGGTTGCTTTTTAACAGTGGAAAGCCCCATGTTGGCGTCATATGGAGGAACTAAAAACTCTCCGTAACTATGACAACGTGGCACTAGCTTACAAAAAAGAAGAAAAGCACAAGCTGTTATTTATGGCCACATCGCGGCTTAATTATATTCTTCAGAAGGGAAGAGTGGGCTGAAGCTCGTCTAGTGGAGCACACGTTTCACATACTGTACATGCCAGAAAATCATAACATATAAAATTTGCACAGCGGTCCGACTTGGATGCTGGTGAATGCTGTGATAGGGATAACAGGGATAACAGTCAGGAGCTTGTTTGGGACTCTGAGGGCATTGGCGGTGCAAGAATCTCCATGTGTCTGGAGAGTGTGTGGAATCTGCTGAACATTCACAAATCACAACCGAAGGCAGTTTATACTCCCACTGTTTGTGATAGGCGGGTGTTTTTGCACTGGCACAAGTACACAGCCCAAATTTGGTGATGTGACCTGAAGTTTGGCACAAGTTTCATTACAATATTAGTGAACACACGTCTATATCGCAACTTATTTTTTCCCTTGACTCAGTCCAAAAAGTCAAGAATCTCTTAACTGTAACTGTAACTCAACCTGGAAATAAACCCGGGACTGAACCAAATCAACAAAAACATTACGACTCAAACAGAGCGCAAACCAAAGAAATTAATTTCTAGAATTCAGTGATTGCCTGGCTTAAATGTTAACACTTGATTTGTAAAATAGAGGGTTTACTTTTATTTTACTGTTGTTTTACAGTCAACAGAATCATCAAATTCGTTTCATCATATTTCATTAATAAATCCAATTCACAGCGAAAGGTTTATTTTAAAAATGGGCAGTGGACTCTGTAGCCGGGAGCTTTAAACAGGAACTTTTGACACACCTTCCCTTATTACACTTCCCTTGGAACTGAAATGAAAAGGAAAGTTAAACAAATGCGACCTCAGATACATTTGTTTGGCTGCATTTTAAATATAAAATGTGGAATTGCAAGCCTCTTTTGTTCCTTACACTATGCTTCTTATTTATTTTTGAGACAATACCTGCACAGCAATTATTGAAAAGTAAAACAACATTAAATCATAGTACTTTCTTTTCTATTCCCATGTGGTCTTATATCTGTGTAATCCTCTGTGGTCCAGGTAGGTTCCATAATGGTCCATTTTGCGTACACTAGTCTTTGTGCTCTTATACTTGTTCTGATGCAGCTCAAGATCATTCCAAAGATATTCAGGAAAGGTTCATATCTGTCCTGTGAATGTTATTTTTTTAGAATTGATACCTGCTCCAATGAGTATCTAGTTTTAATATCGGTTAGTATCTGATTTTTCAATACTTGCAAGTACAAATCTATAGCGTGCACTAATGTTAGACATTACTAACGCGCGTACTTGGCTGTACCATGCATAGACGACATATTTTTGACCAACAAGACTAAATAAAGTCAGTGGTGTGTGTGACGTGCATTGCTTTTTTAGGCTTATCTCGCATGAAATGAAATGCCTCTGGTGTTCTTCAAGATGTGATTGAAGGACAAGATAGAGCTGCTCACACAACACCGTGACAGATACGGTGCTTTAACGCACTCCAATCTTAAACAGCTCAAGTGGAACTGTCAGGATTAAGCAACTGCTACAGAATCAAGGAGGGATTTCCAATTTTACAATAAAAACAGATGTCGATTGTACTTCAAACTGCAAAAATAACAAAGTAGAGGCATAAATAGGCTGATCTGCAACTTGTTACTACGTTAAACTGTAGCTTGTGAAAAGTAAGCATTTTTGTGAGGCGTTCACACTTTTGTTCTCCTAGTGGCATCAAGACAAGCAATTTTCTGTTTAGAGCGTTAAAGACCAAGAACATGGTCTTTAACGCTCATTACTTGGCTCTGGAAATACTGCCTGTTAAATTAGATATAAATCACATATAAATATAAATTCAATATTATCTATAATAGTTTTGAAGTCTTATAGTTTTATAGTTACACCGTGTTCTTTTAATAGTTACTTCTCTTGATTTTGACTGCATGCTTCCTATTCTGGGTTTCAGATGATATTCCAATAATATTTAATACAGATGGGGGTTGCTAAAATGAATCCAATACAGATTTTTGTTGTGATACAGTGAATTCTTGGGTCTAGACACTCAAAAACATCTGTATCAGCTTTGTGAAAGTACTTTTTAGATATTTCACAGCAAAATACAAGGTAATCGAAAGGATAAAATGCCTCTTGCCCCCTGAGATTATATACAATAAACATCACTGTCATATTCAGTCAAATTAATTCATACTTTTTACAATTTAATTTAATGTTGATAGACAATGAATGCATTGTACTGAGTTCAACAAAGGTACTGTGTAATTATATTACTATACAACCTTGTGATTTCTTTATCTCTGTATCTAGTGAAGACAAAAAAATCACTAGGTTGTAAAGTAATAAAATCTAGTGAAGACTTCCTTTTTTTATTGACAAATGTAAGTCAGGTTTGTGGAGAGGTTTTTTTAGTGCAATAAACACAACCTAAATGAAAACACATTCTAAAATCTGAAAACCACTAATTCTCCTGCTGTTTTTTTTATTTTGCATAGCAGCCCTGTAATTTCACCATTGTGTGACAAAAAAAGGTTTATCTTATCTCTTATTCCAGGCTTTTTTTTTTCGTATAATGTTGAGTCATTAAAGCCACCAGCCAGTCAGACCTACATGATGCACATTGGCCCAGTGTTTTGCATGAGTCTAGCTGCTTCTTCTGCGGCAGTTCCAGGTGTGAGAGTGACGGGACAGATTGAGACATAAAAAAAAACCTCCCACACGTCCCTGGCCCCATGACGCAGCCTGTTCAGATCTGCATGTCTGTGGTGATGATGCGAGGCGACAGTGAGGCTCTTTGGCTCCCTGCATTTCCATCAGTGACGTGGAAGGAGCAGTCAGTGAATGTTTATGTGAACTGAGCGATGCCAACCGCTGCCACTGCGCTTCCTCGGATGAGAATAGGACATCTGTGGTTAAAGGCATAGCATTGTTACAAATATACTTTTCATACTGGTATACTTAAGACTGGTGAGGTAAAACAGTATTATATTGCATTATATGACAGCTAAAATGGGTATTGTTAAAATGCCGTTTTGTGTTGCAATACAGGAAGTTCTTGTGTTTAGTAAATAATAGAAATGATCAGGTTCAACATTTGTACCTTTTGGATATTTAATGGCAAAGTACAATGTTATTAACAGGATCTTTGGGTCTTACGCCGCATCTGGGAGTATGACAAGAAATGCCCATTAGGAAAAGTCCCAAATTTTGCTTATTTATATTACCAACTGGAACCAAGGACTTGCCATATTACCACAAAAATCTGCATATTCATTTTAACTGCCCTCGTCTGTATTAAATATTATTTGCCCATGAATGTCCTGAAACGCAGCAACTGAATTGTCACTTGACCCTGAGATTGTTATGTATGTGTAATATGTAATATATTTTCTGAATGGGGAAAATCCTCAAAATCCTCAAAATTTTGCATAAAATAGGAAGCTGAAACCCAGGAAGAATTATACGTGTTTTTCTGTTAAAGGCATTTCTCTGCTCAGACCCCCCACTGCTCTTTTTTGTCATCGTTTATAAAGCTCTGTCAGTGTGAGTGACATTTAACTATAACATTTGACGGTCTATTTTGACTTTACAGCCCTATATCTATTATTTATGGGTTTAATCATTGCTGTCATAGCCTAGAGTAGTGTAGGTATTGCAGAGCTGTTTAGGATTATATAGCAGAGCTTTGCATAGCACGGTGCAATAAAGCATTTATTAGGAATACACAGATCCAGCTTTTTTCTGATACCATAGCATTAAGAATCTGCAGAGAGACTGAAAACAGCATTTATTTCCTTAAGGCTGAGGCTGGTTGAGTATCACAGAAAACATAAATGGACCATAAATTTGTCCACAAAAGGGAATAAATATCAGTTTATACCCTTGTCTGAATGATTTTACTACAGATTTCAGTCTGTTTTTGAGGTCATTTTTAATAATAGACAGTATACTTGATAATGTAACCGATATTATCCATGTTATGATGTTATTTCTAATGACTTACAGGGTTTGGAAAAGGAATGATTATGGACTGTTATCGTTGTAAACTAAACCATAAAGAGATACAGCATAGAGCCACAGTTTACAGATATTACCAATACTCTTTGTCCTGTCAGACTCAGCTGGCCTGTCCATATGACATAAAAAGGAGTCTCTCTTTCATCCTCTCCCTACACCGCACACTGAGATAAAACATGGATAGACTCAACCCAACCCTTGTTTTTTTCTCTTCCCTATGTCTAGTAACTAACTTCTGTCATGTACTGCTTTTGCTGCAGATTAACAAGCCCAGGGTCAGACTTAATAAATGTTTGATTTCCACGGCACCTTTTTAACTGGTCCTGTTTTCCGAGTTACTGAGTGTACGAGGTAGGGTGGGGGGTGTTGTGTTTCAAGCCACAGCGTTGAACCAGCTGGGAGGCAGGCAGGAGACAAAGCTTCTCTCTGTGTCCTCCGCCGATCCATTTGAGGATGGGACAAAGTGGCCACAGAGTAGACACCCAAAAGAGCTTTACAATAGAGTCTTCCAGGAGAGCCCTAAAATACAATTGTCAATCCACGCAGCACAGATTGGGATAAAGGGATTATGATTAGAAGCAAGGTCACGTCAAGAACAGCATTTTTTATTTTCAATGTCATTAAACTGGTTCACTTTCAATTAGTGACAATCGCTACGTAGCCCCGCTAAAATAATAAATCCTGAATGTTTTTAGATCAGTGGGGTAAATGAAAAGATAGTAAACTAATTCAAGATGAGAGGTAGGGCTGAATGACAAGCATTTCATTTGAGATTTGCTTTGTTTTAATAATGGGATTCTGTTCAAAGTTCAAATTTTAAACACGTCAAGAAGAACTGACAAATTAATCACATTTCAGAACACGTTTGTACAGATTTAAACTATAGGGTTTGCCATTTTCATACAGAAAAATGGCAACCTTTATGATTTTGCATCCATTCAATTTGCAATTTCAGGATTAATCTCGCAGTCCTACTAATTACATTATTTTATTTGCAATGTATGAGAATTTCAGTCCCTAAAATAGAAACCCATAGAAGTTATTCTTAGATCATGAACTGAAATAAATCTACATAAAACTTCTCTCTTTTACACAGTACACTTTGTAATTATATTGTTCTCTCTTTACAAAACAATTGGCAAGAAGTGAGGGCATAGCAACAGGAAGGAAAAAGGGGCACACAGTAAAGACAGAATATGAGTTAATGTGTAATAGAAGGGAAGTTTATGCGCATTAATGTACTATTTGGAATATTTGTTGCCATATTTATTTGCAGAAAGTGTAGAAGAAAGGAGGCTGTGCTGATTCCTATGATGGCTGCGAGATTAATCACAATCAAATCAAAATTTCAATTCGAATGGATGCAATCTGCAAATCGCAAAGGCTGCAGTTTTTGAAGTACCATAATGTCCTCCACAAACAACAAAATGTCCATCTTTTACTGATCTTATTCTGCATAAAACTGATAAATGAAATGTGATTCTTGTACTTGTTTCAGTGTTTTTGCCAGTTCTTCTGGATTCGTTTGAAATGTGAACTTGATGAAGAGAATTAAGAGAATCCTATTAAAGAAACGTAAACTGCAAATCTAATCGAAATACTTGTCGGAAAAAGTACAATTATACATATTTTCCCCCCAAATCGTTTTCAGTCCAATAAAATTAACCCCTTAAAAGTTGCAAGAAGGGTCATGAAAGTGAGAGAATTAGTGTGGAAGTTGTAAAGAGAATAAAAATCCCAAATAGGTAAGATAGGTTTCAGTTCACTTACAACGTCTGACAATGTTTTAATCATCTTATCTTGAGAACCATCCTTTTCCTGTGTCCCCCTCTCACCCTCAGCCTGCGCTTCAACCAGACCATTAGCAACATCAGTTATTGTTCCTGAAACAAAAACAGCTAACAAAGCGCAGTGATTGACAGGAAGACAATACGTTTATCTGCAGGCTACAGAGATTTTGGTCACATGAGGGAGTTGTGCTGTTTTGACTGTTTTTGAATCCAATACAGATATGAAAATGTGTGCGCTGTAGCCAGGGTTCACCACATTTCTGAGTTTCTTGAACCTGAACTTTCAACAAACAATCCCAGGAACTTTTTGATGCAATCTCTGCTTTTTGGGTTTGTAGCTAAAATTAGTTGTGCTGTACGTCAGTGTTTATGTCAATTTTAAAGTCAAATTGAATAGTATTTTCAATAAAAATGTTCTTTTTTGTACATTTTGCATCCTTAAAACTGTTTTGATTTTAGCATAAGTTTCACGGTAGGGGCAACTTGAGTGTGAGACCAACTTTAGAGTTTAGGACACACCTTAAACTATTATCTTGCTACCAATTCAACTAACATAGCCAGTGATAAGGTCATGAACACCTAAATATGTTTGTCTGTGGGATCGGTCATTTCTAATGTCGTTAACGTATTTCTAAATGTCGTATAGGAAGTTAGGTTAGGGCTGAGTCTTATTCAGGACCTTTATAGAGTCACTTCCTGCCCCGACTCGGCCTGACGTGAACAGGGCGCGGCTCTCCGGCTCATTGTCCAGGCCTGGTTTGATGGATCTCCATTAGAATGCAATGGCAACAGGAATGTGGCAGTGTACAGTCTCCCCCAGTCTCCCCATGGGACCCACTCACCAGCCGCTTGGCCAAACTCTCCCACCCACACACGCAGGGCTCAGGTTGCACCCCTGACCTGCGCCGCGCTGGCTTTGCCCCCATGGGAGCGCACAGTGGCCCCCTTGTTAGTCCTGACGTCATGAACAAGTATCAGAAATGCTGCACTGTGGAGATCAATAGAGCAGCTTTCTGTCTTCATTTAATCCGAAGTAGAAAGATTTAACAATACAAGTACAGTACGTTTAAATTGAACTAGGGACACTCCAAAAAAAGACATTTCCAGTTAAAATCATGTGGATTCTGAATGTCTTGATACTAGATTACAATGAAAAAGGATTGTCTGACTGAATTGTATCCAAAATAATTAACTCCCAAACAACTTGTAAACAACTTTGAGGTCACAGCCAATGAAAAAATAAATTAAAGTTTTTGTGATTGGTAATCTATTGCAGAGCGAGTGTGAACTCATTACCCAACTGTGTCCCCGAGGTAAATATGTTCAAATCAAATTCTTAATTATAGAAACATTGGACATGACCTGAAGTTGTTTGTTATAATTAGGCGTTATGTTCTCAAGACGATCAATTCAGAAAGCAGAATGAGCCTCACATGCTGAAATCCAGTTGTACATTAACGTTTCTGGTGGAGGGTCTGCCACCTGCTTGTCTGCATGTATACTGTATTGATCTGCTAAAATATTCAACAGTATGGTCAGATGAGTGGGTATTTCAAGGTATTTTTGAATACATAAACAGGCCTGCCACAATAACAAAATTTGCATGATATATAGAGCTCCAGAGAAATATTGCAATAAACAATAATATTGAATAATGTCACGAAGCAGGATAATCCCAGAAAACAATTTTTAAATAGATAGTATCGTAAAAAGAACAATAAATGTCAGAATGAACTGATATTTAGCTATAGCAGTTATTTATTCTACTCTCTACAGCTCAGATATTAGCAATAAAAACACCTTCTAAATTATTCTCTTTTTAGCTATTATCTATTATCTTGTTTTATTGCATGTTCCATTTTCCTGCTGTTCTTGAACTGTGCGTTGCAACACTGGAATTTCCCCACTGTGGGACTAATAAAGGCATATCTTATCTTATCTTACCTGTGGAACACTTGAGGTGAAAACACATAGTGGACGATATCTTTTTTCTCATGGCGTCAACAATTTCAGCAGTAACATTATAGCGTCGCTGACATTATGACGTTACCTATAAACAAAATACCTGTAACCATATCTGCAACTGTACCTTTTCCACGTCACATCTCTCCGTACGCTACCCTTTATCTCGAGCTTTCTCCGTCTCATGCGTTTCTCCCTTAATGACAGTGTGACATTTACAGACAGCCATTTGGTATTAAGAGACAGGAGGGCCCCACGCTCGGAGGGATTTCAGACACAGTGGCCCGGCTCCAGGTCTGCCACTGAACTTACGCTGCGTGTTATCCCTTGTCTCTTATATCTCCTCATTTCCTGCTACTGCTCCACCGTCTGCACCCTTTAAAGGTCAAAGTTCCCCCAAAATGAAGTCTACCTACCTCGGAGGGATTTGGACTTTGCAAAAAACTAGGACACTTATATTAAGTTCATAGAAAGGTTAGGATAATGTAATAGTAAAGTACAGTTTATATTCATTAAAATATTTAAAGGTTCTATATTACACAATGGATTCTTGTGAGCTTTAAGCCATGTTATTATGCTGTTAGCTCCTCAAAAACATATCCGCAGTTGTGTTGTCTACATCTCCAAATCTCAAAACGCTCTGTTCCACCTTGTGATGTCATGTGGTGGTAGTTTTCAAGTTAACAGCTCCCTTTTACCAGTTCTTCAGTAGAGACTGGCAATTCCAGGATTGAAATCACCCAAATGATTCTAGCGAAGGTGTATGGAGTTTAAAAACACAGTGGAGCACAAGGTGGCACAGACTTTTTGAATGAAACAAAACACAACTCCAAGTTTGTGATGAGGAAACAACATTATAACACAAATCAGAAAACAGTGTAATAGAAAACAGTGTAATTTACTTTTTCTTTTTAAATTTTTTATCATGTTGTACTCGGGTAAAGAGCCTGTAGCTGATTTGGAAGCATGAGTCAGGAACACGTTTTTAGTTTGAACTGTTAACCCCACCCACTCAGTCCTTTCTGCCACTCCATATTATACCACAACTGAACACTGAACATTGAAACAGCTGTTTGGGATAGTCTCATGCAGTTGTTTCTATGTGGTTCTCATCAATCCCCGCCCATTTTGTGTTTTTTTCCCTCTCTTGACAACGCACCACGACAGGGAATCAATTGGCTGGTATTGTTTTCCCATAATTCTTAGCAAATAATGATGAATGAAAAAAAGGCGTTCCTCTCTGTTGCTTCTCTATTAGCTTTAAGTCATTAATCACGAATTGAAACTGCAATTTTAATGGACACTATTAGCAAATCGCAAAGGCTGCAGTTTTTGAAGTACCATAATTTACTCCACAAACAACAAAATATCTTAATATCTTGTATTTTTTCAGCATAAAAACTGCTACCCCTGCAGTTTAGATCTATACAATTTGGTCAGTTCATATTTCAGTCTTTTGTCTATTCTTTTACAATGTAAACTTTGTACAGAATCCCAGTATTAAAACATAAATTGCAAAGCTTGTCAGAAAAAAAATTAAACATATTTTCCCCTATTTTAGTCTTTTTTTTCTTTAAATTCCCTGCTCTTACAATACAAAACTGCATAATATAAAGGATATTTATCTAAATCAGAAAACTCAAATCAGTGCATGACTATTAAAGATGCATTGTGCAACTTTTCAGGTGTTATTGCTTTGGCTGGAATGTTTCACAGTATGGCATTAAATCTTTATCTTCATGGAGACCAAACCAGACCAAGTTACAGGTCAGATCTGTGGAGAGGTGACACCGCTCACAGTCAGAATGCCTGTTTTTCTAGGTATTTTTGAGCTTTAAAACCCACCTGTGATTGAATAAATGTAAAATAAAGCTGTTTAATGTCACACTGTGGAACATTCCAGGCAGAGCAATGACATATCCATAGAAACAAGCAGGTGATGGACCTCCCAACCAAAAAGTGCACATAAAACACCTTTAACCTTTAACAATTCGACCATTTACTAACATACCTACAAACAAAAAAAATCTATGAAAAGATGTGCAAGCTTTCTGTTACTAACTGCACTGTACCAGGCAGGTGATACAAAATCAGAGTTGTAAAAAAAAACCAAGTTACATTAAAAAAATGAATCACACTTCCTATAGCTCACTAACATCAAAAGCTGCTTCTCCAAATGAACAATGCCCCCTCCGCCCTGTCTTGTCGTGCGGGCCATTTCCCTTAAAACACACAAAGTCCAACAATCCACAAAGGGCAAGGAAAAGCCAGAGGACCCTCCCTGACGTTCTCACACTCATTCCAGAGAGCAGCGCCCACACAGCAAACCCATGAAGCGGGTGGACTAAATATGAAGCGGCAGGTAGGAGAGAAGAGGAGAGGAGAGGAGAGGAGCGCTCTGCTCTGACCACTACATTAAGGGGCAGGTGGATTGGGCAAATAGAGCGGACGAAAGAGCTTTGAAAGAGAGAAGTCACAATGGATCCGGCCCTACCAAGTGTACTGTTTAAACACAGCTCACAGCTTACCTTTCAACAGACAACTGGTCACGTGATTTGCTCTGTGTAAAACCAACCGAATGGAACTTTTGCTACATTACATGGCCAGAGTTACGCACGTGATCCATACAAAAACAACCCTGGAGGACTTAACTGTACAAACAGCAGTATGTACTCATAAGAGAACTATAGTTTACTTCCTTTGTGTGTTCTTGGTCGTATTACTCAATGTTGTCAGGATACTAAAATCAACTGAAAAAACACTACACAAAGACAGACCTAGAATGTGATTTTCAACATTAAATCATAGTACTTTCTTTTTTTATTCTGATACAACTCAAGATCAGTCTAAAGTTATTCAGAAAAGGTTCATTTCTGTCCTGTGAATGTGACTTTTTAGTATCGATACCAGGTCTAATGAGTATGTAGTTTCGATACTAGTTTTCTTATTGATTAGTATGTGATTTTCGATACTTTTACAACCGTATTCATATATTATAAGTAGAAAATAAGGAGTGGTAGGTAACACGACTGGTAGATTATTTATAGTGAAGGCAATTTTGGCAAAACAATATTACGTAAGCATGCATGATCTAAAAAAATATTACCGAGGTGGTGCAAAAACTATACTAACACCGAGTTCAAAAGCCTATTTAGTCACTATTTTAAAGTTTCTGCATAAGTGACGAGGGCAGTACATGTATCTACTTCCATGTTAGTGTAGTTTGCCTTATCATTAGCGGTCCTATTTTGAGTTCCCTCTTCTGTTCCTGATCGGGAAGCACAAAGAGACAAAGAGGTGGAGGAATCTGTGGTCGAAAACAATGAGAGGAAACCAGCTCTAGCATCCTGGGGTCCTTGACTACAATGCAAAGCAGCGGGAGTCCCTTTAAAGTGCCTACGAAAGGTTGGACTACACAGTTAAGATCATTATATTTAAAAATTTTACACTTTCTTTCCCAGACTGGCCATTATTTAGAAACCATGATGTAGAGTAGGCCAAAACTCTATTATTATTTGACAAATAAAATTACAAGAAAACACCTTTATTTTGTTGAAATCATGTTTAAACTATCAAAAAAAATGTGTTTTATAAGTATAAATTGTGCTTAAATTTTGGATAGAATTCTACCTAATGTGACGCCGTCAGTATAGAACTCTTATTTATGGTAATTTTCAACATATTTTTAAACTTTTCTTCACAAAAGTGCTTCTTGGTTGGTCTAAAACTATAATTTATGTTTACAGCAGGTATTATAGCACCAAATTAAGTAGTAATTAGAGAATTGTCAAAACTATTTCCTATTTCCTACGCACTTTAAGCATTCCACAGGACCATCCTAAGTAATCCTAAAACAGTAATCTATGTGCATATCAGAAGCTAACTTTTCTATTTAGAGATAAAGACAGAAACTGAAGATTTGAAGATGCAATCAGGCCTTGAGTTTGAAGAATTTTATCCAAGTGATACGTGGGAAATTGCAGCCAGATCTGGGTCAGAAGTATCTTAGTGTTGCAAAAAGGCGTGTCATTTTAGTCAGGCTGAAGATTTTACAGGAGACAAGCTTTCTCTGGGTTTTTGAGCTTTTCTTGAACGTGGAGGAACTGATATTTATCATTTTATTCACCTGCACCACCTTAATCTCTTGTTGTAGGTCTATACTTTATCTATTTGTACTGCTAGTTTTGCTCTGTTGTTCTGTCTATACTATTTATTTTGCAATTTTGCGGCAGGAGTCATAAAATAGCATGAATTCTAATATAACGGCGCTGTACCAGATTTTTACCGTCTTAAAAACGTGAAAAACAGAACTAGTTCATTTTTAATGATTTGCAGTGGGCCAAAGATACTCCTCACTTACCTTATGAATTCCGAGCATGCTAATTATTCACTGCAATGAGTTCATAAAGCGATTTTCACAACTTTCAGAGACGTGAGCGGAGTTTTGCCATCACGGTCTAGCTAACAACAACTATTGTGCACTTCCTGATTATCGGACAATAAAACGCTTTATAATTAGATGCAGACAGCAAACAGAGGGCATATTTTAACCTCAAGAGCTGCTTATACAATATTTTTAAGACAAATTTTTACAGCTATATTCAACTAAAGAAATTCTTGGTCAACTAAAGACCAAGAATGTCCTGCCGATCGATTAGTTAAATAAAAAGGGGGTGTGGCAGAAGCTCTGTATCTAACCTAAACTGCATTTATTAGACTACAACTGCACGGGAGTTCATGCAAAAACAATAATTTAAACAGATATATTTATATAAAGATAGATTAAACTTACAGTATGAATCATGAGTCTTTGTAAATACCTAAAAAATACCAAATCTTCTAACTCACTCACTCACCAACTTCTCCTTTCTAATATTGTCCCATATAAATCCTTATAATCTAAATAAAATGAGTCGACTAATACAAATTTTGCTCGACTAAGACACCATCGACTGATTAATTGACCATACGACTAAAGTCCTACAATTCTTTCTGAAATACATGGATAAAAATCAGGCACAACATCAACAATCTTTCACTGATCGTGCGTCACAGTATAAATAATTTGACTTGTGAGTCCTTAGAGAAAATGTGTTAACAGTTAGATTTGCAAGATGTGGAAAAGCTGTAATTAAGAAACCACACTTTCCATGTAAAGAGCAATGATGGCCTAATTTGAATGCAGAGAGTAAAAGCTGTGATTAGGCTTCATAAGTGCCCATCTCATGCCTTTAATCACACTGGAGAGTTCTCTAGTCTGCGTCTTCTTCTCTCTAGGTAATGCAGAAACATCCCCCGTCTCACACATGTGCGCCTCAGAAAAACATTTACCCACGCATCTCATCTCGCTGCACTCCATTTCATCTGACACCGGCACTCTTCCTCTCTGTAATTACTGCTTAAAGACGGGCTTATGTAAGCAGCTGGAGGCGACACCAAGACAACCTCCCGAACATCTCACTGCGCCGCCTCAGAACGGGATTTAATCAAAGATATGCGTTTAAACTGACAAGTGCTCAAAAGCTGCACAAACACGATAATTCACGTTAAAGAAATCTGTAAATGTAATGTCATTTCAGTAAAAAAAAACAACAACATTTAGGATTAGAACGATACACACTTCCACGCTAGTACTACTACTAAGTATAACTGCAGTAATAGTGGTTTAATATTTCAACTTACTTTACGTAACTTTACATCCATCGTTATCTGATTACTGGAGTTATCAGATTATTGAATTGTCATGTAAACAGTTTGTACAAAAAATGTCAAACTAATGTTGCAAAGACAAAAAATGAAAGAAAAAAATAGCTAGTTTAAAATTCATTGTACTTTTCTTATAGATACAACACTTACTATTATTATTAAGTTGCTAATACTAATACTATGAGAAGTACTATGAAGTATTTTTGATACTACTTATAGAATTAGTAATGATAAAATAGGACATTGTCGGTAAAAGGACATTGTCGGTAAAAGGACATTGTCGGTAAAAGGACATGGTCGGTAAAAGGATATTATCAGTAAAAGGACATGGTCGGTAAAATGACATTGTCGGTAAAATGACATTATCGGTAAAAGGACAGTGTCGGTAAAAGAACATTGTCAGGAAAAGGACATTGTCGGTAAAATGACATGGTCGGTAAAAGGACATGGTCGGTAAAAGGACATTGTCGGTAAAAGGACACTGTTGGTAAAAGGACATGGTCGGTAAAAGGACATTGTCGGTAAAATGACATGGTCGGTAAAAGGACATGGTCGGTAAAAGGACATTGTCGGTAAAAGGACACTGTTGGTAAAAGGACATGGTCGGTAAAAGGACATTGTCGGTAAAATGACATGGTCGGTAAAAGGACATTGTCGGTAAAAGGTTAGCAGTTTGAGCACCACCATAGGCATTATTGGATAAGACATTACCTTTACATGCTCACCAAAAAGAGAGTAAAATACATTAAATTAAATAATCCATAATATGGTAATAATCCATATGATATAAAATGATAATAAAGTGAACGATGGAATAGGTTGAAAGTGATCAATATTTGAAAGAGTGCAGAGTGCAGTTACTTCACAGTCCTCTACAATGGAGGAGTAAAAATTTTACTGGCTGGTAAACACAGGGCGACCTTTGGACCGGCCTCTGTGTTTGTGTTCTTTTCCACCATGACGGCAGCAGCTCTACTTTTCTTTTCTTTAATCTTGGTCAATTATTCTTCTTCGCACCTCCCCTGCACTTGTCTCACTTTCGCCCACCTCACACATACAGGGAGCGTACATCAGCCCGTAACCATGGCAACCCCAGTGTTAAGTGTTGCTCAGTTATCTGACGATGGGGGGGCGTCGCTTTTCGGACCCTCTTTGTGTGGCTTTACAGACGGGTTTCAGACGTCACAAATGTAGGCGGCAGAACTAAGTCAAGAAAATATACATAAGAATAAACCGGATGCTTATGGAGAAGTGTGCAGGGAATACCAACTGAGTTATAATCACAACTACGCAAACACAAAATGCAGATCTCCACCAAGGCATTACAAGTCTTTAACGCATTTCCTACATTCAACAAGACTAATGATGTTTAAATAGGGGCACTGAAATGACTTAAGGGGTTTAAAATCTGTATATTTAACATAAAACCCATTTTTTCTTACACAGACTGTAACACATTTGCAGTAGCCTCTTATATATTTTGGTCTTTCTGTCTTTTTTTTGTGTGTGTGTGAATTGTTCCTCAATAACGTCACAATGTACAATGAATTTTCAAGTAAGTATTTCAATCTTATTTTTGTCTTAACTGTTAACATGACATTCAATAATTCGGTAACTCCAGAAATCAGATAATGATCAGATTTTTTTATGTGCATTTAAGCCACTGTTCTTGAATAGTACACAAAGTACACACAGTATGCAAATAGTTAGTGGTTACACTGTTTAGGCGGTAAAGTAACCGCCTTATCCCAGGTCTGTCTAGTACACACTGGCTGCCAAAGTGCCCTTGAGCAAAACATTCACTCACGTTACCCAAATATGATTGTAGTGTTTGAGTGGAGAGGCCAGCACATCTGTATCCATCCTCCACCAACAGTGGAGATAAAACAGCCTGAGGGGTAAACACCAGTGAAGGATGCAGCCGAGGACACAGCTGCTGATCCTGGAGGAACCCTCTTCTTCTCCTCCTCCTCCTCCTCCTTTTCCTCGAGTGGCTTTTAATGAACGAATAGTCAGAGCAGAGAGCCAGAAAATCAAGCCACACGGGGCCACAGCAGAACAAAACCAGGCCCATAACAACAAGCATCACAGAAACTCAATTTGGCTCATTTGTTTTGAAGAAGATGCAGAGATATTTCCTGTAGTGGTTTTTCGCTACACACGCATCGTTGCTCTACAGGCGAGAGCGGCACGATCTGGGGGAAACGTGAAAATTGGTAGCTTTGTTGAATAACGCTTAATGCTTTGATCCCAGCTCTGGCTAATGCAAAGTGCTGATGTATATTTTAGCTTTTTTGCATTGGTATGAAACGACAAAAACAACATTTCAAACTCAACTCCGATACTAAGGAATAGGCTTGATACCAGTTTCCAGACCTTTTTTAGACAATACAATGTCATTTTCAACACTAAATAAGAGGATTTTTCTCATGTTACTATTTTGTTTTCTAATAATAAAATAAAGCTTAAGGTAATTTTAAAACTGTCCTGTAACATCTGTTCTGAGTCTCTAGCTTCAGTCTCGATTAAAAGTCCTATATTACGCTAAACTGACTCCTGTGAGCTTTAAGACATGTTATAATGTTGTTACCTCATCAAAAACATTCCTTTTATTAGTCTGTCTACATCTCCAAAGCTCAAAACGCTCTGTTGCACCTTGTGATGTCATGAAGCGGTAGTTTTCAAGTTCATTTACCTTTTACCTTTAGTTTAGTGGAGTTTGGAAATTCCCGTGCTGATATCATATAAATGTGTATGGAGTTCAAAAACACAGTAGAGCACTTCTTGCATTACCGGATGACATCACAAGGTGGAACAGAGTGTTTTCTGTTTGAGAGAAAAACTGAGGCTAAATATGCAGGTTTGTGTTAAACGTGTGAAAGAAACAAAACACAACTCCAGGTGTGTTTGTGATGAGGAAACAACATTATAACATAGATCAGAAAATAAGATAAGATAAGATATGCCTTTATTAGTCCCACAGTGGGGAAATTCCAGTGTTGCAACGCACAGTTCAAGAACAGCAGGAAAATGGAACATGCAATAAAACAAGATAATAGATAATGGCTAAAAAAAGAAGAAATAGGATAATATGAGCCCTTTAATATCTGATTTTCTACACTTTTTACAACCCCATGCTGATCTCTACATAAGTTATTCAGCTGGAAAAACAGATATTGTGATATATTTAGTTTGTGCGTTATGTAGTGCATTTAGAACAATATTATTATGCAGCCCTATAGCGGCCTCCATACTGTCAAGACAACTGTCTCAGAGCTGAAGTGAAGTGTTTGTCCTCTCACCCACACCACATACCCCGACAGATGACCCTGTGCCCACAGCTGCTCTGCACTGGAACACGTGGGCCAAGTGGACATTTGCATAATACATAACACATCTATAACCCACTGAAGAATCAAAGTTAAAAGCTCACCCATGACAAGTGATTGCGTAAGACAATGGGTGTACCTCTCAAGTCATGAAACTACAAAATACTTGTTTTCAGATCTTGCACAATGAAATCAACTTAACCTTCGTGGCATTTACTGTTGTGAGTCATTCTGAGCACTGCCTTTGTTGAAGCATGAATTAATAAACTAGAAACTGTTCGACTGTACTTTTGATGTACTTTTTGAATGTACTTTTCGTTTTGATTACATCATGAGATTAACTCATCTTTGCTATTTATTGCAACACCAATCGATGAGGCAGGACTACTTAGAAACAGATTAGATCAGCCTGTGCCTATTGATTTTAGTTTTCTGTAATAGTTTGTTCAATAAAGTACTGGCATGACACTATTTGAGAGGTTTTTTTTGTCTTTATAGGCACCTTTAGTGAGTTGTATAAAGTAAATCAGATCCCTGCATTCCCCCTGTGGTGATGCAATGTGTTTAGTTTCTTTCTGGAAACTTCTCACAACAAAACCACGACGCACTATTGTGACCCAAACACTGTATCATTTATATGCAGATTTCCACGCACCTTTACGGAGTCCTTATCCGAGTGGACGCTGAGCTTATTCTCCACGTGATTGTGGATGTCTCCGTTGCTCTCGTGAACCGGCTCCGGGACCGGCGTGGACTGTCTCGGGGTCACGTCTTGTTGCGCGTCCTCCTCTTGTGTCTCCTCAGTTGTCTCCTCATTTGTCTCCTCGTGTGTCTCCTCAGTTGTCTCCTCATTTGTCTCTTCGTGTGTCTCCTCGTGTCCCTCCTCATTTGTCTCCTCGTGTGTCTCCTCGTGTGTCTCCTCGTGTCTCTCCTCTGCCACCTCTACATCCGCGGTTACAACTTTTTCTTCATCTTTTACGCTGCGCCGGTCCGCTCCGTTCTCTGTCCCATCCACGTTCTCCGCTTCCACTGACTCTCCCTCTTCCACCTGCTGCTCCTCTACCTCCTCTACCTCCTCTTCCTCCTCATCTCCCTCCTCCACTGGGACCCCCTCGGTGACATACTCTTTCTGGCACTTTAGATTGTGTCTCTTTAGCAACTGTTCCGTCTCCGGGTCTATCACGATCAGCTCCAGGAGTCCCGCCGTGGCGCGTATCCGGGACACGACTTGTTGGTGGCTCTCGTTCTCCACGTCCTCGCCGTTTACGAAGACGAGGCGGTCTCCAGCGCGCAGCCCGGAGCTCTCCGCGGGACTGTCGGGCTCCACCAGGCGGATGAACTGGCCCGTCTTCCCTTTCTCTCCGTGTAGGTGAAAGCCGTAGCCGTTATCTCCCTTCTCCAACGTGCACAGCCTCGGACGCAAGTACTGGCTTTTGCTCGGCATGGTTGAACAGGCGGTCCGACCTGTTGCGCGCACTCGGGAACACTAGAAAGATGCTGCCCGCGAGGAGGGTGTGCGTAAAAATGTGTAGAAACCTTGAAAGCAATCCCCGCCTTCTCGCTCGTCCACGAACAGCTCTAATCCTGCTTTTATGTGACTTGGAGAGCCCAAAACGTGGTGATGCGGATAACAGTGACCCGTGGCGAAGACAGATAGCAGCAGCCCAAACAAGCGACGCAAGTAAAGAGAGTGCACTCAGGAAGAGGGAGGCGCGACCACGGCCCGGCCCAGCGCGCACTTTTTTGATGCAAAGTAGTGACAAACAAAAACGCAATCCACGAACGTGATACGCGGCGCGCTATGATGATTTATTCACCAATGCGTTTGTAAAATCCCCAAAGCGTCGTTACGTTAAACCTTCCTTGCAATATAGACACAATAGAGCACCAAACTGTTATTTATTTTAGGCTATTTAGTTATTATTTGGCATTTTCAGACAAAGTAATCATCTGTTGCATCTGCTACACCGTTTGCTACACTGTATGTTTGGTAAAATTGGTAAGGGGCCTTGTTATTTTAATTTAGCATTAAAATTACACACTTTTTTCTTTTTATTTTGACAGACTAGGTATATAGCCTATATGGTAAAGCCAGGCAACATTTTTAAAATAACTCTTGCAATCTTTTTTCTCTTTTATTTTTGTCTTTGCCACATTAGTTTGCACTTTTGTTTGCATAATTCTCCTTGTCAAACCTGCACAGAGTTACAATCAGACATTTCAATAATTGGATAACTCCAGAAATCAGTGAATGAGCAGATGTTTGGTGTTAATGAGCAGTTGTTTGGCGTGTACATAAATATAACCACTTCTACAATCTGTCCCCTGTGCTGACTTGAGCCCAAAAGCCTCAAATTCTCACCAAAAAGTATTTAAGGAAAACCTTTACTTCCCCGTCAACCCCAAGTAAACAGAACATCTGGGTGAAATAAGCGTTGATAATACGGTGTAAAAACCACATGGCTTCGAGATTAACTAAAATGCGAAGAAATGAGAGCTTTTCCAGTACTGAGAGGTCTTTAGACTTCAATCTGATACGAACACACGTGAAGCTAAAGCGGTTAAGCAGTGAAAGCGGTGAGAAAAGCTGGTGAAAGTAACAAAAAAAACTGTACAGTGCTGCCCCACAGTGGTCTACTCATCTAAAGACGTTCTCCCAAACAACACAACAAGCACAGGACCCATAAAACCACAACATATATTACAAAAAAATACAATTTATACATAGAGATAAATATACAAAGAAAGTATGATTACAAAGCACTTTCTATGGCACTTTGTGATCACTGATGACCCGGGACGAACAGATGAGACACAGAGTTGGACAACATTCAGGATGAGTGGGTCAGGCGACATACTGAGCATTACATGAGAAAAAAATTATTTGAGCCTAAACTCCATGGCTTCGTTTACAAAAAACTATTTTAACAAAGAACAGTATTCACAAAAAACATTGAAAGTATTGTTTTTGTAATGCTGACAAAGAACACATTTATTCACCTTAATAAAGTCAGTACATCTCCATCTAGAGGACGCTGTGTAATATTTTTGACGTAATGTCCTTTTAGTATAAATCCATCATCGGACGCTTGTTTAAAGGTCCTGTATTTCACAAAGTTGACTCTTAAAGTCGTCTTATAATGTTGTTACCTCCTCAAAAACAGACCTGGAGTTGTGTTTTGTTTCATTCACACATCTTTGAGTAATCCTTTATTATTAGTCTGTCTACATCTCCAAAGCTCAAAATGCTCTGTTCCACCTTGTGAGGTCATAAAGCTGTAGTTTCAAGTTCAAGTTAACAGCTACATTTGTCCAATTATTAAATTATTAACTAACTGCATCTGGCAAAGGTGTATGGAGTGTTTTCTGTTTGAGAGAAGAACTCAACCAACACAACTCCAGCTGTTTTTGATGAGGAAACAACATTAAAATAGTGTAATACAACTAAATTAGTACTGACCATATATTCTCCCACCGATTATTTAACAAGACACACACTTTTCACTGACATACTGGCCTTTTAGAACCTTTAATGCACCCAAACACCCAGATTGAAGCTACATGTACGACATTACAAATATGTACGTTTCCTGAATTAAATACATAGAGACACACACAGGACGAGTGCCCTCCAAACACTGGCTTTATTCTACCTAACCACAGTACACACATGAACTAATGAGACCATTTCCAAGCTACAATCTGACTGAAGAATGGATGAGATGAGGACTGTAAGGCCAAAGGGACTGAGTTCACAGCCTGGCAAACGTGGGATGAAAAACACTGCAGCGCAAAAGGCCCCACCCACTGAGGCAGCCATATTGATTGTTCGGCTGCAAAGGGGTTCAGAGTTTTGTTTTGTAGCTTTAGGCTGCATCTCAATTCGTACGTTACACTACCAAAATGAGAGCTGGTACTGCCTCAATTCTGCCGTTTCCGTTGGTGGAGGAATCAGAGACCGTTAAGAACTGGGATGCAGCATATCACATCTGTCACCACAAAAGACCACAGAGTGTTCTCACAACCAGGGCTTGACATTAACATGAGCTGAGCAGCCACATTTACATTTGAGCTTGAAACACAAGCCACTGTGACTGCATTGTCCATAATGGCATTTATGGACAATGTCAAATTAACTGTGATCGTATATATACTTTTTTTTATTTGGTTTGTTCATGCTTGAGTAAATCTGCTGCTGCGGCCATCTGCGTATTGAAAGCTAAAGTGCTCCTTCATTCATCATCACCAGACTTGTTCTGATGATCTCTCAATAATATCCTTTACTTCAAAACATCTCTTACTATAAAACTATTTGAGAGCTGCTAGCAGCTATGGCTTTTAGTCTTATTTAAACTGCTACCGCTTCTTGTCCCACTGTTGCCTGCAAAGGGCACATAAAATGTTCAAGCCATTTTATATCAGGTAGCAGGCCTGAATAGCATTTTATTCTTCATACATATAGATTATTTCAAGGAACACATGTGAAATACTAATTCTAAGGCATCCAAAATATGTTAATAAAGCATATGGGAACATTAAAAAACACAGTAAGCAAAAAGTTAATGCCAAGCCCAGCTCACAACATAACGTCAATTTAAATTCACATTTCTGATTAGGGTTTGACAGCTCAGCCCGGACTTCCTCTGAGGAGAAGGTGCGCTGTGCGATCCAGGGCTGGGATTGACTTGTTGCACTTCCTTCCTCTGCTAATGTATACATCTGTGTCCATGTGGTTTTTGTGTTGGGGCAGGGGCTAAATCAGCACACAGCAGCCGGCCTTCTGCTTTTGGGACTCGATGTAGTCGTGAATGTGGAACTTGGGATCGCTGGGCTGCTGCGTTGCTCGGTGCTTCAGCTCCCTGACAGAAAATACAGGAAGTTACAACCAAGGAGGAGGAGGTGGAGGATGTGTGGGCTGGAGAGCGCAGACAGGGCCAGCAACTCAATGAGAGGAAGAGATATAAAAAGAGTGTGCTGAGGAAATATACAGAAAGTCCAGAAAAAGGGACCTGCGGCTAGAAACATTGGAATATAAGGAGGATATCATATAACAGTTATCATATAACAGTTATTTTACATTATTAGGACAACACAATGTATTGTGGGATATAACTGCATAAGGTCCAGCATCTCACAGATAACTGTAGTTTTTATACAGAGCCTAGAAGTAAATAGTGTTGTGACAATTCTTTTATCAGTTAGACATATGGCTTTTAATAAAAAATGATATGCAACTAATTAAACCTGGTTAAGGTACGCTTTTATTGTCCCATAAGGAAATCTGTCTTGTTCATTTGACCCATCCCTCAATGCAGCCGGGGCTGGAGCAGTGGGCGACTGCAGTGCAGCGCTGGGTCCCATCTCCTGATCTTGAGCTATTGTGCATGTTCTGGATCCTTTCCCCATTCTATGCCCACATAGTCATATTGTCATTTTTGTCTATACTTTTTATTCTTTTGACATTTTTATTGATTGTCTTACAAAAAGCTACAAAGAATTGACTAAAAGTCAATTCAAGATCCAGCAGGGCTTCACACGTCAATGCCAAACACATAGAATCTGCAGCTGAATGTCTCCAATAATGACACATTAAAGGAGACAAATACAGCTCTTTAAAAAGAACCTATTGTTATGTGACCTGACTGCAAACAAATGCAAAGATATTCTAGGGAATTCAATGGAAATTAATTTTCCTCGTTGCAGGAGTCACTTAAAATGGTCAATGCTTTGACAATGCTCTTTCACAGAATAGAAATATGTAATTATAGCTTTGTTTGCATCCTTTGTTGTTTGCATACTCTGTGCAAATCTCTGTTTCAGGAGTTATTCGTAACGCATATTAGGAAAAGACAAGAAGAAGAAGAAATGTTTTTCCTGACTTCAAAATAGTCTTTTTTTTAAAAAAACAAATACAAAACAAACCTCGCTATGGCGTGGAAAGCTAGCTCCACGTTGACTCCAGTCTTGGCACTGGTCTCCATAAATGGTACTCCATATTCCTGAAAGTGAAAATAATTAGAGCAATGCACATGTAGGCGTTTTATCACAAAGATGAGCCGTGTACCTTTGCCAGCTTCTCTCCCTCTTCTGTCTTTACCACTCGTTCTGCGGCTAGGTCCGACTGGAACACAGCACATGTACAGTACAAATAGGTCATTGCAGCAGGCCACAGGTCATCACTGTGCCATTAGCTACTGTCATGCATGACTGTGTCAGACTGATGCTGATGCTGCTAAACATGCCTGTGGTCCTCTCACCCAACAGCTGTGTGGCCCCAGCAGAGAATGTTCCCATGCCCACCACCAGAGGGCGCGCTGTGACCTACCCACTCAGACAGCTGGAAGCTTATCAGGCAGCAGAGGCATGATGACAAACTAATGGAGCCATGTTTGTGGGCTTCCTGTCATTGGCTGATTGGTTAATTTTGTTATCGAGACACATAAAGGCAGGGGTGCATAACCTAATTTGGAATGCAGTGTATAAATAGACTGTAATTATTTTTACTGCCGGATTGTTTTACAAAGCACTGTGCACACAAAAGCAACGGAGACACACAAATGTGACTATAAACAGGCGAGTAAATCCTAGAGCTCCGTGTGCAGCTCAGTGGAGCACTTCCTGGTTTCTTGTGCATTTTCATGTCTGCCCAAGTGAGATAAGAGCATGTTTAAGAGACCTCTTATCCTTCTGATATTCTTATACAGTAGAAGAAGAAAGAAAGAGGAAGCTTTGCTCACCTTGTTGCCGAGCAACATGATGACCACATCCTTCTGGGCATAGTCATGTATCTCAGTCAGCCAAGCCTTTAAAAAGTAGAGAAGAGACAGAAAGAGGAGTGAGTCTGTAAACACTGGGCAATTTCACTCTTCCTCCATCAATCACAACACAATCAAGTCATGTCGCTTTGCAACTAGTTTATAGATTTCAGTGTTCAGACTGAGAAATGGTTGACAAACAACAGGAAAAATGAAGGAGACATCACTGGAGAGCTCATCTGAACCAACAATACTGATGCAAGTTTCAGTGCAACAAAGCGTGTTCATCTAATTCTCCTGATAAATGTTTTAGATAGCAGTGGCTACAGCGGGCAGAGGAGCATTTACCCTGATGTTGTCAAACGATGGCTTGTTGGTGATATCATAAAGCAGGAGTAAGGCTGTCAACAAAAGAGCAGAACTATGATTAGTTACGGTTGTGTTTATGTGACCAATACCCACATCTAAAATCCAATGTGGGGACCAAACTTCACACAACTCCCTCCCTAAACAGGAAGTGAGGTTACCTTGGGCATCTCTGTAGTAGGCGTGCGTTACACTGCGGAACCTCTCCTGGCCAGCTGTATCCCAGATCTAAAGCAAAATAATTCTATGCATTAAAATGTGTTACAAATCCTAACAGCTCGCACCCAAAAGAAGAGAAATGCCAGTATACATTATACAGTGTGATGCTCTCAGTGGATCGCACATAAGCCTGTGTAAAAGAAGCCAGGGGTTTACAAGGAAAGGCAGGAGGGTCTAATTATAGCGCCTCCTACTGTGCTGAATGAACAGGCTGTGATGAAGGACATGTTTACATTAGGTTAACGTCAAGCTGACACACAGGCCCTTTACAGCCTTCAAAATCCAAAGTAAAACATTAACTCCAGAATAAATAAAGGAAACAACTACAGTATGTCACTTTTTGGCCATCTGCTTGTTTCCATGGAAATTTCATTGTTTTGGCTATTTTTTTTTTTTTCTTGAATGTTACATAGTATGGCATTGAACTTATCCATCTCCATGGAGACGAGCAGATAATACCACTAGGCCAAGTTACAGGTAAGATCTGTGGAGAGGCGACCTAACTGACCCTAAGAAAGTTTGTTGTTTTTTAGCAATTAAACTGAAACTTAATCTGTAATGGAATAAATCCCAAGTTATATTAATATATAATGCCATATTGAGGAACATCAAGGCAAAGCGATTAAATGTACATGCAGAAAAGCAGATTGTGTACGCCACATCATAAAAGTTGCATAGTGCACCTTTAAAAACGTCTGTATAATTTCATATAAATTTGTCCCATTACTCTGACAAAGGATTTAGGGTTTTAGAAGCAACATGTTATCAGCAAGGTGATGTTTTTTGCTCTTGGCAATTTTTTAAACCACCAGTGGTTTGGCGGTGACAGACAATCAGAATCTTAATGCCAAAAAAGTTATCTTGGCAAAAACAACAACAAATTATTTCTGGCATAAACATAACTCCCCTTGATTGGAATCAGTATCAAACTTTAAAAAAATACATTCAAAGGAACATTGTGTCTCAGCGGGTTACACAATCATTTAGCCTTTTTGTTTTGAATCATAATGTTTGCAGTGCATTTAAAACCACCTAATGTGCCATTAGTAATGCTGAGTAAATTATGTAACTTCTCTGGTTGAAGATACAGCGCCTGTTTTACTGCTTTGCCTGAATGTTACACAATATGGCATTAAACTTGTCAATCTACATAAAGACAAACCACCAGGCCAAGTTACAGGTCAGATCTGTGGAGAACTTAATTGTTTTAAGGTGGCAATAAAAGCATGTAAAGTGGGGGAAAATGAAAATGAAAGGCGCTTATAAATAATGTATTTTAAACGCAAGACATAATCATTTAATGCCATACTACGGAACATATCAGGCAAATCAGGTAATATCTCCACAGAGACAAGCAGGTGGCAGGCCCTCCACCATAAAGGTTGCATAGAGCTAGTGTTGTCACAAAACTAACATTTCAAGCTCAATTTGGATACTAATGAATAAACTCAATACAAAAACACTTTTTATTTAGACAGCAGAATGTGATTTTCAACATAAATCGTAATAAAACTTTCTTTTATATCACCTTGCGGGCTTATATCTGTGTAATCCCTCAGTCGTCCACATTTATCACATACCCACTAATATAGATTTTAAAGTAAACTCCAATGTGTTTCCCTTACCTGCAGTTTGACTTTGAGATTGTCCACATCCACCACTTTATTCTGTGAAAACAAAACAGTAGCATTAAATCACTGCCACAGACGGACAGGGGGAGTGACGGCAGACTGCAAACGCACATTCGCCCAGCATGAACACCAGGAAAGCACAAGGAAAACACAAGACGACTGGCTCTGAAAGTGGCTCTGAATGCTGCCAGAAAGCCCATTTCGCGACACCCACACCACAAACAAGGTCCTGGGATTAGACTTAATTACACAACTGTGAGGATAAGCGGCTGGCACTCCAACAACAGTCCCCCCCACCCGGTTTGTTTCCTGCAACCCTGTGGGGGTGCCCTACTGTATCTGCAGCAGACAGTGGCCTAGAATAGTCCCGATGTTGTGTTGTGAATCAACAGAAGGGTTGTTAAGTGTTGATCCTTGTGTGGAGTATTTAAGAGCTACAAGAATAATCACAGTTGAATCGCAAAGTCCATCATTTTTTCCACAAACGACAAAATATTCTGTCTATTCCTGCATAAAAACTGCTAACCCTGTATTTACCTCTGTACAAACATGTTCAAAATGAAGAGGTTAGATTTTTGTATTAGTTTGTAGCTCCATATTTCAGTCTTTTGGTCAATTATCCTATGTGACCAGAATCCTATTATTAAAACATAAAAAAAAAAAAAGCAAGTAGAAATATTTCCCAAATCATTCAGCCCTAGAGCGTATAATTATTCCAAATTGACCTTCTTTAGCTTTTAACACATTATAACATGATCAGGGCTGAACAATTTGGGGAAAAAATATTGAATTGCGTTTTTGTGATTAGATTTTATTGATTTTTTTACTGAATTTACTGAACTTATGTTTTAAATATAGGATTCTGCTCAAAGTTTTACACATTTTAAACAAGTCCAGGAGAATTTGACAAAAGGATTGAAAGAGGAACTGACAATCTAATATAGGAATCATTTGCACACATCTGAATAAGGTCACTGGTAGGTCAGCGTAATGACCAGATACATTTACACTTGTTTATTTATTTAGTTTATTTATGACACAGGGACGGTGCACAATCTACATCAACACTTGGCACTTGGAGCTAATTTCCACCTGTAGTCCCCGGTACACTGCACACTTTATTAGGTTGTTGTACGCCTTCAAAACGCACAAGAAGTTCGAAGTATACATCACAATTTGTAGACAGATGTAATAATATATGAGATAACTTGTTGCTTTGGCTTTAAGCTCTCATAAACAGCAAGTGAAGTGTTATCTATAAAAGAGTGCAGCAAAAGGAAGTATGACTAATAAGTGAACTTCCTGGACTGCATTTTGTCTCAACACCAACAACAACGAAACATAACCACTTTAGTATTAGCGACGCGTGCAAAATGCGATGTGTGCATAGCATGGCCACCTGCAGGATTCCCAGCGTCTGAAGGGACATGGCTCAACCCCTGCATTAGTTGCCATGGGTTTCTGTTTTTTCCCTCTCCCCAATTATGACGTGAGAGGAGCTTGCATGCTGAGTAACTACAAGGAAGCATGCCCAAAAATAGACTGGCCATGTTACTAGCTGCCACAGCACACAGCCTGCTCGCCTGCCCTGTCCAACCACGCAGAGAGGACAAGCTTCCCATGCCGAGGCCCCTGGATGTGTGAAAAAATACATTTAAATAATACAATTGGTCATATGGGTCCAGTGATCGAAATGAACTAGTATGAGGTGCAAATTGTGTTGTAGTTATTGTCAGAAGACTGCAAATACAGTATTCATCACAACCACAAGGAGTAATTTTTAAGTAAAAAAAAAACTTCAATCGAGACAAGTAGTGAGGATTTAGTTACAATTAATTTTTAACTCAGACCTGATTTAATTTAGTATCAAGAGTTTGCAAATTACCACATCATTATCTAATCAAATTAACTTTTGGCATTGTGTTTTAACAATACACTTGCTCCATTTAATTTAGTAGGAGATTCAAAACTGTGATATGGTAATCACTAAACAAATCAAGTCACATCACATCACACACGGATTTTAAACATGCACCAAGTTCTATTTCTGATGGGGGTCCGCCACCTGCTTGTGTCCATGGAGACGCTTTATTGCTTCACCTCGAATGATCCACACTGTTGTATTAAACATGCATTCTTACAGTGAGCGTAATTATGTCTGGACACATATGACCTGTAACGTGGCACCTGCTCGTCTCCATGGAAATAAACACATTTAATGACATACTGGGGAAACTTCCAGGAAAAGTAATAACATCTCCATGGAGACAAGCAGGTGTCAAGACCCCCACCAAAAATGGTACATAGTTTGAACCTTTAATAACACAGTAGTTTTCTTTCTTATTTTATTTTATTTTTTACCTTTTTAGACATTCAAAATCAGAACCACTGATAAAAACACTGTTGTCAACAAACACAGCCCTTGCCTGGTTTAACGGAGGTCGCAAACTATCACAAACTATCACATCGCTTGCTTTTTTCACACTGTGTCTGACAAATCACTGCCACATACCAGCGTCCAATTCTTCCACACCTGTTGCGCTCTGGAGTAGTCTAAATCATTCATCCAGCCAGACATCCATTATGTATCCATGTTTTCAAGACGACAAAGCCCCAGCCTGCTAATGCAACACAATTTCCTCCTCCTCCTTCTCCTTGCTCTGCCATTAGTGTGAGTGCACAGGGCCTGGCCTTAATTGGCGGGGAAGACAGTGGTCGTTTGCGCTGGAAGCCTTCACTCCCATCCTAATCGTCCTTTTCACATGAGACCCGTTGGGAACTCGTAAGACCGAAGACATCTGCTCGCCGCTCCCTGTCAGTTACGGCGCCGTGTGTGTAGGTAGCACCCGTCCGCCCGCCTGTCACAGAACTGTGCGTTATCTTTCCATCTGCCCGGACACTTACCAAGTCATCATCCACGGGCCCCAGCAGCACAAGTGGTCTGTGAACTCAGCTGAATGTTTGTACATTTGGTGCGATCTTAGCGCCATGATGAAGTGCAAGAAGTAAGGTGTTAATTGGGCCCTTGTCACTGACTGGCTTGTTCCTTAGTAAATATCATTATGCTACACCAGTTAGGTCAGTGTAGGGCTGAACAATTTTGGGAAAAAAAGTCTAATTACGATTTTTGATTTATGATTTAATTATAAGTTTCTGTTCAAAGTTCACATTTTAAACCTGTCCAGAAGAATTGACAAGTTTGAAATATGAGCTGAAAACTAAAACAAGAATCCCATTATAGAGCACAGTGGTTCAGATATAAACTAGCCTTTTTATGCAGATTAAAACACAGGATATTTAATTGTATTGGAGGAAATTATGGTTATGATTTACTAATTGCTAACTGCGTCCATTCAAATTCGATTGCGATTCATCCTGCAGACCTAGTCCTGTTATGCTTAACTTGAGCTGCTGGCCATGTTAAAGTACAATGCGTTCTTCAAAAACATGGAGTTGTGTTCTGTTTTATTCACACGTTTGACTAATTCAAACGTGTGGTTTGCCGTGTTCCATCGGACAACGGCAAACCACATCTCGCCCCCTTTTTCAAAACCACAGACGCCAGATTTGTTCACATCACATCAGCGCTCCAACTTTCTTCACCACAAAGACTTTCATCTAAATTAGAAACATTCACGCTTACAGCTAATGTTTGAAGCCTCATTTAAACTGCTTGACATTCCCCCATAGACTGTATATAAACCCGCGAGCCAACACGTTCAAAACAGAAAGTGAGCATGGGGGCGTTTCCAGCTCCATCGACTCTAGCTCCAATTGACTTTGCATTGAAAAATGTCTTACCTCTGTGTAACTGCTGCTGCCAGGCTCGTCATTTTGGTCTTAAAATGTTTGTATTAACTTAACATGATCCTGGTGTTTTTCTCTACTTTGTCCGTAAATAAACACCTATCCCTAATATGGAATTCAATATACTATCGCCACTATATCCGCTAGCCTCGTGAGCTTCATTTGACTGGAGCAAACGCAATCCACTTCTTTAGACAGTCAATACATTCCCCCAATAATCCCTCTTGACTTGTCATTACAATAGAGCATTTCCTAACACAATACTTCCTGGATTCATGGCTGACTTATACTGTATTACAAGTTCCAGAGTATTGACCAACATTTACACAGCCCCAGTTCTTTCCGGGTCCAGTTTGTAGCTCGTTTCTGGTGGTAAAATCCTATCATATTTCAAACGTGGCACGCTAATAGATGAGATCATCTGCATAAACATGGTTTTATTCCCATTAAAATAAAGTTGTTTTGGCTCGTCCACTGCCGGCAAAAACTGGATTTAATTCAGAGGAAGAAGAACCGACCACCTGGGTTCATTTTTGGCTGAAGGACTCCACTCCCTACTGTTTTCTGATCCATGTTATAATGTTGTTTCCTCATCACAAACAGACCTGGAGTTGTGTTTTTTTTCCATTCATGCATGTTTAAACACACAAACCCTGCATATTTAGGCCGGAAAACACTAATAATACACCTTCACTAGAATCATTTTATCATTTCAGACCTGGAATTGTCAATCTCCACTGAACGAAAAGTAAAATGTAGCTGTTAACTTGAAAACTACTGCTTCATGACACTACAAGGTGGATCAGAGCATTTAGAGCTTAAGAGATGTAGACAGTAGACTAATAATGGAGGATTACTCAAACATGTGTGAACAAAACACAACTCCACCTATGTTTTTGAGGAGGAAACAACATTCAAACATGGCTTACAGCTCGCAACAGTACATTTTGCGTAATATAGAACATATAAACACAGACAAAAAAAGACACACTATATACATTTTACCATATAAGCGCAACACAAAATATTCCAAACACATTTTCACTTTGACACATTTAGTCCACTCACCCTGAAGTCTATTCCAACGGTGGCTATGAAGTTGCCTCCCAGGAAGGCTCCATCTTTGAAGCGCACAAGCACACACGTCTTCCCCACTGCCGAGTCTCCCAGCAGCATCACCTAAACAACACGCAAGATGTCATTTGATTTGACACAATTGTGGTGTGAAATCTGGTCATATGGTGTTTTTTGGTTTTGTCAGCGCTTTCACTTCGCTAAACGACAAAAACACATGACACCGACTAGTCCAGTCCAGGGAGCGCACTTGAGACAAAGCTCTCAATGTCAAGCTTTTCTGACATTCACAATTACGATTTTAGGATTGACAAAATTATTCCCTGTACTAGATCTTTTTAGATGTGATATAATTAAGCTAGATTTATTGAATTAGGCTTTTGTTTTCTTTTTTTTTCCTGAATGACTGACAAAATGATTCCCAATATTCCTTACGTTCAACCACAACAATATTATTTATCCAGCTTCATTACATTATAAATTCTGAATGACTGCTTTCCAATTTGCTCTAATAAACATTCTATTGTCAGAGTAATTTAAAAATTGATGAGTACAACTGATGTTTCCCAACGTCCCTGAACTAAACACAATAGAAAACCAGTGCGTTCAATTAAATTCAGTCTCAGTGCAGGTGAATGACTCATTCGCTGCAAATAATGTTACAGTTCAACTTGAAATTTATTGTTGTGCTTAAATAATACCTGTCTGCCCTGTCCAGGTGTGTCCCGCAGTCCTTTATTGATGTTTGATTAGAGGAAGTGAGGAGCAACAAGTACCTCGCCCTCAGCTAATATTTGGATGCCACTGGGGGGCCAAGGAAATGCCAAGTGGACACATTATGCGCTTTGGGAGAGAAATGCGCCAACGAGCAGACAGTAAAGCATCGGTAAACAAGACTACTGCTTAAAGAAGGCGCGTAAAGATTAGAATAATGCAACTAGTGTGGAATTTCTACGTCAGAAATTGCATCCAAAACTGTCTGGGCACCTGTTCAGTCAATGAAAATTAAAAAAGAGCATACACACCTTGAAGGCAATATCGTAATACTCGTTAATAGACGCGCATCTCTCCAGGACATATTTTGACGTGCCGTTTTTGGTTTGCTGCTTGTCCGTCAGCGATGCCTTCCGCGTAGACATCGCAATGAGATTAAAAAAAAGAAAAAGAAAAACAAAAACAATATTTCTTCCAAAAAGCACGCGCGCTGATCTCTTTAGTCGTTTGTCAATCCCAGCCTGGGCACGCCACCACCAGCAGCAGCAGCAGAAGCAGCGGTCGGTCTTCTCGCATACTTCGCGCGGCGGTCGAAACGGGGGTAAAAGCCGTGGATGGCGAAACGGCAACGGGGAAATATCAATTCGCACCTCGAGAAGCGACGGTGCAAAGTTGAAAACAAACACGCAACAGCGGCAACAGCGGGGGGGAAAGCCCGTACGTGGCGCTTGATATGTTCATCCAGTCACTCCTCCGCCAATCATTCACTCAGACAGAGGCGGAAACATTTCTTTTTTTTTCCGCTTAGATCCACGCGTGGGCAGATGATTATGAAGTGTGCGTGGACAGGCGCACACCTCTAGCAGCAGTGCATCCTTCCTCCTCCTTCCTCGCGCGTCTGTGAGGGTCTTGTGCGTGGCGCCGCGAGAGAGGGAGAGAGAACGGCGTGAACGAACGAACGAACGAACGAACGAACGAAAGAACGGTGTCCACAAACCAACAAGAAGACGCGTTTTGGATGGAGATGCGCGCGCTGACTCATCCGCTACAGGTGGCGCTTTCTCAGACACGATGGAGCCTCTCACCTTTGACCCTTGACCCCGCTGTTGTGACCAGGCTTTGTAAACGGCATTAACCTGTTGTATTTCCCACCAACTGAGACCATGGTGCCTTAAGAAATGTGTAGGCTAAATTTTGTACGTCCTATAGGTTTTAGAAGACAATTTAAAAGGCTCATATTTACGCTATGACATCACAAGGTGGAGCATTTTGAGCTTTGGAGATGTAGACAGCCTAATAATGCAGGATTACTCAAACATGTGTCAATGAAACAGAACACAAACATGGCTTAAAGCTCACAAGAGTCGATTTTATGTAATATACGACCTTTAAAATGTAATATACGACCTTCAAGATGTAGTAGGCTATAATTATGCCATTGTGTTTATAATTTATAGTGGAACGCGCCCAACCACCAAGATTTGTAGCCCTGTTTAATTTTCATTCCTAGAGTAGGCAGACTTGGCAGGACAAGGCAAATGAAAAGATAACATTTTGTAATCACAGAGGATTCCAAAGCAAAATCCTTGAATAAACATTAATCGCCACATATTCCAAAATCGTATCTTTCTACGCTCAAGAATAAGTTAAAATGTTTGTCTGCTTTGCTTAGAAAAACACGTCAGATTCCCCTGCACTACACCACCGCGCCATGAGGTACATTACGCGTCCTCCTGTTTTCCCTTGGGGCCCATCTAATCGCATTAATTCACACGTGTCCAAAATGGTTTCATTCAACCTCACAATTAAAATGTGGCGTGTGGGTGTTTTTTATGTGAGGTTTGTCGCCCCCTTGTGCTCAGTTAAGGGAGCAGACAGCCTCGTTCATATTTTGTGGAGTGACAGGCAACAAAGCATAGCCTATATTTAACTTTAAAGGTGCTGACGTGTTCAGAAGTGTTTTCTTGCATTCTAATATAATTTTACGACGTGTTATTTTCAGCACTTGAACTTCCAGTTTGACTCTGTAGGAAATAGCAGTAGTATTGTAGCATCAACATATTCTCTCTTATGTCCAATGTGTCAAACAGTGCGCAGTGGTTCAAACTTTCTTTATGTTGTTTAATAGACAAAAAGTTGAATAATGAAACCTATTTATTTTTACATTCCTGGCTTTAAAAAGTGTGTTATATAAGTTTAAGGACCTGCCACTTGCTTGTCTTCATGGGATGTCCCACAATAAGGCATTAAATTCATCAAACTCCATGGAGACAAGCAAGTTACAGTTCAGATAGACTTAGACAAACTTTATTGATCCACAAGGGAAATTACTTGGACACGGTCACATCACAATATAATGTGTGAGATCAGTGTAAATAAAGCATGTTTCACTGAAAATGCCAGATGCCCTAGTAACATAATCTGCCAGACATCCAGGTTTCCAAGAAACTGTAATTCTGTCAAATAATTCTCCCTTAAAAATGTTTTTCCAGTTGACCAATTTCAATTTTCTTTTGCGATGATAGCATAGAACAGATGGAGCATGGCTATTATCATCATGGCGACAGCACATAGATGATCCAAGGTGAAGGCAGTTTAGGTGCAATTACAGAATGTTTACGGAATAACTTAAAAATCGAAAAAATATGACTTATGCATATTTTTCCCTCTTTAAAACTCACCACACTGAGCTGGAACGAGACAAAAATATTGAAGTGAAAAGCATTTCTTTATGAGCGCTGTTTTGGTTCAGCAGCAGATGAAAGGAAATTTAAAAGGTGCAAATGTGTTCTAAATCAGCAACAACAAACAGCGGAGAGGCAGAGGCAAACACGGGATTAATGTGAGGCATAGGTGAAGCCGAAGCTGGATCATACCTGCAGACAGCCTCATGGGGAATATCAAAATGTGCCCGCGGGGTGCCATCACAGCCCCGCTTTTTAATCCACAACAAGTTAAGAATTGTGTTTGCGCCTCTTTTGTGCATTTTAACCGGATTTTAAGAAGCTGCATGAATGTGTCACAGTACGCGCACTGGTTTAGACTTTCTTAATGTTGTTGTAGTTTAAAGGGTCTATATTAAGCCATTTTTGGATTTTTATGTTCGCACAGTTTAACACACAAACACTGCAACTATGGAAAACACTCTGTTCCACCTTGTGATGTCATGTGGTAATACAGGAAGTGCTCTACTGTGTTCTTAAACTCCATACACCTTCACTAGAATAATTTGGATGATTTCTGGATGATCTGGAGGTAAAAGGTAGCTGTTAACTTGAAAACTACCTCTTCTCACATCACAAGGTGGAACAGGGTGGAGCATTTTGAGCTTTGGAGATGAAGACAGACTAAAGGATTACTGATATACATGAAAAACGTCTCCATGGAGAAAAGCAGAAAAGTTAAACAGTGCATCTTTAACTCACTATTTCAACAAAGTTTGGATGTTTGATTTCAACTACTGTCTATCTTGGGCCATATATCTTTGTCATAGTCTTATAATACACATGCATTTTAATAGTAGCTGCTCATGTCACCGTCCTAAAATATTGTGTTGTTACTATCCTGCAGCAGAGATTCTTTTCTGTTCTTGTATTCATTAGCAGCACATACTCATTTCATCATATCACCGTGACATCGTTAAGCACAATGGCACTGTCTGTGATCCCACTGGAGTGTTAAGCGTCGTAATAAATGCAGTGAGAGGAGAGACGTGCAGATTTGTACTGTGGTGTTCCACCCGAACCATTTCCCACTTAGAGCCATGGCAGTGTCAGCCGTGCCCTATCATCGCAGAGGGGAAGTCAACAATATAATGCTGCATAATAAGGGAGCGCTAGATGTCAGGATACACAGCAAGGTTAATGGTTGAAAGTCCTCTTGATATTTCATTTCATTTCAGATGTCGTGGTAGAGCTTTTTTGTAGCTAGCACAACAAGAAGATTGTTGTTAATAAAAAAATAATAATTGCTAGTTTGCCCATGGCACTGAACAATACTAAACATTAAACACAATGTGATAAATGCCTTAAAGATACTACAATGACAGCTAGGGATGTGCAAAAATATTGAAATATTGATATATCGTATTGTTTAATTTGATGATACAGTATCGATATCATGGGCTACTGTATCAGTATATCGCCAAGAGTATTTTTAGGTATATTTTACAAAATTATTTTGTGTAAGAGCTACAATTGTGTTGACATTTTCACCATTTTGATGAGTAAAATGGGTGTTTTTCATATTAACTATGCACAAACTTGCCATGATTTAACCTTTGCTTTTCACTGAACCATATCGAATCGATTTGAAATATATCGTATCGAATCATATTGAATCGAAAGTGCACTGTATCAAAAAATGTATCATATCGTGGCCTATCTATCGAGATATGTATCGTATTGGCCAGTTCTTAATGATACCCAGCCTTAATCACAACTGGACCTGGTGTCTTAACCTGCAGATAGAGGACACATCCAAGTTTTTCTCATTCTCAGTATATGGACAGACCATCTTCATGTGAAAGAACCTGCAGAATTCACTCACTGAGCTGCAGAGGCTGCACTAGCACTGATTCATGACTGGCGGCAGATTCTGGGGTTTAGATAGTGACCGTTCAAACTAAAGAGTCCTTAAACCAACAATTTCAGCATTGAAACTGGCAACTTGTGCGGCTCATTCTGCTTTCTGATTGGTTAATTGTCTCTCAGAACCAAAACATCAAATTATAACATATGTCAAAGGGACTTATGGGATTCCAGTGTCCAATGTTTTTTATAACTAAGAAAAAATCAGCATTATAGTTATTATCAGTAAAAGCTGTAGGCTGTATGATGTGACCATGTTTTCGGCATATCTGGGGAACACAGATAAGGTAAGGAAATCACAATCTTACATACAGTTCCTTGAATGTTTTAATGTCTGGGATGTTCCACAAAATGGCATAAAAAGTTTGTTATTGCAAAAAATACTGTGGAACATTCCAGGAGACAAGAATGTGCATCTTTACTGACCCTTGAGTTTTATATTTAGCAGTTTGTTTTTAAAAATGACAGTGTGGTGCTGACAGTGAGTCCACTTCTTGGTAACAAATTCATGATCCCACTTTGCCTCGTTAGGTCTTTACCATTTCTATATTTAGCCCTGCATGTCTGAAACCTTGAGTTAGCTTTATTTAACCTTGGTTTAGGCTCATTCTGTGATCACAGCCTCTCCCTCTTTGCCTTTCTCCCTGGAGCAGTGCGATGTGTAATGCTATGTGACAGCTGGATATTGGCTCAATGTACACAAACCTCAGACCTCATATTCACAGCGCTCATCCGTACGCGCTTAGATCTCCTCACACGTAGCGGCTACATATCTGCTCGTATTGGGTATTATATAAATGAGAATGTGATGGCTTTTGGTGCTATAGCTTTCTCGGGTCGTACGTCACCCTACTGGGATACTGATGATGTGACAACATGAGAGCCAGGCGCAGGCATCTATTTGGCCCCGTCGCCATGGTTATTGTCTCCACAGGGGCCAATGAGACCAGCCCGGAGCGCATTGGCATCTGATTTTTATGCCTCCTCTGTTGACATTTATCAGGCCTCTTCGGCAGGCAAGCGTGCTCTTTCCCTGCACTTTTCTTTAATCCACATTGCAGGCTACTCCAAAATGTAAGATGTTTGGTTAGAGGGAATAGTTGTAGACCAAACAATACATCGCAGTAATCAATACTGCAACAAACTAAATATATTAAGGTTCTCTACCTGATGGAAATGTCCAGTTTTTTTAATGAAAACATTTTACTTCCAGGTTGTCTCATTTAGTCACAAAGTGCTGCTTTTAAAACATCATTCAACACAAAATTATCTTATTTCCAAAAAGTCCAAGATTAGCCCTGTTTTAGTCTCGGTTTTGTTTTGTTTTTATCTGAAGGGATTTGACAAGTAAATTAATTATTTTTTGTTTTAATATAAATGAAATTATTGTGTCAAAAAAGTATAATATAGCCAGAGTTTATGGCTGTACGATATGTTCCTTTTGTTTAGGTAACGTTCCCTGTGTTTAGATAAGGTTCCTCTGTTGGCTAATGCTCCAGATAGATGGTTCTGACCAAAATCCAAGCTCAAGATCTGGTTTCTGTTTTGTGAACTGCTTTTGGCCATATAAAAATACAGAGAGATACTGTATCATTCTGGACTTGGAAGAGTTCAAGGCTTAAGCGCTCAGAAAATGTGTTTTCACCTACCCCCAATGTTGGCCCACTGCTCTGTATTTACTCAGAACAAAAAAATAAAAAAAATAAGACTCTGGATCACAGCCATTTTTCAACAAGAAAAATACATACATGAAACTTGCTTGTTGTGGTGAAATGCGACTATGAAGAGGCGTTTCATCAGTTCTGCAGTTCTGAACAGAAAATCAATGGATCTGTTTGTTTAATTAAGCCGTTTTAGATCAATATTGCTGTTTGTATTGAACAAAATGTAAAATATTAATCTACGTATGTTATAGTTTAATACTCAATTCTCAAAAAACTCTTTCTTTCTTTTCGTTTCGTTACTTTTACAGTTGTGTGAAGGAATTAATAGTATACTAAGGTTTTTTTTTAAAAATACACATATTACTTTTTAATGAATGTGTCCTTATTTTTTTTTTTGTTGGCAGGAAAGCAGTCTCGGACAAGCGCTGAGATAGGCCCGCACGGGAGAGCGTGGCTTATCTACACGAACCACCCGGGATGTAATCACGGCTGAACTCTGCTCTATGCGTCGCCATGGCAACTGCTTCTAAACATAATAGCGGCGTGAGAGGGGTGCAAGAGGTGTCACGTAAGAAAATCACTTACATTGAAATGAATAGGGCCCTGATTTAATTATTATATAACTTAAATTATTTCAATCAAAAGCTAAAAATGACAATTGAAAGAAATATTGGATTTTTTCCGACAGTGTAATTATGGAAACTGCGCTGACAGACGTTTTAAATACTGTATTGTCTCGGAAACAAAGACGAAATCTATTTTGGAACACTGGGAAATAAAAAACAAGATTAAACGTGGCGATCTCAGAAATGGATGGTAGCTTTCAGCATGTGTCACCCACCGAGACTTGAAAAATATGAGTCAGCATGGTAATCTTTCAAACAAAAAAATGAATGAGCACGCTCCTAGGAAAACATTCAAATTATAATGATTAATATGCAAAAATAAAATAATTGGAATCTGATTAGTTTTGCATAATGACATGAACTGGCAGAGTTATTAGAGCATTAGAAACTTTGCCATTCATTTACAGCTTAATAAATCAGTGTGGGGGCAACAATTAATCCTGCTGCCAACTTGGGCGAGAAATCGTTTTACTCCTTAATAATGTTTTTTCACGATTTTACCGTTTTTCATATTTTTAAAACAGAATCAGTTCATTTTAAACGGTTTGCCGCTGTCCAAAGTTATTCCTTACTAACCTTATGCCTTCTGAGTCTTCTAATTATTCACCTCAGAGACCAGTACGAAATTATTAGGTAACAACAACTAGCATGGTAATATGCACTTCCTGGTTATCGGACAATAAAATGTTTAAATACATGGGAAAAAAATTGGGTACAGGGCCTTTAACTGTAACATTCTAGCTGCATACATGGAAATACAACCAGTACACTTCTTACTACTATTGATACTTTGCAGTCGATGTCATCAACTCTCCCTCGGGGTGTGATGCTAACTGTAGGCTCTGCTCTGTCTGAATCAATCAAAATCACCATTTGTCTCCAAGGGGCAATTTAAGCACAATAATAAAAGAAAAACTCAAAAGTCTCAAGTCTCTCAGGAGGGTCATCAGATCCAGTTTCAGGGCAGTTTGAGAAGAGTAGCAGCCCTCAGGACAAATGTGTCCCTCAACTAAAGATCTGTTACTCAATTAGACTTTAATTTGACCTGATCTGACCAGAAAGAACTGACTGAACTGGAACGACAACAGGTGAGATTTGTGCAGATAAACAAGCCTCTCTCATGTTAAATTAGTCATTAACTAGCTAGCATTAGCAATCAGTTTTTTAGTTAATTACTTTCACCTTTTTGTTGAAAAGCAAACACCTCAACAGGACCATAAACTTTTGTATTAATCATATACTCGGTGTTTATTAATTTGTGCACTGTGACACCCTTGTAACTGCTGTACATTCCACCATATACATACATATACAACACCCCCAGCGTGATGTAACTGCAAAGTATCAATACGTTACTACTATGTCAGAATTTTAGCCGGTTCTCAATCTGCTGTTCAAACACTCATTAAGGCATTTAAAAAACAATGTAAAATCTCAATAGGTGTATCCATTTCAAATGATCCGTGATTTTGATGTATTGTATCTTACAGTTCCTCCTGAAATATTATTCAGGATTTAAAATGGATTAGCTACAAAATATGCACGCTGAGCCTCCCTAAACTATTGGCACAGAAATGTTCAACACCCTGGAGAGTTCCTGCAAAAACGTTATGCTTCAAAATCCTCCTCATCGCAAATGTGAATAGAATTAATTCAGATTATCAATCATGACTTGAGTTATTTTTTATAGATGCTCATTGTAACAATTTAAGATTTTACGATTTCATTTTAAATTTGAGAATTACCTGCAGACTATTTGTAATTGTTAATAATAAACTTGGATCAAGAAGTATCTGAGTTCAATTGCCTGGGAAATCCCGTCTGATCCTTTCGCCCTCCTTCGTGTCTCAAGCCCGACCAACCATGACTGATGTTTTTTCAGTTCCTTGTGATATATTTTTCTCTTTTTTTACTTGATTGAAAATCATAAAAAACAAATATTCTGAAACAGGTCAAATGATAATAATAATCTGTTAAGTAAATAAATCTATACTCAAAGCTGCTCACATCAAGATTCCCTTTTTTGAATTACGATAATTTTACTTTTTTGCATTGTATATGAATTCTAATCCTAAAATTTAAGCATCAGTAGGTTGCCATAGAGACACCAAGTTCAGAAGCCTTCATTTTGAGTGTTTTCATTGCATCACCATGCGTTTTTTTCCTGTGAGCTTTTTCCCTGTTCGGTTAAGTACATGATCCAAGTCCTCTATTCAGATAAAAGCCTGGCTGACTCACATGTTGAACCGCTTCTGCTTATCTCTTCAGCACCACAAAAAAACACTCAAAACACAGTAAATACAACCCATAATACCAAGTAGTCAGCAGTTTTTAATATATTGACTCCTAGCGGTGACAGATGACCTAACATGCATCGTCTAGAATATTATAGAAAAATAACATTTCTCTGTGCAAGGTAAACAAGGACACTTACAAATGCAAGAGTGGCCGACAACACAATGTACCATTATTAGAACAAAACAATATAAATTCAACTAAGACAGCAAGGCTCTGTATTTCATTATCTGGTTGTAATATCTGACCGTAAACAAAAAGGCAGCTTACATTTGTTGACCTCAAGAAATGATAAGCCAAATATCAGTGTTAAACACCAATATCTGACATCAAATGAAATGACAGTTGCAATATAGTATACTAAAAGGTATAGTGAAATGAATATGAAATTTCAGACTCCTAAGTGTTGCAATGTTTTTTCTACGTTGGCTTACCGCTACCCTACAAATAAATAGCCAAACATTTCACTTCACAGTCGTCCTGTGGACAGTAGTGGGCTTTATCGTGTAACCACAGATTGTTTTATATTGAGATAGCATTATCAGCCATTTATGTGCTGCCAGCTTGTGACATTGTTCTACAGTACACCTATCTAGGCACTTCCCCTGATATGAAAAGTGGAAATTAAAAAGACTAATCCAGAAATGTAATATACAATCACAAAATGATATGTCACAGATTAAAAGTATAAAAGTGTACCATGACCCACTTGCCCGGGTCACTGATGTGTCTGTGCAAAGACAGTGTAGGACATGTGGATTGAGACTGAAAAGGTAAATAAAACCATGTGACCTCATCCTGTCCCACCCACAGCATAACAGCTGGACTCTGTGATGCCACAGCCTCACAGTAAAGTGCACTTCATCTGCCTGTCCCACACTCTGGTAATGCTTTAAAATAAGCACAATAACATGAGATCTATGTCCTGTTCTCCACCACAGCAGAGACAGAACACAGCCAAAGTCTTTTTTTGACATTTGACAACTGCCTGTTTTTCATTCAGAGGAAAGTCTGGTTTATACAGTGCTCTCCACTGTTTGTAACGATTGAACAAACCACAGCCAGTCACTGCGGTGAGAGTCCTATGTGCAAAATCACAGTTGAGCATTTCCTGCTACAGCCCCCGTGCAGACACATGGTCTATGTGCTCTCTGGCTCTAAACAGGTCAGACTGACCAGAGGACTCACAGCTGACTCCAGTGTCAGACCTGCCTCTGTGCTCCATGTCCATGTCCTGTCTCCTGTCTGAATGCTACCTTATCCGCCCATCACTCTTCACTGGGATCAGGTCAGATTTGGGGTCTGGAGACAGGGAGCTCCATGTGGTCTGTGAACATAGTGTCAGTGCACTGCAGGAGGAAGTCTGAGTGGCACACATGTCCCCGGTTACCCAAAACCCCTCCACAAGGCTGTCCAGCCAGACCTCCAGAGGCTGTCCCACCAGCTGGGCGTTTTGTTGGGCTTTGAGCATGGCCGGCTCCTGAGGGGGCAGCTTCAGCACAGAGCTTAGCTGATCAAAGCTCTGCTCCAGATATTGGTTACCAGGAGGCCCTGCCAGCAGCCAGCTGTCCTCTCCTGCAAACACACAAACCAAGGAGTTAACTCAAATGTGACACTTTAAATGTGTGCTGCATGTGTGGGTCTTACCTTCCCGCAGTGGCTCCTTGTCTTTGAAGCTCAGGGGCAGGACTAAGAACTGCACTTGGGCAATGCGCTCCCACTGCTTGAGCACTCTGACTGTCCAGATGCCTGGCCGCAGAGGGTGCTGTAGTGGTGGTTTGTACTGGGTGTACTCCGCATCCACATCCACTGTGATGTCATAAGACGCTGCCACCACCAGAGCCGGGTCGATCCACACAATGGTGGCTGTGAGGTTGGGCCCTCGAGCCCATTTCTGCACCGCTAAGGGCTCATCCATCGGGCCAATGATACCACCAAAGTTACGAAAGATTCTTTCTTTTGGATCCCACTCTGTGCCAATCTGTGTGAAAAAACAAATAATGTTTATTTCTATTCAAAACATAAACATAAATTATTAATTTCCATCATTATCAGTTATGCTGGAATATTGTTGTTGCAATAATACCTCCAGGCTCTTGAGCCTCTCAAACTCTTTGAGGTTGTTTTCAAAAACCAGTTTGGCCTGTGGCACAGCCCACATCTCCAGAGTCTCTCTGACCAGTGAGCCTACAGCCTGGACCTCCTGCAGAACCAGGTAGCCCTGGAAGCGATCATAGTGGAAGTATACATGCACCGACACTGGGAAAGCAACTGGCTCAAACCTACAAACAGTAGTAGAGCCAATCAGTGCCATGTTTTTGAACAAAAGTCTGTACAAACATATGCTGGGAAATGTGCTGACCTGCAAGAGTCCATGTTCTGAGTGGTTCTGAGGTTGTTGAGGGCGAGGCGAAATAAGGATGTGTAGGCAGTAAGAGCCACGTCACTCAAGGAGCCCACGCCGTCCGACTGCTCAAACACACTCTCCCAGTACGCCTTCACTGCCACTGTGCCCGGAGCGTACTGCCCGTACAGGTGCGTGTCCAGGATGTCTATGGCCTCCTGGTTCACTGACGACTCAAACTTGCGAGCGAAGAAGGTTGGACGTGCCAATTGCTGTGGAAAGTTAAGACAAAAATGTGTATCAAACATCAGTGAACCCTTTTGTATAACAGAGTATTTGCTCTACACACCTGGATGCGAATGAGATCTTGCGGTTTGAAGTCATTGGGTGAGCAGCCGCACCAGTCCACAATATGTTTATACTGGCATTTACAGCCCAGCTTCCTGTTCCAGTTGGTGACACGCAGGTTATTGTCTATGAGAGTGTCGCACATGTGGCTATTTCCCAGCACAGTGTGGAAGAAGGACTGTGGGGGAAGATACAGACAGAAAATAAACAAACATTCCCCTTGATCAAACCAGCTCTTTGTGGTGTCAGCGGGACTTTACAACAAACCCCAGCACTGTCAGAAAACCTTACATAAATACTTTGAAATTACTGAGTGAGAAAACCCAAATGTCATAGCTCTGAAAGCACCAGACGAAAGCAAAGCAAGTGGAGCACCTCCTGAGACGCCAAAGTCTAAAAAATAAACCCTTTAAAGGACACCATCCACTGCTCCAAATGCACTGCTCCTGAGCCATTTATACATCAAACTGCAAATAACTACACCTTAACCTAGTCTTAATAAAGCATGAAAACTATTCATAATGAGCAAATGATTCGTTAAGAATGATTTACTAACAATTAAATGAAAGAGTTAGAATTAGGAGTATTGACTAGTATTGAGTAGTTACTAACTTTGAATCATTCTTTGTGTGTCTGTGTGCCTCTCCATGTAGATGTGTTTGCTTTAGAGACAGATCAAATAAGACAGATATTTGCAGTTTTTAACATATCGGCTATTGGCCTTAAGACTCCAGCAGAAGCCTGAGCCAACCAGCTGCCTAAAGAACATGCATAAGGCCTTATTTGAACACTTTACCATGAGAGGACATTGCATGAAATGGTTTATGAATGAGTTTGTAATAAATTTAAATTATATTATTTGGGGAAGATAATCAAAATCGGCTCTCCATATCAGCCCAAATGTATCGGCAGAGCTTATCGCCTGTTGGTTTCTCTTGATTCTAAACACATCTGTCTACATTAAGACAAGTAGGTTATTAGACCAGGCAAAATTACAGGTCAGCTCTCTATAGAGACGACTTCCTCAAAAAAAGGATGCATGTTTTTCAAGGTATTTTTCTGCTTTAAACAACCTTTAACTGAATAAATGAAAGATGGATAAGTTAAATGCCATATTGTGGGACATTCCAGGCAAAGCAATAACATCAGAAAAGTTACATAGTGCACGTATAAGGCTAATTAAGGTGTAGTATTATAAAACTTCTGTTGACAAACCCTGAGCTCCTGTTGTGTTTACCTCGGCTGGCAGTAGTGCGTAGGAGTAGAACTGCTTGAGCCCCGTTACCAGGGGGTCTTGGGAGCTGATGACATACTCCACGAAGCGGCGGGTGAGAGCAAACCAGTCAGACCCCCCGGACACCTCCAGACCCTCCGGGATGTGCCGCTCGCCCAGACGCCACATGTGGTTATCGCACTCATGAAACAGTCGATCCAGGCCCTGTTTCTTAATAAACCTGAGTGAGAGATTAGAATACGTGTTGTTTTTCGTGTACTTTTGAATAATAAGGAGGGTAATCCATACGCACCTGGCATTCTCTCTTCCGTGGGACTTGAGGAAGTTTTTGTCTCGGTTTTGTGACAGAAAAGCGACCAATTCTGTGTTTGTTCTGAAGAAAAAAGCATGGAGAAATGTTAAGTACAATATAATACAGACAGTATACAATAGAGTGCACATTTAAGGAGACTCGATGATGCTTTATCACACCGAATGTTATCAAGGTCAAGGACATACAACATACAAACATACAATTTATCTGGCTCCAGTACAGATATATTGTAAAAGCAGCTCTTAAGATCAGAATAAGACTGCTGTTTGCTGTCTGCATCTAATTATAAACCGTGTGTAATCATCCAAGAACCAGAAAATAATCCTGGAGCTCTGTTGGCATGCTAGTTGTTACCCTGACAGCAAAAATTCACTCTGGCCTCTGAAAGTTGTGAAAAGCTCTAATAAATGAATAAATGGTGGTGAATGATTAGAATGCAAGGAATGTGATAAATAACTTTGGACATTTGCTGCAAACAAATGAACAAGATGTCTTTTTCACTTTTCAGAGGGTAAAAATAAGGTATGGTGCATTCAGAGTTGCACTTCTTGTTCCTGACAGTTCCAGTGGCAAATTGACAACGTGTGGGTGTGCTGTCTTGCCTAGTGACACAACAACAGGATGTCCTCAAAATTACAACCACCTCTCCTGAAACCATCACGTCACCAAACTGAAAATAACTGTAAAGACCACAGCTGAAGACCCACCTTGTTGGGAAATCAGTGCCGCTCAGATTGATGAAGAAGTCCCATTTCCAGTCCAGCATGGCGAGCAGGTCCTGCATGGTGCGGAGGTAAGCCTTCAAAAGACTGGCACCACCCCAGATGGTGACCATGCGCCATGGTGTGGTCCGGATGTTTGGGTACTGCTGCGCAATCTGCACCACCTCCCTGTGCATGTAGCCTGAACGCTGTGAGGGCAGGCAAATGTTAGGGAGAATATCAACTGGAGCATAATTAGTTAAAGGTCATACTAGGTTTCATTCAGGCCTTTAAAAATATTTTGGACTCCTGGCATTGATAATTCATATTTTTAACATACAATAATGTTTTTTTTTAAATATTATTTTATTTCAGATAGCCATTTTTTAGATTGGCTATTTTTTGGATTTGCTTGTTTTAAGTACCTTTCAACCTATGCTGTCATTTGTGGGGAGTGGACAAAGCCTCTTAAGCCTGAAGCACTACTGTTAGCACTGTTAGCAACAGACTAATGAACTGCTTACAACATTTATGTCAGTCACTGAAATGATAAAAATGAGTCTTACATGTAGACAAGCGCAAAACTCTGATATCTCTTGGCACATTTGGTCCCCCTTGAAAATTAGATGCTACATCTTAAGGGGCTTTTAACTGTGATGGAGTGATTAAATTAAGTCTAAACTAGACTAGAAAGGACCTTGCAAATATTAACACTAAATTAATATAACTTCTGGTGTGGGGATTGCCGACTTCCTGTCTCCATGAAAATGACATTGCTTTGCCTAAATGTCCCACAGTTTGGTATTAAAATTATGGATCTCTACATCTCGACAAGCAGGCCAGAGAATGATTTTTTTCCAAGGTTATTTTTAGCAATACATACACTGTAATAAAATGTATTCAAAATATGTTTATTCCAGGCAAAGCAATATAATTTACATGGAGACAAGGAGGTAGCAGACCCTTCAGTAGAAAAGTTACTCAGGACGCAACAATATTTTCGGTACGATATTTTCCACAATATGCATCTCACCGTATGATATTTATTGAGATATTTTGTGGAGGCTAACAAACTGTTAATATGGTACTTTTTTCTTTAAAAATACCTTGACAAGCCTTTGGTTCTGTCATTATCCAAAGAATTAAGATTTTAAAGTGCTCAATAACAGTCTACAGTGAAACCAAGGATCATGGTATATGTAGTTCCCTCCCTATTGCTGCACCATAACAAAAGAGACTAATTAGACAATATATCGCATATACTGGACCACGATATTTTGACGATACGATATTGATATTTCGGTTATTGTTACGTCCCTACAAGTTACATAGTGTTCCTTCAGCTTGAATTGTGTGTTTTTTGATATTTTACTGTAGAAAAATTGTAAAAAAAAAAACAAAACACAATTAAACTGCAGTTCCAAACAGCTGGTATAAAAAGCTGGCAGCATTCTCTAGCGCGTCCTGCTTTAGCTCCTCTCCTTTCAGCCAGTATTTTGTTTTTAGACGGATGAAGTGCTGCTGTTCTGTCCTAGTGACTCTCTTCATTCCCGTCTACCTCTGAGCTTTGGCTTCACAACGCGGCGCTCTCAGGAGAAGTGGACAACCTTTCCGGATGAACAGGTGCACCGGTGACACACTGTGGCCCACACACCTGTGCTCTTGGAGACCAGACCTTTGGACAACTCATGACAGCGCTTTTCCTCGACTAAATCCAGCCCCTAAGAATACGCACTCCTCTCTATCCAGGCTAATCCCTTTAACCACACTGAGGGACTGCGCAGATAAGAATAACCCCCAGAATGCAAGAGAAGGAAGATGAGAGTATGCAGCAATAAGCACAATAAAAAAGGTGCACTATGTAACAGTTACAGCTTGTCTGATGACGTTGCTTTATCTGGAATAGGCTTGTGAAAAGTATTGAAGTATGTAAAGTATCAAAATTTGAGCTAGTATAAGATCTCATAGTACCATTATTTTGTGTCAATTACATTCTATTACTAAAAAAGGAGCTTGTTTTAACTTGGTATCGTAATCGGTATTGATTATTAAGTCAATTCCTTAGTATCAAAACAGTTTTAATATCATGACAAGACTAGTCTGGAAAGTTCGGCATATCTCTTTGCAGAAAAGCAAGGGATGCCACCAAACCACCAGCATACTGTGGAATACTCCAGGCAAAGCAATAACATAACAAGCATGTATGTGGCGTATCCTCTACCAGAAAAGTTACACAATACACGATTAAATAAAATATGCTAAAGCAACTTTTCAGACATGGTAAAGATTTCTGAAAAGATCTTGAATACTCTGCACCTTCTCCTAGATTTGTTCAGATCAGCCTGTCACTTACTTCCTTCCATATAAAGCATCTGCTTGTGTAAACAACCATGTGGCTAATTTGCCTTTTCAACAAGCTTCACTTTCCACAGTGGACATCAGACGCAAGATAAATGATCAAAAGTAACAAGCAAGTTCTTGTTAAGAATTTGTTCTGTATATATGTATATTAGTGCTGTCAATCGATTAAAAATTTTAATTGCGATTAATCTAATGAATGTCATAGTTAACTCAGAATTAATTGCAAATTAATCGCACATTTTTGTCCCTTAAATCATCATTTTAGTTTTTGCGTTAACTCATTAATAATGCAATATTTTTGACAGCACTCGTATGAACATAAACAAAATGTCCGATACAAATGCTTTGACGACAAAAGAGTCATCGAAATTGCAAAAGACATAATAGGGAGGTAAATGAAATGGTGCTGAATAGCCTACAGCTGCTTACCTTGTCCACGTGAATATAGTAGTAATGGTCCTTATGGTATATGGCTTTAATGAGGCGTTTGAGCTGTCGCACCGCTCGCCCATGTACCATCAGAACAAATGCCACTCTCACAGGGTTTTCCACCTTTAACAAGCTGTTGTCCAGCTCACCAAAAGCCTGTACTGGGTTTGAGATACCTGAGAAGCAAGAAAAAGCAGGATTTATGTAGTTACCAAAATGCATATGTGATGCTACTTTCTCAAATATGTGCAGAATCCCTCAGTCGTCCAGGTAGAATCCATAGCAAAAGGAGAAATTTAATTTGTCAACTGGACAGAGTTTATTTGGTTGAATACGTTTCGCAGCTCATCCAAGCTGCTTACAGAACTGAAGAAGCAGCTTGGATGAGCTGCGAAACGTATTCAACCAAATAAACTCTATCCAGTTGACAAATTAAATTTCTCCTTTTGCTATACTTTCTCAAATAATTTTACACACAACAGCTCTATTGTGTTTTTGTCCGGAGGGATTTTCCAGCCATAATTAGATTTGGGAGTAGGGCCATCTTACAAGTAAAACATGTTCCAAATTAAATCACAATGGCTGAAGGTCAATGACAAATTAGTGTTATAGTGGCCACTGTACAGTTGAGGATAAACCTCTGCTGACATGATAAACAAGCGCTCCCTGCCTGTTCCTCTCCTGTCCTATTCATTAAGCCATGTGCAGTGCGTGCAGTGAAGCCTCACCGAGCTGAGGGCAGTACTGGGGCAGTTTGTGGGGCATGAGCTGTCCAGCCTGATGCTGACACACCAGGTTGGCGATCTCCTGTCTGCACTGCTGAGACGTTGCTCTGTGCAGGGCTGACAGAGCATCCTTGCCTGTGATGTCACACTTAGGCACAAAGTCACTGCTGGGAGCCTGATGTGCCCCGTCCACACTGCCCGTCTCTCCTGGGATGACGGGCAGCCTGAGCCCCTCAACGGCGCTCCTTGTGTCGCTCAGATTCCTGCTGCTGGAGGGGTCGTGGGGCTCTGGGGGGCTCTTCTGTCTGGACCGCGTTCCCCTGCGGCTGGTGCCCCTCCTCAGGGCGCTGGCTGCCGTGCCTCCTGTGCGCTCTAACCTGCTGCTCCATCTGCCCTTACTCCTCCCAGGCACAGAGTTCTGCTTGTCCCAAAGGCCACTGTCTCTCTTTGGATCCTGGTTACTGTGGTCAGGCAGCTTGGAGCGGCGTGTCTTTCTCTGTAACAGCAAAAAGGACAAAAAGTACCATTCAGATGAAGTGCTGACACAATGTTCACAAACAGAAGGAAATAGTGATGCGTCAAAAACTTTCGCTCTAAGACAACAGACTAAAGAGCCCAGAGGCACAAGCATGTGTTTACATGCTTGACTTTTCACAGGGGCTATTTTTAGCTGTATTTTGTGAAGCCAATGCAGTGAAACACACGTCACTTCTTCTGTAGTCTTGTTGTGTCTGTTCCTAATACTAAACATCGCTACCATCCTCAAGCATAAAATAATGATCACCTCATGTTTTTGCACAATTATCCCAAACCCTTTAATCTGCACCAAGAAGACGTCAGAAATATGCACAGCCGCAGTATGAGCTGCCTTAGGCTGTTGGAAGAAACATGGAGGAGAAATGTGCACACTGTTCCCCACTTAAAACCACATGAACACAAAAAGAAAATTTGCTTTTTGTCAACCAGAGAGTTTGAAATCCTTGAAAGCCGATAAAATCACCTGTCTATTTGGCACAGCACAAAGGGCCCTTCAGAATGTACTCTGAAAATGAGGCTCTGAAATACAGTGAGTGGGCTGTGTGCTGTGCTTCTGTCAGACATGTGGCAGAACGTGGGCTCTCCTGCTCTGCTGCAGGCACCTGAACACCTCACCCACTATTCTAGTCAACTTTATTTAATTGGACTCATGGTCCATTTAAAATAGACAAGCACAGTGACAGCAACATGGAGCCACATCATTAGAACCAAACAGACAGTTTGGGTCTAACAGGAAAGCAAACATGTGCTTATAGGAAAAGGCACAGGGCTATTTTTAAATCTTAATATGTATTGCCAACTGCCAATATTATTTCCCCGACAGAACAGAAAAATGTGATAGAACACATGTACACATACAAGCATAAAACTACGCAATTCTATACTGGACAAATTCAAATCCATTTTTAATCAAACAAATCTCTTTCTTAATTTCTTAAGGTTTGTTTCATAAGTGTTTTAGTGTTTCTCTCCATTTCCATTACTATGAATAAGCACAAAGAAAAGCCTAGCTTGAGAAAATCAATGGTGGCTCATAGTTTCTTAATGAATTGAAAAGCCTCTGTGTTGTATCTACTGGCTAACATTCATTTCTCTTATCAGCCACTTCCACCACACTATATTTAATTAAGTTCATTGTGTGAAAATAGACATAAAGGCAGCCCCATCTGTCTGTGTACAATCAAAGCAAACTGGAACCTTATCATAAAATGTCATCTGCTGAAATGGAAAGCACTGGTATACGGGTTTTATGAAAATCTCTGTGGATATACTAACAGATACAAGTAACCATCTTCCTCAGTTGTGTTAAAGAGAAGAGCTATAGAGAGGTATCTATATGTAAAAGAGCAGATTAAACTCATGATTGACAAGTTAAATCTGTTTTACATTGTTTCCTAGTATTTTTTTCTGTAAATAGTTGTTTTTGCATGAAACCCCTCCTGCAGGTGTAGTCTTGTGAGTGCAGTTTGCATTAGATACACAGAGATACATAATTGTTTTGAGAGCTTTTGCCACGCCCTCTTTCTAGTCGATTGACAGGACAGTCTTTAGTCAACCAAGAATCTCTTTAGTTGACTACATCCCTAATATTGTGAGGAAGCTTGTATTGAAGAAAAATGCCACTCCATTGTTCCACACTATGGCATTAAACATATCTAGATAGCATTTGGTTCATTATGGGTGTTTTTATACCATAAAAACATGCATTCTGATTGTGAGCAGGATCGCTTCTCCACAGATCTGAACTGTAACTTGGTCTGATTGCGCTGCCTGCTTGTCTCCATGGAGATTGTTTGTTTAATGTCATACTGTGGAATATTTTAGGCCAAGTAATAATGTGGCCATGAAGAAAAACAGATGAAGTTATGCAGTTAATTATAGCCTATTTAATTTGTCATGTTGTAATCAAAATGGAAATTCAGAAGCCTGTAATTAATACATATTAAACTTATTAAAGTTTATCTGCATATATGACTGTTTCAAGATGCATTTCTTGTTTTGCCAACAGGGTGGACCATTGCAAAAATATGAGCATAGTGTTGTCATAACATTAAAATTTCAAACTCGATTTCGATACTAAGGAATAGACTGATACTCAATACAGATTCCGATACCATGATTATAATAAAAACACTCCTTTTTATATAAAAGAATGTCATTTTCAACATCATAGTACTTTTATATTACCATGTGGCCTTATATTTGTGTAATCCCTCAGTGGTCCAGGTAGGTTCCATCGTGGTCCATGGGCGTATACTAGTCTACGTGCTCTTATACTTGTTCTGATACAGCTCTAGATCATTCTAAAACTATTCAGGAAAGGTTCATTTCTATCCTGCATATTTTTAGTATCAATACTTGTTCAAATGAGTATCTAGTTTCTAATACCAGTTTTAATATTGATTAGTATCTGATTTTTGATACTTTTGACAACCCCAAAACGCAACAACTCAAAAGTAGATCATGACAGACTTTTGTGGCTGATCCCGGAGTTGGTTCATATGTCCAGCCCTGCCTTAGCCTGCAGGCACTGGAGATGTGTGTCATATGTACTCTCCATGGATCTATAGACCAATCATGTATTGGACACAATATTGTGTAATGTGAAGCTTCTACGTCAAATACTCAGTATCAACTTGGCGGCTTAGTTTGTGAGTGGAGAAACTTCAGCTGTTGCATCACTAGCTGCAACTCTTTGGCCATGGCTCTGGGCTGACTGACTCGAGTCCTTTGATTGTGTGAGCTGTTTTTGTCAATGTTACCACAGATCTGCCTCTACTAGGATCATGTTTAATCACTACGTGTGGATTATGTTCTACAAGTTTAGCCCACGCATTTACAAGAGCCTTGCAGCCGCAGGTAACTTCGTCTTTACGCACGGGTACGTGTGTGAAACGTGTCGCTGTGAAGTGATACAGACGTGACAGGATAATAAGGATAATAGAGGCAAAAGCACTACAGTTTTCTCAAGCGGCTAACTGAGCTAACGCCGCTCAATCACTGAGCTCCAGTCACTGAGCTAAAGTCCCTGAACTCCAGACTGGAGCTCAGGGACTGGAGCCTCCAGTCACTGAGCTCCAGTCACTGAGCTCCAGTCCCTTAGCTCCAGTCCCTTAGCTCCAGTCATTGAGCTTCAGTCTCGTAGCTCCAGTCACTGAGCTTCAGTCTCGTAGCTCCAGTCACTGAGCTTCAGTCTCGTAGCTTCAGTCACTGAGCTTCAGTCTCGTAGCTACAGTCACTGAGCTACAGTCCCTGAGCTAGAGGCTAACGCTCCAACTCGGGCTGGTCTCACTAAACAGACCGCGGCAGACAGCGGCTTACCTCCGCCTCGCCCTCCTCCAGACTCCGCAGGCTCCATACCACCAGTCCCTGGATCAGGAGGATGGTCAGCGCCGCGGCTATAGCCAGTTTGTACCGCCGGAACAGCTTCTGGACGCGAGCGCTGGCCACCATTTTTTCCGACTCCTCTTCGGGAGCGCGCATACTCCACTGCGCGGTCACGAGGTGCCGTAAGCGCGCCATCCTCACGCGCCTGCCGCGAACTTCCTCTGGGACAAACTTCAAATGACACGGGCTTTAATTCAGCAAATACAAAACAGGCGGATCACCGCCCTAAAGAACAAAGAACTCTGAACACACCCTTTTATTAAACCCTTTTATTAAACGCGTGTGCGCTTTTGGCCAGCCCACGAGTTATTTTTACACTGTCTGGCTACAACGGGGAAGGGCATAGTAGCCTACTAGGATATTGAGCTTCGTTGATTTATTTTTGTTATTATTTATTTTATTTTAAATCTTGACTATAAAAAAGACTTTTTGGACCATTTGTCGCCAAATTAGATTTGCTTTAACAAGTTTATGTTAATGAGGTACCCCTAATATTTAGCAATGACGCAAAACGTAAACAAAAAGAAAGTCAGCGTTACCATAGTGACACTCCATGAATACTAATGGAACATTTTTGTCTCTTTGTGCGGAGTGAAATCATCTCAGTACGGGACCTCCCTGTCTCCTGGGCAACCGGACTCCAAACCAAGAATCTGGTCTGGAGTTCAGGGAGTAGAGGGAAGACGTCCCACTCGGACTGTTTTGATTTGTGTAGCCTACACCTTTTAACCAGTGTGTGTGTGTGTGTGTGTGTGTGTGTGTGTGTGTGTGTGTGCGTGTGTGCGTGCGTGCGTGCGTGTGTGTGTGTGTGTGTGTGTGTGCGTGTGTGCGTGCGTGCGTGCGTGTGTGTGTGTGTGTGTGTGTGGCCTACGATAATGTTGGGGCTGGATCTTCTCATAGATCTTCTCTTGAACAGCCTAATAAAAATCCATTATGTTGATGAATGGGCTGTTGCCTGCACCGATCCGTGAGGCAGACAGTGGCAGTGTCCGGTCAGCAGCGGCGGCAGCGACGTCACGTCAGCACGCCTCTGACCGGGACTGGGAGAGGGCGCCTGTGCGCTCTCCCTCACTCCTGCTGAGGCACCGCTAGAGTTTGGTCCGGGCCATGGTGCGCGTGTGGACGGCTGTAGGAGGAGCGCGCACAAGCCATGGAGACGTTTCCCTGAGACAAACATTCAGATGAGAGCTCAATAACGGAACCCTGGGACTTCCACAGAATTCCAAAGGGAAATATTGTCAGTTTACGCGGCAGAAATGTCCACTACTCCGGCTCCTACGTTTCCTGCCCCACTGCTGACTTCGGAGCAGCTCACAGTGGTGGCTGCATCTTGTAAGTACTTCACAATTAGCCTATTATTTTATATGCCATTTCAAGTTTAACCCATGGTACATGTTTAGGACCAGGCCAACCCAAACAGCCCATTGCTTGGAGTTTTTTTTGGTGTATATATTTTTTATAATCTTTTAATGTGCTGTTAGAAAATATACTTCTTTTTTCCCTAATGGATTGAATGAATGGAAATCAGAGCATTTTGAGAATGTTGAATGAGGATTATTTTTGATTAAGCTATGTTTATTATAAAAGTAATATCAAAATGTTTCTTCAAAATAATATTACTCAAATAAGAGTAAAAAAGTATTTGGAGAAAGTACTACTTAGGTAAGAGTCATTTAAAGAGTAATGTCAGTAGGTATCACAACTTGTAATTTAAAGTGTTTAAAGTGTTATTGGACAAAACATTAAAAAATCCACAAAATCTGCTATTTTCAAAGGAGTGGTGCAAGAACCACAAATGTTCAAATCATTTCATATTGTCAGCATAAAGCTTTTGGTCATTTTGTCAAGAGTAACCAAAACTTTTACTAAAGTAAGAGAACTGTTATGCCATTAAAAATATTACTTAAGTAGGAGTAAAAGTATGTTGCTATAAAAGTACAGTTTCTTTAAAAAGTCACTCAAATAGGCCTAAATGTAAGTACCCATCTCTGAAAAGTATTACATGCCTACTGAATACTAATACTGAATGAGAATTTACATTGAAAATATGTTTTTAAAATTATTTGCGCAGTTCAGTGTAGGAAAAGCAGTATCCTTGTTTATGTTGGCCCACCTGTAGGTAAATACATGTAAATTACAAAGCAGTGTGGGCAAAATTGAAAAAGCCAGTTCAAATACATGTTTACGAATGACAAATGACCAACGCATTTGTTCTTATCTCTTACAGTCTCTTCTCTCGTGTTCTTTGTGGTCATCGTGGTCATGTTGTCCATTATTTACCGCAAAGATCCCCAGTGCTGCAAGCTGCGCTCCTATCAGTCCCAGCACGCCGATATGGTAAGAATAACAATGAGAAAAAAAAAAAAAAACAAGTATCTTTTTGCTGACTTCTCCCCTTTCCAGACCGGGATGTGCAGTTTCAGTGAACAGTTGTTGTAGCAAACACATGTCCACTGCTCACTGTAGCTCTCTTTAGAAAGTGTTAGGCTGACTCAGCAGTGTTAAAGATGGGAAAATGTTTGGTGCTTTTAGTCAAATATAAGTCAGCGTTCACATTTACAATGAAAATTCATGCTACCATTGTGCAAGACGCTTCTTCAGCAGTAACTTGAGTAATGCACTGCTATTAAAACAAATAAAACAAAAGGTTATATTGATACTCTAAACTGAGTTGCCCATAATCTGACCATAAAAAAACAGATTTCGCTGGGACGATAACAGGTGAATGTATTCGTGCACACATAAAATCATAAGCTGGCCAGTATTATCCAACAGTTTTCCAGTCAGACGCTCTCACTTTCATGTTGAAAATCAAACAGGACCATGAACCCCTGTATTGATCACAGCCTCCTGAAAAAAAAGTGTTGTTTAAATCCATTTTGTATTTTTTCTTTTTGAGTTTTGAGACAATCTTAACACTTTTTTGACAGTGTTTGCTAATGAGTGTCAGCATGGTAACTCCTAAACATTCCACCGTTAGAGATACATGTAGAACACCCCCAGCGTGATGTCACTGCAAAGTATCAATAGCAGTGTGTTTTACCTCAAAGCACTGTGTGCACAGACACTGGGGGCAAGGTGGGTGAAGGTCACAAAGGAAGGATGCAGGAATCAAATCAATTCTGTATTTGGTGAATACTTTTACTGCCAGCGCGCTACTGGTGCTGCTACTACCAGCGAATATTTTCTACTTTTCTTGTCGTTTGTACAAGTCCTGTCTGTATTTCTATTTTTGTTATAGCCAAATACCCCATAGGTCTCAGAGGTCCAGTATTCAGTATATTTATGGACTAAACCATGACGTAAAGATCCACAGTGTAACTTTTCCGCTACAATGTGGGATTAATTATTAAGCTACTGGCCAAGTTACAGGTATTTTTGTACAATTAAAAAAAACACTTTATCTACTGCCAGATATATACAAGATAAGGCAATGCAATAACATCACCAGAGAGATAAATAACTAACCAAAAAGTTAATAGTTTACCTTTAACTACGTTTAAATCGATAAATGGCACTGAACTAGAGCTAAAGCAGATCTAAACCAGGCCTTGAACCAAAACAAACCCAGTCCAAACCAGATTGGGTAATAAACTGAATACAAAGTTGTACTTAATAGACTGAACATGAGTTTCAGAACAGTAGCATTTGATTGGTCGATGTGCCGTTACTTCCTCTTCCTGGTTTGTCGCCTCCTTCTTTGTAGACGAGTGAAGAAAGGATGTTATCTTCACTTTACAGGCACATGACGCAGACCCTCATCCTTATAAACAGGAAGCGCAGGTTTTAACCAAGAAAATCAGTTAACCAGTTTAAGGAAGTGACTAGTTACGCGATGTAAGAAGTGAAAATCAGTAACATGTGTAAGTCAGTAGAATGTCTAAAGATATAGAGCACAGTTAACACTTAAAAGTATATGTTAAAAATATTACTCAATTTTGATTATAAAGTTATTCCTCTCTTATCTTATGCATTCCGAGCATCCAAATTATTCACCATGATGAGTTTATAAGTGCATTCTTGCAGCAACTGGCATGCTGACTTGCACTTCCTGATTATCGGACAATAAAAAGTTACTATTACTACAGATGCTCTGCTTCATACTACTTCATACTATGTACAATACTGATACACATACACTAGAGTTTTTGGCTACTTATCTACTATCCTCAAGACATATTAAACATGTGAACACACTGACATTTAGAGGTCAGGGTTTTTTTTGTGTGATGATTTTAAAATTTAAAACAAATGTAGTTAAAGTTGCTCTATATAACTTTTCTGGTGGGGTATTCACCATCTGCTCCACATGGCTTTTCACTCATCAGTCATTTATTCAAGTACAACTATTTGTATTATGAAAATACATCCATTCTTATTGTGAGCAGGTACGTCTCTCCAGAGATCTGACCTGTAACTTAGCCTGGTGTCCTTCCCTGCTTGTCACAAAATAAGTGTAAGGCCATATTGGTACATTCCAGGAAAAGCAATAACATCTCCATGGAGACAAGCAGGTGACGTACCCTGCACCAAGAGTGAGGCAAACCAGACAACCAGTTCTGTACCATAATATGTTTTATTTTTACACCATCCTTTCGGTAATATAGTTTTTCTTTCTTAAATATCCCACCAAAATACTTTTTAAAACTTTATATTGATGGTTTTCTGATAGAGTGCGCCAAAGTTCATTGTTTCGTGGATAAACGCGCACAAACACAACGCTCCTTCATTGTGTTGCAGTGAGACGGTTCATGTCTTGCACTTCATAGCCACATACCTCTGTTCCTGCCTCTTTCTGGGCCCTCAATAGCTGACAGGCGCACAGTGGGTGCTGGGGGACACTGGGACCACAATGCTTCTTCTCCCTTGGGTCCTCCCCCCATCCCGAGCGCTGATTTTACACGCCTGTGCTTTTTCACACTGGCTGAATCAACGCCGCACACAATGGAGCGACTCTCTCTTTTTCTCTTTCTTGAGCACTTTTTTCCTCTTGAGAGTCCAGACCGGGCGAGGGGGATCAGCGAACTCTGACCTCACCTTTTTAGGGATCGTCTCCGGTTCTGACACGATGTGAGGGTCATGGCAAAGGGCGCCACAGTACGTCACGTGGAGAGCAGGGATGTCATTGTTAAAAGGCCCGGGGAGGTTAACATGGACTAAAGCAGGCAGAGCGCACTAAATCTCACTTGAGTTGAGGTGGTCTGACAAAAACATGCAGTTATAGATCCTTACAACACGTCTTATCCCTTATAAACTCCAGCCAGAAGACAAATGGACTATTTGTAAGGATGTCAAAATGTCACATTTTAGGATAGGCTGTAAATTTGATGAATTTATGTTTTAAATTTTACAAAACTGCTAAAAAGAAAATTTGATCATGGTTAGTCAGTGCCAGTCAATTTGCAGTTTACACAAAATGTATTACTATTTTTTTTTTCCTGATGTTTCATACCTCAAAAAAAAAAAAAAAAAAAAATTTAGTAAAATTTTTGTGAACTTTCCAGTAAGAATAAAGATTGCCAATTTACATTATTATTAAAAATATATTTTGGAGTGGACATTTATTTTGAACATACATGAGAATTTATAGTATTTACCAAAAATAATAAAATACCATAAGAATGACAAAAGTAACAGGAATTAAAAAAAAAAAAAAAAAAAGGAGTGGAAAGAAGAAAACTTATTTAATCCCACCCCCTATTTAAAAATTAAAAAATTCAAATCATGCAAAACCATAATGTAACAAGCAACCCAAGCTATCCTTGACAGCTACCATAGCAATTAGCAATTCAAAACTAAATATTACATGTTTTGAATGACCAGAAGTCCTCAAAATGACATCTATAAACAGGAAACTGAAACTCACAAGTAGCTTCCACATTTAAATTCATTGGAAAACTCAGTTGTCTCTATCACACTTTACTTCAGTTCTCACAATTTCCACTCTAAACCGTACGTTTTACCATTAGCCTGTGACAGCTATAACAACTCATATTGTAAAATCAGTTACCCATGACAACCCCATTTCTTTGCGAGATTTAACCCTCAGCCATGCGTCAAATTGACTTGATGCTCCTCCAGTAACCCCACTGACATACAAGCCCATAAAGTGTACTGGAGCGTGCTCGTTAGCATGTACCTGCTGTAGCTACAAGAGGGCCCTAAAAGCCAATACCCGGACCCCACGGTGCGCTCTGTTGCCTGGGGACGATGATGACACAGGGGGGGCCTACCATTGTCCCCTACACAAAGGATACTCATTTAGTCCTTTGGTAATTACCCAGTTCTTATGGCAGCCTTTTCTGTGGATTCCGGCTCCTCATACAGTGGTAAACAAGACGGGCCTTGTTTTAGAGGGGGTCACGCTAGCTTTAGGGACTGGAGTTAGTCAGAGGGTGGTCATTGTATTGATGAGACAATTTAATGTAAAGTGAAGTGATGTGGTAAGGCATGGAAAGGGTCAAATTAGCTGAAATAAGAGGGTACTGTGTAGTGAAGTGATTGTGTTGAGATGATGAGGGGTCATGGTGGGATCACAGAAGAACTAGTGTTTGCGGATTAGGTTTAGATCAAAATCTTATATTATAGAATAAACAGATTGGTATTATTTGAACTTTTACCCCATATGGTTTTCTATTTATGAAAAAAATATGTTTCTCTTAACACAATACTCAAAATACATATATTGTGTGTAAAAAACAGTGTGTCACATGACGGGACTAAAATTTAACACTCAATTGCAACACTAAGTGAAAGGTTTGTAAAATTATTCATAAAGGTCCAACATTGTCCTATTTTTTTTTATAAATTATAGAAATAATTTAGTTTTGATACTAGTCTCAGTATTAATTCATATCTGTTTTTTTAACAACGCTAGTCAAAAATGGAAAAGAGAAACCAACCAATTAACTTACTAGTTATGATTAGGGATGGACCGATTCATCTTTTTCAGTTCCAATACCGATATTGATACTTTGCCTATACCCAATATTGACCGATACCAGTGTAGGGATGGAAAACGCCACTTATTTTGTTAAAACACAGTTGACTTTTTACACAAGCGAGCCAGTTGTTATGTAACTATTATTTACACTTCAAATAACTACCGAACAGCTTTGCATGAGTAAAAGTTCAAACCTTATGGGACGTTCGAGGCCAAAATCAGCCAAAATGTAAATGCTCAATTAAAAATCCAACCAGGATATCGACTATCATGGAACCGATATCTGATCCTGCAAATCTTTCAGCATCAGTGCCATCAGTAAAACAAATAGTACTATGTCTGTAATGTAAATCTTTTTTTTTTCAGCTCATAACTCAAAGTGGATATGAATGTAGTGTTACAATTATCCATTTACTCACACATTTGTCTCTCCCAGGCCTCTCCACCTCAGTACTACAGCAGCAGGCAGACACTGGTGGGCTCTCCCTGCGAACAGACGCACATACCAGACGACGGGGCGCAGGTAAGAGCCTCAATCATCCTCCATTATCACCACAAAGGAGCCGTTCTTTCTTCACTGCACAATATACACACGTGGTACTGTCTCAAAATTACGTTGTACAACCAAAATTGAAAAATGTTGTCATCAAAAATACAGTGAGTTACCTTCGGTTCAGAATGTTTACGCGCATTTCTGCCACTCAAAGCTTAGAGCATTGCTAATGAAATTTATTGAGTCTATATTTTCTCTATTTTGATAATATACTATAGAAGTGATTGTTTGAATGAATCATGATTTAAATTCTGAGCCAAATAATCACGCATTATCCCACTGTCAGTGAGAATCCTTTTGCTAACTTAACTTTCGTGCATTATGTTTATATAACTGCACAGGTAGTTAATCACTGTTTTACATCAGTACGCTGTGAGAAACACCATAACAATAGCCAGGGTAAACAAATGAACTACTTTTAGGAGGGACAAGTGTCAACTAAAAGTGTCAACATTCATGCACAGCCAAGAGGTTTTCAGATTTAAAAGTGAAGTAGAAATATGGTATAAGTGGATTAAACAAGGAGCAGTGCGTTAGATTTTTTATGTAAAACAGTTAGTTAAATATTGCACATTTTGTATATTCATATTATTTTAATGTTTTAATTGATACTTTGCAGCTGATGTCATCAACATTCCCTGGGAGTGTGATGCTAACTGTAGGCACTGTTCTGTCTAAGGCTTTCTTAGAGTTTAATTTGATCTTTATCAACACAATCTGACCAGAAACTAGGCTCCCACACATACAATTAGAGTCACAAGCAAGTAGCATTAGCCAACTGTTTATTTTAGTTAGTCACACTCAACTTTAGTCACTTAGTAGTCTTAAAAGCTTTTGGCAGTGTTTGCTAATGTCTGCACTATGTCGCCATGGTAACTACTGAAGATTCCGCCATAGACATATATGCAGAACACTCCCAGTATGATGTCACTGCAAAGTATCAGTGCTTTTCCATTTTTATTCTAGTGTGAAGCTAAAATTACTAAGGTTGATATGGCGATGTGCAGTTAGGCTAGGTACACTGTGGAAGAACTTGGCACAAACAATCAAATGATCAGATGATTTCAAATGCGTGAAATTGTTGTGTATTATTTCAGTATCAGTATAATCTATGCACGCTAGGGATAAATGTGTCTCGTGCCTTCCATTTAGAGTACAACATCATCATATTCTACAATCTCTAAACAATCAACAGAGGTATAAAATCCTTTATTATGCATCTCAGTTACCATGACCAAGTAATTTTCCATCTGTGACTTCGTAAGCTTTTGTTACCACTGATAAAACTGTGGTAACAAACAGGTAACATCTGTTGTATTCTTACAATCAGGGCCATCATGTATCAACAAAGGGCTGTGATGTTAGATTAGCTGTAAATCTTCAGTAAATAAACATGTTTATTATCCATCTCTGCTCATGTGCTGTGCTCTGTGTGCTCTGTGTGCTCTGTGTGCTCTGTGTGCTCTGTGTGCTCTGTGTGCTCTGTGTGCTCTGTGTGTGTAGCCTGGTCAGCTGTTCTACGTGGGCCTGCCCTCCAGCTACCACCTAGAGGCCCCCATGCCCCGACTGCCCTCCTACGAGAGTGTGAGGAAGAAGGACCGCCAGAGACACATCCACATGATGATCGCAGACCGCTTTGGGCTCAACGGGACCATGGTGGGAGAGGTGGGTTCAGTCAGGGATCAGTCAGATATCACAGTAAATGACATCCTCACGTGTGCCACCGTGAACCATGGCCTTTGTATGTTTCTCCCTGTATCTAGGGATGCAACGATATCCAGATCTCACGGTATGATATTATCACCATTTGCTTCTCACGGTACAATGTTTATTGTAATATTTTGGAAACAAAATTGTCGAAATGCTACTTTTTCCTTTTAAAATGCCTTCAAAAGACTTTGGTGCGGCTCTTTACTGTCCAAAGAACTAAGTGCGTATTAACATTTTTTTTGTTGTTATTTCTTTATGCTGTCTGCACTGAAACAGACCAAAGGGGGGGTTTCCTCTGGGCACTTCAGTTTCAGTTTCCTCCATCAACCCAAAATATGCACTGTAGGTAAAATCCTCCAACTAAGGTAATCCTAACCAAGTCTAGCAATAAGATCACAGAGATGGGTTCCCACTGTTCCTGCTGAGGTGTCCCAGTGGTATTGATGGGTCAATTGCAGAGGACAAATGTCCCTTTACCTTTAAATAACTTCATCTCCTGTTTATCTGTTTATTTAATTTGTGTTTGTGTGTGTTTGGATCTATGTGAAGGGTCGTTGAGTGTCATGAAAAGCACTATACAAGTATTATTATTATTATTATTATTATTATTATTATTATTATTATTATTATTATTATTATTATTATTATTATTATTATTATTATTATTATCTTATGTACATATACTTTTTAAACAATGTATTTTGTAATGTAATTTTCTTCAGGCTTTTTAATAATAATTTAATGACTTTGATATTGCGCATTTCAAGATATTCAAAATCCTTTACATTGCATTATTCACTCCATCCTCACAACTATAGCCACAGCCACATTAAATAGTAAATAATTCGACTCATTTTATACTAAACATCATTACATCTTCACAGGATGTTACAAAATCACAAAAAGAACTGCTTAGTGACTAGAATATATCCAGTTCAGCCTTGATTTGGACCTGTTTGCTCCTCTGTTTGAATGTGACTGTTTGAGAACGACTCACAAATGCAATTTTAGGAACAGTACTTAGGTCTACCCCATATATACAAGTGTCAGCCTATCTAATTCTCCCATCAGCTTCCCTCATCACAACAGGCCCATATCAACACAAACACAAAGTTAGTATATAGACTAATGCAACAGGAGCTTGTTCGAAGATATCTTTAGCATTATCAGCCAGTTTGATGCACGCTTCTGCATTGTGTCTGGAGGTGGAGCCATGTTGATCTTTCTCCCCGGATTTGGATTTGCACAACGCTTTGCAAACAACAAAATGAGAAAAGGCACATCCAATCTAATTAAAGCCTGCATCCCGAGTGCAAACAGTGGCAAGGGACGCTATTGTTACCCATTCTCATTTGTCTTCCATGACCACATCCCTCCATTTATTATAAAGGAGACACATGATGCAAAAGCAAACTTTTTACAGCTTTAAGCCATGTTATAGTTGTTTCCCATTCACATTTACCGCTCGAAGTTGAATTTAGAGTGATTCATATTTGAGTCATCTTTATTCTCCTGTATTAAAGATGCCATTCCTCTGATCTACCCCAGATTTCACCACTGTTCACCAATCTTAATCTGTGATACACATAGGATTAGGCAGTCGTTTTGAAACTGAAACTAGTATGATCTTCAGATAATCATAGAAACCATAGGAATCAGCTCCCAATACATCTCACTGGACACCACAATCTTCCAACACAGAAATCAGCTGACTTTTTTCTTTTTTAACTAATTTTACATCAATATTGCGATTTAAAATGTCCAAAATATACCATAATGATCCACGGGTGTGATAGATTATGACTATATAGCCAGCACAAGCACAGACATTTTTCAAGTCACATAGCAGTGTTTATTAGTTGCTATGGCACTGCTGCTTTTGGGGTTTTGTGCTTTGTTGGCTCATTTAAACAGACAGTGACCGGCCCCTTCATTTCCCCTCTGTGTCCTAAAGCCTGGGGCAGGGAGGAGGTGGTTCAAATTTGTGGCTGAGTGATGGGGCTGTTACTGTCAGCGGGGGTCCTTAACTTCAGTACTAGGATAGGGCCAACCTAGCTGCAGTGTGTTTTTATGTGAATTCTGTCTACTGTTTGGATCTTCTGACACTCTTGTTCTCAAAATAGGCTAAAAATAAGAAAAGCTAAAATAAGAAAATAGCAGGGGTGGTACGATATGGCACAAAATTCATCAACAAGTTTATCATAGCATAGACTTAGACTTTCGCTATCTTTATTGATAACTCAAGGGAAAGTATTTGGACACAGTAGCTAACACATCACAGTTTATTATAATAACAAAGAGCAAAACCATAAATGGTAATAAAAAATCTAAATAAGTAGCAAAAATAGCAAGAGACTGGTGTGAAGTAAGGCAAAATGATGTATATGTATATGTACAAATAAGAAATAATATCTCAGTCATAAGGAGAAAACAATAGCCTATGTGCGCCAACTTAAAGAGACAATGATATAATACAGCAGTGTTTCCCACAGACCAAGTAACATTGTGTGACGCCAGGGGCTCTGACGGCGATGAGAATTACTTACCAAAACTGATGTTAAAGTTTAGTTTTTACCTGAACTTTAGATTCTTTGACATTCAAGGAATGAATTACAAAAAAAAAAAAAAAAAAAATCTTGAGGTTTTTATTTCAAATACTTAACTCAAGGCCTAGCTCAACCAATATTAACTTGTTCTTGTATTTAACTTTTTTTAGATATATAATATAATGTAACAATTACACTATACTGGCAAAAGTATTCACTCACCTGCCCTGATTCGCATATGAACTTAAGTGACACCCCATTCTTAATCCATAGAGTTTAATATGACGTCGGTCCACCCTTTGCAGCTATAACAGCTTCAACTCTTACTCTACTGGGAAGGCTGTCCACAAGGTTTAGGAGTGTTTATGGGAATTTTTGACCACTCCTCCAGAAACGCATTTGTGAAGTCACACACTGATGTTGGACAAGAAGGCCTGGCTCTCAGTCTCCGCTCTAATTCATCCCAAAGGTGTTCTGTCGGGTTGAGGTCTCTCCTAAACCTTGTGGACAGCCTTCCCAGAAGAGTTGAAGCTGTTACAGCTGCAAAGAGTGGACCGATGTCATATTAAACCCTATGGATTAAGAATGGGATGTCACTTAAGTTCATATGTGAGTCAAGGCAGGTGAGCGAATACTTTTGGCAATATAGTGTATATAATAATACAAATTAAATAAAATACTATAATTAGACATAAGAAACGCATATGTGCATGTGTATGTGTATATGTATGTGCATGTGTATATGTGTGTGCATGTGTGCATGTGAGCGAGAATGACAGAACCACATAAAAAAAAGAAGAGGAGGAATCAATCTGTGGTCTGTAAGCGACTTTTGTCCATGTAGTTGATCCAAACGGGTTTTGCCCCGGTGCAGGTATTTTGTAAAAACAGCTTGTTTTATAGTTGAACCAGGAAGATAAAACCAGGAGTGCAAACATTAGGCCTATAACAATAATTACTGTAACACAATGACATTTGAGCTGTAAAAGGTTGAATAAGTAACTTCTCTAGCTAATTATTCACCAATAATAGTACATTCTGGTTTATATTTGTTGCAGCTCATGCCTTTTAATAATTTAGACTTAGACTTAGACTTACGGTAACTTCATTGATCCTCGAGGGAAATTATTTGGACACAGTAGCTCCCACATCACAATATAAAAAATATAAATGGTAATAATTCTAAATAAGTAGCAAGAAAGATAGCAAGAAACAGGTGTCAAATAAGTAAAAATAAATAGGAAAAAAAATAAGTAATAAAGAATCTCAGCTATACAAGAGGTCATAAGGAAAACAGCAAAAATGATGATTGACAGGACATAGGGTTACCTGTTACATAAGAGTGAGTTTTTATACAGTTGTAGGGAGTATTATCTGTCACATAAGGATGAGTTGTTGTACAGTTGTAGGGAGTATTATCTGTCACATAAGGATGAGTTGTTGTACAATTGTAGGGAGTATTATGTTACATAAGGATGAGTTGTTGTACAGTTGTAGGGAGTATTATCTGTTACATAAGGGTGAATTGCTGTACAGTTGTAGGGAGTATTATCTGTCACATAAGAGTGAGTTGTTGTACAGTTATTAAAAAATGTGTTGTTTAAATCCATTTTGTATTCCTTTTGGAGTTTTCAGACGATCTTAAAACTTTTTCCAGCAGTGTTTGTTAATGTGTGCATTGTGTCACTATGGTAACTGAGTACTGAACATTCCACCGCAGAGATACAGAACATCCCCAGTGTGATGTCACCACAAAATATCTAGAGTTTATTCCTCTTTTATGGTCTGGTTATGGTCTTATGTTTATCTTTGGTTTGGGTTCCAGTATGTATAAGTTCTACAGCTATACTTGAAATATTATTACTGTAACCTTTCAAATTAATTCAGTTTTATAATTTTATTCTTCTTGTCTGTTCCCAGCCTCCTCCGTCCTATGAGGAAAGTATTCGGCATTCTGTGGAGATCCCGTACAACTTGAGCTCATCAAGTTTGGACATGACAGATTCACACATGAGTTACACAAACACCGGATACAACCATCAAAACGACAGTCCCCCAACGCCCGACTGGACCACTGACACTGGAGTTTTACCTGTGTAACCCCCCCAAGCCCCAGATGTGAGGAACTGAGCCAAAGAAGAACCAAAGACCGCGAGACTGGACTGAACTATTTTAACTGTGAATTGAATACTTGAAGATACTTTGTGGAAGCGACTGAAGTGTGGAACATTTTAAAAACTGAAAAGCAAAGTGGGGTTACAGTGGCACAGTGGGTAAAGAGGTCAGCCGCCAACCAGAGGATAACTGGTTCAAACCTCAACCATACTGTTCATTGTGTCACGACCATAGACTGTATAAATAGACATAGCTTAACCTGCTAGTTCCAAATAGGAAGTGAGCATGGCTGCGCTTCTGGCTCCAGTTCACGTTCTATTGAGGAAAAACGCCGTCCCTCTCTCTGTAACTGCTGCTGTCAGGTTTATCATTTTGGTCTTAAAATGTTCATATTAACCCGCTCTACATGACCCTGGGATTTTTTATTTTACTATTTTATCTGTAATCAAGATATGAACATTAATAACAGACAAATCAGGTACGTTTTTCCCTAAGATCCTTCCCAGTAGTGTTAGCTACAAGTTGATTGACAGTGTTGCTAACTGGCCGCTCCCTGCTAAACCAGCGGTCCAGGAACGCAGGGGCATTACCTTCAACACCTCCGGATTGGCTCTTTGGTTGCTATGACACTCGTGGTCAGAATTCCAAATATGGAACGTGGCTCCAAATTCAAGCCTATAACTGCAGCCTCGATGAGCTTCATTTGACTGGAACTAAACGCTATGGGTGACGAGCCATAGGCTACTTCTTTATACAGTCTGTGGTCAAGACACTGGACTTCAGCCATATTGTGTCCTAATGGAAGGGCATCTGGCGTAAAAGACTTGGTGAATGACCATGCAGCGCCAGCAGGTTCTCCGGGAAAACCCTGACTGAATAAAGGGATTCAAAAAGAGATTTAAAAAAAATGTTTTTATCTTTCCTACTCGTTAATACTTTCTTAACATGGTAAAGCACAAATCAATCTGTTAAATCTTGTTTTTCAATCAAACTTTACTTGAATCTGTCAGAATGTCAGACTATTTCTTGTTAACTTTTAAAATCTGTTATTTTCTTAAAAATGCAATGTAAATATTTAGTTTCTCTGTGTTGTTTTGAGCACCAATACATGTTTGCCATTCTAATTACTGCACGACTTATTTAAAACACTGGGTTTGTCATTGTCTCTGAAGAATTTCTAATAAATGCATTTTGTAATTTTAGAAAACATAATTCTCGATTTCTCAGTTAAATAATAACCTAATAGAAAAGAGAACCCTTTATTTCTCGCACAAGGGGGGAAATTGCAGTGTTACAACAAGTACAAACCCACTGCGCAAAGAAACGTTGAAACGCGTCCAGCGTCCAATCTCGGTCCACTGAAGGTGCAGACTGGGATGCCAGATGATGTCTTTTTTCCACCGTCTTCCAGACGTCCAGTATTGACGTTTGTTTTTCCTATAGTAATGCAGAAAAGAGGGTGCCATTGTCTGTGCGACTGTTCATGTGTATTAGTCTGTGGGTCAGTCCGCTCAATCAATGATGTTTTATGTCGAGAGCAGAATTCAAACCACCAACTTTCAGATCAATGAACACCTCCACTACCAACTGAGCTACACTGCCGCCCATCAGTGCCACCCTTTTAAGACTCACAGGCCCATTAAATTATAATCATTTTTGTATGAGTCGGCTATAATTTTCCACAAATTGCATTTCCAACTAAATAAACATAAATACTTACATTAGTTAATTAAACAGATAACAAAATATCATGTACTCAAATAAATAATTTGTAATAAATGTTTAATCACAAATAATCAAAATTAATATTGATGAATAATATTGATAACAATAATGTTGATATTTGTCATAAAAAATAAATAAATAAAGTATTATATTAATAAAGTCATTTTCCTGCGCCTGTGTTAGACGTCCCCATGACGTCCGCGGTTCAAACGTTCACCTGCGTATTGACGTCCAAGTGAGGTCATAGTTCATGGTTAGACGTCCAAATAATGGACGTAATTTGCACGTCATTTAGTCCAGAATTGGTCTTGGGCAAACGGACCTAATAGACATGATCTGCACATCTATAAGACGTCTAATGTTTAGTGGGAACAATATTACACGGACTAGCAGTAATTTTCTGCAGCGGCGTTTAACCCACGGATGTTTAGTGGGGCTCACGCACGCCCACGACGCTCTGACGCACTCGACTTGAGCGTCACTTACGGAAACAGCCGAAATTCCCCGAATAGCCGAGGACAAGTCTGCGATGTAAACAAGGTCAGACACTGCAGCAGACCGCCCGTGTGCATACTTTACGGGACAGGTCGCTTTTTTGCACAAGAAGAGGACCAAACTACTTCTTCAAACTCCACACTTAGGTAAGATTTAGACCTATGAGCCAGTTATAAACACACCAAAAATGCATTACAGCATCATGCATTTATTAATCATCGTGCAACCAGTGGAGGAAATACAGCTATATAAATGATGATTGTGGGGATAAAACGTGCGTAATAGTAACTAGGACCTTTTTTATTTTTGCCGCAGCCTAATCACGAGACCTCCTGCGCAGTTGCCGTGAAGTGGGGCGCACAGAAAATGCCGTGTCATGTTTTCCCACGCCATAAATAATTAAATATCAGCTTCTACTGTAGTCCAGTGTTCAAGTATGTACGCTTCTTTACGTGCTAAAACAGTTAAGTTATGATTAAAAGTGCGAAATTAATGTGTAATAATCAAATTTGAACATCAATAATAATGAGATTTTTGGTTATGGATAAGTTGTGTTCACGTAACATCACAAAATTTTAGGATCCCTGTAGTTAAAAATTGAGCTGGAGGACAGGTTCAAATTCTATGGCAAGACAAGGCAAGGGAAGTTTATTTGTATAGCACAATTTGTACACAAAGTAATTGAAAGTGCTTTACAGAATAAGAAATACATTAAAAATCACAATACAGAGAGACATTAAACGAGAGAGAATGAAAACCTATGGTGGAATTTGCTGTTAAACAAGACTGCAGATTTGTCGTCCTGCTTTATGATTAACATCCCAGTAATTATGCACCGAAGATGTAGAAGATTGTAATAAACAAAAGTGAACTCATTTTTCACAATAGTTTCAGAAAGTGGGGCCATTGTTCAAGACATGATTGCTGTCAGTTGGAAGAACCTAAAATGCATAAGGTTTTCCTGTTTTCCTAATTATTGCTTGATCTGGGAATTGTACATGTGGTAAATATTTATCATAATTTCACAGAACTTTAGCAGCAGTTTGTGGGAAAAAAGGTGAGAAGAAAAGTGCAAAAACACAGGAAGTAGCAGTGATGCTGAAACAGAAAACCTACCTACTGAAAATTCCATTCAATGCAAGTTGTGTGAAAGAAACTGCAGATTAACCCTTCATATAGTGTTGCCATTTATTTTTATTAAACTTTATTAAACTGTTGCATAATTTAGACACGTTTTAGCCCCTGTTTGTTCCTAAATCCTTAAAAATAATGATAAACTTCAACATTTTGGAGATTGTAAGTTTTAATATTGATATTTTGCTGTGATATCGCACTGGGGGTGTTCTGCATGGACATCTATGGTGGACATTAGCAAACGCAGCCAAAAATAACATCTAAAAACTCTATCAGTCAATACGAACGTTCACGGTCCTGTTTAGGGGTTTGATTTTCAACAAGCTGAGAAACAGTTGGCTAAGAGACTTGTTTTACAGCACAAATCAAGTCAGTTCTTTATGGTCAGATTGTGTTCAAATAAAGCTTAGACGGAGCAGTGCATACAGTTAGCATCACACCCCCATGGAAAGTTGATGACATAAGCTGCAGATTCTCCCATAGAGTCATACAGACCTCTGCCCTCCATCCGAAATCATGACGGCATCAAATTCGACGTCAACGCAAATGTGTTTACTGATCTGACTTTGAGCCAGCATGAAAACAGTGACCCGTCCTGTTTCCCACAACACAAACCCAAAACAGAATTAGCTCATTTGTTTTTCTACCTGCTCAGATTTCGTCGGCAGATAGTAGTCTAGTAGTTATCATTTTATAAAAGCATGTTTACAGTTATATACAGGTCACTCAGATGTTATGTTTTAAGATTGCAGAAGCAGATAGTTTCCATTGCGCGTTTAATTATTTCTAGGATAAACACAGAGAGCGATTATGGGATGTGGGTTGAGTTAATGAGTTATTTTGGTGTTTTTAGTGTCAAGGGGGAAATTGAGGACATGTTTTTAGTAAAGATGATTTGGTAACTTGTGTTTTTTGTTTCTGCAGAGGTGCACGTCCCTCCAGTCACGATGATGCAGTGCTTTCACTTCATGGTTGAGCCGGTCAAGAATGTAACGGCCAAGATAAAGGTAAAAATTAAACACTATTAACAGTAAGTTCAGTGAATTTAAAATAACAATACAAATGGACCAAAATTGGGTTAAGATTTGGATAAGATTTTGGATAAGAAACACTTAAAGGTTCTATATTACGCAAAATTGACTCTTGTGAGCTTTTAGTTGTTATAATGCTGTTACCTCATCAAAAACATACCTACAGTTGTGTTTTGTTTTAGTCACACATGTTTGAGTAAGCCTGGTTTATTAGTCTGCCTACGTCTCTAAAGCTCAAAATGCTCTGTTCCACTTTGTGATGTCATGAAGCGATAGTTTTCAACAGCTGTCTTTTACCTTTTGTTTTGTATAGTTTGGGAATGCAGGACTGAAATTGTTAAAATTATTCTAGTAAAGGTGTTTGGAGTTTAAAAACACAGTGGAGCACTTCCTGTGTCACACCACATGACATCACAAGGTGGAACAGAGTGTTTTCTGTTTGAGAGAAGAACTCATCCTTAATATGCAGGGTTTGTGCGTTAAACATGTGTGAATGAAACAAAACACAACTCCAGGCATGTTTGTGATGAGGAAACGTCATAAAGAAACACCGTGTAACTTCTCTGAACACTCCACTCACTTTATCTATCTCCATGGCGACAAGCAGCTCACAGAAATAATGTTCTCAGTGTATTCTTGAGCAATAAAATTACTGATTAAATGCAAGATAGATACGTTTAATGCCATATTTTGGAACATTCCGTGCGATGCTACACATTTCCATGGAGACAAGTGGTTCTAGATAAAAGTTAGATGAGGGACATTTCTTATGGCATTGATATAGCATGAGCTGACTATGCTAAAACAATTGATTTTTGATATAAATTTCGCCCTTTTTAAAGATGCGCTATGTCACCTGCTTGTTTCCATAGAGATGTTATTGCTGTGCCTGGAATGTTACACAGTATGACATTAAACGTAGGTTATCTCCATGGAAACAAAGAGGCGACGCCACCAGGCAAAGTTACAGGTCAGATCTGGAATGGCATCTTTTATCAGTGACAAATACAACAATAATTGGTTAAATGCAAGATGGTTACATTTAATGCCATAGTGAGGAACATTCCAGACAAAGCAATAACATCTCACTCCCACTAGAAAGTTACGTAGTCCACCTTTAAAGTAAGCTATGGCTATGTAGGCCTATTTTAGCAGAATCCTCTCTCCTACTTAGGGTCACCTTTACACTACAGTAACCAATATGACTACGTGCATTACATTCTTCTTAGTGGGATGAAAAAAGCCGCTAAGGACTCTGGGAAACAGGATTCACTTTTGTTCGTGCAGACAGAAGCAGAGTCATGTTGTGCATTCTGATTAGCCTTACGCATCAGTGAGAAACAGAGACTAATGGTTTTGTTCAACAGGAGGTGCACAAGAAGAACAAGAAGGAGAAGACGGAGCCACTGGATGAGGATCAGTTATTTATTGTGGAGTTGGCTAAAGATATCAACCGAGTGTGTCAGGTACAACTATATAAGGATGATATGGTGATATTCACAACAGAAAGATTTGTATTTACATTTTTCAAGATACATGTTTTTAGCTTTCTAGTGTAGTCAAGCCTGGGTGACTGCATAATATTTACAACAGTCTGCAGGCCTATATTACACAAAATTGACTTTTGTGGACTTTAAGCCATGTTAGGATGTTGTTTCCTCTTCATAAACATATCCAGAGTTGTGTATTTTTTCATTCACACATGTTTGAGTAACCCTTTATTATTAGTCTGTCCACATCTCCAAAGCTCAAAATGCTCTGCTCCATTAACTTCTTGGGTTCTTTTTTTAAAGACAATACAGTAGGAGGTGTATTTACCTTGTTGACATGTTCACATGGTTCATATTGTTGACATGGAGCATCTCCAGAACTGTCCCCGGTGTTGGTGATGACGTCGTATATCAGCTGTCACCTGTGGGCGTGGTCTTGATGGACCTGGCAGGTCGCTCAGATTGACCATGCCTCCTGTCGCCCGGTGCTCTCTGGAGGACGATGTCCCAGGTGTGTGAAAGGAGGAACACTGCATCATCACAGTTAATGCTGTCTGTGCCTCGTTTCCTGATTTCAATGGCCTCCACCAACACTGGTGACAGTTTTGAAGATGGCAGCAGCAGCAGCAGCCGAAAAATGTGAAGTAAATACACCTCCTACTGTACTGTCTTTAAAAAAGAACCCAAGAAGTTAAAGTACATAAGAAGACAAAATGAACATCTTTGGTTTGCTCTGTTCCATCTTGTGATGTCATAGAGTGGTAGTTTTCAAGTTACAGCTACCTTTAGTTGTCTTTAGTTCAGTAAATATGGGCAATTCCAGGTATGAAATTATCCAAATGATTCTAGCGAAGATGTAAAAAACAGTGAAGTTCATGACATCAAAAGTTGGAACAGAGTGTTTTCTGCTTGGGAGAAGAACTGTAACTGAACTGTGAACGTGCAGGGTTTGTGTGTGAATGAAACAAAACACAGCTCCGCGCATGATTGTGATGAGAAAACAATATTATTACATTATTATTATTACAAATCAGAAAATAGCATAATATGGGCCCTTTAAAATAAAGTTTATTGTTTGTCCTTTGCATTTGACCCATCCTTCAATAAAAAAACAGGAAATCCAGACGCACAGAGAAAAATGCTCCAAACATCGACTATAAAAATCCAGGGTATGTGCTATCGGCGATGGACCTCAGTCTTTTAGAGGGCTCCACTCCAAGCTCCCTAAATCTTACACAAAGCAAAGCATGTGGGTGGCAGTCTTTTAGCAAGTGCTGGTCTATCAGCGTGAGCTCCCAAAAGGAGAGGTGAGTCTGAGAGGTGCTCTAGCTGTGAAGCAGGTCCTCTTTTATAGTTGCCAATATCCTGTCGTAGGTGGTTAACATCTCCTCTCTTCTTCTCTCCATCCGACATACCATAATAAGACTATTGAACATCTTGTTTGTAACTTTGGCCTTTGTAGGTGAGGTGTGAAATCGAAGACTCCCACTTTCCTGTTAGATGCAGCCACAGTTGTCACTCAGTATGGGTTTGAAGTTGAATAGCCTATAAGGATAAAGACTTCTGAGTCAACACAAAACATAGTACATTTTGAAATGAAAGGTAAATATATAATGTTTACAAGTACAATGCTAAATATGAAAATAAAGTTGGTTTACATTCTTTCATGACAATTGTTATTAAAGGTCCTATAGCTTGCAAAATGGATTCTTGTGAGCTCTTACCAATGTTATAATGTTGTTACCTCATCAAAAACATACTTGAAGTTGTGTTGTTTCAGTCACGCATGTTTGAGTAACACTTTATTATTAGTCTGTCTACATCTCCAAAGCTGAAAATGCTCTGTTCCATTTTGTGATGTCATGTAGTGGTAGTTTTCCAGTTAACAGCTACCTTTTACCTTTAGTTCAGTAGAGACTGGAAATTCCAGAGTTGTGTATGTTTTTAATGAGGAAACAACATTATGACATAGCGTAATACAGGCCCACATACATTTCGTCCGATTGGCACCTTTTCAACACCTTTCACCTCCATTTTAAATTATAGGCTCTTTAGAATATTAGCAGCATATAATGCGTAGCTTTGGACTTACTCTGAAGACTTTGTCCATTAAAGCACATAATTCCTATTGCAGAAGTCTGAAGTTCTGGAGCACATCTGGAACCTTGATGACACCTGGTCTACGCTCCTCTGCAGATTCACCATCCTGGAGTGGGGCAACATTCTGGAGCAAAAGGTAAAAAAGTAAAATAATAAAACAAAACAATCTAAAACAAAACATTATAAATATTAGAATACATTCTGTTTTTCATTTCTGTGTGAAGAAACTTATGCAGACCGACGGATGGCCCGAGATGTACGATACCAGGGAGTTTGATCTCTACGATGAGGACCACGTTCAACAAGCCAAGGCAGTCATTCTGAACTGGGTCAAGGATCTGAAGGCACAGCCCGAGGTAAATGTCTTGGACTATGAGATTCTAAATATTTCCTAAAAAGCATATTTCTAATTAATTTTCACGATTCATATTTTAGCAAAGCGTCTGGCCTGGAGAACCCGTGGCGAAGGCGTTGGAGGACCTGAAGTCGGCATGGCGTTGGGGGCGTGTGCCGAGTCTGGTTTCGGCCATGGAACTCCTCATGTGGACTCTAGTGCTGCAAAGTCCGAAGAAGGTATCAATCAGTAATATAACTTATAGGTCTGTAGAAGTGTAAGGACAGTTTCTAAAAACATGTCCGTCTTCAAGTGGAGGAGTTCAAGTGTCTTGGGGTTTTGTTCATGATTGAGGGGAGGATGGAGCGTGAGATTGACAGGCGGATCGGTGCAGTGTCGGCAGTGATGCGGTCGCTGTAACGGACCGTTGTGGTGAAGAGGGAGCTGAACTGAAAGGCAAAGCTCTCGATTTACCGTTAATCTACGTTCCTCCCCTCACCTATGGTCATGAGCTTTGAGTAATGACCGAAAGGACAAGACCGCGGATACAAGCGGCCGAAATGAGTTTCCTCTGCAGAGTGGCTGGGCGCTCCCTTAGAGATAGGGTTAGGAGCTCAGTCACACAGGAGGAGCTCGGAGTAGAGCCGCTGCTCCTCCATGTCCAGAGGAGCCAGCTGAGGTGGCTTGGGCATCTGTTCCGGATGCCTCCTGGACGCCTCCTTCATGAGGTGTTCCAGGCATGTCCCACCAGGAGGAGGCCCCGGGGAAGACCCAGGACACGCTTTAGGTACTATGTCACTCGGCTGGCCCGGGCAAGCTGGAGCTGGAGGAAGTCTGGGTGTCCCTGCTTAGACTGTTTGCCCTGCGACCCGGCCCCAAATAAGTGGAAGAAAATGGATGGATGGATGTCTGGCTGATCAGTTAGTTAAAAGCGGCGTCGCAAAAACTCTCAAAACTATTAAATATCTCATGTATCTGAACCCAAACTGCACAGAGACATCTGCATGGGAGTTCATGTAAAAACAACTATTTGTGCAGAGTTGTAGGTACAAGTACTAGGAAACAATATATTTACATGGAAAAAAATGCTGATTGAACAAATTAATTACTTTAAAATTTTCAACTAACTCACTACACACCTTGTTGTGTCTGCTATTGCCCCATGTGAGTCCTTAAAATCTAAATAAAACAATATATCAACTATAATAAATTTGGCTGAATAAGACACTATTGACCAATTCATCGATTCATTACTACAGGACTACACTACAGCCTTTATAACTTTTTAATGTTGATTCTGATTACGGTGGTTGAATTTATTTTCTGTTTGTTTTTTTGTTTTTTACATAGGATAATTTACCTCAGCAGTGGCTTCTCTGGAAACAGAAGACCCAGAAAATAGGTATGTAACGTTGAGAGGTGTTGGTATCTAAAAGCAGGCAACGCATGTGCACAAAGTCACGTTGGTCACTAGGGGGCACCCAAGGCTGAATGGACAGCCTTGTGAGAACTGAAAATATCTGCTTTGTCATTGATCGTTGATGTGATTTGTTCCAAGGTTACTTAAAGTAAAATAAAAATAAAAAAATTATAATGATAATTTCTACTATCTCTTACTATCTCTCCTCAGGTGCCATTCCTTATGTTCCTCAGCCAGGTAAAGAGGATACACAATTACGGTTTTGTTACTTCGCTGACTGTCATTATTTCAGAACTATGTATCTTTTGTCTTTTCAGTGTGGGACTGGATTACTGATACACCAGGTAATACACCTCTGTTTATTCAATAAGATGTCTATGTTGTCTACAAGTCATAACAAACTCTCTTCTTACAGTGGACATAACTCTGGACTTGGACACAGCCAACCCTGACTTACTGATCACTGGAGACAAGCGCATGCGCTGTGGCTTTGATAGGAAGGATGTGCCTAACTACCACCAGAGATTTGACGGCTGGTGGTGTGCTGTGGGGGTGCAGGGCTTTGGCTCAGGGAGGCACTACTGGGAGGTGGAGGTGGGTGAGCGTGACTGGCGCCTGGGTGTGGCCAAAGAGTCTGCCCTGAGGAAAGGCTTCAAGTCCCTGAACACTGACACTGGATATCTGACCCTGCGCCTGGAGAGAGGCACTGAGCTGAAGGCCCTGACCGTGCCCTTCACTGCTCTGCCCCCTGGGCTCATCTCCAGGAGAGTGGGCATCTACCTGGACTACGACCAGGGCCAGCTGTCCTTCTATGACCTGGACAAGCGCTTCCACATTTACACGTACAACGAGCGCTTCACTGAGAAGCTCTTCCCCCTGTTTGGCACAGTGGAAATCCTCGAGGATCTGGTGATCAGAGCTCCAGTGGCTAAGACCCAGTACCTCTGCCCTGGCACCTGTCTGTGGGCCTGAGATCACTGTTAAACATCACATTATTATAGGAAGTATAAGTAAACAAGTATTTACATCAAGTCCAATCAAATGTCCTAATAATATACAAGACCATCATTATGCAATGAAACCTGCTGTGTGACTCCTATATGCTGCTGCTACTGTATGTGATCAAAGCACTTACTCTGTACTGTACATTTGCTATATATTTCAAAAATACCCATTAGTGTTATACTATAGTATACACATCTATTGTGCTATACCCATCATGGAAATACAATTTCTATAGAATAAATAAAAATGTGAAATATTGTATTTTGTCTGTTTAATTTCTTCTTATAAATCATAAATACATTATTGATTGGGATTCTAGAGAGATGATTCATCAACCTGAAAGTACAGGTAGATTAATCATAGACTGTAGATTATGTTACACATAATAGTTACAAAACTATATTACACATAATAATAAGCTTTTTATTGTTATTTTTTAAGTTGTTATTTTTTTAAGTTGTTCTGTTTACAATCCTCAAAGCATGTATCAGCAACACAATTAGCTGCAAAAGTAAAATTATTACATTAAAAAGTTTGCAAGGCTCTGGGCCACTGTTGATGATGTCATCGGTGTGCGACAGCTCCGGAGTGGTTTTGGTTCTTTCAAAACATCATGACAGCCACTTTAAAACAAGCTTTAAAAGCTCATTTTGGATTTGACGGGTTTAGATCGAACCTGCAAGAAGACGTGGTTAAAGCAATCGTCAGACGTAAGTTATGGAGCACAATTTCCCTCTTTATTGAACTAATTTGGAGCTACTTATCAGTTGTTAGCTGCTGTTGTGCTTCTCTCTTAATGATTGTGTGACACGTTATATATATATACACAGTATAACTTAGTGCAGTCGTGACTGATATTCAGATGTTGTCAGTAGCATGATTGTGAGTTTGTGTAACTTATGTGTGTGTCCAGGTGACAAGGATGTGTTTGTGTGTATGCCCACTGGAGCTGGGAAGTCCCTGTGTTACCAGCTTCCTGCTCTTCTGGCAGAGGGCATCACTCTGGTCATATCTCCTCTCATCGCTCTCATCCAGGTGAGGACCCCAGATGTTTCTACATTGCTATACATTAGTATACGCTGTACATGACTTATTACTTACTGTATTTCAGGACCAAGTGGACCGCCTGAAAAGCTTGAATATCCCTGCTTGCTCTATTAACTCTAAGCTGCCCGCTGCAGAGCGCCATCTGATTATGGCCGACCTGGAGAGCAGCAAACCAAAGCTGAAGCTGTTGTACATCACCCCAGAGATGGTGGCGTCTCCGTCCTTCCAGCCGTGCCTCTCAGGGTTGTGCTCCCGTGGTCTGCTGTCCTACCTGGCTGTGGATGAGGCTCACTGTGTGTCTCAGTGGGGCCATGACTTTAGACCAGACTACCTCAAACTGGGAGCGCTCAGGGCTAAGTTACCTGGAGTGCCCTGTCTGGCCCTGACCGCCACAGCACCTAAAAATGTCCAGGAGGACATAGTGCAGTCTCTCCAGCTGCAGCAGCCACTCTCCTTTATTACGCCTGTTTTCCGCAGTAACTTGCACTATGACGTTATCTTCAGGGAACTCCTGCCAAACCCTTTTGTGCACCTCCATGCCTTCATCAAACAGGCCCTCAAACTGACCAATGGTGCCAAGGAACAGGTCAGCTTTGGTGTTTTTATTTTGTTTATATTTATGTACATTTGTCCTACACTACCAGGCCAGCTTCATTTGTCTTTTCTGTAAATGTATTCAAGCTGAATTGGACACTGAAGTTGACATAATTTAACACATCATATTTTTATATGACCAGGGCTGTGGCATTGTATACTGCCGAACCAGAGAGAACTGTGAGACTGTTGCCCACCAGTTGACTAAACTAGGAGTGTCTGCTAAACCTTATCATGCAGGTTAATCAACCTCATCTTCAGTTAATAATGTCTATGTTTTATTCTTATTTTTTTATTCAAGGTTTTAAAATCTGTTACAGGCTTAAAAGCAGGAGATCGCACAGAGGCCCAGAATGACTGGATGCAGGGTAAAGTTGTGGTTATTGTAGCCACCATCAGCTTTGGCATGGGCGTGGACAAGGCTAACGTCAGGTACAACCAACATTACATCAACATTTTGCTTCAAAACAGAAATGATTCATTACTTATTTTTTCCCCACAGATTTGTAGCTCATTGGAACCTTGCTAAGTCCCTGGCCAGTTACTACCAGGAGTCGGGTCGAGCGGGCAGAGATGGCCACCCTTCTTCCTGTCGCACATACTACTCTGCCAAAGATAAAGAACAGATCAGCTTTCTCATCCAACAGGAAGTCAATCGCAGACAGGTTAGCAAACACACGCACTCTCAGTATATAGTATTTGAAGATGTATTCAACTGTCATTATAGTTTATATGAATAATTTGGAATAGTAAACGTGAAGTGTTGGCCAATCTGCATAAGAGATGTACCTACAAGCACTAGTCTTTTAATTGTCAATATTTTCAATTTCCTGTTCTGATTTATTAAAACAACACTGCGTAACTTTTTGGTGGTGGCATGTTACCTGCATGGAAATAGAAAATTCAAATTCATCATCGAAACACTCTCCATAGTGATAGATGCATTTTATACTATACAATGGAATATTTTATCCAAAAAAATCAGTGTAAAATTAACCCCCAAAGGAATCGCATATCATTATTTTATTTATTTGTGCAAATTTATGCATTTTTAACAACATATCATTTGCGTATAGAAACCCTAAATAACTCAGTACAATATAATACAAACATTTTCTGTGTTTATGTACAAAAAAAACTCTTAACATTTAAAGGTAGTTTTCAACAATTTGATTAACATTTCTGAAATTTCTCCACAGCAAAAACGCGGATCCATAAAAGAGTCTGATAAAGCTGCTATGAAAGACTTCGAAGCCATGGTCAAGTTCTGTGAGCAAGAGGGGTAAGAATTATGACACACAATAATGCACATATTTTTTATTTAAATTCCACTAAACAAGTGCTTTACTTAATAATACAGCACTTTTATGACACGTTTCCCTTTTATAATGTACATTCAAAAGTCTGTCCAGCAGAGGGCACCATTTCTGTACATTTCCCCTTGTTTAGAGCCACAAAGGAACTGTTGTACTGCACATTTGATTGAAGGCAGGGTTAAAGTCTCGTTGCCAAGTACAATTCCAGACGTGTGACTCAGTTTGAACGTAAAACCCTTGAAGTAAAGCTGGTTCTTCCACTCATATGTAAATATATAAAACAGTTCACCCTACATAACACACAAATTCCCTTTTTATTCCTTGTTTACACCTCATTTTTTAAATTCAAAACTGCACTGTGTAACTTTTCTAATGGAGCACCTGCTTGCCTTTGTGGAGATGTTATTGCTTTGCCTGGAATGTTCCACTGTATGGCATTAAATTTGTCTCTCTCCACAAAGACTCCACCAGGAAAAGTTAAAGGCCCTTATGTTTTTTGTATGTATTTCAGAAAAAATGTCTTGCTGTAGTACAGATATATTGTATAAGCAGCTTTAGAGGTCAAAATGGGACCCCTGTGTACTGTCTGCATCTAATTATAAAGTCTTTTATTGGCTGAGTATCAGGAAGTCTGTGGTTAGCATGCTAGTCGTTAGCTTTACCGTCACAGCAAAACTCCCGTGTGGAATAACTTTGGACCACTGCAAAAATGAGCTCGTGATGCTTTTAAGACTGTAAAAATCAGGTACAGCGCCTTTTAAGCAATAAAACCACCTGTAATTGAAGATGAGTTTAAAGCCATTCTACGGAATATTCCAGGCTATGCAATAACATCTCTGTGGAGACAAGCAGACGTCTTGCGCACACCCGAAAACTTACCCAGTACACCTTTAACTAAACCAGGCAAAACACTGTAAACAGCATCTTTATAAAGTTTATCTTACGAAGTATGTTTTCTGCTCATAGTCTAAACGGAGATTGGGCAGTTTTATCTTCTCCAGGGGTAGCCCAGGTATGCTTTGCGGAATGCTGGCCGACAGGTGTTTTTGGCAGGCCAACTGCTTTTGTCACCTGCCAAAACCAGGGCCCTGCAGCGTGAGCCGACACACCCAGAGCAGAAACTTCCACGGCATCGCGCTCGCGTGTCAAATATCTATGGGCGCTGTGGAAAGCTGTAGAACATGCCCAGTATTCCGACTTGTCCCAGTTTCCGTCACTGGGTTATCAAATGTCCAGGAGCTGAGTCCAGCCCCGTCTCAAATGTTCGATGATCCTTTCCTTCTGGTATTGCGGCAACAACAGTAGGTTACGCAAGTGAAGATCATCATGCTTAGAACTAGCACTGCAAAAAAAAGAAAAAGTTAGTAGGGAATCGTGAATAGTTTCAAACTTTATTTTGATACTAAGGAATAGACTACTAAACTAAACCACTAAACAAACAGTGGAATGCGATTTTCAGCATTAAATCATAGTATTTTCTTTTATATTAACATCTATCTTATATATATGGTTATCTGTGTAATCCCTCAGTTGTCCAGGGAGGTTCCAGAGGATTTCTGTCCTGTGAATGTGACTTTTTTAAGTTCGATAGTAGATTTAGTATTGATTAGTATCTGATTTTTAATACTTTTGACAACTCTAGAAGAGAATCAAATTAGAATCTTAATCAGTTTTTGAAGTACTATAATTTCCTCCACAAACAACAAAATATCTTGTCTTATTCTGCATAAAAAGATGTTCTGAAATCTAATTCTTGTGTTTGTTTGTCAGTTCATCTTTCAGTCTTTTTGTACGTTTTTCTGGACATGTTTAAAATGTGAATCCTATATTAAAACATAAGAAGATAAGAATAGAAAAAAAATACATAATCGACTACAATTTCAATTTCAAACTTACAGATAAAAGTTAACAGGATGAAGAATGCTCCCAGTTCTAGGGGGCTGGCGTGGGGCAGGTGCTGTAACTTGAGCCAGATCTTGTTGAGGAGGTTTAGCGACTCTTCGGCCGGGTCCATTCTGTTCAAATACAGTGCCGTGCCTTTATTATTTGTGATGTGGTTTGCATGCTGTTGGTTTATTATTAGTCAGCAGGGTATAGTGCAGATTGCGTAAGTGTAATTTTGCAGGAAACTGGCTCTGAAAGCTAATTTGACATATTTAAAGTGCATATGACAGGTTAGACTACTCATTTCACTTAAAGGTTGTATTTTTTGTTTCAAATTGTCAATGATAGCATTATAGAGATGCAGCAACCTTGTAATTATGATGATAAAAAAAACAACAAAAAAAAAATGAAAATCCATCAACTGTGGACGTGGTGGGGCCAGATAAACATTAGCCAATAGATAACGAGGCTACCTTGTTATCTATAGGCTGTTTTCAATCAAACTCCCTACGCTTCTAGCGTAACTGACTCTCCGGCGCGCTGGGATTACGTGGTTTACGTTCGTCTCTCACACATTCCACATACATAAGACGCTGTTTACTCAACCAACGCAGTGGCTCTTAGCAGCTTTTTCCAACTGTAGCTTCCTCGCAGTTAGCACAAGAATCCACTACCAGTTAGCCACAAAAGAAAGTCCGTTTTTGAGTTCGCTGAAAGAAGAGAAGGGGAAAAGGAACGAAGCTAAACTGAGGTGATTCTCGGAGATTCCTTCCAGCAATGGCGTGCACTGAAGCAGAGGGTCTAAAGACTGACACATTAGTCGCTTAATTCCTTCTGGACAGGAAACTTCTGCTTATCTTTTGAAAACAGTAGCAGCAACAGCAATTCTGAACGCGCATCGGCTGTAAACAAATTATTTCTGGTGTAAGGAGGAGGCGGGAGGAGACGTTTCCACTTAGGGAGTTGTGGGGGAGGAGGTGCCTTTTAAAAAAGGACAAACATTCGCTGAATTTCTCATTCTTTGGAAAATCCTCTATACAACCTTTAAACATAGTAACATTATGTTTAAGACTTTACTAATAATTTTGCCTAGTTTTTTCTTTTTTTTTGTGCAGTTTGGGTATGTCCCGCAGATTTGACATGCATAAATCCATAACTGTTACCCAGCAACCATAACGTTAACAAGGGTGAAAACCTGTCTAAATTATACAGTAGTTAAGATTAGACTAATCAAAATGAATGACAACACCTTTATTTTGTTGTTTAAACTAGAGGTAGAGGTATTTATTTCTAGACCTCAGTGCTACTTCTTGTATTTCTTTGATTCTCAACTTTTCCTTCCACAAACTTCCACAAAAAACAATCTAAGTAATAATTCGAAAAACTTTAATATACTTTAAAGGTCCTATATTATACAAAATGGATTCTTGTAATCTTTAAACCATATTATAATTATTACCACATCAAAAACTTACACAGAGTTGTGTTTTGTTTGTCTGTCAGTCACATCTGTAAAGCTCAAAATGCTCTGTTCCACCTTGTGACGTCATGGAGTGGTTGTTTTCAAGTCAACAGCTACCTTTTTTCAGACGATTTTCCAGGGCTGAAATCGTCCAAATGATTCTAGTGAAGGTGTGTGGAGTTTAAAACCACAGTGGAGCACTTCCACATGACCATATAGTTAAGGAAAAAAGTGAAATAACCCAGCTAATTTATTTTGTATATTAAAATCCCCACATTATCCACCCTTTGCTTTGTTGACAGTGTTGCAAACTCTTGGCGCTCTCTCAATGAGCTTCCTGATGAGGTCTCCTGAAATGGTTTTCACTTCACAGGTGTCAAGGGTCAAGAAATACCAAAAGTGCAAACCAGTTTTTAGGTTTTAAAGGTCCTATATTGCGATAAATTGACTTTTTTGAGCTTTAAGACATGCTATAATGCTGTTACCTCATCAAAAACATACGTGGAGTTTGAGTAATCCTTTATTATTAGTCTGTCTACACCTGCGAAGCTCAAAATGCTCTGTACCACCTTGTGATGTCATGAAGCAGTGGACAGCTACCTTTTGCATTTAGTTCAGAGATTGGCAAACTCTGATTTTTTTTTCCGTTTGAGGAAAGAACTCAACTCCAGTACGTTTTTGATGAGGAAACAACATTATAACATAGATCAGAAAATGGCGTGATAAAGGAACTTTAATCTAAAACAGTTCTTTTAAGTTTATCTTTTGTTTACTACATTCCACATGTGTCCATTCATAGTTTTGATGCCTTCAGTGAGAATCTACAATCATGGAAATAAAGAAGTATGTCCAAACTTTTGACTGGTAGTGAAACAAATGTATAACAAAACTTACCCAGAATGCCCTTGACGTGTAATAAGTTGTTGTTTACCTCGCTAACATGCTTCCAAAACATGCGGTCTGACTTATTTGGGAGGCAGTGGGAGGGTCTAGCGGAGAGTGAAAGGCTACGCTAATTTAAAGCATGTGGCGTTCGGGATGCGTGGAATTTTTACAGTGCGCACAGGATTTCAAAACCAAAGTTATTTTGTTCCATTTAATTTTTTTTTTTTTTTTTTTTTGCATATGATTACATGGGTGTGACAGTTGGAGCTTGTTTACCCCTGTGTAGTGAGGTGTGCCCAAATAAAAGTATCAGTCAGTACAATTCAAGTCATATTTGTTTGAGTGTTATCACGATACTAACAATTTCAGCTCTATTTCGATACTAAGGCATAGACTCGATACTCAATACCGATTCTGATACCACAATATAATAAAACACTCTTTATTTGGACAATAGAATGTGATTTTCAATATTAAATCATAGTACTTTCTTGTGAGTAGTCCAGGTAGGTTCCATAGTGATCTGTGGGCCTAAACTAGTCTATGTGCTTTTATATTTTTTTCTGATACAGCTCAAAATCATTCTAAAGCTACTCAGGAAAGGTTCATTTCTCATTGATACCTGCGATATTAGTAACTTTCGATACTTTTGGCATCTTGTAATCTCTTAACTTACTTCATTCTGGTCATACTGCAGTGAATTATCTCGTCTGGCTGTTGATTTGGTGTGGATTTCATGTCGGATGCCCTTTCTAGTTGTACCCTGTCTGTTGAAAATCCTGTTTTTGACTGGCTAATCAAGTTGCTATGTACAGTTTTACCTAATTGAATATTAATCAAATTGTGTAACTTTTCGAAAAGGCATGTAATATGTTTTGTTAACTTAACAAGAGAAGAAAGTCTTCAATTTTTAACAGAAAACTTTAAATATATCCTCAAAAATTGATAGTAAAAAGCTTAAACACCAAATAACCATATGTAACTTGTTGAATTTGACTCATTTTTTCACATATTTTCTTTTTTACAAATATTTGACAGCATTTCAGTAATATTATGACACTAAAAAGATCTCATTTTGTACTTTAATTTAAAACATAGACCTATTTAAATGTGCTTGCCAATCCATGAAAACAAGTTACATTTGACACTATACAAGACTAGACCACTTCTTACACTAAAAACCTTCACATACCCAGCATTGTTCTGGTTTCTTTTACACACATACTTCAAATTCCTCACTAACATGTTTTTTCCTTTAACATAAAATTCTCTTACCTTTGCGAAATCTTGTTTTTTCCCCACACTCGTAATACTCTAGGCAGTATGCAGTATATCCGAGGAGCACAGAGCAGAGTAGGTCCTGTGTGTAGTCTCCCTATTCACTGTATTTGTTGTTGCTGGTACGTCATTTCAAAGGAGGAGTCCCAAGATTATCCCTAAGTGGCAGATCAGCTTTAGTTAGGCTAATACTCCAAGCAAGTACAGATAGTCTTGGATAGTATTTTGTAGGAGTAGTAGTAGTTTAGTAGTAGTTGTGCAGTGTAGTACAGAATACAGTGTCCTTTGCTAGTGGAGTGTGGGAGTGACTGATTCTTTATACTCCTCTTACACACTCTCTCCCTCTTTCTCTCTCTCTCTGTCTCTCTCTGTCGCTCTCTCCCCTCCTCTTTTGGCTGTCAACCCCCCCTCCTGTTTACACCTCTGCTCTGCTAGTTGGCAAGTTGTTGAAGTGACCAGTCTAAAAATGTCCCAATTTAGCTGCATGAAAATTACCCAACAAAATGGAAAATTGTACAATATATTGTTTGATTTGAGGTTTTTTTTGCCTTCTAGCCCACCAGTTTTTGCTTGAATACATTCATTATGAGAATGCCGTGTGAAGACATGACAGGCAGTTTTTCTTTTTGCCTCCAGACCCCAGTTCAGCCTGTTTTATAACATGCGTGCTGACATGGTAAATGGTTACGCAATCACTCTAAGATCAATACTGCACTACTATTACTCAACAGACTATAGCAGAGAAACCCCTAAAATATGTTAAACCAGGCTGAATGCTGTTATTTGATCTATCTGAACCCAATTTCACTCATTTCAGTGCCTCCAAACCCCCACTTTGTCAACCACTGGCCTATAGTGGTCTGCACAGTACAAAAAACAACTGCATTTCAGAATATATATTTTGGAGCTCTGATCTCATTGTTAATCAATAATTGTAATCACAATATCAGTGAAAGAAACAATTTCGATTCGATCTACACTGCAAAATTAAACCTTAGCTCAGTCATGGTCACATTTTTTAAGTGCCTTGCCCATGGACATGACGGCAGCATTCATATGTGGGAGCTGGAATTGCACCACCAACCCCGGCTACCACCTCTTCAACCTGCTGCCCTCTGGCAGGCGCTACAGGACCATCCCAGCCAAGCAGAGATGTATAGTAACGCAGTAGAACCACTTAAGTACTGTACTTAAGTACTAAAATGCAGTATCTGTACTTTACTGGAGTATTATTTTTTTCTCCTACTTCCACTTTTACTTCACTACATTTTTTTTGATTAATTTAATACTTCTACTCCGATACATTTTTCATGTGCTGAATCGTTACTCGTTACTATTATAAAAATGTTACGAATCATACCGAACCTATATACCAAGTATCAATACCAGAGCGGTAGATGGCTCTGTCACCAGGTTTGATCGGGTTTGATGAAGCTGGCTCATCATTGGGCGAGCAACCCGCGGCTCCAGAGCTGCATGTGGCTCTTTCATCGTTCTGTCGTGGCTCCCTGTGACTTTGGAAAATAATAATGAGTATTTAATTACATTGTATTTTTATTTTAGTTTGTTCGTTTTTAAATGTAAATCTAAAATTGTAGATAATGGTAATCTTGTAACAATTAAATAAAACGTTCTTAATATTTTTGTCACTCAAAACGTGCGTCAAAGCCGCCGATGTGCACCACCCGGCACACACTGGCAGCCCGGACTTACCGCACCTACATCAGCAGTATGATTTTCAGCCCAATGATGATAAATCCAAGAAAAGAAAAGTTTCTGAAGAAAACAGAACGCTTAATGCTACGTGGGCAGATTCATTTGCTTTCACGACTGATGAGACTGGTACACGCGGTACACGCCACAGTGGATCATTTAAGTTTGGATTTTTATTTCCTACGAGGAGGACTCAAATAATAATGTGTTTAATGCAGCTTTGCGCACATTTGTTTACGTTTTACAGAAGCAAAACTTAAAACCACATGGCTCATTTGCATAAACTAGAAGCGCTGTAAAAACAGCTCGCTCCTTGTGCTGCTGATGCGGTCAGCTTCTGTCGGACTAAAGGGCAGGACTCAGTGGAATATGCGTGTTCTTTCTGTGACTGAGGGATGTTCTGCCTATGGTGAGTCTGTTCTGTGCTTCTATCACGTTGGAGATGGTTCATGTTAAACTTTTCAGAGATTATACGTGTGCAGGTCGTACGTGTGCAGCGCAGTTCTTTATTTCACTCATGCACTTTATTTATGTTGCTACTGTTGTGATGAAAAGACTGAAAGGTGTAAATAATTCTCTTAAGACTCGCGCTTATGAGCTGTAGTGGAGGATGGTGCTTGTTGTAGTCTGTTTTCTGGGAGTTGTAGTTTTGCCTGTAGTTCCCCTGGTTAGCGCTGGTTTAGAGTCAAAAGGGTTTTGTGGCTCCAGGTGTTTTCTTTTCTGTGGGAGACGGTCCAAATGGCTCTTTGAGTATTTAAGGTTGCCGACCCCTGTATTAGGCTCAACTTCCCCAGGTTTGTCACTTAGCCATTTTCTTGGAATCCCCCTCCAGCCTTTGAGATGTTTTAGTCGTGTTTCTTTTATATATATCATTTTTTCATACACAGTTGTGGCCTTTTATGTCCCTGTACTGCTGCTTCAGCCAAACAAATTGTGCCCTTTAAATATTTGAAATATAAACCATATGATATTCAAACTGTTGACTGCTATCTTTAATATACACAATACTTGTACTTGTACTTGTACTTTTACTTTCAGTACTTGAGTAGTAATTTTTTAAATACTTCTACTTGCAATACTTGAGTACAAAACATTTTCAATACTTTAGTACTTCCACTTAAGTATTGTGTTTAAAGAACACTTCAACTTTTACTCAAGTCAGTTTTTGGATATAGTACTTGTACTTCTACTCCACTCCTCTACTCCAGTACTTTATACATCTCTGCAGCCAAGACAAACAGACTCAGAGACAGTTTCTTCCCAAGAGCTGTCACCATACTGAACTCAAACTTATAATGTTACAACAATGTCATACTGCACTACCTCTTAGGACAGCTAACCTGTTCAGACATTTCTGTACTGGACTGTTCTGGTTACTATAACTTAGCAAATTTATTCTGTATTATCACTGCAAACATATTGCACCTTATGTCACTGTTACTGCACATTATCTGTAATTTACATTACTGCAATTTAGCATATTTATTTCATATTTATATTTATTACTACAAACATATTTGCACCTTATGCCTCTGTTATCTGCACAGTATCTGTATTTAACTATTTTTGTTAACTGTAAATTATCATTGCACTTTATTCCAATGCCTGCTGCTAATATGTGCCTGTGTACCTTCAGGCTTGCACAACCTTATGTACAGTTCTGCAATTTCTTGTCAGTAGCCTTATTTTAGCTTTATTGTACAGTGAATGTGAATACCGTGGACAGTAGTTTTATATTAGTAGTTTTATATTAGTTTTATTGCATTTATGTGTGCACATCATGGTGAAACTTGAAATCTCATTGTACTTGTATAATGACAATAAAGGCTTTCTATTCTATTCTATTCTATTCTAGATCAGTCGACAGCATTACCAATTATGTTAACGTCAAGAGCAGGATTCCAACTGCCAACCTTCGGATCATAGGGCAAACACTCGACCAACAGCTACCGTTGCCCCCAGTTTCAAGAAGAATCGTAAAATTGTGATGTTTCTTCTCACAATATTTGAACAGTAAAATCTTCTGACATCCCAACTTAAAATAAAACTCTTTGAATCGTTGTATTCCCAATAAAAATACATCTTACAGGTAACTTGCTAATTCCACCATTCAGTTTTCCATATTGTCTCTGCAGGTGCCGCCATGCCACTATCTCCAAGTTCTTCGGGGACCAGCCTCCAAAGTGCGGGGGGAAGTGTGACTTCTGCTCTAACCCCAAAATGGTGCGCGCTCAGATCGCCCGCGCCGCCGTGCTCAGCAGCAAGAGCCACGCCCACACGGAGAAGCCAGCCGGACCCTTCGGATTCATCGCAGACCAGTACGAAGGAGGCAGGAAGGGCTACGGCTTTGAGAGGTCAGAGAGAGATTACTTTAGTATAGTTTATTTTGTGTTTTTTGTAATGGGGTGTGTATGTTTGATATTGACATTATGATAAAACCATAGACCGTACAGAAAGAATCGGACTAAGCGAGTATGGCGTCACCCAGTATAGGTTACAGGGGCAAATTAGGAATAGGATTTTTTTTAAGAGACAAAATAGTGAAATAAAAACACCAGGGTCATGTAGAGCAGGTTAATCCAAACATTTTAAGACCAGGGGCCACAATATTCCAATGTAAGTCAATGGGAGCCAGGGTCAGAAAGAGCCGGAAGCGCCTCCATGCTCACTTTCTATATCTGGAGCAGGCATGCCCAAACTATGGCCCGTGGGCCAAATGCGGCCTAAGACAATTTTTGTTTTTTTTTGGCCCTCAGGCTTCCAGGTGAATTGGCCCAAATTACCTTGAGTAGTTTTGACTGCAAGTTTTTTGAAACTCTACCTTGATAAGACAATATTTAATATTTATTGTGTGGTTTTGTGGAGCTTAGCATGAATAAAGGACTGATAGCTCGTTCTAACGTGTTAAACATGCATATATTTCAGTTATTCACTGTACTGAGCACCAGTCTATGGCCCTCGATCGGCCCTCTGCTTCGTCTGTATTTAGATATGTGGCCCTTGATTAAAAAAAACTTTGGACACCCCTGATCTAGAGTCTATGAATAAAACATTAAGATGAATAACTTTATGATAATCCCTGATCCTGTTATACATTTGTTCATTTTCTGAACATTACCAGTCAATTACTATGAATCCTATTTATTATTTAACTTCTACTGAATGTTCTTCATGGTTGTAAAAGCAATTTTAACCCCAAATTATTCATGACTTTTATTAATTTTAATGGAAACTTTTCATTCATGTCATTCTTACTGTGCGCGGTTCCTCCACAGAGGAACTTAACCTAACTTGGTCTTGTCATCTACTTGTCTACATGGATATGGATAAACTCAAAGCAAAACAATATCATCCCCATGGCGACAAGCAGGCTCGCCTTTTTAAACATTTTTTTTAAACGCAGGCAGTTTGTATTTTACAGACACGACGAAGACGAAGGTGGTAGCGCTGAGAATGAGGCCATGCACAGGAAGAAGGAGTTTTCAGATCTCTACAAGAAGCAGATGAACATTAGAAAGGTACAGCACGTTCTGAAGTTATGGTCTGTAGTTATGGTCCGCCTGAGATCCAGCTGTGTGCAGAGGAGAAATTCGGATCTGCTGGGGCCAGTGCAGAGAGGGAAAATGACAACCATATGTGCAACTGGCATGAAGCAAGTTTAACTGCACCGCAAAAAAACAAAAATCAACATGAGTTAAAATGACTAGAATTTATAGGTTTTCTTTGTTTTGTTTCATTCACAAATGTTTCATACACAAACCTAAACCTATTGTGTAATTTAGACAGGTTTTGGCCCTTGTTTACGTTTATAGTTGCTAGGTAACCGTTATGAAATGACCTCTGTGTATGTTTGTCATATCGGTGCACATGTCCAACCAGGAAGTAAAATTATTAACTTCACCAATTACACAAACTAGAAAAAAGGGGGCAAGATTTTTAGTAAAATTCTAATCATGTTAAAGGCCCCGTACTGCGCCATTTTCTGATCTATGCTATAATATTGTTTCCTGATCACAAACATACCCTGAGTTGTGTTTTGTTTCATTCACACGTTTAACACACAAATCCTGCATGTTTCGCTGAGTTCTTCTCTCAGAACTAAAGGTAAAATGTAGCTGTAAACTTGAAAAATACAGCTTCATGACATCACAAAGTAGAACAGAGCATTTTGAGCTTTCGAAACGTAGACAGGCTAATAATGCAGGATTACTCAAACGTGCGTGAATGAAACAAAACACAACTCCAGGTATGTTTTTAATGAGGAAACATTACAACATGACTGCGTAATATAGGACCTTTAACTACGTTTTTGACTGCGTAACTCACGTTTTGGTGAGTTTTGGAGTAGTTTAACCTAATTAAACTACAAAAAGTGCATATAACAGCAATACAGATGAATAGGGACAAACTTATATACACTTACATAATGTTTTTAGACTTTTTTTGTTTACATTTCTATCTCAAAGCTGTTCTCCTACTCCGCTGTCACTATAATAACAGACCTGGACTTGGACACTGTTCTGCCTGTAGTTCCAATGAGCCATGTCACTCAGTTGAACGTGTGAAATTTGCTGTGTTAATGCTAGCATATGTCAACAACCACACACGTTTATTAGAGGGCTGTTTCTCAGGTCCAGTTTAAGTATAATGCACTTATTTGTCGTCTTGTACTAAAAAATCCTTTTGTTTTTAGGGAGCTGCGAGTCAAGCGGAGTTTGTTCCACCAGGTAATGTCGACTTGGATGTAAAATGTATATGATGCTTGAGAATTTAAGGAGGAAAGTAGCTTAATTGTGTTCAGAAAATACATAAAAATGCATAAATAAAAGCCTGTCAGGTTCAATGAAAAGGTGTAGATGGAAAAATACGTATCAAAGAGCCCATATTACGCTATTTCTGATCTATTTTATAATGTTGTTTCCTCATTACAAACATCAGCCAGGAGTTGTGTTTTGTTTTATTCACACATGTTTAACACACAAACCCTGTATATTTACACATGATAACTCCACCTTGTGTTGTCATGTGGTAATACAGAAAGTGCTCCACTGTGTTTTTAAACCCCATACACCTTCATGAGAATCATTTGCATCATTACAGCCCTGAAATTGCCAAATTCTACTGAAAAAAACGTAAAAGGTAGCTGTAAACTTGAAAACTAGGTATGTTTTTGAGTAATAGCATTATAACATTGCTAAAAGCTCACAAAAGTGAATTTTGGGTAATATATGACCTTTTAAAATTGCGTAAAGATTAATATTGAAAATGAAAAATTGGAGTATATAGAAGTTGGCAAATATTTGAATAATTTAATCTCCTTCAATTTCTAATGAGTGTAAATGTCACTTACTGCCTATATTTAATTTTTGACCAGCGTAATCTCTCCTTAGTTTTGAGTTTATGATAATTCAATGAGCAGCAAAGTCTAATTCTGTTATGCCAATATAGTCCAGGTTGTTTTTAGACTATGGAGGCCACCGTAGCCTCCTGTATTAATGGGAAACTGCTCTATTTAGGTTTATGGTAAACAAGGGCCGTGGGGGAGTTTGTAGAAAATTTAAATGACATCACTGGGAGAAACAATATCAGCAGAGCTTATCGGCCATCGGGGGAAATAATTTTTTGTCACCAACGTGCAATTCCAACCTATAAACTAAACTATATAAAGTAATATTCATGTTCAAAAATAGAATATAGCTCACTTTCCTCTTTAGATTCTCTGTTGTTTTGCTAATTGTCTGCTAACACGGTCCCTGTATGTAGCCGCTGACTGTCCGCTGAAGGAGGCGAGCAGCCAGAGGATCCCCAGACTCACAGTGAAGGTACAGAACTCACATTCCACACAGCGCTAGCAGTAATTATCACGTCTGAGGGTTTAAGGATCAGGACTGTTAAAGGGCGGGGCCTGTCTGTTCACATATGGTAATAAAACTCCAGTGTCTGTGACAGGGACTAAATGAGACTACAGTGTGACAGTATCCAGTTTATGCTTCTATTAGTATTGATCTCATGATAATACACTAATAATATGTTATAACACATCAGATGTTTGGCTAAAATGGGTTTAATAACACAGTGGTACCACCTAATTCATAATAGCATAGAGTCCTTGTTTAAATTAGGCACTAAAGCAATCCAGTGTGGTCCGTCTTTCAATTAATTTTGCTGTTTTTAAATGCAAGCTTTTTAATAATAGTTTGATATTATGCAACCAGAAGGTCCATGTAGTTGCCACTTCTTTTTCACTATGCTGCTAGAACAAAACAATGCTTTAACTAGAAATCTGTCAAAGTTTGTCTGTTTATTTTTATTCATTATTATTGTTCACATTTTCCCCTGTATACTGCTGTTCCAGGCCAGAGAGCACGGTTTGTCTCTCCTTCAAGAGGCATTATACAGCCACCAGGGGGCAGGCACTGGTTTCCCGTGAGTATGCCTTATATTAGTTATGTATAGAATACCATATTACCATGCTGACTGTATGAAAGCAGTTAAATGTTAATAATTTATGTTTTATTCATTATCTTTTCTGCGTTTCTCAGCTCCGATTTGCTGTCTTTGGCTGTGGATTTAGAACATGAGGTCTTCAGAAACAGCAAAACTTCCAATATTTACAGAGCTGCTGTCCATAAAAAGGTTTGTGACTAGTACTTTACATTGTCCACATTGTCATGAGTGTTTCTCAGTGACCGGTGACATTCCGAGCAGGTGTCAGAGATGAAGAAGACTCCCGCTGCAGTGAAGGGAGGAGAGGAGGAAGCAGAGAAGAGCAAAGACAACAACACGCAAGTACAAGAGGAAACGACTAAAGAGGAGGCTCCTTCATCGTCGTCCTCATCAAATATGGGGTTCACGTTAGCATCAGAAATCTATTCAGTAAGATGGATCATTTTTTGTTAGTTTTTTTATTATTTCTTCTTGAGTATCCTCTTATGTTTGGAGTAAACCTACCACACGATGACTTAGTAGTACTCACTCTTTTACTCTACTACTATTTGTTTAGACTTTGATAAAAAACAAAAAAAAAAAAACTTGGATACAGACGCTTGAGTACACGTTAAAGTAAAATCCGAATAACACGTTTTTTCAAATGTAAAAAATAGCAAGATGTCACTAAAAAGATTTGTAAATGTAAACAGAATGATATTAGTGTTAGAGGTGGGATTAGGTTTGTCAGAAGTATCAAAAATCAGATACTATTTGATCCAAAATCTGTATTGAGTATCCAGTTTATTCCTCAGTATCGAAATAGTTTGAAATTTTAGTATCAGGACCACACTAGGCAGAGTAAGCAACACATTTATACATTTTTTATATAAACTAATTGATGTTCAAAATATAAAAAACACAAAAAAAAAAAAAACTGGGATATTTTTTTCCTTTTTTGGACTATCTGCGATATATTGTTTTTGTTTTTTTGTTTTTTTATTGTGGATATAATATGAATTTTGCAACACAGCCCTAAATTAACAGTCTTGTAATTCTACTTTCTGTCCAGATGAAACGCAAGAGAGTGGGAGCAGGTCAGCGGGGCTCATCCGACCCCTTGCAGACGGCTAAAGATCTGCTAAAAACGTCCACCGTTCAATCAGAATCAGAGTCTGAACACGCTACAAATCCCGACTCCTCTGTGACATCATCAATACGAGCCAGAGCCAAGGCCACAGCCGCCTCCTCCTTAACCAGCCCGACGAAGAAGACCAAAGCTCTGACCAAGAAGCAGCAGAAATTAGCGGACGCTGCCAAAAATTCCCGGACTATTTCCCAATATTTTACCAAGAAAGAAACAAAATGTAAAAACACAAACACAGAAAGTCCATTATTTAAAGCTGATACAGAAGACATAAGCCCGCCGCACTCGCCAGTTTTTGAAGATATAGAAGAGCGTTCAGTGGAGGTGGAGAGTCCAGCTGTGATAGACGCTGATGAAGATGTGATGCTTATACCTGATGAGGAAGAGGAGGAGTTTGTCCGAGTACTTCCACAGCCGTGCGTAACAGCCGAGCCAGAGTAAGAGGGTTTTCAAATCTAAATCTTGATCAGCTCTTTATTTGTCCAGTGCTTAGGGATTAGGTTTGTCAAAAGTATCGAAAATCAGATACTAATCGATACGAAAACTTCTAGATACTCATTTGAACAGGTATCGATACAAAAAAACATTCACAAGACAGAAATGAACCTTTCCTGAATCACTTTAAAATGATTTTGAGCTGTATCAGAACAAGTATAAGAGCACATAGACTAGTGTACTATCATTTAAAACTGAAAATCACATTCTATTGTCTAAAGAAAATTGGAATCGGTATTGAGTATCGAGTCCATTCCTTAGTATCGAAGTCAGGTTTGAGATGTTTTGTGACAACACTGGCAGGGATGTAACGATATTCCTTGTCAGTGGTCGGTTTGAGGTATTGAGGAGATAAAATATAATTAAGGTGTAGTCTATATATACCAAAAGGTTTTATATATATATATATGCTATCATTATTTTTTGCATTCTTTGTATTTTAAGATTATTATTATTATTATTATTATTATTATTGTTGTTGTTGTTGTTGTTGTTGTTGTTGTTGTTGTTGTTGTTGTTGTTGTTGTTGTTGTTGTTGTTGTTGTTGTTTATTTTATTTTATTTTATTTTATTGCGCATAGATGGTTTATTTTGCGATTGGGAATTCCATAGAAAATGTTTCTTAAAACTTAAAAAGTATATAAAACAAAAAAGGTTTTATATATGGCAAAAAAAATTATGCTGATCAATCACAATTTGTATTCTTTTTTTTTTTCCTAACAAGTAAAATTAACAAGGCCCTGTTGTGTAAGTAAATATATAATGTACAAAAGGTAAGGAGGTAAGGAAAAGCCATCAATTAGATGAATATTTTTATGTACATTTTGAAGTACTTTTACTTCATCTACTGATAATAATCCATATTTTCCTCTAGTATAAATTTGGCTTTTTATTTCCACTTAGACCAAACAAAATGGAGGAAGTTGTGAATCTACCTCCTCCAGTAGAGGTATGCGTTTCCTTTATTTTTGTCATTTTATAAACAAGTCTGGCTAATACAGGAATTTCTCAATATATTATTCAGCCTGATTTACAATATATATTTTTTCTTTCTCAGGTAACACAGGAAATCACAGCAGAAAGAGAAAGCCCACCTCCTGCAAAGCGTAGTCGTCCAGCAGAGGGCAGCAGGCGCGTGACCTTTAACCCCCACATAGACAAGAGGGCTTTACTTCCTGTGGCGGACCCTCCCAAAGCAGCAACACTCAAAGAGGCGGCCGATATAGTGGTCCGGTGTCTGGATCCTTTTTACACTCAGGGAAGGTTTTCTACAAAGGTGAGACCAGACTGTAAAAACACGATGTTAAAGTTCCTATATTACACAAAATGGACTCTTGTGAGCTTTAAGTCATGTTAGAATCATCTTTAAACATTCCTGGAGTTGTGTTTTCTTTCATTCACACATGTTTGAGTAAATCTTTAGTCTGTCTACATCTCCAAAGCTCTAAATTCTCTGTTCCACCTTGTGATGTCATGTAGTTGTAGTTTTCAAGTTAACAGCTCCCCTTTTACCTTTAGTTCCGTGGAGATCGGCAATTCCAGGGCTGAAATGGTCCAACTGGTTCTAGTGAAGGTGTGTGGAGTTTAAAAACACAGTGGAGCACTTCCTGTATTACCACATGACATCACAAGGTGGAACAGGGTGTTTTCTGTTTGAGAGAAAAACTTGGTGATGTCTGTGATGAAGAAACAACATTATAACATAAATCAGAAAATATAGTCCCTTTTAAAATGGTTGAATTCAGAATAAAAAATCTTAGTGGTTTGACGAATTTAGATTTATTTATTTTTATTTTTTTTATTTTGGGCAAGTAAACATTTTACGTTCTTTTACATATAGATACGACAAAAGTGCAATTATAACAGAAATAACAACAACAAAAACATTTGCCCAAAAAAGGAGTGGGAAGAAGAAAACTTATTTAATCCCACCCCCTCTTCTAATTTAACATAATGAATTTTCTTTTGCGTTCTTCAGACATTTTACATTCGACCATATGAACTATTTACAAGTGACAATGAGCCACTGTTATACCTTGGTAACACAACTATCATCATACTGCAATAATACAAAAGGAAACCAACAATGGTGAAGAAAATAAGGATACCAACATTATTTATTCCCTTATTAGATCAAGGTCATCGTTCAGATTTGAGAGATTTAAGTAATTTCAAGTGCAGTCTTGGTTACTTGGAAATAGGGAGGGAAAATGCTATTCTTTTCTTCAAAATAAATAAAAAAAAGAATATTGGAAGCAAGTAAATGGATAAAATGATCTTGGTCCATTTAAGTAAATTCATCTTGTCAAAGTAGCTCAAACTAAGAATTATATTTTGAACTGAAGTCATTTTCATTTTGGAGATTTTGTTTTCGCAGTGTTTATAATGTTCTTTTATAATGTTCTTTTTTAGGACCTGTTCAAATCATTCGCCCGTTTTTTATCTCATCTTCTCGCTGAGGATGCTACAAAGGGAAGAGGGCAAAGTAAGTAAAACAGAACACGATTTCTTTTTTAAATTTTAGCGTTGGAATTTGAAGTTTGGTTCACAATGTGTTCATTTTATGATATCGAATGACGGACAGGGGCCATGTTTAAACACAATTTTTTAAGGAAATGGCAGGAAAAAAATCCAACATGATCGCAAAGTTTAAATTGCATTAAACGTTTGTATCTTACGTACTTACAGGCCGTTATCTGTCCTAATTTACAGGTTATTGCTAAAAAAGTGTATTGAAAAAACATTCATTCTTACTGTGAGCCAGCCAGGGTTTGATCTGTAACTTAGCCTTGTGGCTTTACCTGCTTGTCTCCATGACGATAGATGAGTTTAATGCCATACGGTGCATTATTCCTCACAAAGCAATCACTTATTTGGGGGAGACAAGCGGGTGGCCGTTTTTATAATGAAAAAATGATTATAAACTGGTCGAAACGTTGAACCTGTCCATTTCATTATTAAGTTTGTGCACTAGAATATTTTACGTCATATGAACACAACCTCATATTTTATTTTTATTTTCTTTTACAGTCAAAGCTGAAGCCAAAGCGCTTATCAAGAAGTTCTTCAGCAAAGTCCAGCGATGTGAAAGTGAGAGCGACTGGAAGCACCTTAAGAGACCTGAGCATAGCAAAACTGTGGACAACAAAGTCTAACATTAAAACATTATATACGCCCTTTTTCTGTGCCTATAAGCTGCTCTGTTATGAACCACAACCCTCTGTTATTCCTGCTTTTTTGGTTAAAAGGAAGTGCAATTTTTAACACATCATGGGAACAGACCATTACGGCTGTAGCAGACATATTATTCAGTGTTAATTTATTTCTTTAACCAGTTTTTGTTATAACATGAATTTTAAGGAATACTTGAATTCATGTTTGCTGATGAAAATTTAGTTTTTTATTTTAGTCTTGATGTATGATGAATGTGAACACTAGTTAATTTTACTATTAGTATCTATCAGAGCCATTTTTATTGCTGCTATTAGATGTGTTTACACCACAGAGTCATAGGGAAATGTGCAGATAGCCTTAATTAAAACATTGCTTTATTGGGACTCCAGGTAATAGTGTTGCGGAACCATAGCCCAAATGTTTACAATAACGTTGCATATCCTATTTGGGGAATGACAATATTAAATTTCAATAAATAATAGCAATAAATTAAGTTAGTTTGTCAAAAAATGTCTGTTTTTATCTTTATATTGTAAAATAAAATGTCCACATGGTCTATTAAACTTGCAGCACCTCAAGAACTACCGCGTTCTAGTACATTTTAATATCAAGATAACAACAGGATGAAGGTTTCTGAGTGACAGGCACTAATAATAATTTGCTATACATTTGATTTTACTTTTTACAACTAGTGAGAATGGAGATGTCGGTGATGGGACGCTTTTAATAAAAGATTACGTCATTTACGGTTGTGATGCGTTCTTGGCCAATTGTAATAAATTACCTTTATCATAAAATATTTCACATTTGGCGATTAAGTATAGTCATAGGATTGTTCCCCAACATATTTGTTATGAAACACAAATATTTAAGACTATAAGCTCTAACTAATGCTACGGATTAAAAAAGATGAGTTTCTAGCGAGTAACAAGTCATACTGAGTATCTTTTAAATGTATTACTTGAAATTATCAGCCCAGTTTTTCATAAAAATTAATGAAGTATATTGTTTTGAAAAGACGAAATAAACTATATGTTGTCAATCCGCAAATATAGTTTAATATATTTTTTATTAAACCCCAAACCAAGCCACAAAATCTTCAGAATGAAATATTTCTGATTTCACTTGAACGCCACGGCGTGAGGAGCGGACCACTGGGCTCACGGCGAGGAGGGAGGGGTGCATCCCATTTCTGTGTACTTACCTCCTCGCTGCCTCACAACCTCGATTCCTCAGCTTTAAATCCCGCCCACCGAGTTCACAAACCAATAGATTTTAACCAAACTGTTTCCTATTGGCCATTCTCCCATGTGGGCGGGATTAGAGCCTGGGAAACGAGGAGCTGATGCGTTAAGGAGGCAAGATATTAGAAACGGGATTTAGCCAAGGCTGTCAATTTGCCGAAGCCGAAGAGTGCATCAAAAGACACCGCAGGAACTGGCATCTCCTTCTCCTCCTTCTCCACTTTTTTTTAATTTTATCTGCAACTATTTACATTTTATCTCCTGCAAAATGATTCATACGATCCTAAGCAGCACCTGGAAGGCTACTTAGCAGGTGCACAGATTTTATCCTGAGAAAAAAAAAACCCGTCTGAAATCATCTAAAATTGCGGGGAGACCTTGTGTGGATGTTGTTGTGTTGCTGTCACTTCCGGGGCTCTTTCTCTCTCCATCTCTCCCCCAGCCTCGCATCCATCGCTCGGGGCTGACATCGCTCCGCAGTCGCTCGGTTAGGAGCACCACCAGGCAGCAGAGGAAGGCGGAGAAGCGGCCAGTTCCAGGCGGCCTCCGATGCTCCGTGCGCCGGGGACGATGGAGGAGTTCGAGACGGAGGAGGACGAGCCGTGGTACGACCAGCGAGATCTCGAGCAAGGTGAGACAGACGATCAAAATGGAATAAATGATTTTGGGTAAGGCTGGTTGCCAAAGAAGCCATTTAATTAGCTCTATTAGGATCCTAGCGTTCATGTGGCACTGTAATACCCACTTGGATTTGTCCTTCAGATTTGCCATATATCTCTGCCAATTATTTTGATCTTGTCCAGGGTGACCAGATTTTCAAAATAAAAAACTGGGACACCTCTGGTTTGTGGTGGTTTGTAATAATAAAACTGTGAAAGGAGTGCGTAATTAAGGAAATTGTTCTTGGCATTAATGTGAGTCAGTATAGTTACATTTTCTTTGTGTTTTGGTCATTTTTATGCAGCTTTTCTGTATTTTACCTAAAGAAATGACAGTTGATGCCTCTCTTTACTGTTGGCAGGGATCAGATCGGTCAAAACTAGGGACACCTGGGATATTTCTATGGACAAATCACTGGTTTTAGGTAAATCTGCTGGGACAGGGGACACAGGGCTTAAAAAATAGGACTGTCCCGGGTAAATAAGGACGTCTTGTCAACAGTGGACTAGCCTTTCAAAATGTAGCCTGTGTCAGCATCTGTGATAACATTATCCTGCTATTGTGAAGGCCTATTTGTACAGTAGATCTATAACAGGCCTCTAAAATGATAAAAAGTCTAATTTAATATTGATTTTCTGACAAATAACCAGTGAAACATTTACTTTAGATATATACCATAGACTGATAGTAGCCTGTAACATTTAAAGGAGACGTATTAGCCTGTGAAATCAACATTTAGTCTTATATTTCTAGAGTAATCCTGTATTGTCTTGGCTTAAATGCTCTGAAAATCTGTTTTCACCTACCCTCTATCCCCACCCACTGCTTTGTATTTGCAGTTTATTCTTGCGTTCTGCAGTTTTAAACAGGAAGTCAGTGGACCTGTTTAGTTCTATTATTAGATCAATATTGTGGTTTACAAATAACAAAATGTCAAGTCATGAGCTACAGATGTTATAGCCATACTAATAAAGTTAAGTTATTAAAAAAAAACATTTATCTAACTTCTTTCTGCACGTATGCAACCTTTGATTTTTTATAGATTTTAAGTTGCTGATAGTCAACTTTAATATTGACTTATTAGAATAGCTCCCATAGTTTAAACTTTTGCCCTTTGACCAGCGCTGAAATCTTACTTAAATTGGATCATATTTAGATTTTAAAAGCCCAAATCCCTTAGCGTCAAAGATAAGCCGTCCCCAGTCTTCACATGTAACAAATGTTGAACCAAAGTGCTCTGTATTGATCTTGTGGCTTCCTTGATTGCGCATTGACCGATCGTATCCTGAAGGCAACCAGACAGAAGTCAATCTATGTCTGCTTATTTAGCGCTGCTTCTTTACTGGAAAAACTACTGAAAAAATATATTGCGATTTGCGATTTCTAAGCAGAAGGGAAAAGTAATAATATGTTACTGTAATTGAGTACAGTTTGGGGGTAATTATATTATTTTGAAGTCGATTTTTAAACGATAAAACGTATTCTTCATGTGTACTTTGTACTTTTACAGTACCATTTTGGCAACAGTACTTGTACTTGTAATTGAATATAGTTTTAGCCAATTGTACTTTGAAGTGAGTATGCATTTTCAGTACTTTTTCCACCACTGGTTCTAGGACAGATGCAATTCCTGAAATAACTTTTACATTTTCATTCTAAATACAATTGCAAAAAAGTAATTACAGATTACTCTTGTATTTTAGATCTGCTATTGTCTTATTCAAGTTTTTAGTAATCCGCAGTTCAGACCAAAGAGTCCAGAGTCTTTTATTGTGAAATAAAAAACTGTATAATTATATATACACATATTTTTTTTCCTACATGCCTAAATATACATTAATAACAACATTATTAACCAGCAACTATGCATATAACTAGCTTTAGCAATGTGGGTGAAATGTCTTGCCAAAGGACACAACAAACTCAAGGGAGGTTTGAACCAGCTACTCTCCAGTTGTTGGGCAAACACTCAACCCCCTGCACCACTGTCAGTCCACTGCATACCGTATTCAGATAGAAAGTACAAATTTAACTTCTACTTCACTAAAACAAAAGTGGGCCCATTCAAAATATATAATATTTTGTTTTAAATTGTTAATCGCTATGGCAACGGTCCTATCTTTTCGTCATTCTGAAGACCATGGTTAGCCAATAACTAATAACTATTACATATGTAGCTTTAGCACCACCCCGCCTCCACACGGCCCTCTCGTGATCACCTGCTGACCCAGAGACATAAAGCTGCTTTGGGCTTTCTCGTCTCCATGGCGATGTGGATGTTCCAGACTGGTGCATCGCCCTGGTTCTCATAGCACCTCGATCACGCCTTGGTAGGGGGTCACAGCTGAGCACATGTGGCTCCGAGTCATGCCTCATAAACGATGTGGTTATGTAAGTGGCACAGTGACTGTGCGTTCAAATGGCCGGGTTGGTTTGCTGTACGCAGACGACGTCATGTTCACTTTGATTATCAAACATAATTATACCAAAGAAGCCAAAATATACCAAAGAGAATGTGTAGGATTACAGTGAAAATATGACTGGCAATTTCATTTAATTTTAATTTAAGAAGAAATAAGACTCTAAATGTTATTGCTGAAATATGCAGCTGATTTTTTCATTCATAATTTTAATATAGAAATTGTATTATTTTATGCATTGTTTATTTGTTTATGCAAAATATTGAAATTATTATTATTATTATTATTATTATTATTATTATTATTATTATTATTATTATTATTAATTTTCTTTTTTATGCAAAATATTTAATTACTTTTAAATGTTTTTCCACAAAAATCTGGAATCCCTTTTACATACTACTTACCTCTTACTAACATATCAATGAATTAAGAAATGAACAATTATTATTTAACAGTATTATAGGTTTGGCTATTGTATTTGACTTAAAGGTGCACTGTGTAACTTTTCTGTGGACATCTACGTGCTTGTTTCAGTGGAGAAGTTATTGCTTTGCCTGAAATGTTGAGCTCACAGTATAAAAATCCTGCATTTACTCACTTATAGGCGTGCTTAAAAATGCCTTGAATAACATGTGTTGTTACTGTGCATGGGCTTGCCTCTCCACAGACCTGACCTGTAACTTGCCCGCTTGTCCCCATGGAGATACACAAGTTCAGTGCCTTACTATGGATCAGAAAAGTTACATATTTAACCTTTAATGTGAGAATTCCTTAGCAGCACTTACCCACTGAATGCATTTTGTCTCATATCTTTTCACACTTCAAACCGCACAGAGAAATCGCCCAATCATCTCGCGCCGGTTACATAACGACGAGCGTGCGGCGCGTGTGGGCTCCTTTAGGATCCCAGGGAGACTGTGGAGGTTTGGGACTTGCTCATTATCACCAGACAGGCCTCGGTGTTCTCAGCTGCAGTGGATAAACTCGAGACAGGAAGTGCGTGGTGCAGTATTCGAGTGCAAAGATGGGACGTGTGAGCTGATTCGTGAATGCGTTTGATTAGACTATAGGGATTTTTGGTTCGGGAAGATCGAGTGTAGGGAGTATTATAACTAACTCTAGAAATCATAGGTTTACTAAGATGTATTATGGAGTAGTAACAAGTTGTTGCATTTATTATTCCATGTAATAAATGCACAATTGCAATATTTAAAGAATCACAACAGTATTGAAAGTAGAGAAAACTACATAGACCATGATTCTTTGCTTCTTTTTGATGCAGAAGTTACTATGATTAAATGCTACTTTACAGTGTTTAAGGATCATTTTTAACATTGTATTCATGCTATTATTATCACCTGTCTAAATGAAGTTTAATGCCATACTGAGGAACATTCCAAGTAAAACGACAATAATCCATGGAGACAAGCAGGTGACAGATCTTGCGCCAAAAAGTTACAGTTCAGTACTGTATAAAGAAGTGGACTATAGGGAGATGACGTCACCCATAGTGTTCGGCTCCAGTCAAATGAAACTCATTGAGGGTAGCAGTTACAGGGGCAAATTTGGAGCCGAGTTACATATTTGGAACTGCGAGTGTCATAGCAACCAAAGAGCCAATCCGGAGCAAGATTGTTAAAGGTGACCGCTGGTTTAGCAGGGAGTGGACGTTTAGCAACACTGTCAATGAAAAGCAACTTCAGGGAAAGACCTCGGGGAAGGACCTCAGGGAAAGACCTCGGGGAAAGACCTCGGGGAAAGATCTCGGGGAAAGACCTCAGGGAAGGACCTCAGAAAGGACCTTGTGGAAAGAAGGCACCTGATTTGTCTGTTTTTAATGTCCATATTTTGATTTATAAACAAACTAGAGACATAAATAACCCACGATCATGTAGCGTTAATATAAACATTTTAAGACTACCTGACCAGCAGTTACACAGAGAGGGACCACAGTTTTTCAATAGAAAGTGAGTCAATGGAGCCAGAAGCACACCCATGGTCACTTCCTATTTGGATTACAGTATAGATACAGTTGATGGTTCAGCAGCAATGTTCTTTTTGTGGCAGTCGCAAAAAATCTGGATAAATTAAGGTAAAATCCATCATTGCTCTGGCTGGAATGTTTCTTAGCGAAGCCATAATTCTCTCCCAGGCTCTAAGTTTTATTATTTTATTTATTTATTAAAAAGTAAGACAAAAAGGGTGTGGTTCTCCATGTTTTTGTATTTTTTTTGTCATAACGCCTTGTGCTAGGTTACCAGTTTTCTGCCGTATAAGCAGGCCTGTTTTCCTCCCTCTGCGCACATGAATAATGCATCGTTCAAGCTGTGTGGTAAACTGCAGCGTCACACATTTCCACAGGTTTCACGCAAAAAAAGCACAAGGATGCAGACCTATACAGCACAGGCCTGTCACGATAACACATTCTGAAGTACGAGAAAGAAAATATAAACTATAAACGATAACACTGAAAATAAATTATAGCTATGACAAAATAACCCTAAAAAACACAAACTGAAGTAATTAAAAAAACACTTTAGTAGGTATTTTGTATCTATAATGAGTCATAGAAGTGATTTATTCAAGTCTTTGCAGCTAAAATCTTATTATAGAACAGAAAAATAACAAAAAATCCCACTAGTACTATGAAAATGTCCCCATGATATATATATAAAAAACATAAGTCGATAGAGTACTTATCGTGACAGTCCTAACAGCAAGCGATACTAGTGAAGTGGGTATCGGGGTATAGAATTGTGATTTAGGCTGTGAAATGTTCCTAATGGAGATCGTGTTGTAACGTTCTGTCCCCTTGTCCCCCTCTTGGCTCCTCAGATTTGCACTTGGCAGCAGAACTTGGCAAGACACTTCTGGAACGCAACAAGGAGCTGGAGGACTCTCTTCAGCAGATGTACGTCAACAACGAGGAGCAAGTGCAGGAGATAGAGGTACGTTCTGACTCAGTGTTGTCTGATTTTTAGATAACAATGTAAATATAAACCTTTACAAAAATACTGAACCTGCGAACACTAGGGATGGGACCATAGACTGTATAAAGAGGTGAACTAAAGGAGTGTGACTTCATCCAGTCAAATGAAGCTCACTGAGGCTGCAGTTATAGGAGCGAACTTGGAGTTGAGTTCCATATTAGGAATAGGAATTTATTTAGAGAAATAAAAACACCAGTATCATGTAGAGCAGGTTGATATGAACATTTGAAGACCAAAATGTCGAGGCTCACGGCAGCAGTTACAGAGAGAGGGGTGACAATTTTTCAATGTGAAGTCAAGCGGAGTTGGTGGAGCCATAAGCGCCCCCATGAACACTTCCTATTTGTAACGAGGCGGCTGGCAGGTTAGCTATGACCATTTACAGTTGATGGGCGGGATGAGACCAAATTTTGACGAGACGAGATGAGATCTTGAAATAATTTACAATAATCGGATCAGTTCACAGTTTTGGTCACATGATTTTAAATTGGTTAAAAATAAGTTTTGTATGTGCTAATATAAAGTTGTAAACCAAATAAAGTAATTTTCATCATATGCTTTTAATAGCCTAAATGCATCAAGTTACCTTTATGGTTTGAACTGACAACATACACATTTTGTCGCAACAATTGTTAAAAAGGTAGATGGCCCCATTGCATCCTAGAGACCAGGGCTCTTTTGAAACACTGTAAGGTATGACATAATATATACTAACTGTGAGTGTTGTTTTTCCTTCAGTATTTGTCGAAGCAGTTGGAGATGTTGCGGGACATGAATGAGCAGCACGCTAAAGTGTACGAGCAGCTGGACGTGACGGCGCGAGAGCTGGAGATCACCAACGAGAAGCTGGTTCTGGAGAGCAAGGCCTCACAGCAGAAGATCGACAGGTCTGACACTGCTCACCATCACTATAGATGACAATATACTAGAAATACTGCTTCTGTGTCTGTAACCCTGTGGCCAAACCTACTTTTACTTAAAGGAACTGTATGTAAGATTTTGAATTTAACATAAACCTGACCTATCTGTGTCCACACATATGAGTTAAAGAAGTTCAACTCAAATACAGCTTTTACTGACAACTATTCTAATGCTGATTTATTCTTAAATACAAAAAACATTGGACATGATGTTATATTTATTTATGTTACAATCTGGTGTTTTGTTTTTCAAGACGATTATTCAATCAGAAAGCAGAATGAGCCTCACATGAGTCTCTCCTTTGGGTTAACAGTTTCAGTGCTGAAATCCAGATGGTTTAGACCTAAAATGCCTCTCTCTGATCTGAACGGTCACTGCCTAAACTCTGGCACATGCAGCTAATCCTGAATCAGTGCTAGTGCAGCCTCTGCAGCTCAGTGAGGGAATTCTGGAGTTTCTGAGCTTCACATGAGGCCTGTCCATAAACTGAGAATGAGACAAACTTGTATATGTCCTCTATCTGCATGTTAAGATACTAACACAAATACCCGTTTAACAACAGTAAGAATGCAGGCTGCTTGCAATTCCTTTAGCTAGAATTTTAGCAACATTACTTGTAATTGAGTAAATTTAGTCATATAACTTTTACTCAAGTACAACATTTTGATATTCTTTCAACCATTGCTCTTCAGGATTACAGTACTATTACACAGTAAACTAGTGGAGTCTCAAGTATCATAAAAACCACCTTTTGAGAGCCCCTGTCTTACATAATGCCTCAGTGTGGTGGAATAGTAAAGTAGTGCACACTGAACAGAAGCCAAGCTGTTGCATATATAAGCCTAAAGCTCATTTTCTGTTGTTCTCAATCAGAGTCAGGGATCAGTACAAATCATATTAGTTTGTGAATACGGCCTTTGTTTGAGTCACATATTCTGCAGATTTATATTCTAACCTGCGGGAGACTTGGTTGACTCTTTTTGAAGTACTGAATGAATAAGTTAATTGTAGTTTCTGCAGGCAAATAAACAATACAATATGACAGCTATTTGGAACTGCCCCCTGCATCTACCCTACTGTGCATACTTAGTCAAAGCTGTATTAACATTTGTCAGGGCATCAGGCAAAAAAGCAAATAAGAGGCCGCCATTTGCAAAACTGAAAAGGAATTGAAGTAAATTTAAAATAGATGTTATACCATATGCACATAACAACGCACGTAATGGTTTTTGGATAATAAAATGCATATAGCGGTCTTATTTTGAAGAGCTGCTTTTCTAATGTACATGTACTGGGGCTGAGCAAATTTTGCTGAAATACATGGACAAAAATTGGGTACTTGCATTTTACATGTGAGGAGTTCACCTATAGCTAGAAACGGCCCTGCTACTTCCCCCCAGATGCCAAATACAGGTGAAAATACTGCAGAATGTGCTAAATCTTAAACAAAAAGACACTATTTTCTTGTGTGTTCATCCAGGTTGACGTGCACTATGGAGACGCTACATGCTCAGGTGGAGAGCCTGACGGCGCGGGTGGAGGAGCTGAGGACACTGGAGGAGCTCAGGGTCCACAGGGAGCAGAAGGAGAGACGCAAAACCCTCCACTCCTTCCCCTGCCTCAAAGAACTCTGCACGGCCCCACGGTACTACAAATCTGATCTTATACAATATGAGGATCAACACATCTTTATACGTGGGACTTTTTCTTATTGACTCTAAAAATACTTTTGGACAGGACAGAATATTTATATAGGATGTGTATCTATATAAACACAGATGTCTGAGTCAGGTTTACAATTGTCTACCTTCAAATGAAACACACAAACCACTCATTTGGAGACTGTGAGGTGCAGATTTTAGGCAGGCAGAAATGTTGATTTGATCAGGTGTGAAGAAAGCTATTTTTGTTAAAAAACAGAATGATTCATGGAACAAGAATGATGGATTAAGGTATTATAGTAGATAGACAGTTAGGTACTTTATTATCCCAAAAGAAATTTGTATTTCAGGCAGCATACAATACATAATACAATACATAATATAATACATAACATCGATTTATTTTATAATTTTATTTTATAATCTGCCTCCTGTTTACAACAATCTACTCAAGTAATTGTCAAATGAGAAATTAGGGCTGTTAAATACTAATCAGGCACTAGCAGCAGTGAGAGAGATACTATCAGAGAAAAATAGGAAGCTAGCAGGTAAACAAAGACTGGACCGTTTCAGATAATTCAGCTCCTTCCTTAGAACAGAACTAACTCAGCTCAAATTCTAGCTTCTCAAGCCCAAGGATGCACCGGTCCATCTTTTTCAGTCCTGATACCGATTCCGATATTAATATGTCTTTAGTATCTGCTGATATCAAACGATGCAGAGACATGATTTCAAAAGCAGTGCCCAGATGGCTTCATTTGAAAAGTTTTGTACCTTGGACCGTTCCTGGGTAAATGAAGGAACTGACTGACTATAGAAAATTTATTGTTGCAGTTTTTGGAGTAGGAGTTCGACTCTGGCAAAAGAATGGACAGGATGGAAGTATTTCAAATTAAAAATAAGCTCAAGACGATCAATAGAAACAGTTTGCTTCTTTGTAACTTATTAGTGAAGACATGATAAGCATTGACAGGCCAGGACTACACTCTTTGCCCCCGTGTCTTTTCAGGTATGAAGATGGCTTCTTGTTGGCCAACCCTGGTAGTGTGGACTTGGCCGACAAGCGCCCCCTAGATGAGGAGAACGACCGCCTCAGAGACATCGTCACATCCTTACGCACCGCCATGGCAACCGAGCGCTCCAAACGAGAGACCGCCGAGAGGGAGTGCGCCACCGTCCTGCAGGAGTACGAGAGACTGGAACAGCGCCTCCTGGGGGCCGAGGGGTGCCATCTCAGAGTCCAAGAGCTGGAGGCGGAGCTACATGAGATGCAAGAACTCAGGAAGTCCCGCGCGTGCCTGATCGGAGGAGAGGACGGATTGGAGGCCTTACTCAACAACACCCCCGAGACCGACAATGTTGACGAGGGGGCGGGGTTGGAAGAGGGAGGAGAGGGAGCCAGCGGAGAGCCCGGTCAGCAGGGCGTACCAGTGCGAAAGAGTTGCAGTGACACCGCCCTGAACGCAATCTCCGCTCGGGATGCTTCTGGACGGAGGCAGGGTAGCTACGCCATGCACGCCAATGGAGTACGGAAAAGAGGCATGTCCATACTACGGGAGGTGGACGAGCAGTACCACGCACTGCTAGAAAAGTACGAGGAGCTACTGGGGAAGTGCAGACGCCACGAGGAGAGCTTGTGTCATGCTGAAGTCCAAACGTCAAGACCAGTGTCCAGGGACCCCTCCATCAAGGACTACAACATGGCCGCCGCGGGACCCTCGAGCAAAGACTTCAACATGGCCGCCGCGGGACCGTCCTCGTCATCAGAGGCAGGACCGCCGAACCCACCCCAGACGCCATCCACCCCCGAGGCACTAGAGGGCATCAGCAGGCAGGTGGAGCAGGTGGACAAGCGTCTCAGCCAGAACACGCCCGAGTATAAGGCCCTGTTCAAAGAGATCTTCTCCAGACTCCAGAAAACCAAGAGTGACATCAACGCGAGTAAGAGCGAGAGGAGGGGCAAGAGGAAGGGACGCAAGTGAGGAGACGGGCTGGGTTCACATGACGTACGAGAATCTCTAGAGTTTAAAACTGAGCTGGAGGACAGGGCAGAATTCTATGGTGGGATTTGCTGTTTCACTATCGCATTGCAGATTTGTTGACCTGGTTCTCTGGTTATATCTCTGGTGGAACAGATGGGTAGAGTAGCCAAAAATTGTACTCAAGTAAGATTAAAAGATCAAAACAATATTCCTCAAGTAGAAGTACAAAGTAGTGGTCAAAGAACTGACTCTACTAAGAGAAAAAAGTAATTAGGAAAACTACAACTCAAATCAACTCAAGAGTAACTTAAAGATGTAATATCTGATTTATAATGTGTCATTGGAAGGACAAAACATTAAATAAGGCACAAAATCTGGTGTTTTCAAAGGATAAACACAAAAATTAGAAAAACTACCTTATATATGTAGGAACACAAATGTTCAGATCATTTCGTATTGTCAACATAAAGCTTTTGTCACCAAAAAGAACCAAAACTTTTGCTACAGTTGCTACAATAAAAATATTACTCAATAGGAGTGACAAGTATGCTGCTAGAAACATACTCTGAGAAGTGCCATTTCTTTAAAAAGTAACTGAGAGTGTAACTGAGTACTACACACCTGTTATTGGTACAAAGTTCAACGTTTGTGGATTGCTGATTTGGATATTTCCTCTTCAGTAAATCTCCCATAGAGTTACATAGTCCCTTGCCCTCCGTCTATAACATCATCAGATTCTAAGACATGAACGCAACCTATACCTCTCCTTTAAACTCCTAACTGACCTCACGTAAAACCTAACCTACAACTTGAACTATTTTATGTTTAAATACTGTATAATCAAACGCCTTGGTCTGTGCTTCGAAACGGAACGCCGCATTCAAACACGTTCTGACATTAACTAAAACATGAAAAGACGAGATGCAATGATTAACAAACTGTTACTATTAGCTACGCAGACAATACGCCATAACTGAATATATCATTTACTGTTTTTGCAAAGTCTTGTATGAAATTTGATGGCAATACAGGACGCTAAAATATCGAAAATAAATTATAAAATATTTGATGTAACATTTTGCACATATTAAAGGGCCAATATTATGTTGATTTCCGATCTATGTTATAATATTTCCTCATCAAAAACAGACCTGGAGTTGTGTTTTGTTTCATTCACGCGTGTTTAATTAACACACAAACCCTGCATATTTAGGCTGAGTTCTCTTCTCAAACAGGAAACACTCTGTTCCACCCTGTGATGTCATGTGGTAAAACAGGAAGTGCTCTAGTGTGTTTTTTAAATGCCGCACACCTTCACTTGAATCAATTCGATGATTTCTGCCCTGGAATTGCTTGAATCTCTATTGAACTTAAAGGTAAAAGGAGCAGTTAACTTGAAAACTACCACTTCATTACATCACAAAGTGGAACAGACTAATAATAAAGGGTTACTCAAACATTTGTGAATGAAACAAACCACAACTTTGAGTATGTTTTTAATGAGGTAACAACATTTTAATAGTCAATTCCGCGTAATATCGGACCTTTTAAATAATTTGGCAATAATTTGGTTATTATTTTTTAGAAAGACATGTAATACATAATTAAAATTGCCTGTAATTTGTAGTTTGATTATTCTGAATTGACAATTTTTTCCCAATTTCAGCACCCAACTGTTTTTGAATTTCTATTTATGTCATTGCAACCTTGCCAAAACCTTTTCTCTCACTATTTATGAAGCCTTTTAGAACAATCAACATATAGTACTACTGATGCAGACATATTATTGACCTAACAGCTACAATAAGCTAATAAAATGTTAATTAACTGCATAACTACTAATGAAGCCACCTTATGGACGCCTATAGCATTTCTGTATAACGTTTTGAAGACGTGGTTTCCCTCTATGCCAAAGCCTGGTTGTCTGTTGGTGTGTTCCGGTGGAGATTTGGAGATGCCTTGTGGTCCTGTTTACTGCATGACATGAAATGGGGTGGGTCTTGTCTAAAATAACTGTTTCTGAAATGGTGAAAAGTTAAAAGTCGCTAAATCCTCACTGTGCTTCTATAATGTTGTGTAGATTATTTAAATTGTAAATAAAAGGTCTACTTGGCAACTATTTTGTATTTTTTAATCATCTTTGGGTTTGGTTCACTCAGACTTGCAATGGCCCGGATCTAATATTAAATTATTTTAATGTGCAGGCTTTTACACATTGTAGTTGTAAGTAGTTTACTGTTAAACTAGCTTGTTATTTTTAACTTCAGATGGGAACCACAACCTAATAAGTTTTCCATGTCCACAGTACAGTGGAACAAGTTAAGTATATTTAGAGATGTAGAATTAGATTAGCCAGACGTTTTGTGTTAAATGGTCCGTATGTGGTTCGTACTCTTACTGAACATGGTTTATATTTATATATATTTATGCACAGGCCGCACTAGCACTGATTCATGATTCAAGGTAGTGACCATTTTAGGTTTAAAACAACTGGATTTCAGCACTGAAACTTGGCAACCCAAATAAGAGGCTCACTATGCGTTCTGATTGGATAATTGTCTCATTAAACAAACAAGATGTTTTCCAATGTTTTTGTAGTTCAATAAATAATAAATCAGCATTAGAATCATTATCAGTAAAAGCTCTATTTGATTTGAACACGTTTACGGAATTCAAAATAAAAATCTGACGTACAGCTCCTTAAAATACCTTCATATTATTGACAGTACAGTAAGTTGCTTTTAATTTAGCTTATTTCAAACACAACTACTGCCAAATCCTTTTATATACACCTCCCACCTCCAACATCCGCCCCCTCCAAAAATAAAAACATAAAAGTTTAAGAATAAACATAATACAGCGAGCCTGGTTTGAACACTTTATTGTGAATACAGGAAATCAGTAAACTGTCGATAATACAATTAGCACACAGAGTCAAACCCAGCCCGAGAGACATCTGCCCAAGACGCGTGGTTCTTTTGTTCACTTTCCCCGGAGTGTCGGCCATATAAAAACACTTCCTATACCAGCTGGAAACTGCATAATTAAACACGAACACGCGCCTCTTGTTTACAAATCCCACGCAGCATTTCTTACAACAGAACATGCCGGAACACTCGACAGCAGCAGCAGAAGGCACAGTCAAAGAGTAGCTAAAAAAATTCTCAATCATTTTTATTTATTAACTGTTCATTCCTGACGAGGTTTACATGATTTCTGAACCCGTTTAAAGTTGCGCTGCGGAGCTTTTCTGGCGTGAGCGTGCGTCAAATGCTCGTTTCCGTAGCGATGTCACTGCTTTGCTTGGAATGTCCCACACTATGGCATTAAATGTATCCATCATCTCCACGTAGATAAACGAGTGATGCAACGCGGTCATGTTACAAGCGGGTCTGTGGAGTGGCGAGCCCCCTCACAATGTTAATCATGGTGTTTCTTTAGCCATAAAACACCTGTAATTGAATAAACGCAAGATAGACATGTTTAATGCCATATTGTGTAACTTTTAAAGCAACAACATCTATATGGAGAGGAACAGCTAGCGTCTCGCCCACCAGAAAAAGTTCCGCAGTGCATCTTTAACCATAATCACACGTATACAGCACAATACAAGGATCAAATGCTAAGACAAACATCCAGATTTGTGTTAATATAAAAAGAGGCTCAGCTATAGTTGTCTTGGAGTTCCCTATAAAGGCCACACAGCTGGTTTAAGAATATCAAATACCCTGATCAGACTGATTAAAGAGGTAATGTGTCCCTTCAGCGGACCATAGCAGTCAATGATTTTCAAACCTATTTCATAAGTCTGCAGAAAGACAAAAAAATAAGGGCTGTGTCCAACAAAGATTGCCTAGCGACCGTACAGCGGTCACGCAGTTACGACTTCCTGTACAATACTTTTTTTTTTAATAAGGCAGATCACGGTAACAATTTTTAAAAATATAGAAATACAGTAGAAGCAGCATGGAAAGGTGTAAGCGCTAGGGGGGCAAAAGGAATTGTTCATTAGTAGATTTTTTTTTTTTTTTTCAAAACAAACCACAAATTCTGGATTGTTAAAATTGCTTCTCCATTTTGTTTTGTTGAGAATTTGAACTGTTTTGAAGAAGTTGGGGGTTGGAAAGAGGTGATATGCGCAACGCAAAAACTGCATGGCTACTAGAGTTAAAATGACTTGAATTCAGAATTAATATCCAGATTTGAGAATTTTGGACAATTATCAGATCTAAAACTTGTTTCATGACATTTTAAAGACCAATTTAAAAAAATGTGTTCAAATTTCAAGCTTAATTAGCTGTCCACTGAGTAATATTAGACTTTAATTAGTTTACCCTGCATTAAGAACTTAGTTTTTGCTTGAAATTAGAATTACATACAAAAATTAAATCAGTCAGAAATGTCTTGAAACAAATCCAAAAATATAGACAGTAATTTTAAAAATTGTCAAAACTACACAAAACAAGATTAAAATTCAGAATTCTCATCATTTAAACACATGAAATCCTTATCTGCTGCCAGTTGTAGATGGACGGAGAACGCAAAATGGAACACAATCCAGAAATGGCTTGGTAGAGGAATGATGGAGTGACAGCAAGGAAAAAAACATTGAAATTTGAAAAAGAAACTAGCAGATCAATCTTCCCAGTCCTTTTTGATGGAGAGGCACCACTCCCAGGAGAGGTGGTTGTGCTCGTCGTCATCAGTGAACTTGGACTTGATGGTGTAGCTGCCGCGGGCGATCATGCCCTTGGGGGCCTCCTCCAGGGGTGTAATAAACTCGTAGGCTTCCTTTGGCCGGGGCCCGTAGCTGCCCACCATGTAGTTTGACTTGTCCACTGTAAAAGAGCGGGAGACATAGGCCAGGGGTCAGTAACACGGTGCAAGGTAAAAGTCTTTTTTACAAATATGAGATAACGTATGCTGTTGAGATGTTTATTTAAGGTTTCAAGTTAGAGAACTGTTTTTCCTTTCCAACCTCATTGTCAAAACCTGAACTCATCAGATCTCAGAAGCTAAGCAGGGCTGAGCCTGGTTAGTACTTGGATGAGAGACTTAAGAATATCAGGTGCCACAATGGGATGCCATTGTGTCCTTAGGCAAGACACTTCACCCACATTGCCCAGTATGAATGCAGTGCATATGAGTGCTTGTGATCGCCAGATTGTGCAGATTGGCAGCCTTGTTTCAGTCGGTATGGAAGTAGGGAGTACTTTACTTTAAGTCAGATTTGTTATGCATCAGTACTTTCAAACTATTTGACTGCCCACCTGTTATTAAAATGGTCTTACGCTCATTCTCAAATAATCACATTCAATCATTAACAAAACAAGTGCTTATCAGAGCAGAAGGCATGTTTGACAGTTCCTGGTTAAGAACACAATAAAAGAAGAAATCACCTTTCACTCCTTTCCTGAATGTCTGCTGGTTGTACCGGAGTCCGGACACTATTTCTTTGTTCACCTGCACCAAAAACAAATCAGCCATGAATTAAAAATCTGACATGTTCAAAAAAACCAAACATATTCAGTGTTTGTTTTTTTTTGCTAACCTTGAAGGTGATCTTTACCCTGTATTCCACTCCTTCTTTCAAGACAATTGGATTCTTCTTAAATTTGTCCAAATCGCCTGAAAATGCAAAATACACAAGTTAAAAACTAAGGCAAATATGCTGCAGTAAGAGTCATGTCCACTAGGAGGCACACCCCCTTCAGTGAGCCGTGTTTGTGTGTGAGAGCAGGACTGCAGAGCCTCATCAGGAAGCTCATGATTAGGGCCTGCAGAGCCGTCATCAGGACTAATTATCAGAGAGACAAAAGGCAGCAGCATACATGCTGCTCACCAGAGGAAACACCGTCTTATGGACAGTGGACAGCTGCATGCATCCATTTTTATGTTCTAAAACAACTGAATCCTATTACACGTTAAACCCTAGAAAATAAGAACGTGAGAAGTGACATTGATGATACTGATTCATGTTACGTTTAATATTTAAATATTTACTAAATTAAACATTTGGCAATACTATATCTGGGATTATCTTAATAACTAATTATCGGCTAATTTGCATACATGCAAGTGGTTAATGTGGTGTTAAATAGCATTATTCAGCCCTTATCAAGTTATTCTTTATAACTTTATGCTATTGGATACTTCTGTCAACGTTGTACCCTTTGAATCTCAGGGATACTTGTATTCTTGTGTGTAGCAATAGGGATATACATGTTGTAATTCTACTGCATAAAGTCTTCTTGCTTCTCTTACCTTCAAGGTCAAGGAACAGTGGTTTTGGGGCCGTGTCACACATCAGGGTCATCCGCGTCACCTGGACATTTGAGAGACTTGGATCTGAGGGAAAATTAAAGAGAGACAAAACTGTTAACTCTTGTACTAACAAATACTACTACTTTTTACACTTTATATGACTTGTATATCTTATGTAATGTACTTTTCCAACATAGTTGAATCTAGAGCTCTGAAATTTTACATACCTCAGCAAGGTAATAAGTAGAGAATTTGATGTGCATATCAAAAAATCTCTCTTTGCAATATAATAATTCCACCTTAATTCATTTATATTAAAAATATCAGTATTTATAACACGTGGATCATTTACCATTCATATGGTGTATTATACAAGCATTTGGACAAAAGATGTACTCCAAGGCGTGGTTGGGCGGTGTAAATAATCGTGATTTCATCCCTGTGACGATCGCTATTTTTGCGATAATCACATCGCGATTCAGTGATTCTCTGTTCAATTCAATTCAAGAGACTTTTCCCATGCACTCCCCCTACTGGTCAGCCTTTGTAAGGGAATGAGTGACAGGTAAATTTAAGTTTGAACTCTCATCCTCACCACTTACGACAATGTAAACATAAGTACATGAATAATGATAAAATAAAAACTGTGATATAATTTTTTTAGCACACAGCATAATTTTTTAACACACTTTGTCACCTCACCTTCTACCACTTCAGGAGCGCCCCCTAGCAGCGCCTCCTTGTACTTGCGCAGGCTCTCGTCATCAGCGTCCAGCTCTTGGATCTCCTTGAGGCTCTTCTGGGCGGGGGCCTTGTAGTTGATCGAGGATTCATCCTCGTTCTCTGCTGCGATGGCCGCCAGCTGCTCTGGGGTGGGCTCCTGTTCTGCCATTGTGTAGTAGTCCTGTGGAGGAGGGGGAGTTTGGAGTTAGCTTTAATTAAATCTGCTAATTAGCGATGGGAGATAAATGGTGACTGAACTGAAATTGTTATTTGAATGGTGCAATTGTTTAGGTAAGACTTATGTTTCCATGGGGTCTTATGTATAAAACCCATCATTGTAATTTAGAGCTCTACATATTCTGAAATGCCTGGGTTTCTTGTATTAGTATCAATGCCACTTTGTTTATATAGTATATTTTTCAGAACTATCACATATAATTCAATAATAAAAATAACTATTTTGCTGTACCAATTTCCATTATAAGAGCAATACAATACAAGCAATAACTAGTACATTAAACAACTAACTAAAATTATGAAATCATTTTTAAAATGTTTAGCTGTAGATTTTTCAGCATTTTCACTAAATTGAAAAATAGTATTATATTAATGAGGACTCTGCACATCACTTTCTTGTAAACTGGTGTGTTGGAGGTGAGGGGGCAGCCCAAAATACATAAACAGAGGCCATTAGCTCCGAATTGTTGTTTATGACCTAATAAACTCCACATGTTTCAAGTAAGACTGTGTGTGGGATTTTTCCCTGTTGCTCAAAACATCCAATATAAAAACAGAAAATCTAGTTGTCAGAAAAATGCGTTATTTTTCTCCAAATCCTTGCATCCTAGTGGGGGAGTGACTTTTGGCCTGTGGAGAACTTTAATTAAATAGGCCTGGGTGTTGGACTCCCATATGATTATCTGGGCAGCCTCAGAAATCCTCGTGAACTTTGAACCCAGAGCTGGCTGCCTAAACCTGCGTGGGATATTCTGCTGAGGTAGAGACTGCTGCATTCTTCAGTATGTGCCAACACTGTTGACAACAATCCAATAATGGCTTTAATTTAGACCAGTGTTTCTCCTGGTGCGTGTAGGGATAGTCTCATTTTAGACCAGGTTTAGACTGGGTTTAGATCTGTTGGTACTGAGAAAGCCAAATATTATCTTAGGAGGCACTTTGTGAGACCGACTTGAGAATCACAGCCTTCTAGACATTCAAATAAAAGGTCTCAGATGGTGACGGGCCAATATGGATTTTTTTTATTAAATAGCAAGGCCCATTGATTTAGCTGAAGTTAGAGTAAAGTTCACCAATTAACTTTTCACATCTGTTAAAAAAAAAAGGGGTATAAAATAATGTTTTACATCATTGTGTTCACAAACAGCTCTTTGATGTCCATTTTAGTCATGAGCCTGATCAAAAAGGGCGCACACAATGGTGAAGCGCCCGCGTATCAGACCTGCCGATACAAATAATCAGACAGAAAACTTCAAAAGAAGAAGCAGTGAGGTTAGGTTCTTGAAAGATTATAATGTCATTATTCCTTCATACATTTTCAAAAAATACGGAGGATAAATGACAAGTGTGTGTCGAACCAATCACGATACAAAATCATTACAGCGTGTGAAGTCAAACACAAAACTACACTGCAATAACCTGCTTCAAAACATTCTGCATCTTCATCTTCAAAGCGATCCCTTTAGCAAAATTGTGCACTTAGCAAACAATCCGAGATGAAGATATGGACTTCATCGCCATATGAAGTCCATATCTTCATTTCAGATTGTTGCATTTGCACAGAGCACAGCTAATCCCAGTGGAGTGCAGCGGAGCCTAATTTAATCAGGCACCAACCATGAAACCATTATTTCCCTAATACACTTACGACACTGACCCAAACAGGACAATGACTCATGTGGGACCGAAGGACTATGGCTGTAATAACACTAGAAAATAGTATTCACTTGACGATTCATAATATAAACTCTTCATAAAAAACATCATCGTATAAACAAGCTGCCCTTGTGACATGTTCTGTGTCCTTTTTCTTGCATGCAAATATTGTATTATAAACTGGGCTAGTTCTTATCTGGGACAAACCTCAGACCATAAATACGTCTAGCAATGCACCGATCTCATACTGATATCGGAAACATTTGCTGGATCAGATATCAGTTTCCAAATAACAGTTTAGCCAATATCCTGGTTGGACATATAAATTCATGTAATAAGCTGGCTCACAAAGTTGCATCTGTGCATCCCTAAATACTCCACACTACTTTAACCCACTTGCCACCAGTCGTCACAAAAAAAAGGGTCTAGACTAACAAGTAGGGAGGGGACGATAAACAATAATATCGTTTATCATGATAAAACGGGTAGGCAATAATCACTCGTGGGACATTTTACATAATCGTGATAATCGCCAACAAAGAATCGCCATTTTATTGCCAGAATGTGTAGAAAAAAAAGCTACTAACTTATAACAAAGTACAATTATATAAAAGCTGTTTAAATATGGAACTTATTCATCACATTAAAATTATAATTACTCATATCCATTACATTTTTAAACTCATATCATCGTTAATTGTGTCATTTATAGGCAGCATGGATAACTATTAGGGGTTTGACCACAATACGAGAACGAGACAAGACAAGATTTTGACATTCTTTATAATAAATAAAGAATGTTTGATTTACTTTATTTCATATTTCTGCTGTCATTGTCGCAGTGCTTTTTGGGACTACAGCTTCTCAAAAAATGTAAATCACCATCAGTACTCCAGTAACTCCATTTTTGTATCCAATCCAAATGTAAAAACATGAAAGAAAAATGTCACAAGATCGTTTCCAGCATACGTGCACAATCTTGAGGCAATTTTGTCTCCCGAGCTCTTGTCCCATCCCTAGTGACTAGCAAAGGATCAGAATGGTCAACTAGTACACTGTAGAGAATTTCTGTAAAATATTTGCTTCTGAAATCTATTACTACACTATAACAGTTATCAAAAACTCGCAGGAGGGCTGGATGCGTCCTATACTAGACACAAAATATCCAAGTCTGCTCTAGTTGCTGCAACAAACAATACAAAGCAAGAACAAGATTACAATTTCACTTAATTTAATGTCAAATTCTAGCAATCCTAAGATTTTTTTAATAAAGTAACTCAAATAAGAACTGCCTGTGCCACCATAGCGTCAGGAAGCAGAAACTAGTTCTAGACCAATAAATAGGAATTGCAATCTGATCTATACGAGGCATTTTGGTGATTATGTAAAACATAATGTAAAATACAAACCTCATCCTGTCTCAAAAAGTCATCACAAGTTGCATCATTTCTGCTGCATCCCTGTACATTTTACATATGCAAGTTTCATAAAGCTACAGCCTCTCACGGCCTCTCAAGGCACTAAGCAAAAACACAGGGTAAGTAAATAATGTCTCCTCTCATTTGCTCTGACCAGGTGGAAAATGGGAAAATAAAACAGTGAAGAGAGCCAGACTTCACACATCTGGAGTTCAAATGGCTGTCTCTATAAACATCTGAAAGACATCAACACAAGCAGATGGATTAGATAACACAAGAATAAAAAGCACCTGCAATAAAAGGTATTCAACACGCCACATGATGTTATAAATCTAAAAAGCTGTGAAACTGAAAAAATATGAAAAGATGGGCTGGACTGTTTTAGGTATGGGTTTGTATAAAAAAATACAAAGTTTGTAGACCAAATTCCTTCCAAAATACTTTTAAGTGGCTTACCTGAGCATTTTTGCCAGTACTGATAAATTGTTCTTGTTAAAGCTTATGGTAAAAATAAGGAATGTCCTGTCTGCATCCCATTATAAAGCCTTTTTATCCTCTGGAAATGCACTATTAGCATGCTAATGTTTGCAAGTCTTTAACCTTTGAAATGATGCAGAATCTTGATGAAACGTTTTTTAAAAATAACTTCACAATACCACATATTTATTAGTTTTGTGAGCACAAAGTCACTTGTGTTGCCTACTCGATTTCTGTTGTGATTCTTGAGTTGGTTCAGCATTAATCAGTACAAAAATGAATACAAATTAGAAATAAAAAGATTCGGTTCTTTTGAAAAATTAGATCTGGTTCCAACCGCTCACATTGGGGACCCGTTAAAAAGAGCCGTCTTGTTCATGAACATCACATCACTAGTGAATAATTAGGATGCTAGACGTGCTTTGGGAAAGTGAAGAATACGTTTGGACCACTGCAAACAGTTTGAAATTAACCAGTTCCAGTAGAGACAGAATTTTGTAGGTAGTAGTATGAGTACTACTATATCTAGATGAAGATGAGCTTGTAGCTAAATCTGGTCTGTGCCATGTCCTTATCAAATAAATAAATATACGAATTTAAATTGTCCTATATTATGCAAAATCGACTCTTGTGAGCTTTAAGCCATGTTATAATGTTGTTACCTCCTCAAAACATACCTGGAGTTGTGTTTTGTTTCACTAACACACTTTGATTTATGTCTGTCTACATCTTCAAAGCTCAAAATGCCTTGTGATGTCATGAAGTGGTAGTTTTGCCTTTAGTTGAGACTGACAATTCCAGGTCTAAAATCATACAAATGAGTCTAGTGAAGGTGTATGGAGTTTAAAAATACGGAGCACTTCCTGTATTCCCACATTACAAAGCGAAACAGTATTTTTTGTTTGAGAGATGTTTGTGTGTTAAACGTGTGAATGAAACAAAACACAACTCCACGTACGTTTCTGACAAAGAAACAACATTATAACAGAAAATAGTGTAATATGGGCCCTTTAAATACTTCTAAAATTTAACACAATTTGGACAGCATGATTTTATTTTTATGATACAAAGTTCCGATCACAAATATAGACATGTAGACAGCAGCAGTGCAGAGTTTAAAATATTTGTAACACCTCCCACAGTCTGTAGGTCCAAGGGCCACGCTGCAGGTCAACACCCAAGCACAAACACAAAAGAACACTACTTAACTATGTGACGACAATCTCAAACTGCCACAGATGTAAACCTACGCTACGTCACATACCGGTAAGATAGCACCAGAATATCAGACCGGGCGGGTTGGTCTGTGTCAATGGCCAGGCCCTTGTCGTGCACTGTGTCTACCATATACAGTGCAGCGGTGCAGGTTAGCAGGAGCAGACGCAGGGGCTGAGTTAAAACAAAACAGGGCCCCTAGGTTTGCCATAAAAGTGCAAATTGTGTCCTGCTTATATTCAGTGTCTGAGAGGTTTGAGAGGTTTTTTTTTGGCATGTTGAAATGTTACGTAATTACAGGAACTAAAATCAACTGTCAGAATTAGGGCTGCGACCGACAATTATTTTGGCAATCGATCAGTCAAATGATTACACTTGTTTTTGGAAATGCACTTTTAATCAAATAACAATTGAAATATGGTGACTCAAGGCTTCTAGATTCTGGGAAATATTTACGTATAAAGTGTGGTATTGAAATAAACCAGATTTATTATAATTCTCTTTTGAAATTTTGATTTAATATTACTGCAGTCTTTGTTATAAAAAACATCGTTTGGCGTGGGTTTTAGAGTTTAATCCAGATAACAATTATCTGATTATGAAAATATGATTATAATAACGATTACAACAATTTCTATTAGGGCTATAAGGGATAATCAAATCGAAAGATCGAGATTGTGAATCAGTCACGTCTACAATAGAGTTTTGAATGGAGAAGTCTACAGCCAATCCTTTGTCATTAACAGCATGTGGTTTGGAGCAGACTTTAGAGGAAGAGATGTAATTATGTTGTATAAATAGCACAGTCTAAATGTCTATTGTTTATGGTCATGAAATCAATACCAAGAGCAATATTAATTTTGTTTTTGAAAAGACTAAATAAAATCAAAGATCAGTCAATCAATGAGGAAAATCATTCCTCAGTTTTTGTTTTTTTTTGCCATATTGTTCAGCCCTAATTTCTATTATATTTGTCAAAAAAAACATTGTGTTGCCTATTTTCTTTACAAAAAAGTAAAAGTAAAGCTAATTTGTGGGCCTGGCCATGTATTTAATATTGATGCATACCAATATCTGCTACAAAAACAAGACATATCAGGTATCAGTATCAGCAAATGAAACCAAACAAATCAGTCCATGACCAATAAAAAAAAAACGAAACTATCCCTAAACCCCTGCTCAGACACTGGCCATGTTCCAACTTCATTCAGGTCAGTGTGGGTGCCTCCTGACATCACCTCCTTCCCGACGATATACATTCTTGTTCGATGACGACTTGGGGACAAAGCATGATCCTATTGTCCAGTCCAGAGACGTAAAAATGAGCCCATACAATCTGATAAACAACACAAGTCTGGCTGGTGTGGTGAACCTCTGCCTCTCCGCTCTCCACCTGCTTTCACCTGCAGATAATCTCAATGTGTGACTGGGATGGAAACGGTGCTACCGCAACATGCCCAGGGATTATCGTGGCATTTGGCAACATAAGTGCAGCCTCTGGAAGATTAGAGAGAGTGGGATTATGGATACGGCGGCATCCCGGGACAGTGGCTGGCACCTGTGCGGGATCATTTGAATTATGATGCGTCAGAAGATCAGTGGGTTCACATAAGCACCGGGATGAACTCGAAAGCAATAGAGGCTTTATCAAGAACTAGGGGTAAAGTTATCAATACATAAAACAGATTAGTCTACCATTATTCAAATTAATTGGGATTGTACGTTTCTTTTTTTTCCTTCTTCCAAATCCAACCCTTTAAAATATGTAGAATGTTAAAAACTTTATGGGTCCAAATTGCTATTGTAATGTCTAAGATTAGTTCAATTTAACTATTAATATCATTAGAATAAGCAGCAGTAATCAGAAATCTGAATGAGTGTGATTAAACCTGATTTTTTCCCAGGCATTTGAGCAAAATGTGTCTGTTCTCAGTACAGATATATTGTATGAGCAGCTCTTGGGGTCAAAATAAGTCTCCTGCGTGCTGACAAAGAATTTTATTGTCGATAATCAGGAGGTGCGCATTAGCATGATAGATATTGTCAGCTTTACCCTCTCAGCAAACATACACTGGTCTCAGAGTCTTGAAAAGCACTTATGAACTCATCGGGTGAATGCAAAAAGTTAAGAGGAATAACTTTGGACCATTTCAATTTTACTAGTTCTGCAGAGCAAGTTAATTCTGCTTTTAATGAAAACAAGGAACAAATGTTACCCAATAATTATGTAGAGAACAAAAAACAATTTGAAGAATGCAAAAATAAAACCTAGCCATTTCCAAACAATGTTCTTAAGATAACATCCGCTCTAAGGTGAACTTTGTGATTTGATTTAAAAATGTAAAAATGCAAATGGGAAGTTCAAATGTTGCCAAAGACCATAATGTCAAGAAGATGGGTGTGCGAGCCATTTCCCGTTAACGGGGAAGTAATGAAATGGATTACATAACAAAAGACGACCAATATAAAATGGAAATCGACGAAGTAATAACTAAAAAACAATGAATAGACGTCGATAAAAACGCTATAAAAGTAGTTTGAGAGTAGAGCAGTGAGCTATGTATTGCAAATAGTTAATGATAATCTTATACACACATTATATTGTTAAACACAGTAGATTTTTTTTAGCACACTTTGCATGAAATCCAAAACATGAAGTATTCATATTTGCTATATGGTAATAAAGCTACTTCCCCCAAGTCTCTCTTGACTTCTGCAAACTTCCTTTTTCGGCTTTGTGATTCATATCCTAGTGTGCACAAACCACAAGATCACACTTTTTAGCTCTCTAGCTGCTCTTCTCGGCTAACCTCGTATACATTTTTGGCATGCTGTTACAAAGGAGCAGTAGAAGGTTGGAATGGCTTGGAGCAAGACGCGACTGGTCCTGCAAAATGAGGGAAACACACAAGACAGCGAGTAGGGGAAGTTACAGAAAGAGAATAGTTGACACAATGCAGGGGAAGTAACGAGAAAAAAGAAGCTACATGCCTGCAAAGTTTACATTACAAACAAAAAACAGCATATGACAATTGAATGTTTCTACATATTGTCAATAATTATTTTTATTTTTGCCAAGCATCAGAATTGTGCAAAAATGTTTGACTAATCTGTTTGACAACATTTTACAGATGCCATGAAAGCAGGAGTGGTAGTTACCTAGTGCTTTGTTTGTCTCTTATATTATCTTGTCTTTTTAATATGCATTGTCCCTTAAATAAACAAATACAAATACTCAACTTTATTCTTGCAATAGCACCACTCTGATGCAAAACCTGACTACTGCGCAAAGTTTTCTTCATAGATGGTGGCCCAAACCTGAAAAATTAGCTTTAAAAGAGGTGCCTGCGTTCTAAAATTCAACTGAATACGAGTGACATTTTGAAAGATATAACTAGTTACTTTTAAATACCAGTTTCCTCCTTTCGTGGTTTGAAAAATCAGGTACCCCAGCTGTAAATCTGATGCTAAAGAACAGTTATGTGGAGGTTGACCCTGAAAAAAATACTCAAACAAAGCAGTATACCCCAGGAAGAGGTAGAACAAATAGGAAGCTTTTAAAATAGCAGGTGACAAATCTGGGACTATGACTGCAGGAAGCTGAGAGAGAATGGGCCCTCCGAGGTGCCATATCAAAGGTCGGACATTCGCTCACAAAGCAGAGGTACAACAAGTGACTGAGCTAATGCCCAGACTGATTCAGCCTCTTTACGCAACCGCACCTGTGATATAGGCCCATGTCCGGTCCTGCTGCACTACATTTTAAGCAATACAATTTCCTCTGCATACCACAAAATATCATGTGCAACTATTCCGTATTAGAGTGGCAGTTCATTTAAGTTTTCCATCAAATATTAAAGCTTCTAGGATGTACTACAGTAACTCCCGATGCCAATATCAACTAATACTAGCGCAGAGACTGAAAATAGCAATTATTTTCTTAAAACAACGTTAATATATGACAAAACCGATCCAAATTAATTATATAGCTGTTATTTATCCCTCAAATAACTACTGAAAAAATGTGTATAGATACAAACGCAAACATTATGAGACTTTTTGGGCCAACTACGATCAGTAAATAGTCTTAATGCATCAATTTATATGTCCAACCATGAAATCGGCTGAATTGATATTTGGAAGTCAACGTCCGATTAAGCAAATTTTTCAGTATGGCACCGATATCTGGTATTGGCGCATCCCTAGTTTAAAATATGCACTTTGAACAGTATCCTAAAAAATAATTGGCATATTCAAGTTTGGCAAAATTGTTCAGGCCTGCAGGGATGCTTGCAGAACATAGATGGCATCAAATCCTTTTAGGCATGGTTGAATCGCTGTGTCATTTATTTATTGTGCCATATATTGAAATTATAGAAAAAGCTTTTTTTTTTTACTTGACCTGAAACTTGCGAATGGCCTGCATAGTCCTGCTGTCCAAAATCTCACCAAATTTGGTTGTTTAGGATTCTAAGTCCAGTCAAGACCATCTCATGGAAATCTGAACCAGCAAAAAATGCACATTGTAACTTCCCCTGGCCATCGCCCGCGGAAGAGATCCCAGAAATACTTTAGGATTTCCCGCAGATCGTCACGGAACACAAACCCAGTAAAAGTCTTGCACTTGACTTGAGCTCAGTGATGCTTTGTGCTCAACCTTCAGCGGCCAAAATGGAGGCAAATTTAGGTGTGTGCCTTGAAGAGAAATTGAAAAGTTGTCATCCAGGAAGTAGTGGGGAAATTTGGAGCTAAAACTCGTATTCAGAACTTTTACAAAGGGTGAAAACTTAATTGGGAGGAATAGACTTGGATAGATCCGGGTTGAGTAAGTCGGTAAATGAAATTATGTCCAAAGCAGTGGATTAATAATGTGGCTCGCGGCGGCCAGATCACGCTCTACACCCGGAAATGAGTCGTGCTCCTGTGCTCTTTGAGAAAGCTACATTGACGTAAAAACTACACTTGGCAAGAAATCAAACGCAAGTATTGGCGTAGGATATAGTCTGGTAAATAATTACTAGCCATTAAAAGCTATAATTTAAGAAGAATTCCTTTTTATTCGCTGATCTAGAAATTTCCCACACATGCTCTCCAGGTTACAAAGTTCAAAGCTAGCGGGAAAGTTTCGAAACAAAGATCGAATCTGCATAAACATGATAATTAGTGGAAGTATTCAAGACTGGGCAAAGAATTGATTAGCTCTTACCGTTAAACCGGAGAAAGGAAACGGTCTCCTGTGAGCGCGGAGAGAAGGGTGCGTGAGGCGGGGAGCAAAGTCTGAGCGAGGTGAGCCGGACAACACCGGAAATATGCCCGGAAATACGTACCGCCTTCAAAATAAAAGTCTCACACGGATCGACAGCATTTTACGTAAAAAAAATGAAATATTTAATATTTTATTTTAAAAAAATATATAAATTTAAACAAAAATTAATATTAATTCCATGTATCCACGAGTATCAAGTTATTTATATACGCATACAATACATAAAGCTACTCTTCAGGTTAATTCAAAAGCCTAAAGGTAAAGTATACTTAACAGGCATCTGTCAAAGCATTTTATCTCACGTCAAGTGCACATATTCACAACAGCACTAGAGACCGAAATCTGCATTTCCTACTAAACTGCATCCAGTGAAAGTGGGCCCAGAGATTGTCAGTTTTCAGTCTTTCCATAGACTGTTAGCAGTATTCTGCCACCTAGTTGCATATCCCTGAACTACATTACAGATTAAAGGATTTATCATGTGCAAGTGCAATGTCCAATAATTTTTGGTAGAGGCTGTAAACTGTCACCAAGTGACATTTTCCAATCCTACATTACCATTTTCCTTATGACAGATGAAACATTTAGTTTGGCTCATATCCCCATCTTTTTAATCAAGTTGCCAAGCATTGGTTTATTAAAAACAAGACAAAGAACTGGCAATTTAGCAGGTTTTATTACAAGTCTTTCACTACATGGTGAGGATAAACTGAGCTTTCCCAGCTTCAAATGACCTACTGCCAAAACATGTGAGAAACAAAAATACTGGTAAAAAACACTTTGGAGCATTTAAAAGAAGAGGTCGGAACAATTGCAATCACACCAGACACAACCATGTGTAAAATATTCTGCACAATTTAACAAGCGTCCCTTCGTGCAGAGAGGGGACAAGCACAGGAGAAGCACTGCTTAACTCGTGTCCATCTGCAAAGACAAAAAACAAACAGTCAGCCTCTAGTTTTTCACACAGCATACATGAAATGCCCATTAACACTTACTCTGGCATTGTAGGCGTCTAACTGGGCATCAAGTTCTTCTGCCGACAACTGTTGCCTGCTGGGTCCTCCACCGCCACGTCCACCCCTCCCCCGTCCTCTGGCACCACCGGCCCCTCTGCCTCCTCGCCTGTTCTGCATGCCACCAAATCCACCACGACCTTTGTTCATGCCGCCTCCTCGACTGATACTACAAGAGAAAAAAAGTTTAAAATGACATACTTTGGAGACCTACATTTTAAGCATATTAGACATAAACTCACCCTTGCATCGGTCGCCTCTGTGTGTCAATTTGTGATGTGACGAGCTGTATGTTCATGGGTCGGCCTTTGAGGAAAATAAAGTCATTAGAAAACAAGAAAATTTATACACTTAATTACATTTTATCCTTTTGTTTGTCATGCCTACCGTCAAGTGGGATTCCGTTGTATTGCTTCATTGCCTTCAGAGCATCTGCCCTCCTTTCAAAATGAACATCTGCAGTTCCCAAGCTTCTTCCAGAACGGTCATAATGGACTGCAGCCTTTTTTAACGTTCCAAATTCAGCGAAAAGCTCCTATACAAAAGTACGCAAACATTGCATTAGGACACAAAATGCTGTTAATTCTTAGCGGTGATACACACCGCAAAGCTACCTGAATATCTGCATCTGAGACACCGAAGTCGAGGTTGGAGACTAGAAGCTTTCCGCCTGTTTCGACACCAGCACCGCCGCCTCCAGCTGCTCCGTTGAATCCGCCAAAGCTGTTGTCATACATGTCGTGCTGCCACTTGTCTGGAAGCTGTTTGGGCTGCAACAGATGAAAGAGAACGCACCTGCTGACTTCAGGATCCCCTTGTCCCTGTCATTCACAGAGTCCACACGGCTGGGTGTTGGGGCAAGCAGGGGCTCCACATCCAACAGGACCAAGGTGCTCACTCAAATCCCAAAGACGCAACCCCAATGTTCCCTGCCCACCCCATCACAACAAGCAAGTGACAGACACAGGGAACACATACAGAAGTACAAAAGGGGTGTTTTGTACATACATTTCTATTAGTGTAAATGAGGTTTATTCTGTATAAAAGATAAACTAGTCAATAGGCCTAAATTTTAATATTTTCCCACCCTGCTAACAAACAACTCCCGCTGTGCTCTTGCCATTAGCGCCTCCAACAAAGGCCCTCCAGAACTGATCCAGGTACAGGGCGTCCCGTCTGATCAGCGTCGCCTCCAGCGGTGCACCGGGCTCGCCTCTTCCCCGATCACAGTTCATTCCAAAGCCAAAAAACGGGCCATGGTAGAGAAATGTCCAAATAAAACCGATGAGGGGAAACTAGTACACTGCCAGCTATCGTTGATACGTGGATTATCACAGCGTCCATTTTGAGATCACGCCATTTTGGCTGGGCCTTTGTTACTCATTCAGCAGATGCTCAGCTGAAATTCCAATTGAACAAAGCCTTATGTGAAAGCTATGAAGGAGTTGAAGTCCACTCATACATCCTTTGTAAAACTGGAGGTGAAAAGCCACTGTCGTGAAACACGGCCGCCACTCCCGAACAAAAGGCCGCCTGGTCGTTTCACCAAGAACAGACAAAAACTACTTTCCAAAAGCTGAGCAGAAAGCACGTGGCAGATGAAGTGGTCTCGTAAACAAACCGAGACCGGTGTAAAAAAAAAAAAAAACAAAACATTTCTACTGCTCTCGGTCAGCTATCTTTTATTCAAGAGCTGGCTTCAAAATGGCGCTGGGAAGGCCTCCGCGTTCCAACTTTAGCTACCGTAGTTAGCCGCATGGCTAGCGCTAGCCCTCTTCAAAGGCCCCTCTCAAACGACGATGCTCAGATGTTGTGGTAGAAGGGCAGACTATTCAAACAATTGCTTTATTGCTCAAGTGCAATTTTAAAGTGGGCCTCAGTGGAGAGGGTTTGGGCAGTGACATATTGGCATAACCAGCGAGCTGGCTACAGGTTAGCTAGCAAGCCTACTGGAGAACAGAAGGATTTAACCCGGGCATTGAGGTTTGCCTACGGGTTTCCATAATCTGCCCATTCCTTTAATTTTCATACCCTGCTATAAGGCGTTGGTCTGCCCCGGGCGCGGCTCAGGTTCTGTCGGTTCCTCATGGGGCCGGATCCACCGCCCCGGCCTCCAAATCCTCCGCCTCCTCCTCCTCCAAGACGGCCAGCGCCTCCGCGGCCGCCGCCAGAGCCTCCGCGGCCACGGCCTCTTCCTCCGCGGCTTCCACCACCTCGCCTGTTCTGCTTGATAATGTCGTCTAAAGACATATCCATCTTATCAACCATTACTGCTGCCCAACAACGCTAAATTTAAAAACAAGCTAGCTCAACTGGACCCTTCCTCGACTTGGGTGGCTCGACGCTCTGCAGACCGCAACTCGACGACACAAACAAGAAAGGCGCGGAGGTTTATATAAAGACACCATTACGTAATACGCACAAGTATCACGTCACCACGCATCGCGTCTGACGCTTATTTTTTACTCAGTTTTTAGTAATACAAACTGTCTAACTGTAATACAGAACACTAGAGTTTGAAAAGTTGTATTCCAAATTTATATTTCTAATTAAATCATATTCTACTTATCTACTCCAGGAGGTCTTGCCTCTGTAATACTGGTGTTTCTCAGTAGTTATTGATGGATCTAAGATGATAATAAGCATAAACAGTGATACTGTAAAAAATGTTTATTCAATTCCATTCCAAGACTTGGGGTCATAAACCAAAGGTGGAGTACTGGACAGTAAACTCTAGGAAATAAAAGTCCATTTTAGCGGAAAGGAAATGTATAGAATAAAAATGTTGGCCTTTTAGGATGCATTTGGCTTTCTGATATCCAACGTGGCCTTTTAAATATGCAACAAACTAATGCTCAAAAAACAACTAAAATAGTCAGCCCCTTTTGTATTTCTTCCAAGGTCATCAGAGTAGCAAAAGTAAATGTTTTAAACTGCAGTCTTGTCCTGTTACGACCCAAGCTTGCTGTTCAACATCCGATAGTCCATTTAAAATAATGTACATGTCAAGTATTTTGAAATTAAATAAAAATGGAAAAATTGAATTAATCCTTATAATCCATGTTTTTCAGACAGGCAGGTGTGATCCAAAGATAAAATACTGACTTTCTGCATGACCAAGAGGGCTGACTTTCAGGATGACAAAGGCTGATGGAGATCAAATTCAAGAAATATGGTTGGGAAGAGCTTTTCAGTTATCATGCGACTAGGATTTCTTGGAGTCCTGTGTGTTGCGTTTCTTGAGCTCACTCAGGTCCACTGGCGTAAAAGCTAAGACAGGGAGTGAAAATAAGTAAGATCACAAGCGAATTCAATTAAACTTCATTACCTGACAACAAATACAGGTAACCAGACACATTAACTTACAATGCAGATTTGGGTTTGGATTCTTCTCGACATATTCTTGTGGGCCACGGTCATTGCGTTCACTATTTGCCGTTGAACGAATATCTTTGAGCACACACAGCCAAGCTGACAAAATAAAAACAAAAAATGTTAATCTACAAGACAGCTTTGTAAATATTGTTTAGAATAATTTCAATATGGTATTTGAGCATTTTTGTGATTTATTATGCTCATAGTATAAAGCAATTCTGTGATATTTTAGAAATTAACTTACTATCATTGATAAATCGCACATTTTCCTCATGTGCTGGGGTGAAGAGTTCCCCGGTGTTAGTGGGAGATCGAGGGCTTGAGGTCCGCTTGTAACTGTTCACCATCCTGGGAGCAGATGAGCTTAACAAGCAGAAAATACAATATTGTCAATCTAGTCACTATACGTATGCATCTTCTTACATTTTCTAATATGCAAAATTTTCACATTATTGAAAGAGCCTGTAGGTATATTAATTAAAGCAGCGTTTTGTCCCACCTGGTCATTCTGTTTGGCCTGTGTACTCGCTCTTTGCTCCTTTGTGGTGGGTGGATGAGAAGAATAAAAAGTGTACAGCTGAAGTCTGCTCAAACAAACAAAATAAAAAATCTGTAAATTCATTGCACAGGCGTTGCAAACATTATTGAATTTATATTTGAGATAGTTTAGTAAAACAATTTTACCAATTTATCGATTAGGCAGACAGCACTAAGTTTCAGATGAATCAATAACTCTAAACGACAGCTACCAGGATGCATTTGTTTACGTTTTAGGCTAAAACGGCTAGCCCAACAATGACAACAATCCCCGTAGACCGAAGATCAGATCACTAACAAACAAATGACGAATCAAGATATCGTTTTGACTGTAACAATTTACGATTAGTGCACCAATACCCGACATTTCCACGGACTATCTATAGATTTGCTGACACAAACATTCAAGCCTGTGCTAGCGGATGGTTTAGCTACATTGTCTAGCCTAGCTTTGAACGGCGCTAATGTTTATCTGCTGCTGTTCTCACAACACACCACAAACAAACAAGTTTTATCGGGGTTTCCCGGATTGATTTCGCAAAGTTAAGGGCTATGATAACGAAATATTAAACGTACCCTCGACCCACGGATTCTCCTGCTTTTTTCAGAAGCTCAGGTGTAAACGCCGTGAAGCCTGGCTAAACGTTGCCAATGCCAACCAATCCCTTCCGGCACAAAAACACGGAAGTGGAAAAAAAAAAAAATAATAATAATAATAAAAATAATAATAATAATAATAATAATAATAATAATAATAATAATAATAATAATAATAAAAGAAAATTACAGCAATCTATAAAAATAAGCTTTATTTTGCGTGCAATTTAGAAACCTGTTTGTAATATATGCACCAAATGAATTTATGTATGTATTCATGTATATATTTATTTATATTTCAGCAGTATATTTCCCACTTAGGCACTAGAAGATGATTTTGGCAAGTACCACTTCACTTATAGGCAATCCGTTTAGTAAGACATTGTATTACAATAGGCTGGTATTAGGCATGCTTACCTGAATTAAAAAGAACACTGTATGAATGAAGAATTCATTCCAGCCTGTAAAACATATATACATGTTGTACAACATTGAATGTGAAGACAAGAAACATGTCTGATTATAGAAGTAAGAATGGGTACAGAAATTCAATTAGTCTATCTCCAGTGATCCATGATCTAATATCTCCAAAACAAATAGAATATGAATAAGACAATTCAAAGATTATTAGAAGTGACTGTAGTTGACCCTTAAAATAGATTAAAGGTCAAGTCACAGCAAACTGAGGAAGGAAAACAAGGAAACCTCCACAATCCTAACCCTCATCCTTTTTGGAAGTGTTGTGGGGTAGAAAGTATTAGTAAAAGTAATAAGTAGGCTACTTAACTAAAATACAACTGAAGTAAAAGCAAATCTTAAAAAAACTTGAGTACTTGAACACACTACTTAAGTAAACTGATTTAATTACTGACCACCTCTAGCTAAATGTTGGCCTATACTTTCGACCTGCATGTTGTATTTGGATTTAAGTTTTACAATGGCTTAAATCATAAAACAACACACAATTTTATTTATTTATATTTTTTTAAAAATAAAATTACTTTATTTATGAAAACGTACAAAAATATTTATTGCACTGAAAATCATAAGACTCTGAAAGAACAAAATTTTCTGAACTGTACAGATGAATTATACACAGCAGGTGAAGTGCATGGATAACAATTATTTTTTCTTCCCATCTACCAATAAAGTGTCAGTCATGAGTTCCTCCTCCTGCCCAGCAGAAAGAGAAACATTTTGATATAAGACGACATGGCTCAAATTCTGTGTCAGTTCATTAGAAACATAGAAAAACAAATCACTTGGTCTGCAAAAGTGAATCAGTACAACTATGCTAGTACAACTCACATAATACCCAAGTTTAATATATACTTTTCAAACAAGCAAAATAACATAGCTTTACAGTGTCAGTGACCTGGTGACATATATAAATATACAATGTCTTCAAGTGTCTCTTTTCACACGCACCCAGTTTCAAACAGTTTGGCCAGCTCTTGGCACTCAGGATCAATAAGATCTGCCGGCTTCTCTCCGTTTTCATTCTCTGTCTCTGTGCTGGCTCCCATCGCCAACAGATACCTGTGCGTCAAAAATAACATTAGATACTGCAAAACCTCAACGCATTTTCTCTTTGATAATTTGTGTATCTCTTACCTGGCAATTTCAGGATAACCGTCACTGCACGCCATATGCAACGGCGTCCAACCATCTTCATCCCTTTGGTGAACATCCGCTCCATACTTCACCAGCAACTTCACGACTTCAAGGTTCCCCGTGAGCACTGCCTCATGCAACGCTGCCATACCTGCACAGAAATCCAACCATCTTTACAAAAAACAAAAAAACAAAACTCAACCTAAAATCGATCTTCAAAGAATCCATGCCAAGACTTCTTACCTGAATGAAACAACGTATCCACACGGACTTTCCTCGCTCGCATGAACCTTCCGATTTGCTCCAGATCTCCTCTTCGGACGATATCCTGGAAGACGATATCGTTGGGAAAGTGCACTGTCCGTTTGGCGGGCGTCTGCGGTACCATAACTGGCGATGGCGGTTTTTCTTGAGCTTGTGCATGACGCGTCGAAGTGTACCGTGAAGTCTTGGTGGTGTACGACGAAGGGACGTAGCTAGAAGCAGACTTGTAGCTGGAAGAATAGCTGGTGGGCATGTAGTGTGTTGAACTGTATTGCGTCGGAGAATACTTTGTCAAAGAAGTATAGGAGGACGTCGTTAAACTAGGCGTGTAGTGCGAAGTAGGGGTGTAGTGGCTTGCAGAATGGTAGCTCGGCGTGTACTGAGATGCCCGGGTATACGAGGACCCCGTTATGTGGTAGTTGTACTTCATCCTCGCAGTTATGGTTAGACCTCCTCCTACGAGCAAATGTCCAGGAGGAGAATTGATATCCAAAAGTTTAAAAGCACAAACAATCCAATTATAGAATCCTTTTGTTTTTCACAGCTGTTCCGTATAGGATTAGTGGCTCAACATTGCATTTTAAATCCAAAGTGAGTCCGATTCCAACTTCTCGAACAATTTTTCACTCTTGCGTTCCATTTGTGTGCAGAGTCTAGCTTTGCAGATGCACAGAAGTGATGGTGCAGACAAGACGGGGTTGCTATATACCCTCTGCTGGGGCTATTTTGAGGGGGGAGATCCAGTGACTTCAGCTTTGAAATGAGTGGCTAAGGCGCTGACCCTCCCTCCCACCAGGGGGTCACATGTTCGATGACATGACAGCACTGCTTGGCCATAAAAATGTTGACAACTAAAATGTTCCCTGCGAATGTACATGGCTGAGAGGCTGTGACAAACAGCTAAATATCAAGGGTACTGCGGTTCAGTATGTCCATGTGGTCATTTTGTTTTTGTTTATGAACGTATCTGTGCTAGTCCTAATGTTGTGTATTAGTTCAGAATGGAAATTATCCTGTTTTTTTACAAAGTTTTCTGACTAAAAATTAAGCTCTGAATACTGATTTTGGTTTAGGCGTGGTTTATACTTCATTTAGTCCTAGTTAAGTCCTGGATCAGTCCTAGTTTAAAGGTCCTGTGTTACACAAAACTGACTCTTGTGAACTTTAAGCCAGTTGCCTCCTCAAAAACATTTGAGTAATCCTGCTTTATTAGTCTGTTTACATGCACAAAAGCTCAAAATGCTCAAAATGTACCACCTTGTGATGTCATGAACCGGTAGTTTTCATGTTAACTGTTACGTTTTACCTTTTGCTTAGTAGAGATGGGCAATTCCAGGACTGAAATTATCCAAATGAGTTGTATGGACTTTAAAAACACAGTGGAACCACATGACATCACAAGGTGGAACAGAGTGTTTTCTGTTTGAGAGAAGAACTCAGCCTAAATATGTGGGTTTGTGTGTGTGTTAAACATGTGTGAATGAAACACAACACAACTCCAGGTGTGTTTGTGATGTGGAAGCAACATTATGACATAGGTCAGAAAATAGTGTAATACGGGTCCTTTAATCCTGGTTTGGACCTGGTTTAATCCTGGTCTAGACCTGGTTTAGTCCTGATAGAAAGCCACATTTTTTCAACTTGTGCAATTAGAGCCTTCATTTATCTTCAATGATAAACTGTAGACATTGAAATTGAAATTACAACTGTAGAAAAAAGTTTGAAAATCAGTGCAAAATTCAGTGTACTAATCCAATTTCATTTATTACAAAATTTTGACACAATTTTATCACAACATTTAAAAAAAAATATTCTGTGTTGATGAAGAACAATCCTGTATTGTGAATTTTGAGAGAAATACAGTCAGTGCCCGTAATTGGACATGTTTGTTTTGGTTTGCCCTGTTTATTCATGGCGTTCCTTGTGTGTCTCTTTGACCCCTCATGTGACTTCTCTCTGCTCGACCTTTGACCCTGAACCAGATCCTCCAGTAAAAGTTAAAGGGTTGGCAAACAGGAGGAGCCAGGAGAGAAACATTTGAGCCAGAGTAATGGTGAAAGAGGACCAAAAATACACTCATATCTACAAAGCTGTTTAGCCATAAGCAGCCATAGTTTTTCTAGGATATTTTCTTCCACATATAAATAAGGTATACTTTTTTAAATCCCAAATCGCAAATTGAGTCTCTGCATTTGACCCATTCTTCAAGGCCACAGGGGACATCTGTCAGGAGCAGTGCCCATCTCCACATCTCCACGTTAAATCCACTGACCTGCAGGTTAGTGGTGTGATTCCATCTCCCACAGATGAATACTGTTGTTGTGTCCTTGGGCAAGACGCTTAACCCACCTCACCCCTACTGTCTGTGTACACTGGTGTATGAATGTGTGTGAATGGGTGAGTGGTTTCTTGATGTAATGTGCTGTAGGTGAAGGTAGAAATGCGCTATATAAAAATGTGACCTTTTACCACGGGCTTCAGAATGACGACAATTAAAGACTGTTGCCATAGCGATTAACACTTTAAAACAAAATGAATATTATATTTTTTGGTACAGCCTTCAATCCAGACGAAACTCAACCAGATACGAGAAAAACAGAAAGCAGAAACAGAAAAGCCTGGGCGGGAGTTGAACCAGTGACCTTATAGTGGCCCCTAAACAGTATTCTGCACTGGGGCGTCCAAAAGTCCTGAAGAGGCTGTGGTGGTGTGAACATGTAGCTATAGGCGAGAATTATTAACATGGTATATTGAAGGCGTAGTCACGGATACTGGATATAGTAACTGACTCTGAGCAAATCGCATTGACATTTTGGCTTTTATTTTAAGACACTAATTAAACTCAAGTGTGCCCTTTAATTACGGACTGTTCTCAGGTTAGACACATGCTTGCCAATGAGATCCAAATACACATCTGATGCTTGTGTAAAAAACCATCATGTATGTGATATAATTAGTCCAAGAGAGGGCAGAGGAGGAGGGGCCACGTCTAGACAAATCAAAAATGTGTAGGTCAAGGAGCTTTGGACAGCAGTGGTCAGATTTCAGTCTCTTACATGCAATGGTGGAACATGATGAAGTAAAAGTAGTAAAGTACTGTGCTTAAGTAAAATTTTAGATATTTGTACTTTACTTAAAGGTCATATATTATGCAAGTTTGACTCTTGTGAGCTTCAAGTCATGTTATAATGTTGTTACCTCCTCATAAATATTGTGTTTTGTTTCATTCACACATGTTTGAATAATCCTGGTTTATTAGTCTGTCTGTCTCCAAAATGCTCTGCTCCACCTTGTGATGTCATGAAGTGGTACTTTTCAAGTTAACAGCTCCTTTTACCTTTAGTTCAGTGGAGATTGGCAATTCCAGGGCTGATATTATCCAAATGATTCTAGTGAAGGTGTATGAAGTTTAAAAACACAGTGGAGCACTTCCTGTATTACCACATGACATCACAAGGTGGAACAGAGTGTTTTCAGTTTGAGAGAATTCAGCCTAAATATGCAGGGTTTGTGTTTTAAACATGTGAATGAAACTATTAAGTATATTTTAAAGTGGATACTTTTCACTTTTACTTCACTAAATCTTTGAACAGGACTAAAAAATAAAAAGTAAAAGTATTTTTTATTGTTGTTTGAGACCTGCTGAAAACTCTGGAGTGCAAAATACTTTTTTTTTACTCTTTAAGTACATTTTTAAATGGGTACTTTCATACTTTTAATTGAGTAGATTTTTTTCATGTGATACTTTAACTTGAGTATTTTTTGCTTTGGTATCTGTACTTTACGTAACTAAACTGAGTACTTTTTCCACCACTGCTTATATGGCCTGGTGCTTGTGCAATGGGAGAGCCAGCCAGGGTGTCCCTGAGCTATGTGACTGGTCTCCATGACAACACACACACCAATAAAATGACAAGACCTGGTGCGGTAAATGTTTGTTTGCTAACGCCTAGCGCCGGGCCTAGCAGGGACAGATGCCACAAATGACTCCTGCTCTTCAGCCCTGAGACTATTCGCGGCCCCCGGACCCCCACAGCTGCCCTTTGGGTCAGTGTTACCGTGTGACACATTAGTGAGGAGGTATGGGAGAGAGCCCAGCTACGTGTAGGAACATACATAGCTTCATATAGCTGTGAAGTTACTAGCAATTAGTTGGAGTAAAGTATGCAGTGTATTTTATGGGGCTTTGCCAAAAATAGCATTCGATTTTGGAAGTTTAGCGCAACATAGTTTAGATGATTGTGGCGGGGATTTGAACTGTTGACCTTATAACCAGGAAGCAAATATTGTACACATGGAGCAGAATGTTATGCTTCTGTGTAATGTAATAATTGTGATTTTATGTGAGTTTATGTCAAAGTGGCCCTGTAGCTACAGTGACCAGGTTTTCAAAATTCAGAACTGGGATACACCAAGGTTGGGATGGTTGATATAAATAAAATTGTAAAATGAGCTCACTTGTGGGTCAATATATGAGGGACTTTTTTTTTTATAAATTTGGTTTTGGATAAATTTGCTGGGACAGTGGACACAAAGCTCAAAACTGGGACTGCCCAACTGTAGCCCAACCCAAATTTCATCTCTAGGATAATAAAGTTTTCTTACCTTAAAGGTGCATTGTGTAACTTTTATGGTGGTGGGTCCGTCAAATGTTTTTCTCTGTGGAGATGTTTTTGCTTTGTTGGAATGTTTCACAGTATGGCATTAAACCTTTCTATCTTCATGGACATCAAACCAGACCAAGTTACAGGTCAGATCTGTGGAGAGGCAACACCGCTCACAGTCAGAACGCCTGTTTTTCTAGATATTTTTGAGCTGTAAAACCACCTGTGATTGAATAAATGTAAGGTAGAGCTGTTTAATGTCATACTGTGGAACATTCCAGGCAGAGCAATGACATATCCATAGAAACAAGCAGGTGACGGACCTCCAACCAAAAAGTTGCACAGTGCACCTTTAAGCATAAGTATACGGAAAATCCTTATTTTATGTAGGCTATTTCTGGGTTTTTATAGGCCTACGTTATTTAATACAAATGGGGGCAGCTAAAATTGATAAAGGTGGAATGCAGATTTGTGTTTTGTGTAATACACTGAGTTCTTGAGTCTAGTCAGTAATAGAAATGATCAGGTTCGACATTTGTGCATTTACGTTTTGTATATTTTGTGACAAAGTACAATGTAATCAATAGGGAAAACTGTCTCTTGCCCCCCATCCGGGAGTATGACATTATCACATTCTAAAATCTGAAAACTTCCACTTGAGATGTCCAAGCTCTTTTCATCAAGGGTTACATATTGAAAATACAAAAACAAAAACCATGAAGCCAACACTGATGGCCTGTTGTGATTCACTCAAATGGGCACATTACAGCTTTATAGTCCATTACATAATAGAAATATACACAAGCTCAACTTTGGTGGGGGGTCTGTCACTTTTTTCTATAGATATGTCATTGCTTTGCTTTGAATGTTCCACAGTATGGCATTAAACAGCTCTACCTTACATTTATTCAGTTACAGGTGGTTTTATAGCTCAAAAATACCTAGAAAAACAGGCGTTCTGACTGAACGGGGTCGCCTCTCCACAGATCTGACCTGTAACTTGGTCTGGTTTGGTCTCCATGATGATAGAAAGGTTTAATCCCATACTGTGAAACATTCCAGACAAATAATAACATCTCCATGGAGAAACTCATTTGATGGACCGTGACAGCAGAAAAGTTACACAATGCACCTTTAATGTAGACTCCTTTTTATCCATGTTGATGTCTCCTTTAGTTAGTCCTTGTGTAGAACTATTGTAGCAAAAGTAGCGGTCTCACTTTAGATCTGGAATATATCTGCTGTGCCAAGCCAAATCTTTTCTTAGTACTTAGTTGCGGTGTCAAATGTTTTAATTTAATACGTCCTGAAAACTCTGTCACTATTTATTAATATTAAATGTCTTATATTAATCAAAATTGACTCTTGTGAATTTTAAACCATGTTATAATGTTGTTACCTCCTCATAAACATACCTGGAGTTGTGTTTTGTTTCATTCACACATGTTTGAGTGACCCTTTGTTATTAGTCTGTTTACATCTCCAAAGCTCAAAATGCTCTGTTCCACCTTCTGATGTCACAAAGTGGTAGTTTTCAAGTTCAGGCTAAATCCCTGAAGTAACATGAAACAAATTGGATCGTAGACCAACTCTGACCTTGTTTACTGGATTTCACTGTGTATTTCTACAGTCACGGCAGAGGTATGACACGAGTTTGACAGGGACCTGCTGCAGAGGATTATGGGATAGCGGTCCAAAATGGCCGCCCACATTCCAGGACAGTGTGAGCTTCACGTGAGGCAGGTAAGAGGCAGGTGACAGACAGGGGCGCTCACTAAAATAAACTGAAATGAATCCTTGTGGAGTATGTCAGGAGTGCAATGTGGAGGGGTCATGTACATGCTCCTCTATGGGCAGAATAAACAAATGTAATATCATAAAGGTGACACTAATATTGTTCACTTAAGTACATCTTTTATTCTATTGGTTTACTGTCCAAATAATATTACTCAAGTATATTAAAGTAGTAGTAAAATAGCATTTAATGTAGTCCTTACTGGAACCTCTGTTGCTGTGAGTCGGGACTGACTCCATATTAACACAAAATATTATTAGTCAACTTGGCAGTCATTTGAGCCTTTGTCTGTAAGTGCCTTGCTGATAATAGCCATGCTGCTAATTTGCTAATTGCAATAAAATAAAATAAAATAAATAAAAATGAACTGGTAAGGCAAAACTTTAATTCATCCAGGGTGGAGAAATTAAATGCAATCAAACATTTAAAAGGATTAAAAAAAAAAAAAAAAAAAAAAGTTATGATAATATAGTAACAGGAAATATTATTTGAACAAGCACAGTATGTTAGCTTGAAATCCAATTGGCTTACTGTCCAAATAATATTAAGTACATTAAAATAGTAGTAGTATCGTAGTCTTGCACATTACAGTCCTTACTGGAAAAAGTCTGGCCTGACTGCATGTTAAAATATTATTAGTTCACTTGGCAGACATTTGAGTATCTGTCTGTTAGTGCCCTGCTGATAATAGCCATGCTGCTAATTTGTAAAAAAAAAAAAAATAATAAAAAAAAATAAAAAATAAAAAATAAAATAAAATAAAATTAAATTAAATTAAATTAAATTAAATTAAATTAAATTAAATTAAATTAAATTAAATTAAATTAAATTAGTAAGGTAAAACTTGTATTCATTCAAGGTGGAGAAATGTACTCATTTTTAATACAAAATAAATGTAGATAGCAAGAAAGTTGAAATGCAATCAAACATTTAAAAGATTTTAAAAATTCTATAATAATATGATCATAGTATAATAACAAGAAGAATCATTTGAAGAAGCTAGGCTAACACATTGTGCTATCTTGAAATCCTAGCTAGCAATTGTCCTATATACTGATTTAGCATTAGCCTAGCCTGTGACCCAGCAGTGACCCCCATCCATACATACTGCCCGCTGGACATTGCACTCCGATCAATGCCCAGGAGGAGATGGACAGAGAGGGGCCCAGGCTAGTGGAGGTGTCCGGTGATGGCACGCGCCACGGGGCCCGAAAAAGAAGGAAAGGCTAAATCAGGGGCCCATAATCCTCTGCCATTCAGTTAAAGAGGCCACCAGGAAAACCTAATCCAGTTTCAATACTTGTAAGTATACTAAATTAGAATGTATGAATACTGGGTAGATAGTTTTGGGCTATCTTCTAGGAGAAGTGGGGGACTGTTCTAATCTCAAGCCGGGATATTGGAGCACCTGGAGGATTAGACCATTATCCATGTTTTAGGGCGATAATAATAATCAAAAAGGGCTGGTCTTGTGTAGTGGTGGAATGTAACAAAGTAAATGTAGTTAAGTACTGTACTTAAAGGGCCCATATTACACTGTTTTCTGATTTATGTTATAATGTTGTTTCTTCATCGCAAACAGACCTGGAGTTGTGTTTTGTTTCACACATGTTTAACACACAAACCCTGCATATTTAGGCTGAGTTCTTCTTTCAAACAGAAAACACTCTGTTCCACCTTGTAATGTCAAATAATAATACAGGAAGTGCTCCAATGTGTTTTAAACTCCTCACACCTTCGCTAGAATCATTTGGATAATTTCAGACCTGGAATTGCCCATTTCTACTGAGCTAAAGATAAAAGGTAGCTGTTAAATTGAAAACTACCACTTGATGACATCACAAAGTGGAACAGAGCATTTTGAGCTTTGGAGATGTAGACAGACTAATAATGCGGGATTACTCAAACACGTGTGAATGAAACAAAACACAACTCCAGGTTTGTTTTTGATGAGGCAACAGCATTATAACAAGGCTCACAAGAGTCAGTTTTGCGTAATATAGGAGCTTTAAGTATACATTTTAGGTATCTGTACTTTACTTAAGTAGATTTTAAAATGGATACTTTTTAGTTTTACTTCACTACAGTTGATAAAAAATAATCTGTACTTTCTTCACTACATTTTGAACAGGACTGTAAAATAAAAGTTTTTTTTTAGTATAGTTTGAGACCTGCTGAAAAGGCTGAGGGGTTTATTTTTTAACATATTTGTAGTAAGAGCAAGCAAAAATATCCAAATAAAAACAACTAGGGAAAAAAAATATCAATTATTTCTGCACAAATCTCAAAATCACTACATTTGAAGCCTTAAAAGACCTCAAAATCTGTGCAAAATACTTAAAATACTTTAAACAGGTACTTTAATCCTTTTACTTAAGTAGATTTTTTCATCTCATAGACTATTTTTACTTTTAGTATTTCTTTGCTCTGGTATTTGTACTTTTACTTAAATAACACAACTGAGTGCTTCTTCCACCACTGGTCTTGTGTAAAAACTGAGTGTACTGAGACAAACTAAGACCAACTTCTGATTTAACTTGTAGTACCGCTCAGATCCACCAGGGGGAGTGTAGAGCACCTGTGCACATCAAAACAACATTCCAAACAGAGTGATTTATGAATTGTTCGTTACAAATAAACTTTAAGAGTGGCATGCTCATATAGAGTATACAGGCACAGAAGGTGATTCGCTTATCTTATGTTTATGCTGTGTCCACAAAGTCTGACAGAGCTCCGTTTTTATTTGGTCGACAGGGAAGACGTCACCGGCCACTCTGGTTTCAACCAACAACCCAAAACGTGCACAACAGGTCAAATCCTCCAGCTGAAGAACGGGTCAAATGCAGAGATGGATTAATAAAACATAACTTAACTTTGTCTGTTTGAATGGATCTTTTACCTGACTTTAGGACTTTACCTATAGCGTTTATCTCTGAACTAAAGGTTACAACTGTTAAAGAACACTATATATGTTTAACTTTTCCTGTGTAACTTTTGCTTGTTTCCATAGTGATATTATTACCTGGAATGTTCCGCAGTATCCCTGGAGTAAAGCTGGTGACGCTTGACCAAGTTACAGCAGAGATAAGGCTGCTGACGGTTAAGAACGCAAGTTTTTCGAGGCATTTTTAGCAATAAAAACACGTTTAAAGCTACTATCCATAATTAGACTGGCTGACCCGCCCCTGTTGTATTCTCACATATCACCACTAGATGTCATCTATGCTACTGCAGGCTGATAGAGTGCCAGTTTGTCCTGTCAGAAGAAGGCCAGAGAGCACAGATGAACTTGAAAAAAAAATAAAATAAATCGAATAAATCAAATAAATTTATGGATGGAAGCTTTAAAGATGCATTTTGTAACTTTTCTGGTGGAGTGTCCATCAAATGCTTTTCTCCATATACTGTAGATGCCATTACTTTGTCTGAAATGTTTCACAGTATGGCATTTAACCTTTCTATCTTCACGGAGACCAAACCAGACCAAGTTACAGGTCAGATCTGTGAAGAGGCGACCCTGCTCACAGTCAGAATGCCTGTTTTTCTAGGTATTTTTGAGCTATAAAACCACCTGTAACTGAGTAACTGTAACACAGAGCTGTTTAATGAACTGTGGAACATTCCAGAGCAATGATATATCCAGTCAAAAAGTTACACAGTGCGCCTTTAAATGCAACAATGCCATACTGTGAAATTTTACTGGGAAGGCAGATGGCGTACCAAAAAGTCCATCTTTAAGGATCGTAAAATTAATAGAGGACTGGAATATTATACGTTTTAAAACTTCTTCCTACTCCTTTTTAGCATTTGACCTGTTTTATATAATCATTATTGTGAACTGAAGGTGTCATTATGTGCTTTATACATATACATATGCTTTATATTTATACTTATGGTCAAATAATTAAATAAATATTGCAAGACTTTGAATATTAATAAATGAATAATTGGGAAAAAAAACAAACAACAACACAGAAAACATGAAGCATTTACCCCTGAATTAGAAGACTTTAATTATTTATTTGATTGCATTTTTACTAGACGTCACCACATACCAGAGGATACATATCCCTGTCACCTCACATATTTCACTCACATACCTGTCCGTGCCTCAAACACACAGACACACACACACGCACACACACACACACGCACACAGCTCTTCAGTGTTAAGCAGTGGTAAAGCGAGACCCCTCTCCGTGACATCTGGAGCACATTCACAGCATGGCCCCCGCGTCTTAAGAGCCACCGCCCCAACAGCCCCTACACCACGCGCCCACCACCGCCACATAGTTTCCATGGGAATCGTCTGTATTCATTACCACCAAGAGAAGGGACATTTTTATGACTTCTGTGGCATGCTACTTCATTTTCTACACAGCAAAGGCTAAAAGTATAGGAGATAATTACTACTTTAAGATGCACCAAGTAACTTTTTGGTCGGCTTGTTTCTATGGTTATGTCATTGCTCTGCTTCAAATGTTTCACAGTTTGACATAAAACAGCTCTACTTTACATTTATTCAATTACAGGTGGTTTTACAGCTCAAAAATACCTAGAAAAACAAAACTGTGTGCGGGGTCGCCTCTCCGCAGATCTGATCTGTAACTTGGTCTGGTTTGGTCTCTATGAAGATAGAAAGGTTTAATGCCATACTGTGAAACATTCCAGACAAAGCAATAACATCTCCATGGAGAAAAGCATTTGACGGACCCTCCAGATTTGATCCTGGTTTAGTTCTAATTTAGTCTTGGTTTATTACCCTGGTCTCTAGTCCAGCTTTGATTCTGGTTTAGTTCTACTGTAGTTCAGTCTTGGTTTGTTACCCTGGTTTATAGTCCAGATTTGATCCTGTTTAGTTCTAGTTTAGTCTTGGTTTATGATCCTGGTTTATAGTCCAGATTTGATCCTGGTTTAGTTCTAGTTTAGTCTTGGTTTATAATCCTGGTTTATAGTCCAGATTTGATCCTGGTTTAGTTCTAGTTTAGTCTTGGTTTATAATCCTGGTTTAGTTCTAATTTAGTCTTGGTTTATAATCCTGGTCTATAGTCCAGATTTGATCCTGGTTTAGTTCTAGTTTAGTCTTGGTTTATAATCCTGGTTTAGTTCTAGTTTAGACCTATAGTTTTTGTCCTGGTTTATCTCTGGTATTTATTCTTTACACCTGTTGAGCACTGGCTGTACAAGCACAGTTTATATTTCATTATCATACCCAACTAATTATAGCTTTTAGAGTTGCCGTTTATCATTATAATAATTGGTCTAATTATAATAATGTATAGAACTTATATAGTGTTTTTCCAGACACCCAAAATGCTTTGCAGTGCATTATACACAGTGAAGGGAAGAATACTTGTATTTAGTTACAGAATACTGAATACCTGCATGTATTATGCAACGTATTCCAATACATGGTCCAATAACAGGACTTTTACATCGTGTCACATTTGAGTTGTAGTGTTTATGTTTGTTTCAGCATTTATTCTGTATTGTCTGTTACTGATTGGAGAAGGAAGAATCAATGAATAAAAAAAATCAGTGTTTTCTATTTTTCTCACTATTACTGTGCAGTTTGAAGGCTAAATTGTGTGATCAAGTACTGCTATGTATTCTCTTGATTTTTACAAAAGTAATACCACCAACTGAAAAAAGAACTGCACCAGAATACAGTTACTCATAAATAGTATTCTGAATAATGCATATTCTCAATACATGTATTCAGTTACAGTTACTTTCCAACACTGATTCTACATAAACACTTATTGTGCAATGTTCCTGTGCCTTTTAGCTTAGCTTACAGTGTTGTGTTTTTTTAGTTGATTGTAAATACTTATTATTATTTATCTTGATTTGATGCATGCTCTTATTTTCCTACTGTTTCTGTAACTTGCGTTGTGACACTGCAATTTCCCCATTGTGGGACAAATAAAGGATTATCTTAACTTATTCCCCCCACACGCTGAGGTGCCCTGGGGTAGACTGATGAAAGTGAGGCTGCCAGTCTGTGCCATCTGCCCCTCCAACCATCACCCACACACACCCACACACACACCACATTCATACTTAGAAATGTGGGTGCCTTGCCCAAGGACACAACAACAGTTTACACTAGAGCCACTGCTGTCGCTCTGTGTTGCTGGGATTCAGATGACACAATATTCTATTTAATACAGATAGGGGAGAGCTATAATTAATATTTTTAAGGTGCTGTTTTTGTGATTATACAGACAGTTCTAAGGTACACTACCAAAACTAAAATCTTGCCAAGTTAAAATGACATGAATTAAGAACATATATATATATATATATATTATTTGAGTAAATTTTATATGGCAAGTAAAATGATCTCAAATGGAACAAGACTTTTGTAAATGAAATAGGAAAATACCTCCATTTACACTGATAAGAAGAAAAACAAGAACTCTTAGTATTTAAAATAAGAAACTAAATCTTAGATAATTGTACCTGAATGAAATCTACTCAAATCAAGTTAAATCTTCTTAATATGAGTAGTCTGAATTTACTTCGATATTACTTTTTACTGCAGTCACTTATAGAAATGGTCACATTAAATCTTTATGGATTCATCTTTTGGATATTTCTCATGGAATTACATAATATGTAATCAATTGATACTTTGCAGTGACATCACATTGGGGGTGTTCTACATGTGCATTTCTATTGATGGAATGTTCAGCAGTTGCCATGGTGACACAATGCACATATTAGCAAACACTGTTAAAAAAGATTGTCTGAAAGCTCAAGAAAAAATACAAAATGGATTTAAACATCACATTTTCAGGAGCCTGTGATCAATACGAGCGTTCATGGTCCTGTTTAGGTGTTTGATTTTCAACAAAAAGATGACAGTGACTAACTGAAAAACTGACTATAATTTTATGTGTGAGCGACTTGTTTAACAGCACAAATCTCATCTGCTGTAGCTCCAACTAAACCAGCTCCTTCTAGTCAGATTGTGTTCAAATAAAGCTCAGATTAAAGTCTAACAAGCTTCAGACAGAGCAGTGCTTATAGTTATCATCACAACCCCCAGAGAATGTTGATGACCAGCTCGAAACTTTGACAAAAAAAAAAAAAATTGTTAAAATTTTTAGACTTTTTTTGTTTAGATTTTTTTGTGCATCTCCACTTCCCCTCACCTCAGATCTAAATCGTGTTTATCTTTATTGACCTCATATTCCCCCGGTCTTGCCTTTCACTCCTGCTGTGAATAACTAACCCTGAGAGACTCCTTAAGTGTTTTTATCCGTGCTTGGAGAGGTGACGGGTGCGTAATCCTGACCCTGCCCTGAGACTGTGGAGGGGCAGCTGATGACGACTGGTAAGAGCTGATGAAGAATGGGTCCTGTGGGTGCGCTGGTAAACAGGTTCCTCAGCTGTTCCAGAGAGGGGGCGGAGCTTTTGCACACGGCCCGCGTGGGGAGATAGGGTTACCTAAGCAGAAAGTGACCCGTGGAAATGGCGCCCAGAGGTGAAAAGTTGTCATGTGCGGAGGTTGGATTGCACAATTAAATAATCTGTCCTCTGCCGTGCTTGAATGTTTTTCATTCATGCTGCCCTAAATATCACATTTTGACACTAGATGCTCTTCCTGTTGCAAACATCCGGGGCCATTTTGTGGCCCAATGCAAAATGTTCCTTGGAGTTCCTATTTGTAAAACTATGATGAAATGATCCCTAACTTGCCCACTGAACATAACACAACCTATTCAACTGCAATAATATTAATAATAATATGATACATGTATTGGTCACATTATAATGAATAAAGTCCATGTTAAAGTTGTCATGCAGTTTAGAATGGTGCCATACAAAATGGCATACATTTATTTTCATTCAAATGTTATTCATGACTATATTTATAAGAAGATTTTTAAGCCTCTGAGGCTACAGCAGTGATCTCCCCCATCCTGAAGGTCAGAGGATCAATTCCTGCTTGAACCAAGTTTTACCTTGCTTAGTATGAAAGTGGTGAGTGTGTGATTGGTGATGGTTGGTGGGCCAGTGACACACATTAGAAGCCTTGCTTTCTTCAGTCTGCCTCAGGACAGCTATGGCTACAATCTATATATATATATATATATATATATATATATATATATATATATATATATATATATATATATATATATATATATATATATACACACACACACACACACATTATATATATATATATATATATATATATATATATATATATATATATATATATATATATATATATATATATATATATATATATATATATATATATATATAAGCATATATATATATAAGCATACATGGAGCGACACAACCAAGTGGCGGGCATAGTGTACAGAAACATCTGTGCAGAGTACGGACTGGAGACCCCAAGGTCAAGGTGGGGAACTCCCCCAAAGTTTGTGGAGAATGAGCGAGCCAAGGTCCTGTGGGACTTCCAGATACAGACTGACAGAATGGTGATGGTGAACCAACCAGACATAGTGGTGGTGGATAAGCAACAGAACAAAGCTGTGGTGGTGCACATTGCAATACCAAGCAATGGTAATATCAGGAAAAAGGAACACGAGAAACTAGAGAAATACCAGGGGCTCAAGGAAGAGCTGGAGAAGGCCTGGAAGGTGAAGGCATCAGTGGTGCCCGTGGTGATCGGAGCACTCGGGGCTGTAACCCCCAAACTGGAGGAGTGGCTCAAGCAGATACCCGGAAAAACATCAGACATCTCAGTCCAGAAAAGTGCAGTACTAGGAACAGCAAAGATACTGCGCAGAACTCTCAAGCTCCCAGGCCTCTGGTAGAGGGCCCGAGCTGATGAGGGTGAGAGAGACCAACCACCGTGGAAGGTGAGGAACACATTTTTATATATATATATATATATATATATATATATATATATATATATATATATATATATATATATATATATATATATATATATATATATATACACACACCCATCATGAAATAAGTTATATGTTATATCATTCAACACTTCAGACACAGCAAAAACATCTCAATGGAGACATGGTGCACCACATGAAATACATTTTTTTATTTTCATAAGCTCAGATAATGCAGGCTATATAATTTTTTTTGTCTTTTAAATCCTTTTACATGCATCTACATTTATTTAACCAGTACGTTTGCTGTCTGCACATTTGACACAAACAGCTGGAGAAGCTTGATTTTGTCGAGCCAGCACAGAGGGAGGCCGCAGTGAGTGGGCTTTGCAGACAGATTAAACTATTACAGATGAATAGTGGTGAGCAGGTGTGGAGGCTAAAAGTGACCTGTACTCAGCAGAGGAAGGACAATGGAGGATCACATACTCACCCAAACCATTCAAATCCAGTCCCCAGTGACATCTGAGTGCTGCCAGTGACGAACACACATAAGCACTGTGGACAGACCTAGCATTGTGCTATAGTGTGTTAAATGGTGTCAAGGGCAGATATACAGGCTTATTATGTCTATTGAGACGTATTACACATGCAATTAAAGTATAAATAGTCTACACTGAGAGGTGATATATGGCCTTGTGAAGTAAGGCTGCAAAGACTATTGCAAATGAATTGGAATTGCAAATTTCAATGAATGTAATTAGCAAACTGCAAAAGCTGCATGGACTGTGACTTTTCTGAAGTCCACAATCATCTCCACTGTCTTCTGCATGTTGAGCTCCAGGTTGTTGCCATGGCACCAGGTCACCAGCCGGTCAACCGCTCTCCTGTAACAAACTCATGGCCATCTGAGATAAGGCCAATGAGGTGGAGTCGTGTCTGGAGGTGCAGCAGTTGGTGTACAGGGAGAAGAGCAGGGGGGAAAGTACACAGCCCTGTGGAGATCCTTTGCTGATAATCACAGAATCTGAGACATTCTTCCCCAGCCACAATGGCTGACTCCAGTATGTCAGGAAGTCTGTGCACCCCCTGCAGGTCGAGGACATTGAGCAGGAAGAACTTGTCCTGGAACAGAACAGGGAGGATGGAGTTGAACGTAGAGCTTAAGTCCACAAACAGGATCCTGGTGTAGGTTTCTGGGGAGCCCAAGTGCTGCAGGATGAAATGGACGGCCAGGTTCATGGCGCCATTTACAAACCTGTTAGCTCCGTAGGCAAACTGCAGTAAGCGCAGGACCATACGTTCAAAAGTCTTCATGACTATAGACATCAGGACCACAGGCCTGTAGTCATAAACCCTGTGATCAGGGGGCTTATGTGGACCTGTATTATTAAGCCATTTTAGATCAGTGTTGCTGCTCACAAATAACACAGTGTAAAATAATGATCTATGCATCTTTTAGTTTAATAATACCAGAAAAAAATCACATGTTGTCTTTAATTCATTTCAAATATCAAGATGATCGCTGTAATTGCATTACATGTATTTCAGATTATCTGATGCAACCTTGAGCTAAGTGTCTTCAGGCCCGAACAGGCTGAGGTCTTCACTATGACCTCATGTGTCTGAGGTGCACAAACAGCACAGGCCCCATAAGGCCAAGTCAAAGGCACAATATTCCCAGAATGCATTGCACAGGGGTCGCTAGGCTAATTTTATCTTTGCAGCCAATAGGAGTGTGCGGTGGTGCTCCAGATCCTGTGGGGGCGTTGAGTTACAGGCTGTCCACACCAGTGCTGTACGTGCAGTTAGCCCGGGCCAGTCCCATTTCTACAAACAGGTTTCCTGTTTCCTATTCCAGTCCTGCACGCACAGATTACAGAGACTATATGTTCATTCATGTAATAAAATTTAATAATAGACCCATTACCTAAATTATTTCTCAAATTTTTTTTTTTTAATCATGTATCTACTAGCCCATGTTCTCCAGACAATCTGGATTTTGAGCAAATAAATAATTAAAAGTCATAGGTTATATGTAAAATAATAATGATTTTATAGTGACACTTAATTTAACTACATGAATGAATGAATAAATAAATAATAACACAAGTGGTCATTTAGCACACTAAAATACATAATGCAATGCAAAATATGTTTACTATAACTACATAGATTAGGGGGCCTCAATGTGGAGCCCGTGGGCCAAACATGGTCCTTTGGGGCGACATTTGATCAGTGATGATTTAGTTTTGCACTGAAAAGACTGTCAAGAGCTAAAACAAATACATTTTGTCCAGCCTTTGACCACACTAGATTACTAGACATTTTGCAGTAACCTGCTGGAAAAATTCAACCAGTCACTTCATTCATATTACTTTAGTCCCGTCTCTGTCTGCTCCCTTCTTTTTCATGTATATAAATACAGCAGCAGAACTATCAGCCTCCTCAGCCTCTCCATCTCTCCTCTTCCTCACCATCAACAATGTTCATACTCTGAGCCAGATTCCTTCTTTTACAACCTGCTTAGGTCTAGGCATAATTCCTTCACTTTTCCATAGGTCTGTTTTAGTCTCTCCTGGTTCTTTTCCACGTCTTCTCTCGCTGAAGCTGGATTGAGCGCTGTGATCATGTGACCTGCGGAGGCCCTGGGATACGTGGGTGGGACGTTGGCATCTCAGTAACATGAGCCCGTATAGCTGCACAGGACATGATCTCATGACTGCAGGGACAGTAGTAAATTCAGTGCGTCCGTGCCAGGCCTGACATGAGCACAGGCGCTATGTGGGCAAAGAGTCTCATCTTATATAAACTCACAATTCTTATTCAAAATTCTGCTAAATATTCAACTGACAAAACAAAGTTTGTGCAAATATGTGTGAGTTTGGTCCTATGATTTGTTATAACATTTCAAATGCAATGAATAGTTTATTGAATTGGTGAAATTTGGTGCTTGGACCTCGACCTGCCAGGTATGGTACACTTTATTGACCATGTTAGGAAATTTGTCCTCTGTGTGGGGACCCATCTCTAGATCTTGTTGCTAGTTTTGGTCAGGAGTACCTTATCTGGAGAATTTGACCTACTGTGCCTGTTTTGGATTGATGAGGCAAACCTGGAGAAAACCCACCCAGACATTCAGACTCCACAGAAAAGTCTAGACCACCTGTGAGTCGAACCCTGCACCTTCTTGCCATGAGGCGTGGGGAACCATTCAGCCACTGTGAAGGGGCTATAACTGCATAACTGAAAATACACAGACAGCTTTCTAATAAAACGTTCACACCTTCTTTGAGCCAAGTAGTTATGCAAATGTCCATCTGCGCTGGTCCGAATACGCTGTTCCCTGATGTCAACGCCAGTCTGGGGTTAGGTCATCAGACTGATGAGTAAAGCAGGTCCAGACCCAGAGAGCGAGGGACCAGGGGACAGGGAGAGGACAGGGAGGGGACGGGGGAGGGCTCAGTTTGGCACTAGAGAAAGGAGAGATGGATGGATGGATAGAGAGAGCCAGAGAGACAGAGAGTGGGAGACAGAGATGGGATAGAGAGAGTAAGAGAAGGAGAGGGACTGGAAAAGGAAAGGCTAGGAGAGAAAGAAAGAGTAAAACAGGGAGAGAGAGAAAAGGAGAGAGTGAAACTGAGAGTGAGGAAGAGAGAAAGAAAGAAATAGAGAGAGTGAGGAATACAGAGAGAGAAACAGAGACAGAAAGAGAGTGAGGGAAAGTGAAAGAGAAAGAGAGAAAGAGAAAGAAAGACCAAGAAAGAGTGAGGAAGAGAGAAAGAAAGACATAGAGAGAGCAAGGAAGACAGAGAGATAAACAGAGACAGAGACAGACATAAAGAGAGAGACCGACAGAGATATCTAGAGAGAAAGAGATAAAGAAAGAGAAAGCACACACTCCACAATGATACAGGTGCAGCCTTTAAATTGGACATCAGAGTCTGGTGCATGTGTGGAAGAATGACCTTTGTCTGAAGGTGCTCCCCTTGAGAGCGCCATCTAGTGTTCAGACATGTGTTTACTGATGGTATTGAGAGTGCCAGTACAGGGGACACACTGTTATTTTTATCTGAAAGTAAAACGTCTTCAAGTTTTCAAATGTCAGTGCATTGTCCACAACAACAAGTAACATGTACAGTAATAATGGAACAGTAATATGAGGTCTGTATCACAATACAATGTGATACTATTGAGATACTAGTGGTAGAATTACTAGAATTTGTAGTAAAAAAAGTTTTGTCTATGATCAGTTGGGCCAATCCAGCAGCCCTGATTGAGGTTCTTATGTACAGACCTTTGTTTCAGACACTGTTTCAGCTGCCGTCCTCGGAAGTGTCACATGGTGAAACAACAAAACATGCACTAAGCAACAAGTCCACCAAGAACTACTTAAGTCTGCAATCTCAGACCTTTGCAAGAGGGAAAACCTTCTCATAGACTGGGACAACACATTGACATTGGCACAGAGAGCAAAAAGTACCGTCTTTGAATCAGAGGGACCATCGAGATCCAGAAAAGTGCCCACCAGACTGTAAATCAGGACGAGGGGGCATACAAACTCTCGCGCACCTTTTCTCAATCAAAGAAATGAAACTGAACTGACTGAATTAATATACAAGAGATACTAACATAACCATAATATACAACATGCTGAAATGCCAATAGTCATATGATTTTGAGAGCAGAGACATTCCAGACGCCTTTATGTAACTACTGAGATCAAAGCATGTAGGTGTAGGACAAAGTGATAACTGTAAAGGTGATTATGGCGAGATAAGAATAGGCTTGTATGCATAGGTCCGCACATACAGGAGGAGTGGGGCCTATGCTAAGAATGGACAGGACGCTGCAGTGGTAATTGGTGACAGGCTATGGGACTTAGCACCGTGAGTCAGCTGATAGATAGAGGATTGGATCTCCAGCTCAGATCTCCCACTGTGGACTACATACATAACCCAGGCGTCTAGTGAACCGGATGAACCCCATGTATGCTGTTGCTATGGTTACAAGAAGTAGCGGTGTCCTCACTCCTTATGGATCTCATCAAAGTATGAAAGTATAAGTTTACGGTGCATTGCGTAACTTTTGTGGTGGAGAGTCCGTCAAATGCTTGTCTCCATGGAGATGTTATTGCTTTGCTTTCAGGGAGACCAAACCAGACCAAGTTACAGGTCAGATCTGTGGAGAGGCGACCCCGCTCACAGTCAGAATGTCTGTTTTTCTAGGTATTTTTGAGCTATAAAACCACCTGTAATTGAATAAATGTAAAGTAGAGCTGTTTAATGTCATACTGTGGAACATTCCAGGCAGAGGGATGTCATCTCCATAGAACTAACTAAAAAGTTACATAGTGCTTCTTTAATAGGCAATTTACTATGCAAATTTATTATCAGTATCATTTTTTTAAATTACATTATCTAGCTGAGGGTCTGTGGAAATGTTATCACTCTGCCTAAAATGTTCCACAGCATGGCATTAAATGTATAACTTGCATTTATTTCATTAATGGTGTTTTTTGTTGTTTTTTTTTCCTTGTATTTTTGCTAAACAAATAGTGAAAAACATGCATTGTTAGTGGGCTTGCCTCTCCACAGATTTGACCTGTAATCTCGTCTAGGGGAGTCACCTGCTCATCTCCATCTAATGCCACACTGTGGAACATACCGGGCCAAGCTCCAGGTGGTGGGCCCTCAACCAGAAAAGTTATACAATGCACCTTTAACCGCATTAAAACTTAATTGACTGACATCATTTAACATTTTTAACTGATTTTAATGTAATTTGTATAGTTTTTAAGATATTTGGATTTGTGTTTTACAATTGCTTTAAGGTTATGAATATATGGAACTACATGTAAGATTTTTATTTAAAATTATATTATAATATCATCTGCGTCCCAAAATACAAGGTAAACATGTTCAAATCAAATATAGATCACATTGGTTGCAATTGTAAAGCTCATTATGATTTGGTTTTGGGTTAAAACTTTGTAGGTGTCCAACTATAGCCTACGAACAGCTCCCTTAAAGGTGCATTGTGTAACTTTTCTGGTGGAGGGTCCGTCAAATGCTTTTCTCCATGAGTTGAGGAAACAAAACCAGACCAAGTTACAGGTCAGATCTGTGGAGAGGCAACACCACTCACAGTCAGAATGTTTGGTTTTCTAGGTATTTTTGAGCTATAAAACTATAAAATTGAATAAACGTAAGGTAGAGGCGTTTAATGTCATACTGTGGAACATTCCAGGCAGTGTAATGACATATTCATAGAAACAAACAGGTGATGGATCCTCCACCAGTAAAGTTACAATATGCGCCTTTAAAGAATAATATCATTTTGTAATGTCTTTGTTGAGTTAATTAATGATTTCAAACATTTTAACGTGAGTGTGTGTTCCTAAAGCCTCTGTTAACTGTGTGTTATGTCACTCCCCCACAGACACATAGGCCCTAGTGGAAACAGTCTAAAGCTGTGAAACTGTGACAGTCCCTCTTCACAGCTCACAGCACCAAGTTTCCACACGCCACAGCAGCATCATCTCTGCCCTCTAGTGGTGCACACAAGAATGACACACTCCCAAACACTTGCACTTTGTTTCATTCACACGTTTGAGTAACCATTTATTATTGGTGTGTCTACATGTCCAAAGCTCTAAATGCTCTGCTCCATTTTGTGATGTCATGAAGCGGCAGTTTTCAAGTTAACAGCTCCTTTTACTTTTTGTTAAATTGAAATTAGCAGTTCCATGTCTGAAAAAATCCAGTATGACGTTTAAAAACAGAGAGAAGAACTCGGCCTAAATATGTAGGATTTGTGTGTTAAATTTGTGCGAATCAAACAAAACACAACTCTGGGTATGTTTTTGAGGAGGATACAACGTTAAAACATACGTAGAAAATAGAGTAATATAGACCCTTTCAATATTTATTTTTTCTGTACCAAAAATACCCCAAGCAACAACTTTTTAAAAACATCTCTATTTGGCGATTTCCAAACGTTTACAGTACAAAAATTTACAGCTAACTATGAAACGTTAAATAATTATCTGACTTCACTCCCCTGGTCCTCCTGTATCATTGTTAGTTTCACAGTCGTCTTCGCAGGTCCCGTCTCTGTGCTCCTCTTGGACAGTGTCAGTGTGGTCGCCATGGTTACCGCCTCCACTCTGGGCCTCTGCGTCGTGGTTCAGCTCGGCGTACTCCACTGACGCCTGCTGCAAAAGGAAAATCGAAAGTTGGAAGAATTTTAGAGCTCTCTTTAAGGACTCAAAAGAATAAATAAATAAACGGTAATGTATTTGCGAAAATTATGAAATGTCACCAGCAGAGGGCGTAAGAACTTTTCAAATAAACATGTTTAGCTAAAATGTCAGAATATACTAAAAATATGTTAAGTTGAGAATGAAACTACAGTAGATGCAGTGTTATTAGGATAACTATAATGATGTCTAGTGTTAAAGCAAAGCACTAAGCAACTTCAATGGCAGCAGCTATTGTTTTTAACCAAATTTAAACTGCTGCACACCTCATTGTGCATTTTTTTTGTTTGTAAAATCAGGACTGCGATTATTTTCCATACACACAAGTTATAATAGTAGTAGTAGTATGCTTGAATAATAAATATTCCGAGATCTTTTCGGGAGTCGTGTTCTTCTTCTGTTTCTTGCACGGCCATTTTAGACATGAGAAAAGTTTTCTCATGTTTAGTCCTTCCAATGACATTTACTTCAAATTATAAATCTGAAGTAGAGTAAATAAATAAGTACTAGGTATTTGAAATGTTATGTCACCTGTACATTTTATTACAAATGTATCCAGTGAGCTTTCTGTATTGTCAGTTGCACTTCAGAGCACCCTTTGTTTCTCCATGTTTTATGCTCTATATAAATCAATAACATCTTCAGCCTTTTACAATCTGAAAAACATAGCAAAAATTAAAGGTATACGGTCTAACGCAGACTTGGAGAGACTTATTCATGCATTTGTCTCCAGTAGGTTAGGCTACTGTAAAGCTGCTACACATTCAGAACTGACCAGAACCAGGAAGTACGAGCACATGCTTCCTGTGCTCAGGTCTCTGCACTGTCTTCCTGTGGCTCAGAGAATAGATTTTAAAGCAGCTCTGTTGTGTCCAAATCTCTCCATAGCCTCACACCAAAGTACATCTCTGACATGTTAGTGCCATATGAACCATCTGCACGCTGAGGACCTCAGGGACTGGCCTCCTGCTGGTGCCCAGAGTCAGGACTAAACACAGGGAGTCAGAGTTTCAGTTTTATGGAGCTAAAACCTGGAACAGTCTTCCTGAACATGTGAGACAGGCCTCTACTTTGACTCTGTTTAAATCCAGACTCAAAACAGTTCTGTTTAGCTGTGTATGACTGAAAGGTTTTTATTCTGCACTCTTCTCTCTCATTCAATGCCTCTTGCTCTTTTTTAATTTCATGATGATTATTTATGTTTTGATTTGTTTGTATTGTGATTTTAATGTCTTTCTTATTCTGTAAAGCACTTTAAATTACTTTGTGTACGAATTGTGCTGTACAATAAACTTGCCTTGGGACTATATTGTTTAGCGTATGGATATGAATGCGTGTGTATGTCCTTGTGATGTACGGCCGTGTTCCTCTGTACTCACGCTGTCCACCGCCTCCGGAGCACCTGTCAGACAAAAGCAGGGGAAAAGCTCAGACAAAAAACAAAAGGCTCAAAAGGATTACGATCTGCTATGTGAACACTCGCTATCACTTTGTACTATTGACTCTAAACAAAAGATTTCACGGCAGGAAAACTGGACTATTACATCTTGTTCTTACCAAGATTTTTGAAAATTTAGACAATTTTGGAAAGTTTGGACATGTTTCTCATTATTTGATTTATAAACTTAAAGGTAGTTTTCGTAACTTTTCTGGTGGAGAGGCCGTCAATTGCTTGTCTCCATGGAGACTGTTAATTGTTTTGTTTGGAATGTTTCACAGTATGGCATTAAACCTTTCCATCTTCACGGAAACCAAACCAGACTAAGTTACAGATCAGATCTGTGGAGTCAGAGTCAGAATGCCTGTTTTTCTGGGTGTTTTTAGCTATATAACCACCTGTAATTTAATAAATGTAAGGTATATATATTTAAAGTCATACTGTGGAACATTCCAGGTAGAGCAATGACATATCCATAGAAACAAGCAGGTAACAGGCGTCCAAACAAAAAGTTACGCAGTGCACCTTTAAAGGGGCTGTACCATGAAGTAACCCTATTAGCATGCTAGTTGTTGTTAGCATTAGCATGATGCCAAAACTCTGGTCTCTGATGTTTTAAAAATTTGTTTTTAAACTTATTGCAGTAAATAATTAGTATGTTGTACTTTATTATTTTTTTTTCCATATTTTGGACTACATAATTTATCTATAGGGGGTGTGCCACTGGCTTGTCTCCATGGCGATGCTATTGCATTGCTGGGAATGTTCCGTAGTATGACATTAAACTTGCATTTATTCAATTACAGGCTTTTTTTTTTTTTTTTTTTAATATATATATAATAAATAAACAGGTACAAGATATGAACTTTTCTAGAATATCTTACATAAAGGGCCCATATTACACTATTTTCTGATCTATGTTCTAATGTTGTTTCCTCATCACAAACAGACCTGGAGTTGTGCTTTGTCTCACTCGCACATGTTTAACACACAAACCCTGCATCTTCTCTCAAACTGAAAACATCTGTTCCACCTTGTGACGTCATGTGGTAATACAGGAAGTGCTTCACCGTGTTTTTAAACTCCATACACCTTCACTTGAATCATTTGGATACTTTCAGCCCCAGAATTGCCAATCTCTACTGAACTAAAACTAAAAGGTAGCTGTTAACTTGAAAACTACCACTTCATGACATCATTGGGCGAAACAGAGCATTTTGAGCTTTGGAGATGTACACAGATTAATGAACGTTACTCAAACATGTGTGAATGAAACAAAACACAACTCCAGGTATATTTTTGATGAGGTAACAACATTATAACATGGCTTAGAGCTCACAAGAGTCAATTTTGCGTAATATAGGACCTTTATAACACCAGAAAGCTAACTCCTACGCTTTTTACACCAAAAAAGGACACTGTACTACATCGCTACATCTGAAAAATCGCTTAACATTTCAACGGTTACTCAGTGCTAATGGCTAAAACAATACAAGCTGTTTCCTCCTCAGGTTAAGACAATGGAGTTGCGTTGGACTTGGCGTGGAGCGGATGTGCGTAGTGTTCGGTTCTGGAGGAGGGGGACGGGAAGTGAAGGGTCGGACACGGGGGACATTGGACACCTGGACACCTCGGCCTCAAAGCTGCATTCTTTCACAAACAATGAGCGTGTTTACAGTGGACAGTGGGAGCCATTTCCTGCTACTTGTCTGAAATGCCAACCACTGACTTGATTTTTATTTTAAATCTGAGACGGGTGTACATTTTGGTGCCAAATTGTTTTTTTTTTGTAGTTGAAAATGTCTTAAAAATTTAGCCAACTAAACTAAACTAAACATTTAACTAAATATTATTAGTTTTTACTTCTTTTTAATTGTATGAATCATATTGAGTTTATGGGTTTCAGCTTCCTGTTACGCGCAACATCGCCATTCAAAACATAATATTTTGTTTTCATTTTTTAATTGCCATGGCGATTTCAGATTATTCTGAAACCCCTGGATACATTTTTTTCATTACAAACTTCGATCTTGTCTTTTTTTTTTAATCTGCACTTTTATAACATATTTACAGTAAACTGATTTTTTGGTATACACTGGCAACTTATACATTTGTATAGCTCATGCTGATTTTTCTTTAAGATGGATGCCCTTCCTCTACACCCAGGCGCACTTGATTATGTGGGTTAAGTGTGTTTTGCCAAAGGACACGTAGGCAGTAGACACTTGGATATTGTTGGACATTGTGGCTTTTACATAACTTTTGCTACCACTTTATAATAACTACACTTTTAATTCATAATGACCAAGTAATTAAGAATAACTCAGGCTTAGTATGTACTTACTTTAGGGGTTAGAAGTACGAGTTATGGGTAGGATATTAATTAAGTAATTACTAAGCCTGAATCATTTGTCATTATGAATCTATATTAATGTTTTGCTAATACTATCAAAAGTGTAGTTTTGTTTTATTTAGTTTTATTTTTTGTTGTTTTATCTTTTTTATTTACAGTTTCTGAACTCATTTGCACTGTAAAAACCCTGTGCTGTTGTTTACCTTGTGTGGAGTGGCGCACTTCGCTGTAGGTTGTGTCCGTGCCCTTCTTCACCGGAGCTGTGGTCAGAACAGGACAGCGGTCAGTGTTGGTCAGTGTTGGTCAGTGTTGGTCAGTGTTGGTCTGTGTTGGTCTGTGTCGGTGTGTGTTAGTCAGTGTCGGTCAGTGTCGGTCTGTGTCGGTCAGTGTCGGTCTGTGTTAGTCAGTGTAGGTCAGTGTTGGTCAGTGTTGGTCAGTGTTGGTCTGTGTCGGTGTGTGTTAGTCAGTGTCGGTCAGTGTCGGTCTGTGTCGGTCAGTGTCGGTCTGTGTTAGTCAGTGTAGGTCAGTGTTGGTCAGTGTTGGTCAGTGTTGGTCTGTGTCGGTGTGTGTTAGTCAGTGTCGGTCAGTGTCGGTCTGTGTCGGTCAGTGTTGTTCAGTGTTGATCTGTGTTGGTCTGTGTTGGTCAGTGTCGGTCTGTGTCGGTCAGTGTCGGTCTGTGTTGGTCAGTGTTGTTCAGTGTTGGTCTGTGTCGGTCAGTGTTGGTCAGTGTTGGTCTGTGTTAGTCAGTGTAGGTCAGTGTCGGTCTGTGTTGGTCAGTGTTGGTCTGTGTCGGTGTGTGTTAGTCAGTGTCGGTCAGTGTCGGTCTGTGTCGGTCAGTGTTGTTCAGTGTTGATCTGTGTTGGTCTGTGTTGGTCAGTGTCGGTCTGTGTCGGTCAGTGTTGTTCAGTGTTGGTCAGTGTTGGTCTGTGTTGGTCTGTGTTGGTCAGTATTGGTCTGTGTTGGTCTGTGTCGGTCAGTGTTGGTCAGTGTTGGTCTGTGTTAGTCAGTGTAGGTCAGTGTCGGTCTGTGTTGGTCAGTGTTGGTCTGTGTTGGTCAGTGTCAGTCTGTGTTGGTCAGTGTTGGTCTGTGTCGGTCAGTGTCGGTCAGTGTCGGTCTGTGTTGGTCAGTGTCGGTCTGTGTTGGTCAGTGTTGGTCAGTGTTGGTCTGTGTCGGTGTGTGTTAGTCAGTGTCGGTCAGTGTCGGTCTGTGTCGGTCAGTGTTGTTCAGTGTTGATCTGTGTTGGTCTGTGTTGGTCAGTGTCGGTCTGTGTCGGTCAGTGTCGGTCTGTGTTGGTCAGTGTTGTTCAGTGTTGGTCTGTGTCGGTCAGTGTTGGTCAGTGTTGGTCTGTGTTAGTCAGTGTAGGTCAGTGTCGGTCTGTGTTGGTCAGTGTTGGTCTGTGTCGGTGTGTGTCGGTGTGTGTTAGTCAGTGTCGGTCAGTGTCGGTCTGTGTCGGTCAGTGTTGTTCAGTGTTGATCTGTTTTGGTCTGTGTTGGTCAGTGTCGGTCTGTGTCGGTCAGTGTTGTTCAGTGTTGGTCAGTGTTGGTCTGTGTTGGTCTGTGTTGGTCAGTATTGGTCTGTGTTGGTCTGTGTCGGTCAGTGTTGGTCAGTGTTGGTCTGTGTTAGTCAGTGTAGGTCAGTGTCGGTCTGTGTTGGTCAGTGTTGGTCTGTGTTGGTCAGTGTCAGTCTGTGTCGGTCAGTGTTGGTCTGTGTCGGTCAGTGTCGGTCAGTGTCGGTCTGTGTTGGTCAGTGTCGGTCAGTGTCGGTCAGTGTCGGTCTGTGTTGGTCAGTGTCGGTCTGTGTTGGTCAGTGTCGGTCTGTGTTGATGAGTGTCGGTCTGTGTTGGTCTGTGTTGGTCAGTGTTGGTCTGTGTTGGTCAGTGTCAGTCTGTGTTGGTCAGTGTTGGTCTGTGTCGGTCAGTGTTGGTCAGTGTCAGTCTGTGTTGGTCAGTGTTGGTCTGTGTTGGTCAGTGTCAGTCTGTGTTGGTCAGTGTTGGTCAGTGTCAGTCTGTGTTGGTCAGTGTTGGTCAGTGTTGGTCTGTGTTGGTCAGTGTCGGTCTGTGTTGGTCAGTGTTGGTCAGTGTCAGTCTGTGTCGGTCAGTGTTGGTCTGTGTCGGTCAGTGTTGGTCAGTGTCAGTCAGCATCAGTCAGTGTCTGTATAAATAAACAGTTAATTAAACCACAAAATAAACAAAATAAACAAATATAACCTCTGCTGGGGTCTGCTTGTTTAGTCTGCACCTCGGCGTAGTCCAGCTCAGGGGGAGAGGCTACACCGTTCTCGTTATCCGATTCTGTGGAGAAGAAATATACAGAAGGCATATTTTGCTTTTTTGCTTTCAGCTGTGATATATGTAGATAATTACAGAAATTAATTTAATATTGACTTACAATGGTTTAACAAACAGCACATGTGGCAGGTTTTCATGTTTTTCTAATTATGAAATCAGAGGCTTCTAAAAATATGTTGTTTAAATCCATTTTATAACAATCTTAAAACGTTTTTGTCTGCGTTTGCTAATGTGTGCACTGCGTCACCATGGCAACTAACCAACCATGGCCAATAGAGATACATGTAGAATACCACCAGCGTGATGTCACAGCAATGTAATTTTAAAGCGTTTTTTTATTGTCTGTGAACCAGGAAGTACTGCTGTTGCGCTGTTAGCATGCTAGTTGTAATTAGCATTGCCATGACAGCAAAAATCCACTCTGGCCTCTGAAATTTGTGCTTATAAACTCATCATGGTGAATAATTAAGACATTAGGAGTGCGTTAGGAAAATACGGGGACCACTACAGTTTAAAACAAACTAGTTCTGTTTTTCAGGCACATCACCTTCATTTCAAGTAATTCCAACTAAATAGTAAGTTAAAAAAATGGCTTTGTGGCATTTTTTAACCCTACTTCTTTGACCTGGAGTTTGAATTTTTAGAATGATCCAGAGTAAGTACAGAGAAGGGGGCGGAGATAATTTTTCAATTGCATAAAAAAACTGCTATTGATATAAATGATAGTAAATGCAATAAAAACATGTAATGCCACACTGTTCCAAGCAAAGCAACTCCACTGAGACAAGCAGGTGGTGTACCCTCCACTTGGCATGCCATATCTTGGAGTCTATAATCTCTGTGGTGTCTGAACGTTCTGACCTAATGTTGACACAGGAGCTGCATAACACTGGATGCAATAAATCAACTCAGACGTGTACATAAAGTTTCACGCCAGCCTACTTCCTTAGGGGGGCTAGCAATGTAAGTTTTGTTGCTATTTTTGCCAGTGTCACATTTTTGCTAACGCCAACTGAATAAAAAATGTACTAAAAAGTAATTATAATAAATAAATAAATAAATAAATAAATAAATAAATAAATAATAAAAGAAAAAAAAAAAACTTGACTGAAACAAAAAAAAAAAATCGACCAAAATGAAACTAACCATATCGTACTGACTCACTAATCAGAGACATTACCCCGTTGTTCGGCAGTTCGATCCCCGCTGTACCGCCATGCTTTTAATGTGCACTTGAGCATGACACTTCAACCGCTTTGCCTACGAATGAGTGCCTCGAGCGTGAATGCAAGTCATGTAAGTAAATAAAATAAAATCCTATTTATTATTATTACGCTTTAAGGAAACTTGGGTCCGACTTAAAACAAAAAAACAAAAAAAGCCCCACGCCGCCGCCCTCCTCACCAGATCCGGATACGTGCTCGCTCCACACGCTCTTGCCCATCATGGAGGGGGTATCTGTGGGGGAGAGGGGGAGAGGGGGAGAGGGGGATGGGGCAGGTTTTAAAGTATTACCCAATGCAGAAGGTACAGCCTGTGCTACGGGTTTTACGAGGGAGCCAGAGCCGCCCCCGTCTTACCGTTAGCCATGTGCATGACCTCGGACTGGGTGAGACTTAAACGCTCTATTTTTGTACCGGCCGACTTCCTGAGGCGAGAGAGGGAGGGAGAGAGAGAACGGAGAGGGAGAGAAAGGTAAGAGGTTATTCTATCCATAAAAAACAAAAATGAAAAAAAAGGCATAACATTCACACCCTGTGCTACTTCCCCCCAAAACAATACAGTTGCAGTGTATTTATATCCTGTTGACAGATAGAAAGAAAGAGAAAGAAGGGGTGGGAGAAAGAGGGGTGTAGAGAGAGACAGAGAAAGAGAGAGGCAGAGAGACAGTGATAGAGAAAGAAAAAGAGGGCAAGAGGGGAGAGAGAGTGACAGGGAGGGTGGTAGAGAGAGAGAAAGAGGGAGGGGCAGAGAGAGGAGAGAAAGAGTGATGGAGAGGGGTGCAGAGCGAGAGAAAGAGGAGAGGTGATAGAGAGGGGTATAGAGAAGGAGAGCGATAGAGAGAAGTGTAGAGAGAAATGTCGAGAGAGGAGGGGGTGGTAGAGAGGGATGTAGAGAGAGAGAAACAAAGGGAGAGAAAGGAAAAGAGAGAGGAGGGTAGAGAGAGTGATAAAGAGGAATTTAGACAGCGAGAAAGAAGCAGTGAGAGAAGGGGTGACAGACAGGGATATAGAGAAAGAAGGAGAGGGAGACAGGGTAGAAAGAGTGATAGAGAGGAGTGTAGCGAGAGAGGCAGAGAGAGGGGATAGAGGGAGTGATAGACAGGAGCGTAGAAAGGGAGAGAGAGAAGAGGGTAGAGAGTTATAGAGAGAGGTGTAGAGAGAGAGAAAAAAAGAGGGACGGGTGATAGAGAGATGGGATATAGAGAAAGAAAGAGCGGCAGAGAAGGAAGGGTAGAGAGAGTGATAGAGAGGAGTGTAGAGAGAAATGTCGAGAGAGGAGAAGGTGGTAGAGAGGGATGTAGAGAGAGCGAAAGAAAGGGAGAGAAAGGCAGAGAGAGAGGAGGGTAGAGAGAGTGATAGAGAGGGATTTAGACAGCGAGAAAGAGAGGGAAAGAAGCAGCGAGAGAGTGATAGAGAGGAGTGTAGAGAGAGAGGCAGAGAGAGGAGACAGAGGGCGTGATAGACAGGAGTGTAGAGAGGGAGAGAGAGAGAAGAGGGTAGAGAGAGTTATAGAGAGGGTATGGTAAGAGAGAGGGGGTAGAGAGAGTGATAGTGAGGAGCGGAGAGAAAGGAGGGTAGAGAGAGTGATAGAGACAAAGAGAAAAAGGGAGAGGGAGAGGTGAGTGGTGAGAGAGAGTGATAAAGAGGAGTGTAGAGAGAAAGAGAGAGAAGGATGTAGAGAGAAAGAGAGGCAGTGGTGTAGAGGGTAAAATCCATAGGCGTCCATAGTTGTTTACTGACAGTCACTCACACTGACAGCTCGGGGCCTCTCTTCCTCTTGAAGCCGATCAGCCGCTTCTTAAAGGCGATGACCAGGATGAGCGCCACCAGGAGGAGCAGACACACTATTGCAATCAGGGCCTTTTTCCAGCCAGCCATCTTCACTGCAAACAGGTTAGAAGTTACCAGTAAAGTAGGGGCTAAGTGAGATGGCTGTGCGCAATGTAATTCTGAAGCGTTTTTATCATCCGCGAACCAGGAAGTAATGCTGTTGCACTGCTAGCATGCTAATTGTTGTTAGCATTGACGTGACAGCAAAACTCTGGCATCTGAGGAAGGTCTACAAATAGTAAAGTACTGTACTTTAGGTATCTGTATTTTTTACACCTACTTCACAGAGCAGGTATTTGTACTTTGTACTCTACTACATTTTTCAACAGGACTGAAAAGTAAAAGTATTTTTTTTTTAATTATAGTTTGAGACCTGCTTGAGGCCTAAACACTTTAATATTCTGACAACAAAGAAACAAATGAAACAGTTATTAGTTAAAATATTTATTCAATTGTTTCTGTTGAACAAAATTCAGCACAAATCTGTATCAAAATTACTACATTTAAAGCTTTATTGGATCTCAAAATGGTGAAATACTTTTACTTTTTACTTGTTAAGTACATTTTGAAACAGGTACATTAAAACCTTTACTTAAGTAGATTTTTTTGATGTGATACTTTTACATTTACTTTAGTATTTTTTTGCTCTTGTATCTGTACTTTTACTTAAGTAACAAAATGTAGTACTTCTTCCACAAGACTTCACACTGGTCTTTAAAAGTTGTTAAAATAACTTTTAAAGACCAGTGTGGATAATTAGGATGCTTTGAATGCATAATGTAAGTGAGGAATAAATTTGGACCACTGCAAACCGTTTAAAATTTAACTAGCTCAAATTTTCACGTTTACAAGGCAGCAAAGATCATGTACAGCTCCTATATACCTGCGATTGTTAATACGTCGCTGCTCTTGGTGGAGATGGCCGCGTTGGTGACCGTGCAGTAGTATCCCCCGTTGTGCTCAGTGCCCACGAGTCTGATCTCGTAGGAAGCCCTGAGTTTGGTGGAGGTCTCGGAGGTGAGGGGGGTCCGGGTTTTGGCGCTGTACCAGGTAAATGTGACCGGGGGGCTGCCTCTGAGCACGGAGCAGTACAAGGTCACGTCGTGCCTCTCCGTGATGTCGCCCATGTCCGGAACGCTGGTCAGGATGGGTTTTGAAACTGGTTCTGAAAGACAATAAAAGATTTGGATTAGTTATCTTTAAAGGTTCTATATTACACAAAACTGACTCTTGTGAGCTTTAACTCGTGTTATAATGTTGTTACCTCATCACAAACATACCTACAGTTGTGTTTTGTTTCATTCACACATGTTTGAGTAACACTTTATTACTAGTTAAGTCAAGTTAACAGCCACATTTCACCTTTTGTTCAGCAGAGATTGACAATTCCAGGGCTGAAATGATCCAAATGATTCTAGTGAAGGTATGTGGAGTTTAAAAACACAGTGGTGCCACATGACATCACAAGGTGGAACGGAGTGTTTTATGTTTGAGAAGAACTCAGCCTAAACATGCAGGGTTTGTGTGTTAAACATGTGTAAATGAAACAAAACAAAATGCCAGGTTTTTGGCGAGGTAACAACATTCTAACATGAGTAAAGCTCACATGAGTTTGCATAAGAAAGGACCTTTGAATGAACCATATGGAAGATTTAGATTTTAAATTCTATATGACCTGACTGTGTCCTCAGATACAAAGTAGTTGAAATACACTGTAGATTTCATTACAAATGCTGATTTATTCTTATCACAAAAACATTGGAATTAATGGCCTGATTTATGTCATCATTTGGTGTTTTGGTTCATATCCATTCGGAAAACAGAATGAGCCTCACATGAGTCTCTCATTTGTGTTGCCAGTTTCAAAGCTGAAATCCAGTTGGTTTAAACCTAAAATGCCTCTCTCTGATCTGAACGGTCACTACCTAAAACCTTCATGAATCAGCTCTAGTGCAGCTCAGTGAGGGAGTTCAGGGGGAGTTCCATTTAGGCGTTGTGTCCTTGGGCAAGACACTTCACTCAACATACCTGTACGCTTAGGAATGTCCTATGGTAAGAATGTCCTTGTCAACAAAACTACTCAAATCCACATTTTAAACTGCAGAATTGTTTTTTTTAATCACTGAAGACATACCGATGATGACGGTGGAGGTGAGCAGCTGATTAGCAGATTCTGGTGGTAGTTTCTTGTGGTTCCTGGCGAGGCAGAGGAAGTTGTTGAGATCTAAGCTCCTGGAGACAGTGATGTTAAAGATGGCCGCCTCTCGTGGACTGGTGATGACTTTGACCTCCTTGTAGTTCTTGGGGCCGTGGAGCGTGTAGGAGATGGGCAGAGAACCTTCTTCACTGTGACAGATGAGCTGGAAGGGCTTTCCCAAAATCAGTGTACCGCCCACTACACGCATGGTGGGTTTGGAGACAGGAACTACAACAAACAAGGACAAAAATATATGCCAACTGTGGATTAATACATTTCTGTTAGCGCATGGTTCACAAGATACAAAATAAGATCTTTGTGATTCTCTAATTTAAGTCAAAATCTGATTGGCGCATATGTTTCGGCACAAGCGCCAGAGGTGGTAGAGTAGCCAAAAATTGTACTCAAGTAAGATTACTAGATTAACGTTACTTCAAAATAATATTGCTCAAGAAATGAGTAAAAGTAAAAAAGTATTTGAGAAAAGTACCACTTAAGTAAGAGTAACTTTAAGAGTAACTGTCAGGTTGTAACATCTGATTTATAATTTAACGTTAATGTAATTTAAGGAAGAAACTCAAACGTTCAAATAATTTCATATTGTCAACATAAAGCTTGTCACGTGTCACTTGTAGACTTACTTAAAGTAGGAAGTGAAACCCAAACTTTCTCAAGTAATAGTACTGTTACTTCAATAAAAATATTATTCAGTGTCTTGTAAAAACAAGATATGCTTACCTTGTAATTTTTTTCAGACAAGACACACAAGATAATTTTGTATACATTTTCTAATTAAACATGAGACCGCTAAAATTTATTATAACTCACTTAGCAACTATGCACTGTATTAAATAATCATATATCGAAGCTTTGGTAAAGGGCCCAGATTACGTTATTTTCTTATCTGTTATGTGTCTTAATAGGACACAAAACCTCCCCTGTCTACTCCACTGTTACCTCATCGCAAACATACCTGGAGAAAACACTCTGTTGCATGTGGTAATACAGGAAGTGCTCCACTGTGTTTTTAAACTCCATACACCTTCACTAAAATCTTGGAATTGTCCATCTCCACTGAACTAAAGGTAAAAGGCAGCTATTAACTTGAAATCTACCACTTTATGACGTCACAAAGTTGAAAAGAGCATTTTGACAGACCAATGAAATAAATAAATGAAATAAAACACAACTCCAGGTTTGATTTGATGAGGTAACAGCATTATAACACGACTAAAAGCTCACAAGAGTCAATTTTGCGCAATTTAGGACCTTCAAGTTTACCTTTGGCGTTAACAACAAGAGTGGTGCTTTCTTTGATAAAACTGCTGCTGGGAGACGAGGCTTGGACTTTGCAGGAGTAGTTGCCGTTCACAGAGGCATCGGCTGAAGTATTGTAAACTCTTCCTTGGTGGACTTCTTTGCGGTCTTTGTAGATGTAATATTTGAGGCTGGTGTTCTGTATTTGCTCAGGAACGTAGATGGACACCGAGCAGGTCATTCTGAGGTAGTCTCCTTCAAATAAGTCCAGAGGCTCCACTATCAGGTGTGGCTTTGAGATCAACTCTGAGAAGAAAAGAATCCAGACAATTATCAAATTATGTATTCACAAAAAACAAAACAAAACAAAACAAAAAACATAAAAACATAGAAAGTAAGGGATAATTGTAATATAGAACCCAACCGCTAAAGGTTTCCAGTGACTTCTAACCAGGTTTTGACATCATATACATATGTTGTTGATTTATTTATTATTGATTATTTTAAATATTCCCTATGTTAATTAGCCTGGCTACTTGGTTGTGAGTCCTCTGCATTATTCCATTATATAAACTCTGAAACTTGGTCCAGACTTCTTTGTTAAAGAAGAGGTATTTTACTTCTATGGGGTATTACCTGCTAACACATAACATATTTAGATCACCTCGTTACCTTTTATTGTTTTGAAAATGCTATATTCGCCAAGACCAATGTATATGTTTTATAAGTTTCACTTCCGAGTCTCCCCTCGCTTTGCTCCTTGCTTTAACTCACTCCCCCTTCAGAGCACTACCACGACACAATCAGCGTCCCGGTAATTAAACTAAACGAAACTACTGCACAGGTTTGTCCAGTCGCTGTGTACGGTTTTGTATCATGTTTTTGTATATTCATGGAGAATTGTCGTGTGGGAGCGTGGGTGACGTAGGGTTGTGGGCGGCGCATTGAACAGAATCTAACAGCTAAGCGTAAGGAGAGTTTGAATAGAGATCACTAAATTACTGGAACATGTCTGGATGACGTCTAAAACCTCTTCAGGCATGTTTTTGATGAGGGAACAATGATATGAGATGGAAGAAAGCTCAAAAATGCAGATATTTGCGTAATACTTTAGGTTTTGTAATACACGGTGTGCACAAAGCGTCATACTGAAATGAACGCGCTGATTGGTCGAGGTTCTGGATTCAAAACTGTTGGGATGGCTCTTTGGCCTGTATTGTAATAAACACATGTTGTCTTGCTATGGTCATGTGTATGGCTTTGCAAAGTGGTTTACCTTAAATAAGTTAGAATATTTGCTCACTACTTCCTGGAACTTATTACCACAGACTGCATATATAAGTGGACATAGCTAACCCACTAGCCGCCGCGTTTCAAATAGGAAGTGAGCACGGGCAAACTTCCGGCTCCATCGACTGTGGCTCCAGTTGATTTTACATTGAAAACCTGCTCTACATGATCCTGGTGTTGGTTCTGTATTTTATTGTTTTGTCCGTAAATAAATTCTTATTCCTAACATGGAACTTGACTCCAAATTCGCCCCTGTAACTGCTAGACTTGATGAGCTTCATTTGACTGAACGCTATAGGTGACGTCACACTCCCTTAGTCCACTTCTTTATACAGTCTATGGTTATTACTGAATTCTATGTCATAATTTGCTAGTAAAAGCCCATGTGCTCCTCACCTTTGACTGTGATCTTCTTGTAGGTCTCTTTCTGTAGCGTCCCAGTCTCGGCCTTGCACACCAGCTCCCCCGAGTCTCCATCCTTAGCCCTGAACCTGTGACTCAGACTCACCGGCGCCCTATACAGGATCTTTTTGTCTTTTATCAGAAACACGTTTACATCCACATGATGCGGCGCACCCACAACTTTACACACCACCTCTATGACGTCGCCTTCGTACACTTCAGAGGAGGGCAGGATGTTCATGGTGGGGTTTATGAACATACCTGCAAGAGTTTAAAAGAGAAATACGATCAATTATTATGGCTTTTGAAACATCTTGGTTAAACGTGTAGTGAAATTTGACGAACAAAATTATTAGAATGGGTCCTGTGAAAGTGAATGAACTAGACTATTTTTACCTCCTCAAAAACATACCTGGAGTTGTGTTTTGTTTCATTTGCACATGTTTGAGCTCCCCTTTATTATTAGTCTGTCTACATCTCCAAAGCTCAAAATGCTCTGTTCCACCATGTGATGTCATGAAGCGGTAGTTTTCAAATTAACAGCTACTCTTTACGTTTTGTTCACCAGAGACTGGCAATTCCAGGTCTAAAATAATCCAAATGATTCTAGTGAAGGTGTGTGGAGTTTAAAAACACAGCACTTCCTGGATTACCACATGACATCCCAAGTGTTTTCTGTTTGAGAGAAGAACTCAGCCTAAATATGCAGGATTTGTGTGTTAAACATGTGTGAATGAAACAACATTATAGAGATTACAAAATCACGTAATATGGGCCCTTTAATACCAAAAACTCCACAGATCTATAATAAAAATTGGACAGGGCATTGCTATCTTAATAGCAATAACGATATTATTGTGAGACCTTGATGTGAGACTACAGCCGTAGTTGTTGTTAGCATTTGCTGTTAGTTGTGAAAAGTGCTTATAAACTCATCTTGGTGAAACATTAGAATGCTCTGAATGCATAAGGTAAGTGAGGAATAACTTTGGATCACTGCAAACTGTTTAAAATAAAATAGATCTGGTTTTCATGTTCGTTTCAGATAGTAAAATTATGTGCTAGTTACTTTTGACGATGACTTGGACCTGGTTGCTGTGATTGGACCGTCCCACCAGGGGGAGCTTATAGTCGCAGTAGATGTGGCTGTCTCCGATGTGCTTGAACCCCAGTTTGGTCTCCAGGGAGTTCCCGGTGGACATGGCCCGTTTGACCTCCCGCGTGTCTCCAGACCTGAACCTCTGGTAGAAGAAGAAGACCAGAGCACCTTTCTCTGAGGGAGCGCTGCAGCCAGCCACCACCTCCTCACTCTCAAATATGCTGGTCTTATTCAGATGCAGTAGGGGCTTCTGTAGACCTGACAGGAGTGCAGAGAGACCATTACAGGGACTATATTAGGCTTCATTCAGGATTAATTATGAAATACAAAAATGAATGTATTTGTCCATTACAGAAAATTAGACTATCATGAAAAATCAGTGAGTCAAACCCAGATATTATATAGACTCATGACACATAGAGTGAAATATTTCAAGAGTTTATTTCATGATTTTTTTATGACTGTGGCTTGTAGATAATAAAAAAAAAACAAAATTCTCTGCCTCAGAAAATTAGAATATTGCAAAGAAGCTGAATATTGGAAGGTCATGGTGTCACACCCTGATCAGATAATTAACTGAAAACACATTCAAAGGTTTCCAGAGCCTTTAAATGGTCTGTTACAGTTACACTCCACAAGGAGAAAACTACAAAAGGTCATTGCTAAAGAAGCTGGTTGTTGACAGAGTGCTGTATCCAAGCATATTCATAAAAACTTGAGTAGAAGAAATAAATGTGGTAGGAAAAGGTGCACCAACCATGATCAGCCTTCATGGTTGGTGCACCATGAAGGATGATCATGCAAAATCCATTCAAGAATTTGGGGGAGTGGACTGAGGCTGAAGTCAGCGCATCAGGAGCCAAACTCAGTGGCTGCGGTTACACGCACACTCAAAATCTGATCAGTATCAACATTTTGGAGTTAAAGGATTTAGATGACATGTAAAAATGCAAATCATCTCATTTCTTTCTAATATTGGTCCCTTTGATCACTCACATCAGATTTTGCAGTTTACAATTTTTTGTTTTTAGTAGGACAGAAAAAAATCAAATTGAAATTCACGATTCATCAATATATACAGTATATATAAAAAATCCTGATCCATTTAGTTTTTCCTATCCCCCCTCACCTGTCACTGTCAGCGTCTTCTCCTGGCTGCTCTTGCTCTTCTCCTCTACAGTCACGTGACACCCATAGCTCCCAGTATCTGCCGCCCGGGCCGGGTGCAGCTCATAGCTCACCCTGTCCTCCTGGGTGTCCAGGCGGCTGATCTCCTGGTCGTTTTTGGTGAAATGGAAGTGGTAGGTGGGTTTTAAGGAGGAGTCCTGGCTGATGGAAACTTCACACACCAGGGTCACGTTTGTGCCACTGTCCACAGAGCTGCTGGGGAGGAGACTCAGGCCCACGCTGTCTATGATGTAGGCTGCAGACGCAGGGAGAAGGTGGGTTTTTATGATTCTTTAAAGGTCCTATATTGGCATGCACCTCCAGTCCAGAGGCCATGTCCCTCTGAAACATCTGGCCCTGAAGAAAATTAAGTTGAATAGCTCTGGTCTAGCATGTGAACCAATGAAACAGAATGGACTAAAATCTAATGCTGCTTCTAAAATTGTAACAATATATATTTTTTTAGTTCTTACAATTGTCACATACTTAACTAGTTATTGGTCAACCGAAACATCTTGACATCGCCAAATGCCATAGATCAGTGGCTCTCAAACTTTTCACAACATGTACCACCTAAAAGTGTTTGTTACTCTAGGAGAGCTGGACAGGGCCATAGACGGTCCCAAACCCATCAGCAGGACCCATATCTGCTCCTTTGTGCAGGAGGAACAGGCTGAGCACTGCCCGGGCCCTAAAGAATGACCTCCAGCAGGCCACTGGTGTGACTGTCTCTGCCCAAACATTGCCCTGTCCATATTTGTACAGATATCCAACTTTTTTTTCTCTGATGAGATCTGATGTGTTTTCAAAGTGTTCCTTTCATTTTTTGAGCAGTTTAAACTAGGTCTAAATTAGTTTAAACTATGTCTAAACTAGTTCTAAAATAATTATAAAATAAGACTCCTCAGCTCCTGGTTAGTAGCCAGATTCTAACACTCTAAATTCAGAAAGTATTAAAACCATCACTAACTATTGAACTGTAAGATTTTCATATCATTTCCTTCCAATTCAATAGTAATACTCAAGTAGAAATAAAAAGTAGCAGTAATGATGTAAATATTCATATATGAATACAAATGATATTATCAATAATATATAACTGTCCACTAGGTTTAATCACAATTCTTTGGAAATTTCTTGTGAATGCAGTTGGCTCTATTTCACAATACTTATGCAAATGTTGTTCCTGTATTTCGTATCTGTGAAATTTAAAACAAATCTACCATTACATTCAGTTTCTAACAGGCTGGCAAAGAAATCAGCACATCTCAAACCAATAATGCAACGTACCTCTTATAGCTGAGACATTTTTATTACTTATTTTTCTATTTTATTTTGACTTGTAAATACATTTATATAATTATGCCTTATTTAACATCAGTCTCTTGCTATTTTTTGCTATTTATTTAGAGTTTATCATTACCATTTCCTTTTTTTACTCTTTGTTATTATAATATATTGTGATGTGTGAGCTGCTGTGTCCAAATAATTTCCCTTGTGGATCAATAAAGTTTGTCTAAGTCTAAGTCTAAGAATGCGTTGTAATTTCTTTCAGTAGTTCAAATCACCAAGAACACAAGATATAATCTAATGCCAAAACAGAAAACATTTGTGTATTTTCAAATTCTTAAAATACTTAACGTACATCCCCTAATTTCCTTTCCAGGAGTCCTTTTGTGCACAGTGTAATGCTATGAAATGCTAAGCAGTACCTCGAGTCAAAAGTAAAACAATATTGCAGTACATTAGAGACTGGGGGAAGCTCAAAGCTGAAAATTACTATGAAAACAAAATTAGCCCCAGCCCATGAGACAGATAAGAAAAGTACAAAAAATTCACTTACTTGTCTGCACCGTACCACACTGCCCTACAAAAACAAACACAAAAACTCAAATTAGAACATAAAAAAGTACAAAAATAAATAAAATTCCTAGATATCCTTACAATGTATTAATCCAGTCATCAAAATCAGCCAGTTTGGAGGTCGGGGGTCCATGCTGGGTTGCGGGACGGAGCTCCAGTTTTGAGTATATGGTTGCAAAGTGAGTATGTAATGCACAATGGCACAAGGGCAGAGAAGGAGGAAGGAGAGGTGGTGTCTTGGGTTCTTATCGTGGCCGGACACATTAGTTTATGCAGGAAATGGCTCCAGCTTCCTCAGGTTTATTCTTTGTTTTGAGTACCGGGAAAGGCACGATTTCAACAGGAGCTTTAAAGAATGTTTGGGGTTTATATCTTTAGCATTAGTGGAGCTAGAGTTTTATCAGATAACAGTGAAAAGCAATAGAAAGAGTGAAGGATTATGGGTAATGTATGGAATTGTGAGAACTCCTGGAACTAAAGTGAGAATACTGTGGTAATAAATTGTAAAAAAAAAAGAAAAGAAAAATGGCAGAAAATACCAAGGAATTTAATACTTTTTTGCAGTTTGGGTCAATTTGAAATCTGAAAATGGTGATTGCACAAACGCCTTGTCAGAGCATTTTGTTATAAAATACTGCAAAGAGTAAAAAAGAAAAAAAAAAAAAAACTGGCAGGAGACACAAAAACTTTTTTTTACAGTTTTTGTCTCTTTGAAATTGAAATCTGAAAATGATGATTGCACAAACGCCTTACAAAGGCGTAAAAAACGCCTTGCAAAGAGTAAAAAACAGAAATACGAAGAAATGTATTACTTTTTTACAGTTTTGGTCCATTTGAAATCTGAAAATGGTGATTGTATTATATAATATTGCAAAAAGTAAAAAAGAAAAAAAATTGGCAGGAGATATGAAGAAATGTATTACCTTTTTTCTTTTTTTTTCTTTTTTTTCCAGTTTTGGTCAATTTGAAATCTGAAAATGATGATTGCACAAACGCCTTGTCAGACCATTCTGTTATAAAATATTGCAAAGAGTAAGGGGAAAAAAAGGGCAAGAAATACAAAGAAATGTAATACTTTTTTACAGTTTTGATCCATTTGAAATCTGAAAATGATGATTCTATTATAAAATACTGCAAAGAGTAAAAAATAAAAAATGTTTGCATTCACAGACTACAGCATAAAAAACACACACGTACAGTTCACACAGGTCAGGTGCTCGTACAATATGGACGTCAGAGTCGGGCTGCAAAGGCCAAATACAAAACAGAGCAACATTAACAAAATAAACAGGAAGAAAAGACACTATGCCTAGTTCTCCTAAAATACATGACAGCTGCGAGCAAGAGACCGCAGGGTCACACACTCAGGAGCGCCCCCAGTATGAATATATACATGTCTATGGACCTGGCTCCAAATTCCCCCCTGTAACTGCTAGCCTCATGAGCTTCATTTGACTGCAGCCACTTCTTTATACACTCTATGGTCTGTCCCAGGGCAGCCGTGGCCACAGTAGTAGGTTAGCACTACTGTAAAGCGACTTGCATTCTTATTCTTGTTATTAAACTGATCTTACACTCACATTGACATTCTCCTGTAACGTTTTAACAATCTTCCCGTTAGGCAACATTTTGAGTATGCTTTTTTCTTTTGAATTGTTAATTTCCATGACAACCATACTTTTCTCATCACTTTGAAACCCATGGATCACTGCATATACTAAGTGTTGGGGAGTAACTAACGACATATACCAAAATTACATATTCTGAATACTAATTTTGAGTAACTGTAACTGGCGGTACAGTTACTTTTTCATTTGTAAGTATTCAGAATACATTTTTTTTTTTTTTTTTTTTTTTTAATCAAAGGAATATTTGGCAGTACTTGATCACACAATTTGGCTTTGAATTGCTCAGTAAAAATGAAGCTGTTTGAAATTATGTCATGTTTTTTTATTCACTATAACATATAACCATACTATATGTACTATAACATAATGTAACTTGGTGTAAAAGTATTCAGAATACAGTACTCTGATTGGCCCATGTATTGGAGTATGTTACAAAATACATTTCAATGCAGGTATTCGGTATTCTGTAATTAAATATATTTTCAAAATATTCTTCCCATCATTATATATTCAAACTCCTTCATTTACACTCAGTGGGGGAAGGTATTGAAGTACAAAAGTAAAGGTACAATACTTAAATACAATTTTTTGGTATCTGTACGTTACTTAAGTACATTTTCAAGTGGATACTTTTTACTTTTACTTCACTGCATTTGATAGCAAGTATCTGTACTTTCTACTTCAGTACTTTTTAGATCTGGAAAAAGTAGTTTTATTTAAGGGCTGAGACTTATTTTTAGCACAATTAATTTGAGTTAACGTACCAACTTTGAGCAAACCAAAAACACAAAAACAGCTAGATAAATTAAGAAATCAATTGAATAACTTAAAATCAGCAAAATCACTACATTTGATGCTTTAATTGTTCAAAAATAAAATAAAATAAAATTAAATAAAAAAAATCTGCAAAATACTTTTACTTTTTATTCTTAACGTACATGTTTAAACGGGTACTTCAATAGTTTTACTTAAGTAGATTTTTCGTGTCGTATTTTTACATTTACTTGAGTGATATTTCCCCTTGTATTTTTATTTTTACTTAACAAAATATTTTATACTACAACACGCGTTACTCCGCTTGACCACCAGGAGGCGCTGCAAACCAACAGAACGTCCCCACGCATTTCTCCGCAGCGCTTTTCTGCATTATGCTCAGATTGTGGTTTGGATTTGAGCTCCTCTTCACTGACATCCGCTGTGCTATAAATAAATAAATAGACACACTAGTGCATATTTGAAAGGAAAGGGGAGTTTTACAGGGGTCACCTTGTAATCTCACATTTTTTAATCCTCTGCTCAAACCTAAAACTGATCTAATCTCATGTTAGTACTGCAAACTCACAGCACTCAAGGTTGTCTCTGATTTTAATGATCAGTTTGAAATGGTGCAGTATAGAGAGGAAGAGCTTTGGAAAACAATACAACATGATGTGATCTTGTTCTAAAGACATAGTTAGTTCGATGGATAGGGATACTTCTTTGATATCGAACTGTAAACAATGAAATGTATTTTTATTTTTATGTTTGCATGGGGTAATTAGTTAAAACGCCAACCAAGAACGATATAAAGGAACTGTATGTAGCCTGCACTCTTACAATAAAAAAAAAGGTACTGCGATGACAACTGAACCGGTTAAAAACAACAAATCATTCTTTAAAGGTGCACTGTGCAACTTTGGAGTGTGGGGTCCGCAAACTGCTTGTCTCCATGGAGATTCATTCATTCATTTTATTTGTCCTACCCCAATACTTGCTTTGCTGTGGAATGTTACACAGTGTGACATGAAACTTTTCTCTCTTGCGTTTATTCAATTAGACGTGTTTAAATCGCTAAATATGTCGCATTCTTGTTACTGTGAGCGAAGTCACCGCTCCACAGATCTGACCTGTAACATGACCTGGTGGCGTCAGGTCTATGGTGTTAGCTGAGTTTAATGCCATATTGTAGTTCATTCCAGGCAAAGCAATAACATCTCCATGGAGACGAGAAGATAGCGTGCGCTCCACCAGAAAAGTGACACCATACACCTTTAAATCATAATTTAATATTTTTTATATTTATTATATATTTTTTTAAGAATGATAGGAGTAATGACAATGATATTATTATAATTATTGTTGTTATTATTGCTATCATTATCTTCTTGCATTTTTTTTTGTATTCTATGTATTTTATTTAATTTTATTATGCATATATTGTTTATTCTAAGATTATGATTTGTTTAGAAAATGGTTTACTTAAAGCTTAAAAATTAAATCATAATTTAATTTCTTTGTCAGTCTGAATGTGCTTTTTATAATTTTAGTGGAATGTTCCAAAGTATGGCATTAAACTGTAACATAATTATTCCATTACAGGTTTTTACATTGCCAAAAACGACCTATTTTTTATGCCCAGAAAAGTTAGCCTACGTAGTGCGCCTTTAAATGTCAAAATGTATCAGCAGAAACAACAATTAGCAAAGAGTCCAATCTGGAACATTATAATTAAAAGTAAAATGTACTAATTACTGTATGTGGACTGTGTAACAATGTGAACGGTGAACCTCCGGGGCTTCACTCCGTCCATCCGAAGTCGAGAGGCGTTTGTGTGAGTGGAGCCTGACATTTTGGATCACATCACTTTGTCTTTTTGACATTTGGACTTTCCCCCAAACTGCCTCTCAAAGGGGCTAATGCATTTACGGTAGGGCCCTGTGTTTACCCTGTATTCATGAGCGCTCGGGGTGATTGATGGCGGCCATGTTTGTTACACTGACAAAACGCTTATCGGAGGAGGCCAGGGCACAGGCGGAGGGACGGGTCACAGAAGCAAGCGTCTTTTCACGTCTATATGAAGTTTAAAGAACCGACTGTGAACTATTGTGCTTGTGTCTGCTATTTTAAGTCACAAAATTGATCTAAAATGACTTATTAAAACAAAAACGTCAGCTAATTTCTGTGTTAAAACCTGTAGTGCCCAATGGGAGTATATAAAAGTCAGAACAAAGAGGCACCTTCAGTGGACAGCCACACATCACGCTGGCAAGTAGAGGATTTTTCATTTGTTCAAAATGAAAAGTCAATTTTGCATAATGGGTCTGCTTTAAATTTAATATTGAAAAAGAGAAATGGAGGTATATTATGTGATACAAGTTGATTTTAAAAGCCCTGTACCTCACTGTAAAAATAAGTCAAGACTGACAAAAAAACCTCCTTAAATTCAGAGTGTATAAGTCACAGTGACAAATAACGCCTCCTTGTCTCATTGCTTCCTCGTCTCCTACCTCCTTATTTTCTTGCCTCCTTTCTTACATCCTTGCTTCTTTGTGTCCTTGCGTCCTTCCCTCCTTGCGTTCTTATGTCCTTGCTTCCTTATCTCATTCCTTGCTTTCTTCCTTGCCTTCTTGCGTCATTGCTTCCTCCCTTTCTTTCCCTTGCTTGCGGCCTTGTCTCTTTGTGTCCTTGTGTCTTTGCATCCTTCCTTCCTTATGTCCTTCCTTCTTTGCATCCTTACTTCTTTGTGTCCTTATATCCTTCCCTCCTGCATCCAAGTGTTCTCGTGTCCTTGCTTACTTGCCTCCTTCCTTCCTTGATTTGCTTGCTGCCCTTTTAAAGCTGTCACAATCGTTCCTGTTCCTAAACAGGCCAATGTCACAAGCCTCAGTGACTACAGGCCCGAGGTCCTTGCAACCTTGTGTCCTTCTTCCTTGTGTCCTTGTGCTCTTCCTTCCGTCATTGTGCCTTCCTTCCTTGAATCATTGCGTCCTTCCTTGCTTCTTTGTGTCCTTATGCCGTCCTTCCTTGCATCCTTGTGTCCTTGCAACCTTGTGTCTTCTTTCCTTGCCTCCTTGTGTCCTTGTTTTTTCCTTTACATTCTTCTTTCTTTGTATCCTTGCTTCCTTCCTTCCTTGTACCCTCGTGCCCTTCCAACCTGCCCTCCTTCTTTCCTCACGTCCTTGCGTCTTCTTTAAAAGTTTTTTAAACTTTAGAGCAACTTCAAACAGTTTTCACATACTGTATATTGACATGCAAATCAGCCATGATGAGTAAAAAAGTACGGACGGGCCCAGACTCAAATTCATCTTGGGCCTCCAGATTGCTCAGGAAGTGCACATTAACATGCTAGTTGTTGTTAGCTTTACTGTCACAGCACTCACTCTGGCCTCTGAAAGTTATGAAAAGCAGTTACAAGTTTTCTAAATGCAGTGAATAATTTAGATACTTGGAATGTACAAGGTAAGTGAGGAATAATTTTGGACCACTGCAAAGTGCTTAAAATGAACTAATTCTGTTTTTCAAGTTTTTAAGACGGTGAAAATCAAGCACAGCAATTTTAAAGGTCCTATATTACACAAAATTGACTCTTGTGAGCTTTAAGTCATGTTAGAAAACATACCTGGAGTTGTGTTATTTTGTATTTACTACACATGTTTGAGTAAACTTTTATTGTGAGTCTACATACATCTCCAAAGCTCAAAATGCTCCGTTCCACTTTGTGATGTCATGAAGCGGTAGTTTTCAAATTAACAGCTACATTTTACCTTTTGTTCAGTAGAGATTGCCAATTCTAGGTTTGAAACAAAACATGACATCACAAGGTGGAACAGAGTGTTTTCTGTTTGAGAGATATGCAGGGTTTGTGTGTTAAACATGTGTGAATGAAAATAACACAACTCCAGGTGTGTTTGTGATGAGGAAACATTATAACAGGTCAGGAAATAGTAATATGGGCCTTTGAATGGAACAGGGAAGGAAAATGCAACAAAATCTGCATTGGAACTCATTATTATAACTTCACCAACTCCCTGACTATGATAACACATCCAAAACTAGAGTGATTTGATTAAAAATGTGTTAAAAGTTTGAAGACGTGTCACAGACTTTGCCTCCCACTGCCAAATGTTGTGTTTACATAAATCTCATTGGTCATTCTCCTTATGCAGCTGGGAGACGGGCAGCAGCGGGGCATCTGGGCTTATGTATCGACCAAGATGAACATGAGAGGAGAGAGAGAGGGAGGTGGAGAGAGGTAGAGAGGTGGGGAGAAAGAGAGATGGAGTGCGGATATACAGAGCCTGTGGCCAAAAAGCCTGAGGGGAGAAGTGTCACTACAAGGGGAGGCAGGTGCTGGAAAACCCATTGGAAATCATATACAGTCTTATGTGGCACTACACAGGATGCGGTCAACCTCACGACCGATCAATATTAATAAGTGGAGGGGTGTATGGACTATAGGGACCAGTGAAAATATAGGATTTTTTTTTTAGATCTTATTTTGGAGATTAGATAGAGCTGTAAATATTCAACTAAGGCTGTGGTCTCGAAAATAAAAACTTGTATAAAAAAATAAATAAAAACATTGGAATGGAATTGTTAATTGCTTGTCACTCTGAAACTCATACCCTGGTATAAGCCAGATTAAAATCACAGAATTAATGAGGTTAGCTCTGTGATTTCAATCAAATGGCTCCTTTTGGTGTTATTCTGGAGGAGGAGGGACTCTCACTTGAGCTTTAGCTAATCACAGCAACTAATACACATGCTTTGATATTAAAACAATAATTTCTTTGGCTAAATGAGAGTGAAGTATAATAAATTTTTTACCCTCTTGTAGGAAAATATATGCTTTGCTCTTTGCACCAAAAGTTGTTTAGACTCATATGAATCAAATGGGAGCCGTTCAAGTTGAGTTTGACAATCCAGACACAATAGGCTCCGAATAAGACACTTTTATGTTGAAAAAGGTAGATATTTTATTGATGTGCTAATTTTGGAGCCTAATAATAAAATAAAATATAAAAATAATGATGCAAACTGAACTGTAAATTTGACTTTGTAATGCGCTTGGCCAGTGTGATGTGACCTCAGGTCGACCTACACAGTCTATGGTGACAGTAACTGTGCTTAGAACTGAGAAGGTCTGTGATCACGTAGGCTGCACAGTCAGAGCAGATGAGTCTGAGTCTGTCTACAGGTGAGTCTAGGACTGTCTGTGCAGGTGAGCCTGGGTCTGTCTACAGGTGAGTCTAGGACTGTCTACAGGTGAGTCTGTGTCTGTCTACAGGTGAGTCTAGGACTGTCTGTGCAGGTGAGTCTGTCTGCAGGTGAGTCCGAGTCTATCTACAGATGAGTCTGAGTCTGTCTGTGTGTTTTCAAAAATCTTTTCCTGTTGTCACCACCGCATGTAGCCCTCACGGTGTATTTAGTCTCAGATGAAAGACCACACGTACTAGTACAGCACCAGTGAGCAGGTGCTTGCGTGTTCACGGGGCTTTGTCTGTCCGCTTGAAGCTCATTGTCATAAAAATAAGTTCTCTGATCAGCTGATGGACTCTCTCCTGGCTCATGGCATGTGTGACCAAGACCAACCCAAAAGCAAAGTAACCAGAACTAAATGGTCAGTGCGCCCTGGGGTTGGTCCAGAGAGGGCACTAACATGTGCGAAAACAACCTTAAAGAAGATATACTGAGCTTGTGTGCTTTATAGTTATAATCTGACACCTGTGGATCATTATTATAATTTGCACATTTTAAATCACAATATTCATTTAAACAACTTCATTAAAAAACAAGCCCACTGACTTCTGCGTGCCCAAACTATGGTGCCCAATGGAAGCTGATGTCACCGTAAAAGTTCACAACAAAAAGAGTCGGAACCTCCTATGGAAAGCTGCAAAGGAAAACAACTATAACAGCAGCTGCTTTAAAATGCACTAACAGCATTTTTATATAATATGGAAGAAATAACAGTCAGATACAAGCCCTTTAAAATACATGTGAGCGCTGACGTTAATGTAGTTTTTTACTGCGCTCTTTTGACGTCACTTCTTTGTCAACACAGATTCCATCCACTTCTGCTCCGTAAAGGTCAAACTAAAGCACTATTCTGGGATTTTCTTCCATCCATCCCACTAGGCTATATCCTTCCCCCAATCAATAATATATGAGTTTCAGTAGTGCGTACATAGCTAAAGGTCTATATGTGCTAAGCCAGTGTAGCAGAAGGGGCACGCCAAAGTCATACTCATTGGTCCGTGCAGTTGGACATTATGCTATTCTAGTATGCTAGCTCCTCGTGTGCCATCTTCCGACACTGCAGGGGGTGCTGTAGCTCCCTGGGTCGCCCGCTGTGCAGTGGTCCTACCTCCTAATCCCACTCAGAGGCTCTTTCCTGGTCTCCTGCTGGTTCTAACACAGGACGAATGGGTCTCGTCTGTCCGGGTTGTATCCCAGAGAAGTGTCCTTGAGTGGGGCGCTGCAGGGGGGCTGTAAGGGGGTGATGATGGGGCCTGCAGGGAGGTACAGATGAGAGAGGAAGTGAGGGAGAGTGCATGTGAAGAAGAGTTAGTGTAACTGAAAGGGGTTTTGTCATCTACTCAGCTATAGTGTAATGTTTGCTGAATACAATACCGAAATAATTATTGTTTAGGAGGGAGGATTACACTTCTAGGGGCTATTAAATCAAACCTATTATGCAAAATCTACTTTTCAGAGCTTAGAACATTTTCCCCTTTTCACTGATCCTCTCAAAATCGTTTCTGGCAAATCTTCAATCCCCTTTTCCACTGATGCACGCTCACTGTTCTGTACGTACTTCTTTCTCCAATTTTAATTTCTTAGCTGGTGATACATGCAGGATTCAGCAGCATTGTTTAGTAATTTTGGTGCAAATGAAAAAAAAAAAAAAGCAAGAAAAAAGGTAAGTGGGGAATAACTTCAGACCACTCCAAACTGTTTAAAATGAACTCATTCTGATTTTCACATTTTTAAGACAGTAAAAAAAACAGGTACAGCGCTTTTTATTTCTATTCTTGACCAAATTTAAATATCCACGTTTTTACCCCAACATGAGACATTTAGACTTAGACTTAGACAAACTTTATTGATCCACAAGGGAAATTATTTGGAAATTATTTATAGTGTAACCTTAACAGTCAAAGAAAGTCACCCCGCCATACATACATCCCTACGTACATACATTTCCATAGTAGGTTTTATAGCGTGCAGACAGAGGACACGGACAGGGGGGCGGGGCCATGGACAAGGACGGACCTGTCACACTGCTCTGATGTGTCTGCAGATCACAGGCTCTTATGTAACCGCACATATTACTACTATAATCCTACAGCGGACCGGCTCTGTGGAGGAGTGTCAGACTGGCTAATGCTACAACGCTAAAGCCGGACCCTGGTTGGTCTAATAAGGTTTTTCTTGACCCACTGCAGTAACACAATTGTTTATTTTTGCAGGTAGAAAGAATAGAGTAAGTGTATAGGGTGTAAGGGTCATCAAAAGTATCAAAAATCAGTACTAAAACTAATATCGATACTCATTTGAGCAACTATCGATATTAAGTCACATTCACAGGTCAGAAATGAACCTTTCCTAAAAGTAAAGTCACATTTTTATGCAGTGCTTTTCCGCCCTCATGGCACTTTTACATCAAGGAACCACTCACCCTTTCACGCACACATTCATACACCAGTGTACGCAGACACTGGAGGCGACGTGGTTAAGTGTCTTGCCTGAGGACACAACGACAGCATTCATCTGTAGGAACTGGAATCATTAACCTGTGAGTCAGTGGATCTGACCGCTCAACCAGTGATGTTTATGTCGAGAGTGGGATTCGAACCACCAACGTTGGGATCCGTGGACAAACACACAATTACACAGATAAAAGTAATATAAAAGAAAGTACTACAATTTAATGTTGAAAATCACATTCTACTGGCTAAATAAAGAACATTTTTTATTTTCATTGCTGTATTAAAATCAGTATTGAGTATCAAGTCTATTCCTTCGTATTAAAATCACGTTTGGAATTTTGAGGCGAGAGGGTTTTGAAACTTGTTATTAGCTCAGTTACTCACAGCTTGGTTTAGGTCAGGCATGTCCAAACTTTTTCTTCAATATAAAAAAAACAAATACAAAAGCACAGGACCACACCAGAAAGTTAGCATTGCCTAAGGGCATAACAACAGTGTGCACTACAGACTCTGCCGTCCCACCGTGGCACCGGGAATTCCCAGCGGTCTCCCATCCAACTGCTAACCAGGCCAGTCCTGCTTAGATTGAGAGATCAGATGAGACTGGGCACTGAAAGGAGCTCTGTGGACAAAATATGGATATTTTTATGAATTATTTAGTACAGTACAGTAAGCAAGTAGATGGAGAAAATAAAACAATATTGTTAAAACATGTCAATCAGTATCAGTACAATTCATCCCCAAGGCAAGACGTGCGGCCGGCCAGCAGAAGAAATAGAAACAAACAAAATCAAAACAACAGATGAATGCCATTTGGATAATGTCATGTCATTACTTGCTGAAATTCAGTTCCGAGTTCATCATAAGCTTCATTTGAGATAGATCCAAAATCCAAAAGTAAAAAGTACAATACAAGCACAATTTTTATGTGTCTATACATTTTCCAGTGGATACTTTTTACTTTTACTTCACTACATTTGAGTGCATGTGTCTCTACTTTCTACTCCACTACATTTTAGATCTGGACTGAAAAGTTCTTTATGGTTTGAGACCTGCTGAAATGATTGAGACTTATTTTTAGCACATTTAATTTGAGTTAACGTCCCAACTTTGAGCAAACCAGATACACAAAAACACAAAGATAAATGAAGAAATCACTTGTATTACTTAAAATCAGCTAAATTCTTAATCAAAATCACCGCATTTGATGCTTTAACTTTAGCAAACTACTTTTACTTTTTACTCTTAATGTACATTTCTAAACAGGTACTTCAATAGTTTTACCTAAGTTGATTTTTTATGTGATATTTTTACTTGTACTTGAATAATCTAGTCCCCTTGTATCTGTACTTTTACTTAAGTAACAAAATTGAGTACTTCATCCACCCCTGTCCAAAAGTCAAAGTAAAACAGCTAAACTTAACTAAGTTTTAGAAGTTGAAGTTACATTACAAACCCTCTTTGAACAGTCAGTTGTGAGACAGGCTCTGAAGATCAGCGAATCCTTCTCTTGTGCTCAGTATGAGCTCCTGCAGCAGAGAGGAGATACACGGCTCCTTTATGCAGAAACTACAGGTATAAAAACTTCATACCCCAGCCCATAAAATGCATAAAATGTCCAATATTACACAAAATGGACTTTTGTGCGCTTTAAACCATGTTATAATGTTGTTACCTCCTCAAAAACATACCTGGAGTTGTGTTTTGTTTGAGTAATCCTGCATTATTGGGCTGTCTGCATCTCCAAAGCTCAAAATGCTGTTCCACTTTGTGATGTAATGAAGTAGTTTTCAAGTTAACAGCTACATTTTACCTTCAGTAAGTGCTGCTGACAGTTGGTGATGTTGATGTTGGTGAAACTTCCTGGTTGGTAGTGAAACGTCAGATTTTAAAACTAAGTCCAGGAGTTTTAGGTTGTTTTTTTTACTCTTCTCTCAAAACAAAAGCACTCTGTTCCACTTTATGTAATGCCGTAATACAGGAAGTGTTTTTAAACTCCACGCACCTTCACTAGAATCATTTGGATGATTTCAGCCCTGGAATTGCCAATCTCTACTGAACTAAAAGTAAAAGGCAGCTGTCAACTTGAAAACTACCACTTCATGACATCACAAGGTGGAACAGAGCATTTTGAGCTCTGGGGCTCTGGGGACTCTAGGTCTGTGTTTGAGGAGGTAACAACATTATAACATGACGAAAAGCTCATAAGTCACTTTTGTGTAGTACAGAAATTGTAAGCTTCCCGGTAGCCTGACCATTCAAATGATGTACTATTTTGTTTTGACATATGAATCGCCATGGCAACAGTCCTAACTTTTCATCACTACGAAACCCATGGATACACCGTTTACATTGGTCCACATACCCCCCTCCCCCACCACAGTAGAGATGTACAGCCCCTCTGAGGACGGGCCTGTGCGCTTAATCATGGAGGCTCTGATTAAAGCGTGGACTTAACCTACGGCTCAGGCCCCATTAGAGCCTCTGTGGTTCTGTGGGAGCTCAGAGTGTGTGTGTGTGTGGGGGGGCTCACATACAATTGATACCAGCACTAGACTCATTCACAAGCGGGAGGACAAAAGAGCTGTTTCCCGGTGTAATCACAAACCTCCTCTGGCTGCAAAATTTGTTTTCTTGCCCAAATACAGACATATTACATAAGCAGTTCTTGAGGTCAAAGTAAGTCCTCCACGCACTGTCTGCATCTGATTAGAAAGAATTGAACTGTCCGATAATCAGGAAGTGCGTGTTAGCATGCTAGCTGTTGCTTGCTCCACTCTGCTCTGTTGTGAAAATATAAACTAAATACAATAAATAATCTGGTAATGGCCCAATTGTTAACACATACAGTACATCATGTGTTCAAATGGGTCATTCATTGTTAACACATATTTAGATCTAACCAGGCTCTAGATTGATATGTGTATCACTGTGAATTGAGCTCTACACATTATTAATCTGGGATGACTTTTGCTGAAAGTGATCATAAAACTGAATGTCATGATGAATATTTGAATTTTGATAGGTTGAAGTGTCATAACAGCGAAACAAGCCGAAAAATCTAACTTTTGTTACAAGTTGAGAGAAAAGTACAGACATCTTCCCTGTTCACAAATGCACAAACTTAGTACGTCTGTCTGTTTCACCATGTTTGTTTTTTTTCGGAGCTAGCTATGGACATTGAGATGTGGCAGCAAATGTGGCAGTAGACCTTCCAAAGGAAATACTCCAAGACTTTCCAGAGGGAACACTTTGAGGGAATTAACCTTTTCATCACCAACTGAAACATCAGAATGGAGTAAGAGTGAGGCCTTTCCTGTTGTGTTCACCTGGCGCCCTCTGGAGGCTGCTGTGAGGCTGCAGGACACAGAGGAGGGACACTTTTGGCTCTTCCACAGGATCTGCTGACCCTCTCTGACCAGTCGTCCTGTTAAACTGCACTGAGACCTTTGACTGACACACATAGGCCACTGAGACGTGAAGTGGAAATGTTGCAGCAGCAAAACTTGGATTTCCCTCGGGATCAATGAAGTATCTCTCTTAATGAGTTTCACTTTCATTTTTGACACTCCCCTCCCTTGGCTCTCTGTGCTAAGTCACTCCATCCTTCAGAACTACTGCACATCGCATCAGGTTTGTTGCTTGTTGTTGTGTACAATTTTGTATAATGTTTTTGTATATTTAAGGGGAATTGTGTGCGGAGCCTTGGACACAATCTTACAGCTAACCACAAGGAGGGCTCGCATATGGCCTGGGAGAGATCGCTAGATTACTCAAACATGTCTGGATGACATCTAAAACCTCTTCAGGCATGTTTTTAATGAGGAAACAACATTATAACATGATAGAAAGCTCCAAAAAGTCGATAATAGCCCAGTTTTAAATATATTTGCCAATTCATACTGCAGCATGACAGTCTTCTACCCACGCATTTGGAATTTAACTTTTACTTGACTCTTTATTACATCACATTGGCTCCAACTCCAGTCCAAATCCAAACTAGTGCAGATACAACGTCTGATCCAGTAACAGAAATGAAAACCTGCTCTTACCCTCCCTTTGGCACGCTCCTCATTATGGGATATAAATACAATCTTTGAAGTGCAAAAGGGGTGCGTACAGAGAGGAGGATTGTGGGAATGAATTTGAATGTGCACATTTAAAGGGTAGTGCATGCACGTGGTCCTACTGAGCATGTGCAGATGAATTACACACGTAAGTGGAGGTGAGGCGTTAAACTGCTCTGCATGGAAACCAGAACAAATGATGCAAATATATATTCTCATCATGTTTTGTGTGAGTATTTAAGCCTATTGTCTGATATTGGAGAGTGCAGACCTCCACCAAGGCGTTATAACAATCACATATAAGAAATCTTATGACCATTACAAGGTCATAAGAGTGTTTTCTGTATGAGAGAAGAACTCAGCGGTTTGTGTTATGTGTTAAACATGTGTAAATGAAACAAAACATACTATGGGTCCTTTAACTCCTCAGTCACACTACTATAGAGTCCTGTACTATAGTGGGCTGCACAGTTCCTAATTCATTAAATCTGGATTTAACACTAAATTCCAGCCACAACCACATTTCAAATAGGGCAGATAAACTGGAAAGAAAACAACATTATAACGTAGTTCCGAAAATAGCGTAATATGGGCCCTTTAAAACGAAAAAAAAAAAAGGGAAAAAAAATAAATGTTTGGCAAATTAAGCTTTATTGGCCAGATCCAGCAGCTCTCTTATTTTGATGGGGTGCTTTCCATTTGTTACACTATCGTTAACAAACAAAGTGCACTGTGTGAGCCCTGCTCCCTTTCATCCTCTCCACTCTCACAGCGCACCCCCGAGCTCTCAATCAAAACACAGACCTGATCCAACGCATATGCACTGTCCCCCCGGCAAGTTTGACGAGGCTGAGTTTTTTTATACTTAAAATAACATCCTTAAAGGCCGGTTTATAGTTCTGCGTCAGGCTCCACTCAGATGAGAGCTGACATCTAGACACAGACCCGAACCATACAAGCTTCACCAGAGAGCATCAGTCGTGGGAATCCAAACTATTTAATTTCAATGAATTATTTAAAGGTCCTTAAAGGTCCTGTATCATGCAAACTGACTCTTTTGAGCTTTAAAAGATAAGAATGTTGCTACCTCATCAAAAATGTACGCAGAGTTGTGTTTTGTTTCATTCACACGTTCCTTTTTTATTAGTCTGTCTACATCTCCAAAGCTTAAAACGTAGAGACTGGAAATTCCAAATCTGAAATGATCCAAATGATTCCAGTAAAGGTATTACCACATGACGTCACAACTTGAAACTGTGTTTTCTGGGTAAGAGAAGAACTTCTAAAAGAGAACGTCTAAATAACATCTAAATATGCAGGATTTGTGATGTGTGAAAGAAACAAAACACAACTCCAGGTATGTTTTTGATGCGGTAATAGCATAGCAACATGAGTTAAAGCTCACAAGAGTAATTTTTTTTTTTTGTGTGTAATATAGGACCTTAAATCCAACCCATAATTAAGCTCGGCCCTGGGCGTAAAGCCTGATTTAAAACTACTAAAACAGCTCTTTCACTTTTCTTTTTTCTGCCCTAACTAACCAATCAACACCAGTCAAACCAAAGGTCATTCCAGCCTGAAAACGCTCTTTAGAAAACCTAGTCTAGACCTTGACTGGAAATATTCACAGTAGTATTAGTCATATATATATTTTCTCCCTTTTCATCGGAGTGACTTTAGCAAGTTACATTCTTTCTTTTCACATTTCAAATCTGAAAAAACAAAAACAAAAAAACACACTGAATATGCCATAGTTCGCTCGCCCTCTCCTCGTGCTACAGGTGGATCTACAAGGGCCAAGGCTGTGCACGGAATTTTGTATTTTGAATTATTGGAGCAGGTTTTTTACTTGAAATATAAAACGGCTGTAACCATGGCCGTATGTAATAACAAAGAGTAAAAAATATAAATGGTAATAATAAAATCTAAATAAGTAGCAAAAAAGATAGCAAGAGACAGGTGTCAAATAAGGCATAATTATATAAATGTAAATGTAAAAATCAAAATAAAATTGAAAAATATGAAATAAAATATGCAGGAATTTATCACATCGTGGGTATTAAAATCTGCACACACCTTAATCTGTATATTTAAATGGGAGCTATGTCCATTTATATATACAGACTATGTTGTGGACAGATTTTAGCAGCCACGTTCCAAATAGGAAGTGAGTGTGGGGGTGCTTCCGGTTCCATTGACCCTGGCTCCAATTGACTTTACACTGAAATATTGTCTCTTTCTGTAACTGCTGCTGTGAGCCTCGTCATTTTGGTCTTAAATTGTTCGTATTAACCCGCTCTACATGATCCTGGAGTTTTTATTTCACTATGGTCGCCACTCACATCATAGGGACCATATTAAGTGAGAACATATTTAGATCATCATGTTACCTTTTATTCTTTTAAAAATACTATATTCGCTTAAAACTACATTTTTCGTTTTTGAGTCTCCCCTCCCTTTGCTCCCCGCGCTATGTCACTCCCCCTTCGGAGCACTATCACAACACAATCAGCTTTCATCCCGATAATGAAACGTCAGGTTTGTCAAGTTGTTGAGTTGTTGAGTCAAGTTTGTATCAGGCGTTTGTATATTTATGGAGAATTGTTGTGGACGATGTAGACTTGTGGGTAGAAACACTGGACTGAATCTTATAGCTAACTGCAAAGACGATTCAAATAGATCACTAAATTACTCAAACATGCATGGATGACATCTAAAACCTCTTCAGGGATGTTTTTGATGAGGGAACATTATATGACATGGTGGGAAATTCAAAAATCTTTAAGGTTAGGGAAGTAGTGAGGGCTAGGATTAGGATCAGTCTCCAGGAAAATGTAAGTCAATGTAATGTTCCCCAAAAGCATGAAAACGACGTGTACTTGTGTGTGGTTGAATACTTTTTTTTTTTTGCTTTCAAAGACTGAACTAGGGCGCCTCTTGAAGGGAGAAAGAGGCTAGTGTCCTACTCTGAATGGATACTACACAGGGTACATCTCCTGCCAGTATAATTATAATAAGAGGTGTCAGGTCTTTATATGAAGGAATATATATATTTTTTCCCGGTTCTATTCTTGACGAGGGCCAGGAGTCACCGTGTCTCACAGTTCAATTTTCTGATCTATGTTATAATGTTGTTTCCTCATCAAAAACATTACAAACACACCTGGAGTTGTGTTTTGTTTCGTTCACACATGTTTATCACACAAACCTGCATATTTACGTTGAGTTCTTCTCTCAAACGGAAAACGCTCCATTCCACCTTGTGATGTCATGTCTTAATACAGGAAGTGCTCCACTGTGTTTTTAAACTCCATACACCTTCACTAGACCTGGAATTGCAAATCTCTATCAAACTAAAGGTAAAAGTTAGCTGTTAACTTGAAAACTACCACTTCATGACATCAGAAGGTGGAACAGAGCATTTTGAGCTTAGGAGATGTAAACAGACTAATAATAAATGATTACTCAGACATGTGTGAATGAAACAAAACACAACTCCAGGTCTGTTTTTGAAGAGGTAACAGCTTTATAACATGTCTAAAAGCCCACATGTTTTGAGTAATATAGAACAATACATGGTTCTCTTGTATTGTTAAACTTTAATTGTATAAACAATTGTAAAGGTGCCCAAAAGTCCAACACAGACAGTAATGTTTGAGTCGCATAGGCGTAATTGTAAAGTGTCCGCAAACACATTAAGACTGGACTTATTAAAGATCTCAGACTAATAACATTAGTATTACTGATGCAGGGGAACAGACATGATGAGTTGATGTGCAGTCCCATGCTAACTGAAATAAATGCTCTACCGTATCACTATCATTAAGCACTGCTGCTGTGTTCCATCTAGTGTCTCTCTCTGCACACAGTACACATCCACCTGCTGTAATTAGACCACTCTGTGTAATTCATGTTAATGAGATGATTATGCATGTTGAATGTTTCTGCTGCACTGGTGCCTATTACTGCGCCATTATAACCCACTGAGCTAATGTTTATGGAGTTAACCTCTCCACGACCTCAGCGCTCTGTGGACAGGTGAGGGCCCCTGCTGAAGACCGTGTACCCTGTCATCAGGGGTAACTGCTTTAGCACAACTAATGCATCTAATCTTTTATATTTGTTACTTTCAAAGTTTTTAAATCTATATTGTGGTTTACACTGAAGGACACTATGGAACCCGCGCATTTTGGCACAGTGTGGTCTAATGGCAGCCTGTGGGTCCCTGGACCAGAACCCAGAGGCAGAGCCAGAGCCAGAACATCATAAGGCCGATCTCAGCAATTCTCAAAAAGATGTTTAGTGATTCTATGTTTGTGATGCTGGTCGACACGTCTAAAGCTAAAGCTACCGTAAACACAAAACTAGTTCTGGCTTATCACCAGATTTTTCTGCATTTATTTCTCTGCACCACTACACAGTTTATATAGTGGTCTTTATATAATGTATTGTGTTTGGCTAATGCTCGCGGTATTATGCACTGGAAAAATCATATTTCTGATCTTGACATGAGTGTCATGCATCAGGAAACAGGAACAGCTGTTTAGCCTGTGTTCGCTTTGTTTTGCTGTTGGCTCAAAATATTAGCTGTCATCTCTGAGAATACAGCGGCTCATCACAAGATCGAGTCAGTGTTTGGTGAGAAATGAGATCATCTTCTGCTTTTCAGCTCCTCCTTAGTTAAAGCATACCTGTAGTACAAAGACTTCAGACCCTCATTTAGAGAAAACACTTATGGAGAATAGCAAAGGAGAAATTCAATTCTCTCACTGGACAAACATTTTTAATCAAAAACGTTTCTGCTGCGGACACTGCCTCACAGACAACACCAGTCCACTCCAAAAGAAACGCAGCAACTGATCACAAACAGTTTTGCAAGTAACAATTTGACCATTTTTTTTTGATAGTTACCGGAAAGCAATGAAATATTTCCCCCATGAAAATATTATAAATTAGTAATGGAAACTTTTTTATGACAACAATTTTACACCTCAATACAACCTCCTGCATTATTTGTACTAAGAATACAGGCGTCTTATTTCTCTTAGTTACTCTTACTTTTATCTGTGTAGTAATGAATTGTAAATAAGACCAACCCCCTCTCCGTACAATCCATAATTACCGTCAAAAATACATTGTTTTTCTGTTGATCTGAAAACCCACCGGACCACCATGACACAGGGCACAGGACCACAGAGCTGCTTACTCACAGAACTGCCAATCAAATGTCAAAGCTCTTTTAAACTCAGCAAAACACAGAAATCTCCACCAACATAACACAATAGTCAAGGTTTCACTTATAGACTTTAATTACAGCAGGAATGGAAAACGCCTGTACGTACAGTGACTCTTGGGAAATTAAATGCAAAGTAATGTAGGTTTATGAAAAGAGGCTGAAGTGTGTTGTGTGTTGTTGAAGTGTGTTGTGTGTTGTTGAAGTGTGTTGTGTGTTGTTGAAGTCTGTTGTGTGTTGTTGAAGTGTGTTGTGCGTTTTTAAGAGGAGAACAGACAACACGAAGATGAAGTTTACGCGATAAACGCAAAATATGGAGAAGGTTGAAAACGATGGGAAGGCAATGGTAAAAATCAAAACAATATAATTTTGATATGTTTTGTAAAATAATTCATAGGATAACACTTAATTTTGAATGTGTACTATGTAGCTTTTCTGCTTGTTGTTGTGGAAATGTTACTGCTTTGCCTAGAATATTCCACAGTATGGCTTTAAACTTAAAGCGTCTGTTATGCACAAAATTGACTCTTTTGAGCTTTAAGCCATGTTAAAATGTTGTTACCTCCTCAAAAACAGACCTGGAATTGTGTTTTGTTTCATTCACACGTTTGAGTAATCTCAAAACGCTTTGTTTCACCTTGTGATGTCATGAAGCAGTAGTTGTCAAGTTAACAGCTACTTTTTACCTTTTGTTCAGTAGAATTGGGCAATTCTAGGGATGAAATCAACCACATGATTCTAGTGAAGGTGTATGGAGTTTAAAAACACAGTGCAGCACTTCCTGTATTACCACATGACATCACAAGGTGGAATGAAGTGTTTTCAGTGTGAAGAACTCAGCCTAAATATGCAGGATTTGTGTGTTAAACATGTGTGAATGAAACAAAACACAACTCCAGGTCTGTCTGTGATGAGGAAACAAAATTATGACATAGCTCAGGATATAATGTACATAATAATAATAATAATAATAATAATAATAATAATAATAATAATAATAATAATAATAAATACATCAGACTTGTATAGCACTTTTTTGGACACTCAAAGACACTTAACAAACAAAATAAGAAGTAAAACTGTAGGAAACAGAGAGAATCATGGGGGGAAATATAAGCTCTTTAATCTACCTATGTAAGATTAATGCTTTACTATGAAACATTACAAGCAAAGCAAGACTCAGAAATGAAAGTGAAAATCATATATATAACTCGAGTATAGCATTTTCAAAACAATAAAAGGTAACATAGTGATCTAAATTTGTGTTAGCAGTTAATAAAGTAGTAAAATCCCAACCGTCTCTATCAGCCAATCACAGCTCGACCTGCAGCCCCCATCCAATAAACTATTTCTAATTTGCTGCTCATTCAATTTGTGTATTTTTCTTTTTTTAATTTTGCAAGCATGATATCCTGGCCATCTTGTGAGTGTGTGCATGGTTGAGGTAAAGTTATTTTGACAGTTGTTTGACTTCTTGCAGAAGGACGAACCAAAATTTCAAAATTTCAGTTTCACTTGGGCAAAGCAGACGGCAGCCCACCACTGTCCTGACTGTTAAATAGAACCAATGTCACCAGGAGTTCATGGAGAAATATATAGAAGATTCTCTGTGTAAAAGTACTATCAAATACTGTGTACTTGTTGATATAATGTATTTCTTTACCTGATCCTACTGCTGTCATTTGTCAGCCAATCAATCTCGATCTTGTACATAATTTTTGTCAACCAATCATCTCCCAAACTTAATTAATTAAAGGCCTTATACCTGATTTTTCCCAATGTATTTAAGCAAAAAGTGTCTTGTCCTAGTACTGATATATTGTATAATCAGGTCAAAATAAAAGAGCAATACTTTATTGATCATCTCAGTGGCCTTTGTGTGTCAGTCAAAGGTCTCAGTGCAGTTTAACAGGACGACTGGTCAGGGAAGGTCAGCAGATCCTGTGGAAGAACCAAAAGTGTCCCTCCTCTGTGTCCTGCAGTGTCCAGGGGGCGCCAGGTGGACACAACAGGAAAGGCCTCCTTCTTAATCTGTTATTCTAGTGTTTCAGTTGGTGATGAAATGGTTCGTTCCCTCAGAGTGTTTCCTCTAGAAATCTTCCACCACATTTGCTGACACAGATGGTGTAAAAAGTCTGTAGCATCTCAAATGTCCTAAACTCAACAAACAGCTCATTTCACAAAATCCAACAGTAGGATCAGGTAAAGAAATACATTGTGTCCTCTGAACTGCTGCACTTCTTAGTTGGTTAAAATCTCTTGATATGTTAAAAAACTGAGCTCAAAATACAAAAAGTAAAAAAAACAACTTTACTTTGCTACGTGCTGTCTGCATCTAATTTTAAATGGTTTACTGTCCAATAATCAGGAAGTGCAAAGTGCTAGTATGCTAATTGTTGTTAGCATTACTGTCACAGCCAAACTCCATTCTGACGACTGAAAGTTTAAGGGCATTTATGAACTCATCACGGTGAATAATTAGGATGCTCTGAATGCAGACAGTAAGCGAGGAATAACTTTGAACTACTGCAAACTGTTTAAAATAAACTAGTTCTCTTTTTCTCAGTAAAAGTCAGCTACAGCGCCTTAATTAAAATTTTAATCGAAATAGAGATTCAGTCATGTCTAATCGTCAATCGTCTGTCACTTAGAGTAGTGTTCACAAAGAAGAAATTGTACTATTTTTTGTGATTTTTTGTGATGGCACTGATTACAAACACATCTTTTCTACGTTCATGAAATCAAAAGTACACGCTCTTTTTATTTTGGTTTTAAAAAGAAAAAAATGGTCCATCCTTATTAAAACAAATATGACCGCCTTCGAGGAATAAAAATAAAAATCTTCAAAACATCAGAAGATTTCATCAGATTTCTACAGAATCAATGAGGAACCTTTTAAGTGGTTTTGTATTCAGTATATGTTTGCTGCCTCGGTGAGTTTGACTTAAAGTACAAAGATAGAAACTGGATCTTTCTCACTGAGAGGTAAAGAGCTGCACATCCCTTAATAACAAAGTGATTCTCCATTTGAATTATTAATACGAATGCTTTTCTTCTACTCAGTTCGGATCAGGACCCAACGGGGCACCCATTCTTTTTTATAGCACCCAACAACTCTGAACAATGCACAGATGTAGCCTATTTGCACTTTGGAAGTACTCAGTTGTGTTACTTAAGTAAAAATCCATATACCACAGCAATAAAATACTCAAGTAAAAGTATCAGATGAAAAAATCTACTTGGGTAAAAGTATTAAAGTATCTGTTTAAAAATGTACCTAGAAAGAGTAAAAAGTAAAAGTATTTGGCATAGATTTTGAGGTCTAATAAAACTTCAAATGTAGTGATTTTGATAAAAAAAACAAAACAACAACTTTGTGCTGAATTTTGTTCAGCAGAAATAATGGAATTGATAGTTTTTCTGTTTTCATGTGTATTTTTTTTGTTTGCTCAAACTAAGAACATGTTAAAAATAAACCCTCAGCCTTTTCAGCAGGTCTCAAACTATTGTAAAAAAAACAAAAAAAAAACAAAAAAAAAAAAAACAAAAAAAATGTTGTGAAGTAGAAAGTACAGATATCTGCTCTCAAATGCAGTGAAGTAAAAGTATCCATCCAGTAAGTATCCACTTAAAAATGTACTTAAGTAAAGCACAAATACCTAAAATGTATACTTAAATACAGTACAGTACTACTTTTACTTTGTTATGTTCCAACACTGCCTATATGTGAGATTTCGAGTTGAAAAAGTATAGGCTAAAGATAAGTTTTATACTTAAATTCGCATTATGTAGCCACGTGCTTGTTCCACAGTATGGCATTAAACTTATCTATCTCCATGTGACACTACCAGGCCAAGTTACAGGTCAGATCTGTGGACAGGTGAACCCACTAACCGTAAGAATACAACAATACAGACTTGAAGAAATGCAGGATAAGTTTACAGGTCTTATATTACACAAAATGGATTCTGGATTCTGTTGTTATCTCCTCAAAAACATACCTGGAGTTGTGTTTTGTTTCATTCACACATGTTCATAATAAGTCGGGCTAAATCTCCAAAGTTCAAAATGCTCTGGTCCACCTTGCGATGTCCTGTAGTGGTAGTTTTCAAGTTCACAGCTCCTTTTACCTTTGGCTCAGTAGAGATTAGCAATTCCAGGGTTAATGTAAGCGAGTTAAACAAAAAAACAACTGGACTTACCTGATAACTTCTTCAGGGCTTTTGTGACTCTTGCTCCCATCAGATGTCGAGGCGGTTGGTGACCCTTCAGTGGTGTCACCGGAAAAAACCCGGGGCACCCTTCCTACGGTTTTGTCCCAGGTGTGAGAGAGCTGGAAGTGTCTGGTCTCAATGATCTTTCAAACATGGCCTCTTTCACCCTTCTTTCAAACCAGCGAGGCTCCTGATCTAACAAGACAGCGTACACCCTCTCTCACACCTGGGACAGAGTCGTACGAAGGGTGCACTGGGCCGTTTTGGGTCTCTGCATCTGATGGGAGCAGCAGTCACTTACAAGAAGCTTTGATCTTCTTTAGTTTGGATGTTTTAAAATTTGCATCAATCAATTCCAGGGCTGAAATTACCCAAATGATTCTAATGAAGGTGTTTGGAGTTTAAAAACACAGTGGAGCACTTTCTGTAAGGTGTTTTCTGTTTGAGAGAAGAACTTTGTGTGTCAAACATGCGAATGAAACAAAACACAACTCCAGGTCTGTTTGTGATGAGGAAACATTAAAACATAGATCAGAAAATAGCCTAATATGGGCTCCCTATTCAAAGCAATAACGTCTCCATGGCGACGAGCACGTATAGCAGACTCCCCATGAGCAGAAAAGTTGCACATTTTAAAAAGCCATTATAATATAAAGTTACTTCGCTTGCAGGCTTTAAATTTAATATAGATATCATGTATAGCAGGTGTCTATTGCTCCATTTTTCATACAGTCTAAATAAAATTGGGTTTGTTATAATGGACTTTTGCGCCCGTAGCGTCAGGCCACGGGGAGTTGGGCCGTTATGAAAATGCTCCCAGCCTCCAACAAGATTGATTTTATATGTCACCACTGTTCTTTCGTTAATTTTTTCCATATTTATTTATTTATTTATTTTCAGCGATTACAGCAACTATGATAATTGAACTTGTTCGCAAGATGTTAAAAGATACACAGATAGAGATAGAGACACAACAATAGTTTATATTTATACTAAGACTTGAACCAGTTATCCTCTGGTTGGTGGGTGCACGCTTAACCCAATAATAGACACATTTTGACTGGGTTGGGGAGAGTGTAATGTCTTGCATGTGTAGATTTGAACCGGCTACCTTGTCGTTATAGGGATTACACTCAACACACTAAGCCACTGCCACCCAGTTTCCTTAATATACTGTAGATACAAGCTTTAAATAAAATAAACGGCTGGTAGTTTGTAATTCTGATCCAGCAGTTAAAGGTCCACTAAGTAACCTTTTTCTAGTGAGGGATCTGAAACCTGGTTGCATAGGAGATGTAATGGTTTTGTCTTGAATGTTCCACAATCTGGCATTTCTTTCATTACAGTTGTTTGTATTGCTAAAAAATCCTTGAAAAACATTCTTAGTATGAACATGGCTCCAGAGATCTGACTTGTAGCCTTGTCTCCACGAAGATAGCCAAGTTTAAAGACATATTGTGCTTGTGTCTGTTATATAGTTATAATATATACCACCCGCCAATCATTATGTTATAATTTTGAAATTTTAAACCTCAATATTGATCTAAAATGACGTAATAAAAGAAACAAATCCACTGACTTCTGTGTTAGGAAACTGCGGTGTCTGCCGTAAACTTCAGCAAAACAAAGAACTGTGCTGCTACCGGCCCCTCCGATGGATCGCTGCAGATTATGCTAATAAGTATTGGATTTTCTTTCTTTTGTACCAAAATGCCTACACGATAATCAGTGATAGGATTCTGCAGTAAGAAAATAAAATTGGAGAAGGAAGTAAGTACAGAGCGTTTTCCTGTGACAGTGAAAACGGATAAATCGGAGCTATGACACGTTGATTACTGGAGAATAAAGATTACTCAAACATGCTCGAAAAACACGCTAAATACAACTTTGAGAGAGTAAATGAGATGAAGAAACAACTATAAAATAGTTAAAAGCTCTGAAAAGTCGATTTTGCTTTACAGGTCTGCCTTAGTGCCATACTGTTGAATGTTCCAAGTGTCTATAAACAGTAATACTCCAGGTAAACAAGCAGATGGTGATCCACTCCTCAGAAAAGTGTCATATTTCACCTTTAAACCAAACCGTAACACAGTACCTTCAGCAGTCGAGTCTTTGTGCAGTCTGACAGTGGACTTGGACCACAGTGGCCATCCTCTTGGGCCTGTCCAGAGCACTGAGGCGTGGAGAACAGCCAACCAGCTTCCCTCTTCTGACACGGGCTTTCCTGTGAGACAAGACTCTATCAAAAATATATACACGGACCTCCAATTCGCTCTATATGTGGGCTTCTTATGTTGCCTTTAGGGGAACTGGAAAGTTATAATACGACGGAAGATGTTTCAAGCAGGTTTGGTAAGACTGTGTAGCAAAATTCAGTCATTTTTGTCTGGTAGATGTGGCTTAAAGGTGCACTGTGTAACTCTTCTGGTAGTGGTCCACCACCTGCTTGACTCCATGTTTTTTTCCTGAAATGTTCTACAGTATGTCATTTAATTCAACTATCTCCATGGCGGCATCTGCAGGCCAAGTTACAGGTCAGATCTGTGCATAAGTGGACCCGCTGGCAGAAATAATGCACGTTTTTGCTGTCATTTTGAAAGATAAAAACACCTGTAATTGAATAAATGCAAGATATATTTGTTTAATGACATACTGTGGAACATTCTAGGCAAAGCAGTAATATCACCATGGAGACGAGAAGATGGCGGACCCTCCAACAATTCAGAAATGCACGATTCAGTTTGATCCACGGTGCAGGACCTACGATTCGATTCATCACGATTCACCATGATACGTAAAATTAATACATTTCGTCTTTTAATGATTGTAAGTGCAAACATGTATTATTACAGGAAGTGCTCCATTGTGTTTTTAAACTTCATGCACCAGAATCACGAGAATCATTTGGGTAATTTCCGTCCTGGAATTGCTAAACTCTACTGAACTTAAAGTAAAAGGTAGCTGTTAACTTGAAAAACACTACTACCCCCAGTGGTCAGATTCCACATGTTCTGAGGAAATGGACGAGATGACGGACAGAACAACGCAGAAGATGGACAGAAGACTCCACGTGTATCAGGATGTGTCTAGAACTTACGTAGAGTGTAAACGAGCCTTTAAACTAACACAGGATCATGAAGAGACTGGACTGAACCCACCTCCTGCAAAGAAAACAGCACTCGAGGAGACCAAGAGACAGAAACGTACAAGAAAGAACCTCCCCTCTCACTTGTAAAATCCACTAAAATGGTGAAAAGTAGTATAGCATATCTTGCAGTTCCCGCAACTGCCGTCCCAAGTGAACGTGTGCTCTCTGTAGCAGGGACACTGTGAATCGTCAAAGGACACAGCTGCTCCCGGGCTGTGCTGATATGTTGTGTTTCTTGAAAAAGAATATGAAAGATGTAAAGTAAAGTTCACAGTGAGTGCATTTTGTTCCACGTTTCAAAAGCTGTGCGAAAGTTCAAAAGAGGAGTTTACTTTGGAAATAAATGTATACATAACTCACATTTCAAAAAAGCAGTTTGCCAGTTCAAAACATTTCGCTTTTATCCCGCAAAATTGACTCTTGTGAGCTTTAGTCCACGTTCTAATGCTATTACCTCATAAAAAACACACCTGGAGTTATATTTTGTTTCATTCCTACATGTGTATTCTTTCTTATTAGCCTGTCTACATCGCCAAAGCTCAAAATGCTCTGTTCCACCTTGTGACATCATGAAGTGGAAGCTTTCAAAATTACAGGTTTTTTTTTTGTTTTGTTTTTTACCTTTAGTTCAGTAGAGATTGGCCACAGGGTTGAAATCATCCAAATTAGTCTAGTGAAGATGTATGTAGTTAAAAAAACAACAACACAGTGGAGCACTTCCTGTATTACCACATGAGATCACAAGGTGGAACAGAGTGTTTTCTGTTTGAGAGAAGAACTCAGCCTAAATATGCAGGTTTGTGTGTCAAACATGTGTGAATGAAACAAAACACAACTCCAGATGTTTGTGATGTGGAAACAACATTAGAACAGATCAGAAAAAAGTGTTATTATGGAACCTTTAAATATTTTTAGACCTTTAAATTTTAGCAAACCCACTTAGCTATCTTGTAATTGTGTTATAATCTCAATAAACCAAACTTCAACAGTGACTACGTTGCTGTGGATACCATTCCGTGAGCGTACACATGGGTAAGCTCGTCAGATGTCTCCCTTCCTTCCGCTCCCCTGGTTTTTGTTAGCGCAGAGCTCCTTCTAGCCTTAGCCAAATGTCAGCTTTATGAATCAATAATGAGAGCGAGGCCATGATGCTAGGTCAAGTGGGAGGGCTGTCTGTTATCCAAGTGCTTCCACCGTGGATTTACGGTGAGATTTAAGTACGACATAAGAGGAGAAATTAGCCTGCAAGATTATAGAGATTAACCCCGCAAGTGTATATGTCAGGAAGCATGCTAAGGCTATGCTAACAGCTCAGTTAAAGGGCTCATATTACGCGTTTTTCAGATCTATGTTATAATGCTGTTTCCTCGTCGCAAACGAACCAGAGGTTGTGTTTTCTTTCATGTTTAACATGTTTAACATGTTTAACACACAAACGCTGCATATTTAGGCTGAGTTCTTCTCTTAAATGGAAAACAGGAAGTGCTCCACTGTGTTTTTAAACTCCATACAGCTTGACTAGGATGATTTGGATGATTTCAGACCTGGAATTTCTAATCTCTACTGAACTAAAGGTAAAATGTAGCTGTTAGCTAAGGTAGTTAAGGTGGAACAGAGCGTTTTGAGCTTTGGAGATGTAGACAAACTAATAATAAAGGATTACTTAAACATGTGTGAATGAAACAAAACACAACTTCACGTATGTTTTCGAGGAGGTAACATTATAACATGACTAAAATAATAATAATAAGGTTTACAAAGTGCTGTACAAGCTACAAAGAACAATACAAAAAGCATAAAAATAGCCTACAAAAACGGACAATGATGCAAACAGTTCAAGTAATTATAATAAATAAATAAAAAGTAATAGAATAAAAAGAAATAAGGAATAAAATCAAGCTAGAATCAGTTAAAAGCTCACAAGAATCAATTTTGTGTATTACAGGACCTTCAAGCTCTACAAGGAGATCTACTTTCACATTAGTAGTAAAACTTTTGGCTTAGTTTGTTCGCTAATTTAGCATAGCAAACTGGACTACAGAATTAATTAAAATAGACAATAACAGTGGTTCGCTACGGTTTCTCATTAAAAAGGATTTTGCAAATTAATTTGTCAGAATTCGGCTGTATTTTGTTGCCAATGTTAATTTGTCTCATTGTTAATATTTATTCAAATTTGCTGTGGGTTGGCTGATTTTACTGTCTTAAAAGCGTGGAAAACAGAATTAGTTAATTTGAAACTGTTTGCAGTGGTTCCAAGTTATTCCTCACTTATTTTATGCATTCTGAACTTTCTATTTATTCACCTCGATGAGTTTTTAAGTGTTTTCACAACTAGTACTTCATAAGTATTTGCAGACAGTACACAGTGGAAATATTTTGACCTGAAGAGCTGCTTATAGAATATATCTGTACTGGCGCAACAAATTAGGCTCAAATACATGGGACAAAATTTGGGTACAGGGCTTTCAAATAATGTTTTTGGTCATAGCATACCCCATTTGGTAGTTGTTTTATGTCAGATGCCCTTCCTTTCCCCAAGAGCCTGTGACTAGAGTCTTACCCATCCCAACAATGATGCACCACCAGCAATATTGAGCACTTTCCTGTACTATTTTTTCCACAATTTTTTTAAAGAAGACATTTTGTATAGTTATAATCTATGACATCTGTGGATCATTATGTTTTTCAATTTCACAGACTGCATAAAGAAGTAGACTAAGGGAGTGTGATGTCACCCATAGCATTTGGCTTCAGTCAAATGAAGCTCACGAGGCTAAGAGTAATAGAATTTGGACCTGAGTCCCATATTGATTGATTGATTCGTATTTATTTCGAGTTTGTGCCAAGAGAGAAACAATAATCATATACATATTATATATACGTTGTAAACAACAGAAAAGCACATTTCTCGAAAAGGAGTGGGAAGAAGACAAACTTATACTAGCCTACCCCTATATTAGGAATAGGAATTTATTTACAGACAAAATAGCAAAATAAAAACACCAGGATCATGTAGAGCGGGTTAATACAAACATTTTAAGATGATGAGGCGCACTGGATCAGTTACAGAGAGAGGGACGACAGTTTTTCAATGTAAAGTCCACCGGAGTCGGATGGAGCCGGAAGTGCCCCCATGAACACTTCCCATTTGGAAAGCAGCAGCTAGCGGGTTAGCTAGTCCATTTATATATACAGTCTATGTACTAGAATAATTTAAATCTCAATATTCATCTGAAAGGACTTAATAAAAGAAACAAGTTCGCTGACTTCTGTGTTAGAAAACTGTGGTGCCCAATGGGAGCCGACGTCGCCATAAACGTCATCACAACAAATCGCCGCGTAGCTGTCAGCACCTCCGATGGAGTAACTGAACGCAATGCTACCAACTCCTACGTGTATCATCGATTAAGAAAATAAAATTGGAGAACGAAGTAAATACAGAGCAGTGGTCGTCTACCGGTGGTGGTGAAAACGGGCTGATCGGTAAAATGGCGCCTGGAAAATAAGCGATTAAAAATTATTCAACATGGTAAAAAGCTCTGAAAAGTCCGTCTTGCATAATAGGTCTGCTTTAAGTGTCTATTGTGCTGTAAAATAAATAGGTTTCCTTACAGAAAAATTGATTAGAATAAGTGAATAATGTTGATTTTCTATAGTCTCCTTGCTAAATGTGCCTTAGTTTTATCTATATGTTCTAGTTCCCTCAGACATAACAGCTCTTCCCTTGACGCTTTTGCTCTTTGGTTCCATTTGAACTTGAAAGTGCACAAGTCTCCAGCGACAGAATCCATTATGGGAGCTCTGAGCAGTCTCCAGAGCGAGCACCCAAGGGAGATGTCACCCCACCCACCACTCACCACCCATCCCCTGTCCCCCCTACTGCTCATCTCGCACCCTGTCAACCATATAACAACTCTGCGCAGAGAGAAATAGTGCCTACACAAGTACATTTTAACTTTCTTTATCAGGGCGTAGAAGGGCAGACCTGGGTAGTACTCAGATTTACACAACTGTACTTCTCAGAGTACTTTTCTAGCAACATACTGTTACTCCTGCTTGAGTAATATTTGATTAAAGTTTTGGTTTATGTTGACAATATGAAATGATTTGAATATTTGTGTTTCTTGCAGCGCTCCTTCAAATATTCAGATGTGCTTTTGTTTTTCTCATTTTGTGGGTTATCATTTGAAAACCGGGTTGTCAAAAGTATCGAAAATCAGACGCTAACTGATACTAAAACTAGTATTGAAACTAGATACTCATTTGAGCAGGTATCAATACTAAAAAAGTCACATTCACATGACAGAAATGGACCTTTCCTGAATAATATATGCCCCTGGAACACTATGGAACCTACGTGGACGACTGAGGGATTACACAGATATAAGGCCACATGGGAATATAAAAGAAAATACTACAATTTAATGTTGAAAATCACATTCTATTGTGTAAATAAAGTGTTTTTTATTATCATTGTGGTCTCTGAATCAGTATTGAGTATCGAGTCTTGTCCTTCCAGTCACATACCCTTTAACTTATAAATGAGATGGGATGTTACTTCCTGAAAGTTGCTCTTACTTGAGTAGTACTTTTCCCAAAACCTTTTTTTTTTTTTTACTATTAGCTGAGTAATTTATTGGTCCACTACTTGTACTTCTTCTTGAGTAACATTATTTTAAGATAATTTTACTCTTACTTGAGTACAAATTTTGGCTACTCTACCCACCTCTGTAGAAGGGTTAAGTATGGGGAAAAATATAAAAATGTAAATGCAAATAGTTCCTAAAAATACTACTACTACTACTACTACTACTACTACTACTACTACAACAACATAACAAAAATCCTACAGGGCGTTTGCTTCAAAAAACTGACAGGTGCAGAGAAGCAAGGTAAAAAATAAAAATACAAACTTGATATAATATAAAAAAGCCTCGGGAAATAACTTATAAATAACTGTGCTCTAGTGTGGTGTATGGCATTTTGGGAAGAGAAAAAAAAAAAAGGAAATTAAAATGTACACGCATATAACAATTTTTCCTATTTTTCTAATTATTACTTGGTTTAGTGGGATAGTAGTTAACATTACAGGGAAAGCAATAACATCTCCATGACAAGACAAGCTGGAAAAGAAAGGTTAGTTCTCCATCTAGTAAACCAACTGAATGCCTTCTGGATATGCCCAAGTCCAGAAAAGCTTACAAGAACCTGATGTGTGTAGAATCCCTCAGTTGTCCAGGTAGAATCCATGGCACAGCTGCGAAACGTATTCGACCAAATGAACTTTGTCCAGTTGACAAATTAAATTTCTCCTTTTGCCAAAAGAACCTGATGTGATGGAGAACCTGTACTTTTTCTGAATAACTCTATTTGCCTGTATAATTTGTGTGCTCGATCCAACGCAGAAAGCACTGTGGCAAAAAAAAAAAAAAAAAAGTGGTCAAGTTGACATCACAGAAGAGTAATAGACAGGGGAAAAAGGACAGGACGTTTGAGATAAGGATGGAAAAGACAGTGTTGAAGCTAGATGATTCACACTAGCACAGCTTCATTCAGAAAATCTACTACTGACAGAGCGGATTCAGCTTTGTAGTACTGCTTTAGTAGTACACTCATGTTTTAGTTAGTCTATCTGGGTAGGAGAAACTTATCCAGGATAAGTTCAGGTTCGTACTACAGAGCTCAGCTACATTCCAAAAAGATGGCATCAATTTACTACATGTTTAATTCAGCCTGCAGCGGTGGATAATCAAGAAAAGGTCATGACAACAAAACCTACTGCAATTCTTTTCCACTGACAAATCTTTACAGCAGCACTTCCAAATCTGCCATACTAATGCTAACGTAAGCCTTAACTGTCGCCAAGAAATAGTGGTGGAAAGAAACAAAAATAGACAAAAATAAAAGCAAGTATTTTTGATTATGGCTGTGCTTTTTGCAAACTTAGAAAAAACATGTTGTTCCTTTGGGCTTAATCACAGTATGGCATCAAACATACTGTATCTATGTCCATGCAGAATGTTCCAAAGTGTGGCTTTAACTTTCTACTTCATGGAATCAAGCAGATGAATCACGCAAATCTCCAGAAAGTGACATACTATCACTTTAAGCATTTTAACATGACACAAATATATATCAAAATTTGACTTTAATAGATTTCAAAATCTGTCGAAATACTTTTACTTTTTACTTAAATTTGTTTAAACAGGTACTTCAGTACTTTTACTTCTTCTTTCCATTTAATTACTTTTACTTTCTACTTGAGTATTTTTTGCTCTTGTATCTGTACTTAACTGAGTCTTAGCTCCACCTCTGGCAAATACTTATAATTTTACACCACCAGTGAGTTTGAGGAAAAAACCTTGAGAAGAAAAGTACAAAAAGGTGCTGCACCAGAACTTTCCTCCAGACAGTTTGAATAAATAATCCAGTCTCCATTGTTGTCTGGGCTGTTAATAATCAAGTCAGGTTATATAATAGCTGTGCCCGGATGACAAGGACAGTGTGGTGCTTGTGTAGTCAGGAGGAGACCTGCTCGCTCCACTGCCTCATGTCAGCTCTCCTCAGGCACCACTGGAACTCCTCAAGGAAAGCCCACAGCTTACATAATAAAAACAGAAAAGAAGAAAGGTTTATGCAGGATCAAGAAAACAAAGCAGTTCAGTTCAGTTCAGTTCATTTATATGAGCAACATGAAATATTATGATTTCAACATGAGATGACATATTGTGCTGCATTACACTTATGCTCAAAAAGGAGTAAGAAGAGTAAACTTATAAACTCCTGTCCCTCTCACATTCTGGATACTGACAGCTGTGACTAACTGAATGCTATTTGAACATTTATTTGTAGTAATTTTCCTTTTTTCCCCTTGTTCTATTCTCATCCTCCTTCAGCATACTTCGAATACATGTTATTTTTGTACAATAGTTTAAAGTGGTTTATATTTAGGCATCTTTTTAGGTCTTCATTTAAGTCGTTTGGAAGAATGTTTTTTTTTAAAGTTCATCTGGTTCCTTAAATTATGGCTTGCATCGCTATCACAAAACATATTTTGAATATTTTCTGGTAGTTGTTTGCGTCTAGCTTTATAAAGTAATTGTAATGTTTTGAAGGTTACTAAATCATACAATTTTAAGATTTTGGACTTAAGGAATTACGTGTTTGTATGGTCTTTATAAGCTGCTCCATGTAAAATTCTCACTGCTTTCTTTTGTAATTTAAATAAGGGTTCAGTGTTAGTTTTGTATGTGGGTCCCCAGACTTGTGCCCCATAACTCAGATAAGGCAAAATCAAAAAACAATATATTACTTAAAGGGATTGAGGATCTAAAAGATGTCAAGACGGCAACACTTCCGGCCACTTTAGATTTTTTAATCATAATATGTGGTTTCCAACACAACTTGTGATCCAGTGTCACGCCTAAAAATTTGAATGTGTTTCTACCTTGTCAATAAATAGACACGTTTCAGATTTAACTTCTCTATTCCCAAAAATTATTAATTGTGTTTTCTTAAAATTTAATGACATTTTATTAATTTCAATCCATGTTTTTAACCGTCCCATTTCGGTGGTCACTTGACTCATGAGTTGTTGTAGATTGTCACCTGAGCAAGTTATTGTCGTGTCATCTGCAAATAACACGAATTCCATCTTTTCAGATAACAAACATAAATCATTTATATAAAGTAAAAACAGTTTTGGTCCCAATACGGAACCCTGAGGAACTCCGCATAATATGGTTTTATATACAGATTTATGGTTCCCCATCTGAACATACTTAGTTAAGTATGATTTAACCCAATTTAATGCAGTACCTCTGATACCAGTTTTATCTAATTTTTGTCTTAGTATGTTGTGGTCAATGGTATCAAAGGCTTTTTTAGGTCAGTGAAAATCCCTATCACATATTTTTTCTTATCTATATCATCTGTTATACTTTCTGTCAGGTCAACAAGGGCTAGTTCTGTAAATCCGTTATTTCTGAAGCCATACTGGTTATTGTTTAAGATATTATATTTTTCAAGAAATGCATCCATTCTTTGTGCAAAAATTTGATAGGCCTGTAATTGGAAAAATCATGCTTGTCTCCATTTTTATAGCTGGGGATGACCTTTGCGGTTTTCATTTGACGTGGGAATTTTCTGGTGGAGAACGACAAATATGTAAGACTGAGGTTTTGAGATTTCCGTGATTACTCGTTTTATTACTATGCCAAGACCATCACAGCCTAATGACTTTTTAGCTATAATATTTTTTACAATGTCTGTTATTTCTTTTTCATTAGTTGCAGTGAGAAAAAATGAATTTGAGTTATCGGGACCAGCACTCATTATCAGATCAACATGGTTTGAATTAATTGTTGCTGCCAGTTTTGGCCCAATATTTACAAAGAAGTTGTTCATTTCATCAACTATTTAATTCATATCTTGGATTTTTTTTTTTACCGTTATTGATAAAATATTTTGGTGAGCAGCTGTTTTTTGGGTTCTTTTTTAATGACAGTATTCAAAACATTCCATAGGGCTTTAGTATTATTCCTATTTTCTTCTAGTAAAATAATATTGTTTTTTACAATTCCTAATTATGTTTATCAATTTATTTTTGTATTTTTTGTATTTACTTTCTGATTCAGTTGTTCTCTTTGATATGAATGTTCTATATAAAGCATTTTTCTTTTTACATGCTTGTATTATCCCTTTTGCAAGGCTTTCTTCTTTCTCTCTTTATTTGTATAAACAACCAAGGACCAATGGTAGTTATACAAGTCTTTAAAGCAGAAGTATATAAGCGTATGGGCAAATTAATGTACAGAAAATAATTTGAGAATAATTGATATAACTCTAAAACTATTTTTCATGAGATGCATTATGTTATTTAAAGGTGAACTACGTAACTTTATGCTCCACAGTGTGACATTAAACAGCTCTATCTTACATTTATTCAGTTACAGGTGGTTTTATAGATCAAAAATACATAGAAAAACAGGTATTCTGACTGAGCGGGGTTGCATCTCCACAGATCTGACCTGTAACTTGATCTGGTTTGGTCTCCACAAAGATAGAAAGGTTTAATACCAAACTCTGAAACATTCCAGGCAAAGCAATAAAATCTCCATGGAGAAAACCATTTGCTGGACCCCCTTTACTTTGATTTTTCTTTTTGGTCAGTTTGATATCTCAGCAGACAAGATTTCATTTGGAAACTACAAAATTCTCCACTCTGCACTGAAAAATGTTTTAATATCTAATTTAATTAACTTAAATTTATATGGGACATTGTAACTTCAAAGGCCGTTAAATCAAAATGCATTTTTCTTAAGTAGGAACATGAAGATCTGCCCTTAAAGTAGCACCTACACACACCAAAACACACACCAAACAGTCTTGTAAGATTTTGGTGAAATTTACAGAAGGATTTGCTGATACCTAATTCTAAGTCTGATTTATTAAAGTTTTAACTCAAAAATAAAAGGTGAAATTTGAATTTTTAGGAACTTTTTCAGTCAGATCTAGTTCACTCAAATACCAAATAAGATCCAAAATCCCCTCTGTATATATCAAATATGACAGCAAAATTAAGCAAGAAATTTAAACCTGGCTCCATCTGTTTTTGAGATTCATAATCATATGTCCCAAAAATGGTTAATTTTGTCAGTTTTTTTTCACACAAAATGCCTTATTTTATATGAAAAGATTGCAATGAAATGAAATGAAAAATGTGTAGGGTAGCACTCATGCCTCAAAGCAAGAAGTTTCCGGGTTCGATCCCCGGGTCGCCTGGACGTTTTCTTTGCATGTGCTCCCCGTGTCTGGGTGGGTTTCCTCCGGCCACTCCGGTTTTCCCCATCAAACCTTAAAAAAAAAAAAAACACCATGCACCAGGGACTACAGGTGGAAATTAGCTCTGGTGCTACAACCTGCACAAAGCATCTCTCCTGTTAAGGCTAATGTAGATAATGCACTGTCCCTGTCTCATAAATAATTAAAAATAAATGTTCCAAAAATGGTAAATGTTGGCAGTTTTTTCCACATAAAATGCCTTACTTTATATGAAAAGATTGCACAGTGAAAAGGGTGTAATACATGTTTTTCTTACATTTATGTGAGTTAACTACAGCAGAACTTTCAAACCGTTATCTAAATGTAAGATTTTTTCCTATTCACCTGACATAATAAACAACATGGTGCCACATTAGTAAGTTCTTCTGGTTTGGTGCAGCTATTCTCACAAGATTAAATGAGACCTTGAAACACAATCTGGCCGCACACAACCTTGCACGCTCAAAAACTTACCCCAAAAAGGACAAAAATGTGGATCAAATAGACTGTGAAAGAAACAATGCAGTAAAGAAGAAAATACATGTTATTCGAGAGATACTGTGATGAATGAGCAAAGCTGGAGAGGTGATGGTTCTGCTGCTGTGGCGGAGATGGGTGTGAGAGCAGTCAGAGCGGAAAAGGCAAGAAGCGAAAGAGAGGAGCTGTCTGCACACTGAAGGATTATAAAATGGTACACAATTTTAGGATGTTACACAAAATGTACAGACCACAGACAGAAGGACATTTCGCAACGATTATTTGTTTCACACTTGTATGAAGGACGAATGCCACACAAAGATTTTCTGTCTACAAGTAGAGCATAGAGATACACAGCAATTCAGAGCGAAAATGAAACAAAAATTTAAAAACGTGTGTGTGTGTGTGTGTGTGTTAAGTCCTGCTTGTCAAGGCCCATGGGAGCAGTTTGTTCGTAACACAGTGTGATCTGAAAGTAAGGAGCCAGCCGTTGTTATAGCAATGATGAGAAATGAAAAAGTTTGCACCAACTCCTCCTCTATTTCCACTGTTCTGCTTCAGCTGCTCTGATTGATAAGTAACTTTACCATCTGAGGCTTTGTAGCAGAGAGCAGACAAATAAACAGCGCTAAAAGAACACACCTCCCAAACACGTGGACCGGGCAAACCCACTCACAGTCAGAATGCCTGTTTTTCTAGATATTTTTGAGCTAGCGGTAACTGAATAAATGTAAGGTAGAGCTGTTTAATGTCATACTGCGGAACATTCCAGACAAAGCATTAACATCTCCTTGGAGAAAAGCAATCTGACGGACCCTCTACCAGAAAAGTTACACAATGCACCATTAAGTTAACTTTAAGAAGTATAAATCTTAGTGTTGCAAGCCAGTACCATCAAATTGAAAATGTATTCTGGATGGAACCCCAAACGTCTTGATTGCAAAAAAAGTCCACGATGACCAGTGTTGAAACCTTGTCTACAATGAACCACACCAGGACCTAGCCTTTTCATAGTCTGGTCTGAGCCTGAACAAGTCCTTGGTAAAAGAGTTGACTTCATCACTAGTCCCTACTCCAATAGTGCTGCATGGACACAACTGCTACCATAGATGCTGATTTATGTTTTTAATCAAGTAGCTGCTTAGTGCACACTTCACTTCTTATGCGTGTTTCTTGTACACTCCCCTTCTTAATTGTGGTAGACCTGCACAGGGATTTCACTCGCCAGTGGGTCCACGTAATTTACACTTTAGAGTTTGCCACTGCATTGTCTGTCTGACTTCCTCACGTCCTCGTCTCACTGTCCCTGGTGTTTTCTGTCTTAATGTCCCAAACAGACTGATCTGGCTCACGTTACAGTGAGTTTAGACCCATATTGTCTTCTTCTGATCCCTGTTTAGTGCACAGGATCTAAGGATGTAACCAGTATCACACGAGGGGAAACAGAGTCGCCCCAGTTCCCAGATTAGCCCCACACTGTCTGAAATGATTGACAGAACAAAGACAGAGAGAAAGAGAGAGACTATGTTACAGGTTATTGTAAGATTGCACTTGCTAAAATAGAGTCAATATAAGATCGGGGGAAATTCACAGGAAGGGCGACTATGACTGGGACTATACTGAGGACGAACACAAGCAGGAAGTCCCCCATGATCACTGGAGGATCACATTCATGTCTGCAGGCCTGAATCCATTAAGCATCCAATAAATGATGCATACAAGCGCATTTCTAACACCCCGCCAGCTTCACAGGAATACTTTACACTAACCTGCCAACGTGAAAGGGACATGGGAGGCCTGGATCACAAACAGAGTGCAGGACCTGTGTAATATTTGACTGAAATTATATTCTCGTGATGTAAATTGATTAAAGAAGATACATTAAACTTTTTGGGGGGTACTTGGTGCACTAAAGGAGAGCTGTTTACTAGGCTCAGAAATTAGCATTAGCGCCAACACACAAAGACGTACCTTTCTAAAGGCAGAAGTGTCCTCCAGTGAAGTTTTCTTCACATTTGTAAAGTTTTTAACATGTTTTTAGTTACATCCACACATAGCTCCCTGTCCACTGTCTGCTCTGTCAGGATTTATTGATTTTAGCGCGACTCTGCAAAAACCTGGGCCTCTGATTGGAACTAGCTGGAACACAGACCTATAGTGTTCCCTGCATATTCCTGATATTTTATCCGGAAAACTGACAGATCAAGAATGTAGTGAAATCAGCTCTGGCTTTGTTCACACACGACCCTTTTCTGGCAAAATCCTGGTAAATTCCTGCGTTAGGTTCATAAACTGTATAAAGAAGTGGACTAAGTGACTGTGACGTCACCCATTGCATTCAGCTCCAGTCAAATGAAGCTCACCAGGCGAGCAGTTATAGGAGCGAATTCATTTACGTACAAAAGAGCCAAATAAAAACTCCAGGATCGTGTAGAGCGGGTTAATACAAACATTTTAAAAAATGACGACGCGCATTGCAGCAGTTACTGAGAGAGGGGTGACAAGTTTTCAATGTAAAATCAATTGGAACCAAAGACTATGCAGCCAGAAGCGCCCCCACGCTCACTTCCTATGTCCATTTATATAATCAGTGTATGGTCAGGTTGCATGTATGAATGGAGCTTTAAAGATCAAGTTCAGCATTTACGGATATTTTCTCTTTAGATATCGAACTCAAACAGCCCCTGCCTTCCATCTGAGATCTGAACACCATCAAACAGCAGAACGTGAACCCGACCTTACCTCAGTGTAATAGAAAACCATCCATACTAAACCCTTTTGTGAGGCTGTAAGTGTTGCCTGGTGCTTTGGCAGAGGGAGGGAGGGAGCAGGGCCTCTGTGTGAGCAATGGCCTGGTGCAGTGGGGCAGTCATCAGTGGTAATGGTGAAGAGAGCTGCAGGCTACGGCACGGCAAACTCCATCATGTAATCCATAAGCTGTAGTTAGTGCGCACGGCTCTGCTTTAGTGCCCCTCCCACTGAAAGGAAGCTATTTAAAAGGCCTCTATTGTGTTTAACTGAGTTTTTGTTTAGCTGGTCTTGTATTGATGGTATATTCAGGGGTGAGAAGTAACTAATAACAAATACATTACTGTATGAGAGCAGATTTTTGGGGTGATTATACTTTTTGAGTAGATTTTGGGCCTGTACTTACAATTGAATATATTCTAGCCATGTAATCGTGATTAGTTACATTTATAATATTAGAAGTTACTGCATGTTGTACAAGTCCGGATCCACGACTCTTTCTATGTAGCTAGTAGTATTTTTCATGCAAACTTTTTACTTTTACTTAAGAGCAATTTTGAGTGACATTATTAGCCATGTAACTGTATTACTAAGTACAAACTGTGGTATAAGGTTTTCTCATTTATAACATATCTGAGGTTGTATTTTGTTTCATTTGTGCACTTTTGAGAAATCCAGCATATTCTGAATGTTTCCCTCTTAAAGTGGCCGTACCTCCCGAAAATCAGGAAAGGTGCTGTTACCATTCTAGTTGTTGTTAGCATTACCCTGATTCCAAAACTTGCTTAGACCTCTTTGCAGTGATTAGGATGATTGGAATATGTTGAGAAAGTGAGGAATAAGTTTGGACTGATGCAGTTGGTTTAAAATGAATGAAATGTTTTTCACTTAAAAAATATTAAAATCAGGTAGTGTGACTCCACCTTTTAGTGCTCAAAGGCATTCTAGCAGCTAAAATGCTAGCTGCTAATGTCTTTGATTTGTAAAAGTACTCATTGTCCAAGTATATAAAGTTATGGCAAGTACAAATGAAAATAGGCTTTAGGTGTTTTGCATTATTAGTACAGTTATATAAGAGTTATACAGCATGCAAATAAACACAAAAACACAGTTCACAGGCATTCATTTGCGTCCATTTACATGCTGCTTACCATATTATTTATTTTGTTCCAACATCTCCACTCACCTTGCCAGATGTACTAGGATTCTGCACAAGTTCGCTCAGACATCAAATTGAACACTACATTATAATTAAATGAAAATCCATAAGGTGTCCCCCCAAAAATATATGTAAAACTGCAACTTTTTGTTTCACCTGCTTGTTTCTAAGGATATGTCACTGCTCTGCTTGGAATGTTCCACAATATGACATTAAACAGCTCTACCTTACATTTATTCAGTTACAGCTGGTTTTTATAGTTCAAAATAGCTAGAAAAACAGGTAATCTGACTGTGAGCGGGGTTGCCTTTCCCCTGTTGACCTGTAACTTGGTCTGGTTTGGTTTCCATGAAGATAGACGGGCTTAATACCACACTGTGAAACATTCCAGACAAAGTAATAACATCTCCACAGAAAAACGCATCTGACAGAACCTCCGCCAAAAAAAGTTACACAATGCACCTTTAAGACTCTCCAGACAAGGCCACCCTCAGAGGCTAACCATCCCACATGCATTATACAAGAGATTCCAATGACAAGCACGCGTCCTGCCTCGTAATGACACACTGGACAGCAGTGGAGAATCACTTAGTGGTAAAAGGGCCTGATGTCTTAAGCAGACAATGAGCACATGTTCACTGGGCTCTAGTAAACAAATTACACTCATTCAGGCTCAGTACGGACCACTATTAGACAATTAGGACGCTTTCACACCGCTAGTTTGATTATTTGGTCCACACCAGGCAATAAAATTGTTATTATGTTGCATATAGACTCCAGTGTGGTCCGCTTTCACACCTGCAAACGAACCAAAATTGGCCCAGTTGTCTATGGTTTGGTACCCGAGTTCACGTTCTCACCAAAGGGACTGCACCAGAGTTTGGCATTTGGTGCAGAGTCAAGTGCTTGATTTAGTGCGGATCCAAGTGCGATTAATGTTTTCACACCAACGAAAACAAACTGAACTATGAGCTTCTAGTTCGAATGTTTGGTGCGCACCAACTGCTGTCGGTGTGAACGCACCCTGAGTGACCATGGTTCCACTGATGGAGGCAATTACAAATCACCAAGCACATGTGTTTGGTGTATGTTGTTTTTAGAATAGTAATTGAACAATGTGACCCTAAGTAATATCTGTTTTCATTTATTTGTGATCAATTTATCTATATACACTGAATCTGTAGTTTCAGTATTTCCACCAACCTGCTCAGAGACTACAGGTGTAAATGAACATTCACGCTATAACCTGGCACCAGCATCTTTCCTATGACTTTTGTCTTGGCCAATGTATTGTTGTGTACTGTCCCTGTACAAATAAAAAGCATACCATACCACGAGTCTTTCATATTTGGGTTAGTTATCATATAAGCAGTGTTATTGGTAAATAGTCACATTTTTATATAGCGCTTTTCCACCTTCAACGTACTCAAAGCGCTTTACATCAAGGAACCACACACCCATTCACACACACACTCATACACCAGTGTACGCAGACACTAAAGGTGAGGTGGGTTAAGTGTCTTGCCAAAGGACACAACAACAGCATTCATCTGCAGGGGCTGGAATCGCACTGCCAACCTGTGGGTCAGTGGATATGACCGCTAAATCAATTAAATTTATGTTGAAGCGGGATTCAAACCACCAACCAAACGCTCTTACCATTGAGCTACTCTTGAATATTATATGGGCTGTACTTGTTTTTTTCCAATGTATTTGAGCAAAATTGATCTTGCCCCAGTACAGATGTTAGCAAGCTAGTTGTTGTCAAAGCAAACTCATCACGGTGAATAATTGGGATGCTCAGAATGCATAAGGTAAGAGAAGAATAACTTTGGACCACTGCAAACTGTTTAACTGTTTGCAGTGGTCCAAGTTTAAACTGATTAATCGGGTACAAAGCCTTTAATACATCTTAGAAAATAAATGTACAATATGTGTTTTATTTGGCTAGAACTGAGACTTCAACTTTACATTGTGATCAGTCAAAAGTGCACTATGTAACTATGGTTTTGCTTTGCCTAGAATGTCCCACAGTATAAACATATCCATCTCCACGGTTACAAGCAAGTGACACCTCCAGGCCAAGTAAAACCTGGTCTCCACTGCTCGATTGTTTCCTGTATTTTTGGATGTCACACTGCACGATGTAGTAGAATAAAATGTAGTTGCCCGACAGCTGAAGAGAAGAGGCATGAGACTGAAGATGTTTATTTACAGGACCCAAACATGTGGAGACATGAACTCTACACATTGTGAAAGTGTTGTCCATTCCATTAAAGTCTCCATTGTAGGGAGTATTATACCTCTGATGACGTAGGTAGGTCAAGGTAACAAGGACTGAGCTGGCACCACCATAATTTGGTGCTGCAGATAACAGGCCGTGTGGTAAAGTTGCCAAAAGTTATAAAGGTTAGCTAAGGCGTTAGTAAAAGCTAGTTTGTAAAAGTGAGTCCCTTGCAAGTTTCTCGCTCACTCCAAACTGTTTTTCTGCTGCTCGATTATTAATTTCAGCTGGATATTTCACTACTTGCAGCTTGTAATCTGCAGTAACAGTAACAGTTTATCGCTGTGTGATAAAATAAGATATGATGCTAAATGAACATTAGTGAGTGGGATACGACTTAATGACCCGTATGCGTTAAATGCAGGTGGCTGCGTAAATGACAAGAAGAAATGTCTCAAACTTCAGTAGCCGGACATCCACTCATACCTGATCGATACACCTATCCCCGCCCCCGGGACATCCACTCATACCTGATCGATACAACTGAGAGAGAGCCTGAAATCTGCTGAAATCCTACGAGACACTGGCATGATCCCAGACAGGACAGCGGCTCTTTCTGCAGCCGACATGCGCAGTAGAGCGTGAAGTGACAGTGGTACAAGAGTAATAGCGCGATAGGAGTAGCAGATACTGGCACACAAGCCTAGAGCGCCCTCTCGCGGCTGTCAGTATGAAAATAACGAACATGTAAGTTATATATCTGAGTATAAGTCGCAAACCATGAAAAAAGTGCGACATGTAGTCCAGAAAATACAGTAAATGGGGAGAGATGGTTCCTTTCACGCTTGAGCTCTCGTGCTGTTATTTTGATGGAGCGTTGTTAGTTTGTTATGTACTTTATTTTCTTCGATCATTTGGCATAATCATTAATCACGTTACAATGATTTATGAGTAACACCAAAATTACACACACACACTTTAGTTTTTTCTACAGACCGAAGGGGTTTAGGAAATTTAAAGGTGCATTGTGTAACTTTTCTGTTGGAGGGTCCGTCAAATGCTTTTCTCCATGGAGATGTTATTGCTTTGTCTGGAATGTTTCACAGTATGGCATTAAACCTTTCTATCTTCATGTAGACCAAACCAGACCAAGTTACAGGTCAGATCTGTGGAGAGGCGACCCCACTCACAGTCAGAATGCCTGTTTTTCTAGGTATTTTTGAGCTATAAAACCACCTGTAATTGAATAAATGTATGATAGAGCTGTTTAATGCCATACTGTGGAACATTCCAGGCAGAATACTGACATATTCATAGAAACAAGCAGGTGACAGACCCTCAAATAACAGTTTTAAGTTTAAATTATTTATCAAAATAATTTCCCTTGTGGATCAATAAAGTTTGTCTAAGTCTTAGTCTAAGTCTTTGTCCAGCAACAGAAGTGTCAGTTATGCCTTACGGACACCAGTCTCTTCCTATTTTTGCTACTTATTGTGAAATTATTATCGCCATTTAAATTTCTGGTCTTTGTTATTATTTATATATTGTGATCTGTGAGCTACCGCGTCCAAATATCTGGGACATCTTTCTTTATAGTAATGCCATACTGTGGAACATTCCAGCTATATGCATATTCATATAATAACGTAAAGTGTTTGACTCAAGTAGGGATGCACCGTATTGAATATCGGCACAGATTCTGGAAAATGTGTTGAATCGAGTATCGGCTCCATGATATCGATTCATCTGATTTCCTTCGTGGGCCTTTAACTGGATGTAATAAAGACCATTTACACGTTGATTTGAGCCTAGAACGTCTCATAATGTTTGAACTTTTATTCATATGAAGCTGTTCAGTAGTGATTTGAAGGATAAATTACCGTTGCATAGCACAATTGGATTTCTTGTGTAATACGTTAACTGTGTTTTTAAGAAAGGAAATAAGTATCATTTTCTGTCCCTACACTAGTATTGATTAATATCGGGTATCGGTCATTATTAAGAGTAAAAGTATCAATATCAGTGCTGAAAAAACTGGATCAATGCATCTCTAAGCTCAAGTGCAATGGAGCAAGGATTCTCCACCGCGGCAGTAGAACCATCAACCTACTTCCCCTTCCCCAGTGTCTAGTCCCCACTGGGTCCAAACAGCAAAATCTTGCAAACCGTAGCATTGTTAACATTATCCAGGCTTTATTAGGACGTTATTGCGTGTTTTTTTTTTACTTTTTCATTTCAACAGATGGTGGAAGAAGTTGCATTACCGACAAGACTAACTTACAGCAGATAAAATTCAAATGCGTGAGTGGGCTGCCTTGACCTCAAAGTTGTTTTCCGCAAATTACTGTCTAAATCATCTCATTTGCAGCCTCCGGCGATTACTGGATCCAATTTAGAAGGAGAAAAAATGGGAAGATGAGACTTACAGCAGCCCCAAAGCCATTAAACAGTAGTGCTCTCATTGGACATCATGTTTGTATCCAACATTAACAGAAAAAAACAGCAGTAGAATACGGTGTCATCATAGTATTGTGCGACAAGTTATGTAAAGGTTGTTAAATAATACATCCAATTAAACAGTGACAGGAAACCACAAGTAGTTTATCTCCCTTCACCAACAGAGCAAATGCAAAAAGTTTTTATTCATTGTTGGTTTATGGTTGTTTTTATTGCACTGAAAAACATGTCCTTATTCTGAGCAGGCTTGCATCTCCACAAACTCGACTCTTATTTGGCCTCCTCCTGTTTGTTATCTGCATGGAAAATGTTTCAAAGTATGGTTATAACTTTCTGTTTCCATGAAATCATGCAGACGATGTGCTACCTCCAGAAAGTTCCATACTGTACCTTTTAAAGAAGACTATTGTGCTATAGTGAGTATATTGAGCTTGTGTCTGCTGTATAGTTATAATCTATGACACATGTGGACCATTGTTATAATTTGGACATTTCAATTGCAATATTCATCTAGATTACTTAATAAAAGAAACAAGTTCGTTGACTTCTGCATTAGAAAACTGTGGTGCCTAATGGGAGCTGATCGAACGTCATCATCAAAGAGTCGTGAAGTTGTCTGCAGCTCTGATGATTAGCTGCAGATCACGCTAAGAAGCAGTGGATTTGTTTAATTTGTACTAAAGTGACTACGTGGCGCTGCCGATTCCTATATGTGTATCACAGATTAAGAAAATCAAGTTGGAGAACAAAGTTAGTACAGAGCAGTGGGTGGCGGTGGTACTGGTGGCAGTGAAAACTTAAAAATAAGTGATTAAAAATTACTCAAACAGGCACGAATCAGTCCAAATACAACTTCGGGTGAGTAAATGGTGAAGGGAAACAACTACAACATGGTTAAAAGCTCTGAAAAGTTCATTTTGCACAATAGGTCTGCTTTAATCCAGTCACACTTTGTTAGTTCAATGGAAAACACAACTCTTTCCCTTTTTTAAAATATGTTTTGTTACCACATTATGTTATTATATTTTAAACACAAGTAATTCAAGTTTAGTCAATGGGCACTGTGGCTAGGGTTAGATGGGAAAAATAAATGGATTGTTCTATTGTTAAAATACAGCAGGCAGCAGCACTAGCATAACAATATCATGCAGTGCTCAGCTACCGTTAGCGTTCTTTCATATTTATACACATTTTGTACAAATTGAAGCTCTTAGACCACTCTGTTCTCTCTGTACCTTCATGTGTGTAATTGGTACAATATAACTCCTGTGTTTACTTTGTAGTTGTTGAAAAGTTGGTGATGGAGCAGCTCTGCTACTTTAAAGGTCCTATATTACGCAAAATTGACTCTTGTGAGCTTTTAGCCATGTTATTATACCATTTCCTCCTCAAAAACAAACCTAGAATTGTGTTTTGTTTCATTCACACCCTTTCTTAATTGTCTGTCTACATCTCCAAACCTCAAAATGCTCCGTTCCACCTTGTGATGTCATGAAGAGGTAGTTTTCAAGTTAACGGCTACCTTTTACCTTTAGTTCAGTAGAGATTGGCAATTCCAGAGCTGAAATCATCCGATGATTGTAGTGAAGGTGTGTGGAGCTGAAAAACACAATGAAGCACTTCCTGTATTACCACATGACATCACAAGGTGCAACAGAGTGTTTTCAGTTTGAGAGAAGAACTCAGTCTAAATATGCAGGATTTGTGTGTTAAACATGTGCGAATTAAACAAAACACAACTCCAGGTACGTTTGTGATGAGGAAACAACATTAAAACATACATCAGAAAACAGTGTAATATGAAATGTCAAATTCTTTTTCTTTGTCAAGCCCTACTAATTACCAATGATCGCAAATCGTGTAAAGGCAGCCCTCTTCTTTTCTGGATGAGTAAAATTACAAAGTCCAAAAACTGCATCCATCTGCTATCTGACCCATGGGCCATTAAACAAACATGACCTCAATCTCGTCTCCTGCTAGCTCCGTGGCATCTGCTGCTAAGCCACCTGTTTAGCGCTCTGCTAAGTTGACACTCTCGCGGGAGATGATGGATGCGCGTTTGAAGGGCCCGCTGCCAAGGATCGCTATGGCATGCGCTAGCTAGCTCCATGGCCCCTAGCTATGTTCTGTCAAAATATTATTCAGCATGTAAAATACAGCCTCATCAGTGGGGGGTGAGCCTGCTCCGGTGGACACGAGGGGAATGTGCAATCAGGGGATGGGTTGAATTTTATGCTGCGCTTTGGTCGTGATCTTATATTTGGTAATTTGACATCGTGTTGAAGGGTTGTCAGAGAAATGGATGTAATGATGTCAATTTTTCAGAGTTATAGCGATTGCAGTTTGGATTCGATTGCAGTCTTGAGCACCCTTAGGTCCCCATATCGAAAGTCTGCCAATATCATTCTGTACGTTTACAAATGATTGAATTTGATTTTAAATGCTGACACTTTTTTTGGTCTCTGTGTTGCCCGAGATCCAGAATACACACTTCTTCTATATTTTACGAAGATTTGAGTCTGGACACTGGTGAATCTCCTCATTTTCAGATGGGCGTGATTGACTTAACCAATCATGGACATGCATGGTCCAGATCAAAACAAATATGGCTTCTTACAAGGAAAAAAGAACAGAAAGAAAATCACAGGGGACTTAAAGCTTTGCAGATTTCTGTAGAAAAGTGAAGCTCTAATTCTGTATATCTGTTTTTAAATGATAGATGACCTTCGTTTCACGTTTGACCGGACTCCAGACGCAACAGGAGTGGTGACCAGACTGAGAGATACAAGAGATATGGTAAGTCTCATGTGTCTTCACTGTGTCGTCACTGTAGTTTTAATATAGGTTTAGATTTTTGTCGTATCTTGGATCAGCCTGACTCACACCAGATTGATCTGTGTACCACTGAAGTGAGTTCTACACATGATCACTCTAGGATGGCTTTCAATAATTTCAATTCCATTTTATAAGCAAAAGATCACGGCCAATGTACAATCTCTCATTTTTAACAACTGCAACAAAACAATCAATTATAGACTAATGAGGCTACCATTGTATAGTAATTCAATTGTCTTAATTGAGCAGGACAGCCAAAGCATGAAATGAGGAAAGAGAGGGAGAGACATTCAGCAATCACTACTTTATTTCTTCAAACTCTAAGAAAAATTGCTAGTGTGAGTTTACCCTGGTTTAGAAGTCGACTGGGGAACATATATTAATGGATTCAAGCAACAGCCAGCAGTCAAACGAATGATTTAACCCTTCGCTCCCCATTCCGTCCCCTATACTCCTCTGCTAACCCGTCCCCACCTATCTCCTCTGCGAACCCGTCCCCACCTATCTCCTCCATCCATAGGGGGCCAGAGCCTCATATGTCAGGGCAGCCACAAATGGGCATTATTTATGAATGTTCCAGAGCGCTACATAGATCAGGAGTGGACAGGACAGGGGCCCCAGGGAGCGACAGGTTCAAAGCCCTCACCAAACCCAACAGGCAGTGAGGAGTAGGAGTGTGAGAGTGTGTCATCTCTTCACCGCTATCTCTGCTACCACCGAGCTGGCAGTGTATACAGACATTATACAGTCAAATGAGAGCATGTTTAGGTTGAAATTGTTTGGGTGATTTTACACTACACTTTTAATTAATAGTTTGATACAATTTTATTATAAGTGTAATCAGGCTAAATGACATCACAAGGTGGAACAGAGTGTTTTCAGTTTGAGAGAAGAACGCAGCCTAAATATGCAGAATGTGTGTTAAATGTGTGAATGAAATAAAACACAACTCCAGGTGTGTTTGTGATGAGAAAACCACATTACAACATAGATCAGAAAATAGCGCAATATGGGACCTTTAAGAATTATTCACCACAGTATGTAACTTTTTAGTCAAAAAATGTGTCAAAATAAAAACATCGTTTTATTGTACTGAAAAACATGTGTCTTGTTACCACAGACTGTTTAAAGAAGTGGACTAAAGGAGTCTCATAGCGTTCGGCTCCAGTCAAATGAAGCTCAGGAGGCTAGCAGTTATGGGAGCAAATTTGGAGTCGAGTTCCAAAGTAGCAAAATAAAAACACCAGGATCATGTAGAGCTGGTTAATATGAACATTTTAAGACCAAAATGACGAGGCTCACTGCAGCAGTTACAGAGAGAGAGAGACAATTTTTCAATGAAAGCCAAATGGAGCCAAAGCCGATGGAGCTAGAAGCACCCCCATGCTCACTTCCAATTTGGAACACGGCGGCTAGCGGGTTAGCCATGTCCATTTATATATACAGTCTGTGGTCCTTACTGTGAACAGGTTTGCATCTTCACAAACCTGCCTCTTATATGGACAGCTTCCTCCTGCTTGTTTCCATGGAAATGTATAGAATAGAATCACACTTTGGAATATGAAAGTTTTAATGATGGTTTGTCAGGTAATTTCTACAAAACAAGTTACCTGACCAGCCAGAACCACACGCTTTGACAAAACTTTTCAAAGACAAGTGGATCTCGAGCTGTGTCCTGTCTCCCTGATTTCAGAGGGTGTGATTGACAGATGGATTAACCAATCAGAGAGACGCAAGCTCCATTTGTATGAAAACAAACATGGCTGCTTAAAGGTAAAAAAGGAGAAAAAAACAACATAAATGACTCAGAAACAGAGTGGATTTTCTCAGAATCAACAATCGAAGCACCAATCTATAACTTATCTTAGGTAAGAGAAGTTATCGTGTTATTTTGTTCAGAAAGTTACGAAAACTTCTGCATTTGAGAGACACGTGCTACAAATTAGCAGCTGTGGTTGGACTTCTCAAGTTTGGACAGAGGTTTTTTATGCTCTATGGTCCGATTCCAGATACTCCTGAATCGAACAGAATGTAGAAGGCGCTGACTGGTTAGGCACACAAAAGTCAGCTTGTCTGCTTTATCACAAAATAATCGTACCATAAGGCTGACATAGTGAATCATAATAAAACCGGACTGTGAGATTTGGATACTGTTGCGTTCCTTGTGGATAGCCAGTGTAAAGTAATTTAGAGCGACATGGAGGGGGTCTCTAAATGTCAGCGCCCCACAGAACTGCTGATAAGGCTCTGTACCAGGAAGCTCATTCATTACACATAGGCTCTAATGAAACAAGACTAGCAGACTCTATATGTCACGTGATGTAAGGGGGAGATGTGAAGTTACTTGATCTGAGGAGCATTATAGTGCTCATTAAAAGTAATATTACAGCTAAGGCAATTATGGAGTGTACACTTTCACCTTGAGTCAGTAAGAATAGTCATGCAGTATTTTGTAACGGCAGGTATTTGTGAAAAGATGAGACTGAATGATACACATTTTTTGTTACTGACCCATGTATATGTAACCTGATCGCTGAAAGTGATAATGACTGCATCATAACAACTATTTTAATCTGATTGGTTGAAACATCAACAGCGGAACAAGAAATAAAATCTAACTTTTGTTACAATCAGTTGAGACAAAAGCACAGACATCTTCCCTGTCCACAAATGCACAAAGCTCTTACCTTCTGCATGTTTTTCACAAACAACACAAACTAAATAGTCTGTACTGACACTAAAACAATCTGAAGTACGTCTGCTGGTGTCGCCATGTTTGTTCTGGTTCGGTTGGGCGCTTCACCTCTGGCTTCAGCTCAAACCTCAATGCTACAATTGGTCGCCCACCACCTGTTGGGCCCGATCACACCAGCGGACGCATGACAACATGGATTCTTTTGAGTTTGTGAACTCACAAATATAGTGAGAATCCATTTTGCTGTGCAAGATTAGTGTATATGGTGTTTTAATAGCATTGTCTACTCTTTCTAGTCCTATTTTTGACAGTTTTAGTGTAAACTACGTACTAAATTAGCAGCTTTGAGTTCAAAGTATGTGCAGGTTAAATTTCAAGTACTATGTAACACCACACACAGGTGTTTCTGTGCATGGAGTTTAGCGGTTTAGTCCCTTTTTAAGTTGAAATTAATACTTGGATGAAGCCGTGACATTTGTCTTTATAACACGAGCAAGAGGTGCTGGAATCACATCAAAACAATGCAACAGTAGCTTCAAAATTGCTAAAATGAGCAATAGATGGAATTTGCGTAATGACATAATAATAATAATAATAATAATAATAATAATAATAATAATAATAATAATAATAAAACACTAGCGAAAGTGCATGGATTTTAAAAACACAGAGGAGCTAAATAGATTACAACATGCTAATGTAAAGCAATCAGCAGAAAATAGGATCTTTTCTGGCCCAACATGTGAGAGTAGACATATCAAACAGTAGAACGGGCAGAAGCAGAGGAGATTACAGAACAGATGGTGAAGAGAGGGAATTACGTCCACGAGGGGAAAAAAAACAGGTTAATCTGCCTCCACCTATAAATAAATCTACGGACATTTCTCATTATGACATTTGTGCATTGTAGAGCAAGATAGCGCTCTCCGTTGGGCTGAAAAGAAAATACCTGATTTTCTGTGTTCTGATGAAACGCTGTGAAATGCGACTCTTCATACGTGCAAGGCTCAAATGGGCTCAGCTTCAATCACTGATGTCTGCACCAGTCGAATATGCGAGGCAGAGCCGTTAAAGGGGAAGTTCCTCATTGTGCCTAACAAGCTCTAAAACCTCAGCAGTCATGTAAAGTTAATGTGGTTTCACCTGTTTCAAGGGAAAATCAATTTAAAGCCATAGTATGTGACTTTTTGCCAAAACAAGTTTGAAAACAGGCTTTGGTTTGGTTTGTTCCTTTGGCTATAATATTCCATGGTATGACATTGGATGTATGGAGTATGGTTTCAGCTTTCTGTTTCCATGGAATCATACAGTTGACTTTCCACCTCCAGAAAGTTGAATATTATCACTTTAAGAAGACTTATTGTGCTTGAGTCTGTTATACAGTTATAATCTATGTCACCCCAGGATAATTATGTTATAATTTGCACATTTAAATATTCATCTAAAGCCACTTAATAACAATAACAAATCTGCTAACTTCTGCCTTAGAAAACAGCAGTGCCCAGTAGGAGCAGATGTTGCTGTAAATGTCTTATTTCTTAGTTTTAATATGCAAAGATTATAGACAACGTGGCTAATTTCCATCTTCAGCATCACATCACAACAAAGCGCCGCATTTTTAAAAAAATTTGTACCAAAATGGCTACACATCGCTGCTGAATCTTACTCATATCACCGATTAAGGCAGTAAAAATGGAGAATGCAGTGCGTACAGATGGTGATGGTGAAAACAGGAGTTGATCGGCAAAATGGCATCTTCGCTCTCTTAAAGATTGTTCAAACATGCACAAATCACTCCAAATACACTTCGAGAGGGTCAGTGAGAAGGGGAAACAACTATAATATGGTTAAAAACTCAATTTTGCACAATAGGTCTGCTTTAAGGGACCCATATAACACAAAAGGTAAAACTATTAATATTGTTACAGTGTTGTTCCATGTCAAAAAATATATAGTTGTATTTTGTTTGACTGACAGTGTTTGACTCATTTTGCACATTTAGACTGTCTACTTCTCATGATCTTAAAACACTTGGGTCCAGGAAGTGCACCTCTGTATTTAAAAATGTCAATCAAACCCATTCTCATCACTATACCGAGCAGCTAATTAAATAAAAATTCTAGCTTTTTAGCAGACATAAACTGTGGCCCTTTTTATAATCATTTACATTTACTTGTTTTCCATTTAAATCATGACATGTATTATATCCTCACTAAATACCATGAATATACATATATGATTTATTACAGTAATTATAAATGTCTTCAAATTACAATTAGCATGAAATCTATTAGCAAAGTACTTTAATTTAGCTTTTAACAGCTTTCTTTATGACCCCCGATAAACTTCCATCTACTTTTTCACCGACTTCTCACAAGCTGGGGTTTTAACACATTCTAACCTATATCTGTTCAGTAATCCCTTCTTAATTTAATGTAAATGTAATCTGGTTGCATAATTTCCCTATATCACATAATAAAGCGATTCTATCTTGATTTAGATGCTTTTCAATGATAAGTATTGTAGCGAGCAGCGTTTTACATAATCTGTTTGGGTTAAATCCATATGAATCAATATTGTCATTGTCAGCAGAGGGCACAAGGTCTCCTGCGAGTGGTGCCAAATGGTCTGGTAAAGATGAATGGACTTTACAAACACGGAGGAGCAATTCCAGGTGGTCAAAATGATGGAGGTGTTCATTTTGACCACATCCAAAATAAAATATATTTAAAAAATGAGTGTAAAATTTTGTTCTGGCAGTTTGAACATGAATTCAACAAAATATACTGTAAGCTATTTCAAGGCTAAGGTTAAGGTACACTTTATTGTCCCTGTAAGCAAATTTTGTCCTCTGCGTTTGACCAATCCTTCAATGCTGCTCGGGCACCTCAGTGTAGCATCCAGGGACCCATCTCCGGACCTTGGGTTTATGGGGGTGCCCAAGGACATAGGGAGAACAAATCACACACAGCGACCCCAGAACCTTCTTCCTGTGACGAGTGAAGGCGCCGCTCAGTCACCGTACTGCCTATTTACTAAATTAGACAAGTTATAGCTCTTGTTTACAGTACGGTTACGAGGTTATTGAATTACCTTTACATATATGCCCATGTCTAGCAAGTAAGTAACATTATAAACTTCACAGAATTTAACTGCAAAAGTAAGCGAGATTGTGAGCTAATTCATCAAAAACATTTGGAGTTGTGTTTTGCTTCATTCACATGTTTGCGTATTCCTGGATTATTAGGATCTCTAAAGTCAAAATGCTCTGTTCCACCTTGTAATGTCACAAAGTGGTAGTTTTCAAGTTAACAGCTGCCTTTAGTTCAGTAGAGATGGGCAATTCCACGTCTGAAATCGTCCAAGTGATTCAAGTGAAGGTGCGTGGAGTTTAAAAACACAATGGCGCACGTCCTAGATTACCGCATGACATCATAAGGTGGAACAGAGTGTTTTCTGTTTGGGAGAAGAACTCTTGTGTGTTAAACATGTGTGATTATAGTATGTTTTTGCCTAGGAAACAACATTTTAACACAGATCACAAAATATCGTAACGTGAGCCCTTTACAGAATATATTGTCCGCTTTGTCTCTTCTCATTTCTCACTCCATTCTCCAGCAGACCATACGAACCTTGACATGACTGAAAGTGTCTGGCGGATATTTACGGTAAAACGATGGGACCTTTGACCGTGCCCTGTCCAATCCTCTCCAATGGTAAATCACCTGTAATATGAAACCCAACACGGGGACGACCACAGGGACTGAACGGCTGTCCTGCCCTCCAGATGCGGCCCGGATTGGAAACCACGATGACGAATAGACGAGAATATTCCCCAATCCTTTCTCTCTATGGATTACACGTCCTGGCCCCACACGTGCCTCTGTGCCCAAGGTTAATCCCTGCGTTTTTCTCTCACTGCGGCACCGCTCTTTATAGATCACTTTACCTAATGACTTTTCCAAGCTACGTTGAAGGTACATTATGCATTTTTAAAATTTATGTTATGAATGAAGGTCCTATATTATGCACAGTTGACTCTTGTGAGCTTTAAACCATTTTAGAATGTTGTTACATCCTCAAAAACATGCTCGGAGTTTTCTTTTGTTGCATTCACACATGTTTGAGTAATTCTAGTTTATCAGTCTGTCTACTAGCACATCTCGAAAGGTCAAAATGCTCTGTTCCACCTTGTGATGTCATGAAGCATCTTATTTATTCACCGTGAGTTTATAAGCACTTTTTGCAACTCTCCAGACCAGGCCTGAGCAGAGTCTTGCCATGACAATAAAACTAACAATAACTAGCATGTTAACATACACTTCCTGATTATCAGACAACAAAACACTTTGTCACATTTTGGTCAAATATATGGGAAAAGCCTATTAGACATAACAGATTTAATTTTACATTGGATAAAAATATATTCTAATATAAAGGCAAAAAATACTGCATTTCTATGCACATGCCAAGAAAAGAAGTAAGGAATTTTCCTCCTGTAAATTGTGAAAACTTTAATTTGCATCTGAAGCTGTTACAAGTAATGAGCCAAAGGTTTTGTGAGAGCCAGAAAGGAACTAGTTAGATTTAAAAACCTACTAGTTCTGAAAACATGCAATGTTCATTTTAATCACCCAGAAAAATGAACAACTTTTAGCTTCTTGTAGTGCCTCAGGGTTTCCTATGTAAAAGATATATTTTTGGACCAAGCAACAAAATCCAGCTATTCCAGCCAGCTATTTTAGGCCTGTCAGCTCCTTTTCTCGTTTTCTCGTCTATTCTTAGATATAAGCGCTGTAAGAGACAGTGTGTGATGGCAGACACACGGGGGCAGAAGTGAGTGCACCTCTGGCTAGCGTGACAGCCGCCATGTTTGATTTATGAGAGTGTTCAGAGAGAACACATCGCTCTGTTAAAGGTTACAGAGCAGAAGGAGAGCGCTCGGACTGCTGTTCACATGGAGGCGTACTCTGACACACGCACTCACCACCGAGCTCAGGCCAGGGACCGTTTGTCTGCTTTATGTACGTTATAAATAAAGTTTAAATAATGTTGGATTATTCATATATTCATTTACATATTACCGACTATTAGCTATAATTATTCACTAGTATACATCACATTCTGATCAAATTATTTATCGTAAAACTGTAAGTTCTTGTTACTTAACCAGACCCGTTCTGCAAAATGGACTTCTCAGATGTTATAGTTGTTTTCCCTTCTCATTTAGCCTCTCGATGCATGTCTGAGGAATCTTTAATTGCTTATTTTCAAGACACCATATTGCGATCTTCCCCCTCTTTTCACAGCCATCAGAACACGCCTACTGCTCTGTACGGCTTTGTTCTCTCATTTTATTTTCCTAATCTGTGATACTCCTAGGATTCTGCAGTGTAGCATTGTCATTCTGGTGCAAATGAGAAAAAACTCCACTGCTCGCTCATGTAACTTTTTTTTTTATTTTAGAGGAATATTCTGACAAAAAATGTGCATACTGTAACATAATGATCCACGGGTGTCATAGATAGACAATAGATACAAGCAAAATGAGTCAAAAAGACGAACTAAACACTAAATCCACTTTTTTGCTACTGTGTATATGTTGTTTTAATAGCATTATCTACGGTTCCTAGTCATTTTCTTTGGCAAATTTAGTGCAAATTGGGTACATTTGCAGCTTTCTGTTCAAAAACATCTAAATCTAAGTGTGTCCTGACTGCAGTGGCTTTTGCAATTTCCAGTAGTAGGTGCCATCACACATGACTGTCCTGATTACAGTCAAGTGTTTCTGATCACAAACACCAGGCTGCAGGGGCGGAGTTTGAAGTGTGGGTACCTGTTGGACCAATCACACTGTTCCTTATATGACAAAATATCTCGCCTAAAGCCTCAGTGCATAACATTTCAACCAACAAAAAGACTGAATAAAAGATAAACACATTTATTTCTTTATACATGGATGTTGTTTTTCAAGGTACATTTACAAGCAAATAAATAAAACAGATGATGGATCCCCCGCCAGCAAAGTCACATACTGCACCTTTAATGTCTCTACTTATTGTATGAAATATTACACAGTGGGCTTTAATTAAACATAAAGTACAAATATGTTGAATATTATGTGAGGATTAGAGCCTCCCACACGAGGCGTTGGGGTTGGTTTGAGTGCAAAGGAGATGAAATGTTGTGACACAGAGCTGAGTCATAGGAATGTCTACTGTACATTTACACGTGAACAAGTTGTACTGAGAAACTAGAGCCCACTGTGAAGCTCCTATACACATGTAGAATACACATGCATAATTCAGTGCATATAACAGGCACAGTATAATGCACCACTCGGCTCATAGCCTCAGGCCTCAGGGCACATTAGCAACACAATGTTTAAATGCACTGCTAAATGTGAGGATGCTTTTTATCCCATATGTGCCGTGCTACCAGAGAAGTCAGACCACTGTCGTCCCAGTCCGCACGGAGGTCCAAGAGACATAACTGTAACTGTGAACGAAAACTGAAGGGCACCTAGTTATTTAGCATTAGCGCTTGAACCTTAACCTGGCCAACAACTGCAATATTTAGGTCCTGGGCCACCAGAGTTTAGACCAATCACAGAGCAGCACTGTGGTTTGGATGGAGCCAGAGATGAAGCGCCCAAACAAACCAAAACCAACATGCAACACCAAAGGCCGTACTTCAGCCTGTTTTAGTGAAAATACAGACTATTTTGTTTGTGAAAAATGTGCAGAAGGTAAGAGCTTTGTGCATTTGTGGACAGGGAAGATGTCTGTGCTTTTCTCTCAGCTGGATTAAACTCAAGTTTGAGTTTTCAGTTTGTTCCACTGTTGTGACACTTGGACTAATTAGATTCAAATATTAGTCATAACATTTGGCCCTCGAGAGCCATCCCAGATTGATAAATGTGTAGAACTCAATTCAGAGCCAGCTTTAATAGCCAATTTTTTAAATGCAAATATAGATAAACGATATCTCATTTACGTTATGCACTTGATCTTCACACGTCAGGAACTGTGCTGCTGTCAAGTCATTTCTCTCTGCTGCTAAAATTAGCACATCAAAGCTCCTGGAGTTTTTACATACAGCTATAACTGCAATCGTCAATTTATGTTTTCAAATTAGAATTCTGTTCAGTATGTGCATTTAAAAAATTAAAACATTTCGATTAACCATTTAAAGAAGACAAATTGAGCTTGTGTCTGTTAGATCGTTATAATCTATGGCACCGTGAATCATTTTTATAATTTGCATTTTAAATCACAATATTCATCAAAAACTACGTGATAAAAGAATTAAGTCCACTGATTTAGGCATTAGAAAACCGAGGTGCCCAGTGGGAGCTGTAAACGGCATCACAACAAAAAGCTGTGCAGCTGTCAGCTCCTCTGAAGGAAAGCTGCAAATCATATGAGCGAGTAGCAGATTTTTTGACGACACTGCAGAACTTTACATGCATCATAACCATCGGCAATGTGGCGTCTTGAAAATAAGCGATTAAAGATGCTCAAACATGCACAAATCACTCCAAGTACAAGTTCTAGACGGTAAATAACTATAACACGGTTAAAAAATCTGAAAAGTTGATTTAACGCAACATAAAAAATGATATCTTTGAATGAGGAAAACTCAAAATGTCACATATAACAGGAAACTGAAACCCAAAATAGCCACCGTGGGGTTCAGAATGATGAGGAATTATGAGGGAAAAGGTTCGGAAAATATCACCTACACAGAATAAGCACTTTTGAAGGCTGTAATGGCGCCTGAATGTCACTTAAAGGGCCCATATTATTTCCTCATCTACTGTATGTTATAATGTTGTTTCCTCATCACAAACAGACCTGGAGTTGTGTTTTATTTCATTTACACATGTTTAAAAGTGCACTATGTAACTTTTTGGTTGGGTCCATCACCTGCTTGTTTCTACGGAGATATCATTGCTCTACCTGGAATGTTCCACAGTGTGACATTAAACAGCTCTACCTTACATTTATTCACATACAGTTGGTTTTATAGCTCAAAAATACCACGATAAACAGGCATTCTGACTGTGAGTGGGGTCGCCTCTCCACAGGTCTGACCTGTAACTTGGTCTGGTTTGGGCTCCATGAAGATAGAAAGGTTTACTGCCGTGCTGTGAAACATTCCACACAAAGCAAAAACATCTCCATGGAGAAAAGCGCTTGACAGACCCTCCCCCAGAAAAGTTTTAACACACAAACCTTCATATTTAGGCTGAGTTCTTCTTTCAAACAGAAAACACTGTTAATACAGGAAGTGCTCCACTGTGTTTTTAAACTCCATACACCTTTACTAAAATCATTTGAATAATTTCAGCCCTGGAATTGCCAAACTACGATTTTGAGCTTTGGAAATGTAGACAGACTAATAATAAAGGTTTACTCAAACATGTGTGAATAAAACAAAACAGAACTCTGGTTATGTTTTTGAAGAAGTAACAACATTACAACATAGCTTAAAACTTTTGTGTAATATAGGAGGTTTAATGTACGAAAGTAGAATAAAGAGCAGTGTATAGACTAAAGTGGTGACAGGTTTGGAGCAGAAGCTGGCGACACTTTGCACTGATGGCTCGGTTGAGGACTCAGCATGTCACTGGGTTTATTTTAGAAACTCTTTACAAAGCAGTTTGATACAGAGCTGCCTCCGATCAATGTCAATTTGCCACAGACTTTGGGAAAACGCACATATGCCAACTTCAGATGCTGATGTTGAAAGATACGAATAAATAGAGGCAAAAAATAAAGCGGATGAAATCACAATTTGTTTGGTTGTTAAAGGTGCACTGTGTAACTTTTCTATAGAGGAGATGGTATTACTTTGTCTAGAATGTTCCACTACATGGCATTAAATATTAAGCAATTTTCTGATCTATGTTTTAATGTTGTTTCCTCATCACAAACATACCTGGAGTGGTGTTTTGTTTCATTTACGCAAATCCTGTATATTTAGGCTGAATTCTTCTCTCAAAAACACACTGTTCCACCTTGTGATGTCATGTGGTAATACAGGGAGTGCTCTGCTGTGTTTTTAAACTCCATACAAATTCACTAGAATCATTTGGATAATTTCAGCCCTGGAACTGCCAATCTTTACTGAACAAAAGGTAAAATGTAGCAGTTAACTTGAAAACTACCACTTCATGACATCACAAGGAGGAACAGAGTATTTTGAGGTTTGGAGATGTAGACAGGCTAATAATAAATGTGTGTGAATGAAACAAAACACAACTCCAGGTATGTTTTAGACAAGGTAACAACATGTGTCTTTTTTGTCACATGATCTGCTCTGGTGTGTGTTGGCCTTGACAGCTCAGATCTGTGGAGAGGCGACCCCGCTCACAGCAAGCATGACAGTAAAAATGCTATGGTACTCTATGGCAATAAAAGTAAGAATGTAATGCTATATTGTGGAACAACAGGTGACCGCTCATCCGTAAAAAGTTACACAGTGCATCTTTAAGCAACACTGCAACCAAATGGTGTATTATTAGTAGTATTATAAAGATGTAAACAAAGAAATACTACAGCCAAGAGAAAGTACAATATGTAATTCAATAAAATAATAAAACATTAATATAAAGATCATTTTATTAGCTACAGAAATATGAACTAAAATAGGTCTTGGTTAGGTAAGTTCTGCTGTTTGTTTTATTCATACATCCGCCCCTCCGCTTGTTATCCCTATCTCCGTGGCAACAACAGAAGCACAATCCTCCTCAGCCTCTCTATTTCCTCCTCTTCCCCGTCACAATCCATCACACACTGTAACTACGTCTCAAATCTCCAAAGTGATGGCAATTCCAGTGTAAATGCTTCCTCATCAAACCTCATATCTTTCCCAGTGATAAACAGTCCACTCGATCCAGTGAACCATAATGTGTTACCTGGGGTTTGGGATCATTTATGGAGACAAAGTGAATCTGGTTAAAGTCTTTTCCTCCCTCGTCAGCATTTGAGCATTTGTATTTCTGGTAACGAGACAATATTTCACAAGTGTTTCTGGCTGTTTTACTTGGTCTAGTTTGGCCCTGGTTTTTATCTTCATTAGTCCTTGGGTGAGTTCTGCTTTAGTGGCGTTTATCTTTTCATGTTCAGTCATTTAAGGGTGCATTTTGTGACTTTTCTAGTGAAATTAAAAACCACATTATGTAACTTTTTAGGCACAGACTAAAATAAAATCGCTTTGTAATTTGGTTGTGTTTATTGCAGTGGTAAAGATATAAAGATATTTCATTTTACATTAGATAGATAATTCAGAGGGAAATTCAGACTTGGCTGTAGAAACATTCATGGAGTATTTCCTCTGGAAGGTCTTCTGTCACATTTGCTGCTACATATGGTGTAAAAAGCCTGTCTGTCACATCGCAAAATCCCATAGCTCCCTCCTTAGCTAGCCACTTGAACGATCTCTATGGATATGGGAAAAACATAACAAGCATTTTTAAAAAGTAATATTACATCTCCTTTGCCCATGATGTGTCAGTGTAAGCGTACAGTTGCAGTTACGTGATTTAACAGCAGAAATGCCCACATTTTCATTCATGAACAATAAAAATAACACAGGACATATAGACTTTTTTACCTGTGGCATAACAATCATGGGAAATTCAAGGAACAGAGGACTTACTGCACAAGATTAAAGCAAAATACAACTATGGGCATGTTTTTGACAAGGGAATAATGCTGGAACATTGTTAAAACCTCAAAAAAAAATTTTTTCTATGTGACCTGCATGGAATTTAATACAGCACTGTGCAACTTTCTGAAGGTGGCATGTCACATGCATAACTCCATCAAAATAGAACGTTTAATGTTTAGGCCAAGTAAGAATCAGGTTTGTGGGGATGCAAGCCCTTTAACAGTAAGGACATAGCAGTATATTTCAATGCAATAAACACAACCAAAAAAGCTTTGAAAAAACCTTTATTTTAGTCTATTTTGTGGCTAAAAAGCGAAATGGTGGGGCTGTAAAACTGAAAAAGCTTGTATCTGTAGCCATACTGAAAAACAATTAACCTGCATTTAGCTGGCTGTCCTGGTAGACGTGTAGATAATGCGGATATTGCTTTGGACATATTTAATAGTTATGCTAATGTAGCGTCAATGCAGCGTTAGCATACACCGGGGACGCTAATGTCGTTCAAAAGTCACAGCAGCAGAAGCCGGCCTCATTTCAGATCAGCCCATAATCCTGCACATTTCATTATGGCTGTGGGAACGTGTAGTATCCTGGCACCTCGACCAAATACGGAATCAACTCACACTTGTCCACAAGCTGCTGCTGCCTTTGGAATTGAACCAACAACCAAGCAGAAATAATTTTACAGCAATGTCAGTTCAGCCTCGCAATAGCTCAGGACATAAGAAGAGACTTCATTTGAGTTTTTTTTTTAAATTTTATTTTATTTTAGGTTTTTCTTTAGGTTTTTCTTGTATACTTTTTTTTATAATTGGGTAGTACATTTCAAAGTGGCATTTCTGTTAACCTCATATTAGCTGTAACAGTATTTTGAAGTACTTATACATTTTGTCATAGTTTTTGCCAGTGAAATATTCATCCATCCATCCATCCATTTTCTCCCGCTTAATCCGGCTGGGTCGCGGGGGCAGCACGCTGCCCATTACTCTGTGCACCATAGACCCCTATGAACCCCTCTGCAGGTGGTGAGCCCACAGGAGGGAGGAATTCCTTGACGGTCCTTGATTGTAAACTGTTCATAGGGGTGTTGCATGTTTTTGGTTGATGGGGGGAAACCGGAGTACCCGGAGGAAACCCATCCAGACACGGGGAGTTTTTAGAAGCAGCTTGGATGAGCTGCGAAACGTCCATCGAAACATGCAAACTCCACACAGAAAGGCCCGGGCGACCCGGGGATCGAACCCGTAACCTTCTTGCTGTGAGGCATGAGTGTTGCCACTCAGCCACCGTGCCGAGGTGCACTGTGTAGCTTTTTTGGTGGAGGGTCCATCAAATTCTATTCTCCATGGAGATGTTATTGCTTTGTCTGGAATGTTTCACAGGATGGCATTAAACCTTTCATTATGAAGACCAAACCAGGCCAAGTTACAGGTCAGATCTGTGGAGATGCAACCCCGCTCACAGTCAGAATGCCTGTTTTTCTAGGTATTTTTGAGCTATAAAACCACCTGTAATTTAACAAATCTAAGGTGAGCTGTTTAGTGTCATACCGTGGAACATTCCAGGCAGAGCAATGACGTATCCATAGAAACAAGAAGGTGACAGACCCCCTACCAAAAAGTTACATAGTGCACCTTTAAACATATTTAATCATAATATTTCTTCCCAAAATATCCAAACCAGATGACGCTGAGCTCAAGACTGCTGTTTTTGACCATTAAAAACACATGTAATGAAATGAATGCGAGATAAATACATATTGTGGTGTTTTCTGATCTATGTTATAATGTGATGTTTAATCTATATATATTTGATACTTAAAAGACTTAAAAAAAAAAAAAAAAATCTTGTTTGATATTACAGTAGACACAATAAAAATATGAAAAAAAATTTCTGTTTTTTAATCCAGATTTTCCCCCCACCCTTAGTAACCAAATAAAAACTTACATAAAAACACTGATAATAAATATAAGTTTAAAAAAAAATTAAAGAAAATTAAATTAAAAATGAAATAAAGGGAAAAAAGAAAAAAAAGAGAAATATATAAATAGAAATAAAACTACAAAAATAACAATAATTTCACTCCAGCCCTTTATCACACAGTACAATAGAAAGTGCTGATCATCACATGTCCAATCCGCTTTGCTCTGCACTTCTTTTACAGCGCGTGATGGTCCCACTACCTTTACCACGCACGGCAGTCCATAACTCCAACCGGAACACTTAGCCCCGCCCCCTAATCTCACCATTACCCATAAACCATTGGTGAGCCACGCTAGCCAGCAACCCGCAAGACAGACCATAAAGCACCCAAGTCCACATGGCGATAATGTCTTCACCAATGGGCTGAATCTGTCACGTTTTACGACATGTACGAGATCGCTAAAAGATGAAAAAAAAAAAAAAAGAGAAATGTATACATATATATATATATTTATATACAGCTAACAAAACGCACATCTGGTATTTAGCCATGAAATATAGGCTACTTGTAACATCCACCCACACCAGACCAGGTAAACAGCAGATCTCGTACGATGAACTCCTACGCTAAATCTGAACTGACAGTGAGCAATAAAAACATATCTGCAATTCTGAAAATTTGCAACGGAAAATAGAATAGAATAAAAGTTGATTTATGGCGAAGGAGGAGAGGGTGAGCGTGCGGCGGCAGAGATCAATGAGCAGACAGACAGTCGTTGAGGTGTGAATGGGCGAAGAAAGAAAACAGATGGGGACAAATTGGCGAGCACTGAAATGAGTGAACGCAGCAAGGAACTGTGGATAGAAGAATAAATAAAAAGTAAGGTGAGTGTTTTAAAGGTACTGTATATAGGCCTTTTTTAAAAAAATTTAAACAAAAACTGTCTAAATTACAGATTGGAGGTGACTGGAGGCAAAAGTGAAGTGGAACATAATGTGTTTTCAATAAGAAAACATTAATCATAGAATATAATAAAATATTAAAAATCTAGTTAAATTTGGCAAAAGAAAACCACTCAGATACATGTGAGTGATTTCAGAGCCTTGTTTAAAAACATTTATGATTGTGTTTTAAGCTATTTTATGCTATTGGAACTATTAGACCTGGACGCCTCCCTCGGGAGGTGTTCCGGGCATGTCCCACTGGGAGGAGGCCCCAGGGAAGACCCAGGACACGCTGGAGGGACTATGTCTCTCGGCTGGCCTGGGAACGCCTTGGGGTCCCACCGGAGGAGCTGGAGGAAGTGTCCGGGGTGAAGGAAGTCTGGGAGTCCCTGCTTAGACTGTTGCCCCCGCGACCCGGCCCCGGATAAGTGGAAGAAAATGGATGGATGGATGGAACTATTAGAGATTATGACAGCATTTTTGTCAAAGAAAAAAATCCAGATTTTTAGATTTTACTGGACAAATCCTTGCAGAAAAGTTGAACCCAATACAGTTTGCCACTTATTATTAAATTATACTTTTTGTGAAGCTTAAATACAATTTTGAGGTGAAAAAACCCCCACATTTTTCCATCCTTCTTAACAGAGAAGTAAATTAACTAATATTTGTACCTTGGAGATTCAAAACTATTGTGTATTTTTTGTTATACTGTATTTGCATCAGTTAATTATTGAAAATGTATTGCCTCCTTCACTTTGCTCCAGCTGATTCAACATTCTGATGACAAAGGATTTTAAAAGGTCTATAGCACACAGCAAAAATGTGTTTTTTGAAGGTCATTAAGTGATAGGTTGTGCATTATGCCTACTTTTTAACTTCATGATAGCTCATATATAAGTAGATAGATAAATACTTTATTGATTCTGGAGGAAATTCTAATAGTAGAGTCATGAAATTTAAACTTGAAGTATACTAAAGTATCAGATATGTATGCCGATTTTGCCTTACTAAACCAGCAACAAAGTCTGTTATCTAATCTACAATAAGCAGAAATATGCAAAATCGACTTTTTAGAGCTTTAAACTATGCTATAGTTGTTTTCTCTTCTCATGTACCCTCTTGAAGTTGTATTTAAAGTGATTCATACATGTTTGAGTAGTTTTTATTCTCCTGTAGGTAGGACGTCAATGCTCCGATCTACCCATGTTTTCACCAGTACACGTCCATCGCTCTGTACTTCGCCAGTTTTAGGTTCTCATTCGGTGACGCATGTAGGATTCAGTAGCGTCATGTAGTCATTTTGGTTTAAATAGAAAAAAAAAAAGTTATTTGTTGATCTGCAGCTATTCATTGTAAGCTTTGTTGTGATGACGTTTATCAGCTTCTATTGGACACCACAGTTTTCTAACACAGAAGTCAGCAACTTGATTCTTTTATTAAGTTGATTGAGATCAATATTTCGATCTAAAATGTCCAAACTATAACATAATGATCCACGGGGGTCATATATTATAACTATATAGCAGACATGAGTATAATAGTTCTTCTTTAAATATGAAGTACAACATTACTAATCAATAGCTGTAAGTCTATGCAGCAACCATCCAATATATACCAACTTTAGCACATTTTACCAATACAAAATCTCAATAGACACATATATAAATAAAAATAAGTAAGCAAGTCAATAAAAACAATAAAAATACTATCTTTAAGGTAAGATACAGTAACCATACCAAAGACTCAAACTGGAAACCATCTAGTTGTGAGGTGACAGCGCCAGCCAGTTTCACCATTTCACCATTTCGATGACGGAATAAACATAAGTCACAGTATTATTATAGCCTGTTTTAGCCAGGTAAATTAGGTGAGTTAGGTTTTAACAATGCTGTTCTGTCTGGACTTGAGTTATGAATCAGCTTCTGCCATGGGCCAACTCACCGCCTAATTTCGAGTTAAAAAATGCCACACTGAGCTGGTGACGCGAACGCCTCCGCCTGTTTTAAACCCAACCATGACTTCACCATATTTTCAGGTCCTCTATGTGGACTCAACTTTATGAGGACCACGGGGTACCTCGCAGTGCAATGTGTAATAGATCATTTTGAAAGTTTGAGAGAAGTTTGTTAAAGAAGAGCCTGCTGTGCTTGAGGCTGCTGTGTCGTTATAATCTATGACACACGTGGATCATTACGGTATAATTTGGACATTTTAAATCGCAATATTGATCTAAAACCACTTGATAAAATAAGTCAGCTTACTTCCAGGTTGGAAATTTGAGGTGCCCAATAGGAGCCGATGTGCCGTAAATGTCATGACAAAAGTGTAGCAGCTGTTGGCCCCTCCACGGATAGTTCACACTAACTGTGGATTTTTTCTTTTCATTCGTACCAAACTGGCTACACGACGCTGCCGAATCCTACGTGGATCACAGATGAAGAAAATAAAACTGGAGAACAAAGTACGTACAGAGCAGTGGGCGTATATCTATATAAATCTATATAAGACAAGCATGCAACAAACACATATAAACATAATATAATAATTCCTCACCAAACATTGACTTAATCTTCTGATAAACTGCCATGGCAACCGTTTAGCTGAAATGGTAAGCAAAACAAATCTAGCGCATGTTAGAAAGAACTGTAAAGACTTAGACTTAGACAAACTTTATTGATCCACAAGGGAAATTATTTGGACACAGTCGCTCAAACATCACAATATAATATAATAACAGAGAGTAACAAAAATAGATGGTATAGCAAAAAAGAGCAAGAGACAGGTGTCAAATGAGACATAATTATAAAAACAAATGTATATGTACAAGTCAAAATAAAATAAAAAAATAAGTAATAAACTATAAAATAAACTATAAAATCACAGCTATAAACAAGAGACAAGAACGAGTGCAATAATATGCTGATTGACAGGACATAAGGTTATCTGTTACTTAAGATTAAGTTGTTGTACAGTTGTTGTTGTTGTTGTTGTTGTTGTTGTACAGTTGTTGTTGTTGTTGTACAGTTGTATATATACTGTACAGTAAATGGACATCGCTAACATGCGGACCCATTGACTTACATTGGAATACTGAGCCCCTCTCTCTGTACCTGCTGCAGTGCGCCTCGTCATTTTGGTCTTAAAATGTTCATATTAACCCGCTCTACATGATCCTGATGTTTTTTTTCCTCTACTTTGTCCATTAAGAAAATCCTATTCATAATATAAAGATTTGGCCCTGTAACCGCTTCATTTGAGCTGAACACTATGAACACTTCTTTACACAGTCTATGAGCCAAACCCGACACGTTACATAAAAATACATTAAAACGCAGTGTAGAGATGCAGAGAAGTGAAACAAATGCTAACTATAAACCAAAAGTTCCATCAATGTGTTCCGTGGCCATGGAAATACGGCTTATGTAATCATCCTGGTGGAGGGTTCGCCATCTGCTCGTCTCCATGGAAACATTACTGTTTTGCCTGCAATGTTCCACTTAAAAGTATCTAGCTTGTGTTTATTCAGTCGGTGTTTTTATTGCTCAAGAATAACATGAAACGTATATAGTCTTACTGCGAGTGGGATTGCCTCTCCACAGATCTGACCTGCAACTTGGCCTGGTCTTGTCAAGTTTTGTTTGTTGTGAAGTACATAGAACTAATATTTATACATGGCTAAAACACGCAACACTATATGCTACAGTACTGCTAAATCAAGTATCACCATGTAGCCTATTAAAAATTCAAAATATTGTCACACTCCTAACTCCATAGAACCCCACTGTATCCCACAATGCACTGCTTCTATATAGCGCATAGATCCACATGTGCGCTATATACATGTGCCTGTTTGATGGATCACCTCAGCAGTGGAGCGGCTGTAACGAGGACCCCATTGGTTTTACACTGACTAATTATTGATGTGGCGAGCATGTGGCAGTCGCTAATAAATGCCCCACGTACATTAATGAAGCTAAGCACCGGAGAAGAAATGAAATGATGGCTAACGTGCTAACATACGCGGCGACATCGTGGCTTTTAGCAGACAGTGATGGATGGTCTCAATAATGGCGGCCGCGCAGGTGAAAGAGCAGAGGGAAGGATGAGAAAGGAGGTAAGAAAGTGGAGGAGAAGATAATAGAGAAAAAAGTGAAATGTTATGTAGAATTGTTTACGTTGGTTCATGTGAGTCAAATAGAAGAATGAGAAACGTGGGCGATGTGTCAAGTTCAGATCGATAAATGAAATGCAAATGTTGACAGAATAGATAGCTTTGTTACATGGCGTTTCTGAAGGAGATATCAATAAAGTTTTTACAATATATGACAGTTATTTGGATGAAAATAAAATATATTCAAGGTATTAGTTCCCTAGTAACCGTGGGGTTCGAGTTTTGACAAAAGAAAATGGTTATTTCTGGGTTTCAGTTTCCTGTTATATGGTGCCATTTTGAGGACGGTTGACCATTCCAAAGATATATTTTGTTTTGAACTATTTATTTAGTAAATTTATGAGACAGGGACAGTGCACAGGAGAGATGCATTGTGCAGGTTGTAGCGCTAGTGCATGTTTTTTAAGTTTAAATACAACTAACTTTTCATCATTCTGAAACCCATGGACGTAGGTTGCGTTCTGTGCTGTTTTGTGAGAGATTTGTGCAGATTTGTGACCTGGTTTAATATATTTGTAATAACTGAGACTATCCTTATCAAACAAAAACTGAAACATTAGTCATAATCACTGTCACACGTGGATCATTATGTTGTATTTTGGACATTTTAAATCACAATATTGATCTCAAATGGTTTAATAAAAAAAACAAATTTGCAGATTTCCAGGTTGGAAAATTGTAGAACCCAATGAGAGACGATTTCTGCCTGCTCCTTTACTGTACGTCGCCGTAAACGTCATCAAAACAACGCTGCCGAATCCTACATATATCACCAATAAGAAGATAAATTGAAGAATGAAGTAGCATGTACAAGTGGGAGTGAAAATGGGGGTTGATCGGAGCAATGAGGTCGTGTAAATCGGATTTGTTTCAGTGACACATGTGAAACGAATGAGCTCACTGGTCACCCATCATTTACAAACTAAATCAAATTTTTCTCACATCAGATGAAGAGTTTAGTGCTTCAAAATGTTTTCAGTCCCCTGTGATATTTTTACCTTTATTTTTTCCTCATCAGCCGCCATATTTGTTTTAAGGGATGGACCACGCATGTCTCTGATTGGCTAAACCACCTGTCAATCACGCCTATTTGAAAACATGGAGATTCACCAGTGATCAGACTCACATCTTTGTAAAGTATCGAAGAAGTGTGTACCTTGGATGTTAAGATGAAGTTCTGGTTTAGTTCCGTACAGAACTTATCGCTTCTTTGATTGAACTCAAGAGTCATTATTCTCGCCACTGAAAAATCTATATATTTATGGTGCTGAGGATGAGTCAATGAAGTGAAAATGTGCAATTTAAACCAGAAGTTCTATGACTAAAAGTTATTTCAGTTCTGAAGTGGTGAATTGGTGGCAAAGCGCGATATTTTCGATGAGGCCTTTGCAAATTGATCCGTAATACAAGCTGAAAGAGAAGGCGGAAACTCCAGATTGTGTTGCACTAAAAATCAAACCCATGAACTGAGGACGCTGAATAATTGATGACGAGAATAGATTTACAAGATCTACAGCAGCAGTTCTGATCAGAGAAAACAAACAAGATGGATGGATATACGAACTGCTGCGGTATGTCCAATTACAATACACTATGTTGCCCGAGGACCACCACTGTATGAAATAGACCTTTGATTACTAGCTTTTTAACTTGTTATAAAGTTGTTTAAGAAGGGGTATTACACTTTCTACCCTGTTATAATGCTGTTCCCTCATCAAAAACATGACTGAAGAATTTTTAAATGTCATCCATGCATGTTTGAGTAATCTAGCAATCTCTCCCGGGCCCTATTCAAACATAGCAGTACAGTTATGGAAAAAAAATTACGCAACCCATGCTCCCACACAACAATTTTCCATAACTATACAAAAGTAGGACACAAAACAATGCACTACAACTTCACAAACTTGATGCAATGTGCAGAAGTTTAAACCACGGGCAGTTTGGACACTTGTGATGTCTAATGCATGTCATTGAAATAAAGTTGATAATATCCACCTCCACCTCCAATTCTGACTGTTACTAATAATCACACTTCTATTTTGGTTTCATTTTAGATTAAGCAACAATTTAAAGGAACTAGCCTGCACACAGATAGAGGACACAGTAGTTTTTCTCATTCCCAGTATATGGACAGGCCATGTCTCATGTGAAAGCTCAGAACCTCCAGAATTCACTCACTGAAAACAACTTTGTTGTCTGTATAGAAAGTATTTCCTAATGAGATCAGTAGCCTTATGCAAAACTACACAACTGTAATCATAATGGAGACTCCCTTGGAAACTACTTATATATTTTATAGCATGTTTCCCATATCACCAACACAAAATCCAAACTTTTCCACCCACAGTTTTGTCTGCAGGGCTGGTCCCACATGGCCAACTCCGTGGTGGTACAACCCTTATTCCGACATACCGCCACTCCGACAGACCCCCACCCCGACACTTTCTGATGCCCAAGACTAATCCAGGACTACACCAGGATTAAACCAGGTATAAACCGGGACTAAACCAGGACTAAACCAGGTCTAAATCAGGTCTAAACCAGGACTAAACCAGAACTGAACCAGGACTGAGTGTCGGGAGGTGCGCATCGGGTGACCGCAGGTGAAAGTACCAGTGCAGAGCTCCGTGCCCCATGGGGCTAAGCTCAGCCGTCGCCCGATCGCACTTTGCGGACACCCTGCTCCACAGGCTTGGGGTTCTCTCTCTCTCTTAAGTCCAAGATCAGTCCTGGTTTAGTCCTGGTTCAATTCTGGTTTAGATCTGGTTCAGTCCTGGGATCAGTCCTGGTTTAGTCCTGGTTTAGTCCTGGTTCAGTCCTCCTGGTTCAGTCCTGGTTCAGTCCTCCTGGTTCAGTCCTGGGTTCAGTCCGTATGCGGCACATAAGTCCGGCATCTCGATTGATGTTTCTTCTGCTCAATAAATAACGCCTGTGAAGTGAAGAGATGTATTTTTGACAGTAGAGTCGCATCTGTGAATTCGTATTCTTACTGAAGAAAGCGTAATCACAAATTTTTATTTCTTCATTGAAGTTCTCGATGTCATAACTTTTCAATTCATATTCTGATGGATAAAATACACACAATACATTTTATGTACGACTGGACTCATTCGAGAGTTTACGAATATTTATTTTATGCTTAATTACAACCAATTATGTAGGGATTTCCCAAATTTGCATGGATTTCCCAAATATGCACAGATTTCTATCATATGCACACAAATATTTCTGAAAGCTTTCGTACTCCATACATATAGCTCATTCTAGTAGCCCCTCGTATTTTTAATAATTATCTTGTTTGTCGGAGTGGCGGAATGTTGAAAAAAATGCCACCACTCCGACCAAGGAAAAAAAAAAATGTCGGAGTACAGGGACGTTTGATAAAAAATGGAAATGCCTCCACTCCGACAATTAGATGTCAATGTCGGAGTGGCAGTATGTCGTAATTGCAGCATGTAACCACACCGTGAAGGCGTTGGATCAGAAGGAGCTCCAGGATAAGTAGGGCTCTCCACACCTCAGTGAACCCAAAGCCTGCTCTCCTGCTCGGGGACGCTGGGGTATTAGAGGCAGGGTTCTGGACCAGAACGATCTGACCACACGGTCCACACATACAGATAAGTTTGGAAATACCACTCCAACAGGGACTCACCGTGCTCCCAGAAGTTCCAGATATGTAGGATTATGGAATGATTGTGTAAAAATACTAGTACTTCAAATAATAATCTATTACTTGGAACTATGGCTGAAACTAACATGTATTTTAGTTGTTTTTTTCTGTCATACATTGAGACTTTAAAGATCCTGTATTGTGCGAAATTGATTCTTGTGAGCTGTAAGCCATGTTATAATGTTGTTTCCTCATCAAAAACATACCTGGAGTTGTGTTTTGTTTCATTCACACAGGTTTGAGTAATACTTTATTATTAGTTCAATTATATTATAAGCTCAAAATACTCTGTTTTAACTTGTGATGTCATGAAGCGGTAGTTTTCAATTTAACAGCGACTTTTTCCATTTTGTTCAGTAGAGACTGGCAATGCCAGAAATTATGAAACTGAAATGATTCTAGTGAAAGTGTACGGTGTTTAGAAACAAAGTGGAGCACTTCCTGTATCACATGACATCACAAGATGGAAGAGGCCTAAATATGTAGGATTTGTGCGTTAAACGTGTGAATGAAACAAAACACAAGTCCAGGTTTGTGATGAGGAAACAACATTATAACAGATCAGAAAATATGGGCCCTTTAAAAGAATTACTGAGTAACTTTTTCACAGTCTTTCTAAATGTTCTCAAAAAGTAAACAGTTTGCCAAGTTCAGTAATTACTGGGTTTTATAGTTTAATTCATAAGAACCTCCTCACAAAGGTCATCGCAAGAAGAATTTATTCCCTTTAATAAAAGTGGAACTATTATAAAAAAAAATATATGACTCTGGTGTTTTTATGACGTCTTTGTTACATCCACTGCTGTCTTTCAGTATCATATGTCTTTTGTGAGAAATAGGCCCATAGAAAACATTAAACTTCTGGTAGAGAGGCTGCCACCTGCTCGTCTCCACGGAGACGTAATTGCTTTGTATGAATGTTCCACAGCATGACATTAAAGGGCCCATATTACGTAATTTTCTGATCTGTGTTATAATTAGTGCTGTAAAAAATATCACGCTATTAACGAGTTAACGCAAAACAATTTTAACGCTGTTAATATTTTTTTATTGTGAAATTTACGCTCTTTGTGACCTAGTGAACTAGTTTTTTCATAAGCTGTGGCCACTGCTAGTAAAACTACAGGATCCGGCTGTAAACAGGAAGGAAAACAATTTGTATGAAACTGAGAAATCCCGGTCTGATTGGAGGTGGGCCAAAGCACAGCACGGCCGCCCACGCATGTGCACACGCACGACTTCACCACACAAGCCCTGCACGCGCCAATGCCACCCACACGAGGAAAACACCAAACAAAGTCCACTCCAAAACATACAGCGACAGAAGCCCCACAGCCTCTTTCCCCCAACCGCGCCCGAGCACGGCACGGCCCAAAAGTCCCAGCGCGAGTGCGCCCCCTAGTACAGCAGATGTTGAGACACACAAACACAGTGGCGCTAACTGGAGATTACAGCACGTCCCTCCTAATGAGAACTACCTCAGGGTCACAGCACATTATTTCACCCACAGTGAACTTCAGGCACTTTGACTGTGATGAAGACAGAAGAGAAGCACTTCACTCACACTGATGCAGAACACTTCATGAAAGTGGAACATGAGAGTGAAACATCGAATACAAAGTGTCTCACTGACAATTGTTATGGTTTGCAATAAAAACATATTTGCACAAAGCAAACCTATCCACTGTGTTGATAAGATAATTCCTATCCACTCATTAAAACGATGATTCAAGGGACAAAAATGTGTGATTAATTTGTGATTAATCACGAGTTAACTGAGATTCCTGAGATTAATTGCAATTAAATATTTTAATCGATTGACAGCACTAGTTATAATATTATTTCCTTACAGACATACTTCTCTCAAACTAAAAACACTCTGATGTCATGTGGTAAAACAGGAAGTGCTTCAATGTGTTTCTTAAATGCCACACACCTTCACTAGAATCATTTGGATAATTTCAGCCCTGGAAATGATTTCTACTGTACAAAAAGTCAAAGGTAGCAGTTAACTTGAAAACTACTACTACTACATGACATCACAAGGTGGAACAAAGCATTTTGAGCTTTGGAGACAGACTAATATGAGAGGATTACTCAAACATGTATGAATGAAGCAAAACACAACTCCAGGTATGTTTTTGATGCGATATCGGGATTATAACATGGCTTAAAGCTCACAGGAGTCAAATTTAAACTTATCAATCTCCATAGAGAAAAGGTGTCAGATCTGTGGAGAGGCAACCTTGCTCACAGGTAGAATGCAGGCATTTTTATCAATAAAAGATTGATTATTTATCCATTTATTGGCATACTGCGGAACATTCCAGGCAAAGCATCCCCATCTCCTCCAGTTTTACCTTCTCATTACCATTTATCCAGTATCTGAACACTAGTCTCATTATTCCATGTGTCCTATATATTTGTGGCCACAGCTGTTTCGGGAACACCAGGAGGACTTGTGGGATACGTTTGTCTGATGTCGCCATGTCAACAGCTGCTTATATGAAAAGTACAGTGTCCCGGAGGAGACAAAAGCGTGGGGTAAACATCACATGAAAGATGCATTCAGCTCCTATCTCATTTCAATTCAGAGGCTATTGTTTATGTCTCACGCTCTACACCAAACAACCCCAGGAACAAGGGCTAGTGTCTTTTCTCTTACTAAATTATTTATTTTATTGTATTTAGTTGAAAATTTTATAATGCAAGAAATAATAAAACATAATCTTTCAAACAATAGCTCAGAGCTAACCTGGCTCATGTCAGATTGGGATGTGCCTCACTCTATGGAACAGCTCTCACTGAACATCATGGCAGAACATCATGGCGACTATTTGAAACTTTAGTAACATCCAGTTGAAAGAAAAGCACAGACATCTTCTCTGTCCACAAATGCACAAGTCCTTCTCATTTGTTTTACTTGAATCCATCTTGTTGTATAAGTTTAGCTAAGAGGAGGTAGAGTTGCCAAAGATTTTACTCAAGCAAGAGTAATGTTACTTCAAATTAATATTACTCAGATAGAAGTACAAAGTAGTGATCCAAGAAATGACTCGAGTAAGTGTAAAAAAGTATTTGGGAAAAACAACCACTCAAGTGAGAGAAACTTCAAGAGTAATGCTTATTGAATTGTTAAAGACAGTTCAAACTTAGGTGTATAACAAGCTTGATTTGGGACATTTGCAGCATTTGTACCCAGTGTTGGGGAATAACTGAATACATGTACTGAGAATACGTATTCTGAATACAAATTTTAAATAACTGTATTCTGGTACATTTGGTGGGATCAAATCAAAGGAACACATGGCAGAACTTGATCACACAACTTATGCTTCAAACTACACAGTATTAGTGAGAAAAATACAACTCCAGGTCTGGTGGTGAGTGCAGGTGTAATTTTCCATCTCCAGTTAGTGATAAGAAACAAACATAAAACTGTTTTTATGTTGCGTCTTTACACTAGTCTATCATTTAAATGCAACTCGGTGAAGAAGTACTTGAAGTATTCAGAATACAGTGCTTTGATTGGACCATGTATCAGAATATGTTACAAAATACTAGTATAGTTTAATGCAGGTATTCAGTACTCTCTAACTAAATACGTTTTCAAAGTATTCTTCCCATCACGGTCCGTACCATTATGGGACAGGCACACTCTGAAAGACACAGACTTCTTCAGTCATTATCGAATCCAAAGATCAGTTGGAGTCCAGGTACTGGCATTGCATTGTGTCCTTTGGCAAGACACTGTGACTGGTGGTTGTTGCTCAGCTCCAGGGTTGAGGCCATCAAAGTACAGTACTGTATATCTTAACAATAGAGTGTGTCATTCAGTGCCACAAGTTATGTAAGAAGTGAGCGGGTGGAAAAGTAATTACAAATACTTACTAGTTATTGTAATTGAGAAGATATTTTGGGGTAACTGTACTTTCTTAAAGGTCGTATATTACACTAAATATATTCTTGTGAGCTTTTTGCCATGTTATAATGTTGTTACCTCCTCGAAAACATACCTGGAGTTGTGTTTTGTTTAATTCACACGTTCATTCAAGTTAAACAGCTACCTTTTACCTTTAGTTCAGCAGAAATGGGCCGTTCCAGGGCTAAAATCAATCAAATAATCCTAGTGAAGGTGTATGGAGATTAAAAACCCAGTGGAGAACAAAGTTTTCTGTTTGAGAGAAGAACTCAGCCTAAATATGCAGGGTTTGTGTGTTAAACATGTGTGACTGAAACGAAACTCCAGATATGTTTGTGATGAGGAAATGACATTTTATCATAGATCAGAAAATAGCGTAATATTGTCCCTTTAAAAATCAATAGTAGTGCAGTAAAAGTCCCGTCCGCCGCAGTGAACGGTTGTCTTAAATCTGTCTCTGCTCCCCTCTGTACCAACAAACTCCCGTAACAGCTCAGAAACGATGCAAATTACAGTTTAAATGAACAAAATGTATTAATGAAGTGCTTTAAATAATACTAAAATTGCATAAAAAGTAATTAGAATGTACTGCTGACAAAGAAGTGAAAATGCAACTCAAAAGTACTAGTTGTATTTATACTTTTTAGGCCGCGGTACTTGTATTTGTAATTGAATACATTTGGAGTCAAGAAATTACACTTCACTTGAGTAAAAGTACAAGTACTGAGGATTAAACTGCCAGCTTTCTGATGTTTATATTTTGCGTAAAGAAAGTGGATTTGAGAGACAGCTTTATCTTGCAGCCTTCACTTTGCTTTTTCTAAAATGGCTGTATACAGGAACACGTCAAGGTGATGCTGACATCTCTCATAACATCTCGTCTTTCCACAGAAACATACAAAAATAACAAGAAACTGGTGTCAAATGAGTCATAATTATATAAATGTTCATGTACAAGTAAAAATAAAGTATAGAAATATAGTAATACAAATATCACAGCTATACATGTGTCTCTTGCTCTTTTTTGCTATACCATCTATTTTTGTTACTCTCTTTTATTATATTATATTATGATTCCCGAGCTACTGTGTCCAAATAATTTCCCTTGTGGATCAATAAAGTTTGTCTAAGTCAAGTCCAAGTCCATATACAAGAAGTTCTAAGGAAAAACATTGCAAAAATTATATAATGATTGACAGGATATAGGGTTGTCTGTTACATAAGGGTGAGTTGCTGTACAGTTGTAGGGAGTATTATCTGTTACATAAGGGTGAGTTGTACAGTTGTAGGGAGTATTATCTGTTACATAAGAGTGAGTTGTTGTATAGCTGTAGGGAGAATTATCTGTTACATAAGACTGAGTTGTTGTACAGTTGTAGGGAGTATTATCTGTTACATAAGAGTGAGTTGTTGTATAGCTGTAGGGAGTATTATCTGTTACATAAGAGTGAGTTGTTGTACAGTTGTAGGGAGTATTATCTGTTACATAAGAGTGAGTTGTTGTACAGCTGTAGGGAGTATTATCTGTTACATAAGAGTGAGTTGTTGTATAGCTGTAGGGAGTATTATCTGTTACATAAGAGTGAGTTGTTGTACAGTTGTAGGGAGTATTATCTGTTACATAAGAGTGAGTTGTTGTACAGTTGTAGAGAGTATTATCTGTTACATAAGGGTGAGTTGTTGTACAGTTGTAGGGAGTATTATCTTTTGTCTTTTTAACCATGTTATACCAGTGCTCCATTAGCATTAGTTCTATTTGGTTCATGCATGTTTGAGTAATCCTGTATTGTCCTGCATTTGAGGCTTGAGTACACAAAAAATGTATGTTTTCACCTACCCCCTATCTCCGCCCACTTCTCTGTATTTACTTTTGGTTATAGAATTTCAGGCTCTTAGTCTATTGTTAGTTTCACAAATGTCTCATAGCCATTTTAGAACAATATTGCTGTTTACAATCTGCTAACGACACTACTGCACATCATCAGGTTTGTGAAGCTGTAGTGTATCGCTTTGCATCATGCGTTTGTATATTTATGTAAAATTGGTGCTTTGTACAGGCTCATACCGCTAACCGTAAGGAGGCTCGAAAAGGGCCTGGGAGAGATCTTCAGGCATGTTTTTCATTAGGGAACACTGTTAAGTTGGTAGAAAGCTCCATAAAGTTCATTTCGCGTTATAAAAAAAAATATAAGCCCACATATCTACTCCCAGCTTCATCATATCACCTTTTCTCATATGGTGGTCCGATGGTGAAAGTACCGTATCTGAGCACGACAATTCTCTGTGAGATTCTCTCAATAACTCAACTTCAATAATGCTGTCAAGATCTATCCATCACCGAGAAGGAAAACACTTGACTTACCCAACTACTTTGTTATTAAAAACATGAAGAGCATCAGAGGGAGCAGAGTGAGGGCGCTGAAAGAGCCAATTAGACAAGTGCAATTAGTTTACTCATAAAGAAATGTAATGGGTCCACTCTGTAAGACAATTTAGCGAACTTTCATTTGCAAGAGAATAACTGCGTAATATAAGTTTAATGGTTTACTGTCAAAGCAATAACATCATCATGGAGATAAGCAGGTAGTGCACTCTCGACGGAAAAGTTACACAGTGCAGTTTAATTATTATTATTATTATTATTATTATTATTATTATTATTATTATAGGCTTTTTCAACTACTAATAAAAGCCCTACTAAAGCTCACTACTACTACTACTACTACTACTACTACTACTACTACTACTACTACTACTACTACTACTACTACTTCTTCAACTGCAGCTTCAATGGAAAAATCTTGGCTAATGTTCCATAGTTTTTAAGTGTATACAACAGGTTAGACTACACATTTCACTAAAACATATTAATAAAATTATCTTTATAATTTTAATAAAAATCTTGCCTTTTTTTTTTCCCTCTAGTTTAAAAATTTTGGGGACGTTTATAATCATCCGGACACAGGAAGCAGATGTGACATGTAGAGGTAAATCCTTAAAACTGTAACCTAGCAACCATATTGTAATAAAGGGCTGATTAGATTAATAATAATAATAATAATAATAATAATAATAAAGCAACTTTTATTTTGTTAAAGTGATAGTATGTAACTTTCTGGAGATGGCACATCACCTACATGAATCCATGGAAATAGAAAGTTAAAACCATACTCCGGAACATTCTTCATGGACATAGATATGTTTTATGCCATAATGTGGAATATTCTAGCCAATGGAACCACATTTTCATGGAAGGAGGCCCCGCTCCAGGCCGGGTTTGTGGAGATGCAAGCCCACTCAAAATAAGGACACATTTTTCTTTTTTACAGCGCAATAAAAACATTCCTAATGAAAATAATATGCTTTTATTGTTGTTCCTTTTTAACAAAAACGTTACATACTATAGCTTTAAATGAACATTTAAACCGCCTTGTGTTGATCACAGGTACAGGGATCCTGTTTACCTTACTGCTACTTCGTGTATTTTTGTACTTCTCAGGTTTTTCCCACAAACCTTCACTTAACTCATGTAAAACTATGATAAATATTTACCACAAGTACTACCAACCAAACCAAACACAATTGAAAAACCATGAAAAACTCTCTAACGCATTATAACGAAGCCCACACTCTAACACGGACTTCTGATTGGACCTGATCTTGTCCTGATGACCTCTGGAATTATCCGATCACAGAATTAGATTTTGAGAGCCCGTCATAAATCGTGAGCTCGCACGGGGCTGACACTAATGGATTAAAGGGCTTTATTTAGGAGGTCAGGAGAGGAGACGAGACAACCGCCGCGATAAAATGATTCACGTGTGAAGTAGGCCAAGCGCGAGGAGGACAAAATCAGGTTAAGAGCGCTAGTGCTACAGGCAGTGTGGAGTTTGACTGACAAGTAATGGACTTCGATGATAGCGGGATTATTCTGTAAGTACGTTAGGGTGCAGTGTACACAGAAATACAGCCAGACAGAGTTGAAGGCTGTCAAATGTAATATAGCGAACTGGAGTACATTTGGATAGGATTTGTAAGGGGATTATTGCATGAAAGTGTGATGCATTTTATACTAGTCATTTCCCCCGGAGTAGCAGAGTTATGAACTGCCTCTTGAGCCTTTACATCTCTTCTTCACTACCTTAGAAGTACTTCAATGGTTTAAAGAAGACCTACTCTGCTTGTGTCCACTATATATTTATAATATATGAACCCGTGGATCATTATGTTATCATTTGGACATTTTAGGTTGCAATACTGATCTAAAATGACTGATTAAAAGAAACAAGTCCTCTTAGAAAACCATGGTGCCCAATGGGAGCTGATGTCACCGTAAACGTCATCAAAACAAAGTTGTGAAGCTGTTGACACCTCTGATGGATCGGTACACATCAGGCTAGCAAACCAAAGATTTTTTTCATTTGTACCATAATGACACAACGCTGCCGAACCCTAAGTGTGTCACAGTGAAAACAGAAGTTCATCGGCAATATGGCATCTTGAAAATAAGTGATTAAAGCTCAAACATGCACGAATCATTCCAAATAAATGAGTAAATGGTGAGGGGAAACAAATATGGTACATGACTTGGTTAAAAGCTAATGCTAGCTAGCTTGTGACTGCTTAAGTTTTATTTAACAGCAGTAATCTCACCTGTTGTAGTTTCAGTTAAGTCAGATCTTTCTGGTCAGACTGTTAAAATAAAGCTCTAAATAAACTCTAACAAAACCCCAGGGATGCTGATGTTACTGCAAAGTATCAATGATAAAAAAAAACACAGAGGAACATTATGGTAGTGTCATTACCTGTTAAAATAATGCTTTTAAATGCTGTTAAAATAAAGCATTTGGAGAGCAGATTTCTGTGTTTTATCGACCTCACATTTTTTCCCACAATATTGACTGAGCACTTTAGCTCTGGGGTCTTGATTTCTATCAGAAACAACGATGAAAGTGAATGGCTTTTCGTCTGAGTCAATACAGGAACACCACAAGGCTGTTTTCTCTCTCCTTTAGTCTTTATCCTCTCCGCTAACATCTGTCAGAGAAAATATTAGAACACGAATATTCTCATATTTGGGGAAGACTGCACTCACCCAGGATCCGATCATCATCAAGGGGCACTATGTGGACAATTAAAAGTGCCTATATTACACTATTTTTCACCTACTCCATACACCTTCACTAGAATCTTTGCTGAACTAAAGGTAAAAGTTAACTTGAAAACTACCACTTCATGACATCACAAGGTGGAACAGAGCAATATGAGCTTTAAAGGGTTACTCAAATGTGTGAATGAAACAAAACACAACTCCAGGTATGTTTTTACATTATAACATGGCTTAAACCTCACTAGAGTCCATTTTTGCAAAATATAGGACCTTTTAAATTTAAGGTACACTTGGTTTGCAGTGGCCCAAAAGTTATTTCTTTTTATTTATTTTTTTTGCATATTATTTATTCGTAAAATTATTCGCTCCAATGATTTTTACAACTTTCAGATATCAGAGCGTAATTTGCCATCACAGTAATGTTAACAACAACTAGCATGCAACTAGTAAAATGTTTTATAATTTGATTCAGACCGCACACAGCAATCTCATTTTGACCCCAGAGAGTGTGTTTAATTACATTTTAGCAGAATACTTTTGAATGAACGCCAACTTTATTATTTAACATCTTTTAACCTCTTCACACTGACTTCTTTTTTCCAACCTGACTACAGACTACGGTAATAAAGACACCAACAAGGAGAGAGTCCGGAGCAGAGCGCATTTTAAGCAGACTTTGAAATCCGTAATGTGCTTTGGGGAACGCCTTGTACTCCAGAAACACCTCTTAAATCCTCGCTCTGCTGATGTCTCATTTAAAGACTGTGAGTGTCTGCAAACTGCACCGCTCTCAAAACACCAGCATCACCGCTCTGGGACCAGGAAGCGCTTTTCATGAATTATTGTTGCAACTTTAACTGGATAATGGATTTATAGTGCACTAAAGTCATACAGGGTTTTGGAGTCCACTTTTGGTCCAGATTAGAGATTGTTTTGTTGTGCGAGCAGGTGCAAAGGCAGCGAGTATCAGCGAGTATGAGAACACTTGTGACATTTTAAAAGCTCTTTTGGAAGTGAAGATAGAAGATGCTTTTTCTCACAGTTTGGCTAAAGGTTTTAAACAGTCGGGGAGCATTAGTTGTTTGGGTATAAGTTTTTTGAGATAAATAATTGAAGATCCTTGAATTGATCCTGGAATTAAGTTTTGTTAGCAATGTTATAATGTTGTTACCTCCTCAAAAACATACCTAGAGTTGTGTTGTGTTTCATTTCATTCACACATTTTAATAATCCTGCATTATTAGTCTGTCTACATCTCCAAAGATCATGTCATGAAGTGGTAGTTTTCAAGTTAACAGCTACCTTTTAACTTTAGTTCAGTAGAAATTGGCAATTGCAGGGCTGAAATTATCCAAATGATTCTAGTGAAGGTGTGTGGAGCTTAAAAATGCAATGGAGCACTTCCTGTGTGTTTTCAGTTTGAGAGAAGAACAAGGATTTGTGTGTTAAACATGTGTGAATGAAACAAAACACAACTCCAGGTCTGTTTGTGATGAGGAAACAACATTATAACATAGATCAGAAAGTAGCCTAATATGGGCCCTTTAACTAGAGTTTGAGGTTTCGGGTTTGATTCCCAGGTCGCCCGGTTCTTTCTGTGTGAAGTTTGCACATTCTCCCCATGTCTGCATCGGTTATTACCATAGTGTGCAGTCAAGCTGAAAAAAGCACAATTTCTGATCTTGAAATTAGTGTAAAGGTTATAACATAAAATAAACTAGAAAAGCACTCAGAGAGCGCAGACCTCCGCCAAGCCCCATTTAACGCAATGCTAACGAAATTTTCAAAGTGATCCAGAATCCAGGATTTCTTCTGGATCATCACCAAAATTGAATCATTTGTTGGATTAACCACTTGGAACATTTCCTGAAAATTTCATCAGGATCCGTCCATAACTTTTTGAGTTATCTTGCTAACTAACAAACAAACAAACAAACAAACAGACAGACTCAGGCGAAAACATAACCTCCTTTGCAGAGGTAAAAAATAAATAAATAACTTGGCATTCATTCAAAAGTATTCTCCTAAAAAATTTAATTAAAGTCGCTGCAACCATCTTTTTCCCATGTAGCTGAGCAAAATGTTTCGCCCCGGTACAGATATATTGTAAAAGCAGCTCTCAGGGTCAAAATGAAATTGCTGTGTTCTGTCTACATCTCATTATAAAGCGTTCAGGAGGTGTGCTGTTAGCATGACAGTGGCTGTTAGTGTTACTGTGATGGCAAACTGCACTCTGGTATCTAAAAGTTGTAAAATCACCGCAGTTGACAGAGACAGAAGACACAAGAGAAGTGGTTTACTAATACGTTTTTGAACCTTTGCCTCCCATAGAAATCAGTAATGTAATTAGTCTGATATGTTTTGGACGAGGAATCAACCGGGACCCAACAAGATGGATTCTGATGAGTTTGGGAAATGAAACTTCACATTAATGCTTTGGAAAATTGCAAAGAAAATACATATTTTCATTTGAGTGAGTCCTGGTTTTGGTACTTTCATTATCACTGACTTTGTTTTATATTTTTAGTTGCCATTTGCCTAGTTAGCCAAGATTATAAAACTGCTGTAAGTCCAGCTCCAGATCTGAAGATGGGGAGTTGACCCAGCGGCATTGAGGGATGGGTCAAATGCAGAGGACAAACTTTCCTACAGGGGCAATACCGGGGTAACTTTTCATGTGGAGGGTCCGCCAAATGCTTTTCTTAATGGTGTTGTTTTTGCTTGGTCTGGAATGTTTCACAGTACGGTATTAAACATTTCAATCTTCATGGAGACCAAACTAGACCAAGTTACAGGTCAGATCTGTGGAGAGGCAACTCCATTTACAGTCAGAATGCCAGTTTTTCTAGGTACTTTTGAGCTATAAAACCACCTGTAATTGAATAAATGTAAGGTAGAGCTGTTTAATGCCATACTGCGGAACATTCCAGGCAGAACAATGACATATCCATGGAAACAAGCAGGTGAGGGACCCTGCTTACACTGGTGTATCAATGTATTTGTGAATGGGTGAGTGGTTCCTTGATGTAAAATGCGGCCAAATGGGACCATGTTTATATTGATGTGGACTGTGCATGTCTCTGATTGGTTAATCCACCTGACAATCATGCCCATCTGAGACCTGTAGTAGTCTTTGGGTGCACTCACACTAGGACTTTTGAACTGTACCGTATTCAAGCACGATTGCTGTGGGTTCTATGTCACGTAATGTTTGTTTACATGTCGCACAGCAGAGCTAAAGCTTTAGTGGAGAAAATAAGTCCAGCGGCATGAAATATCTCTTAAATAGTGAGACAGGTATGAGTCCTGCTGCGATACACGCTCCTCAGGATATACAGGGATATAAAAACAACGAGGAGGAGTGAGAACAGCTGGAGACGAGGCTGCAAAACTTCTGTTGCTGTCCACAGTCCTCATTGAAAGTAAGCAAGGATTCGCCGTATATTTTGGAGCGGAGTTTGTTCACTGTTTTCCTCGTATGAGTAACATCAGAGAACACAGAGGGATCGTATAGTAAAGTCGTGCGTGTGCTCGTACATGAGCAACTGGGCCAAAGTCCCATCGATTGCGCTCACACTGGACAAACGTATCACGCTTTAGGGCTATCTGTGTTTGGGCACGTTTCTAAAGTCCTAGTGTGAGTGCACCCTTATAATCTTGGCTAACCAGGCAGTTGGCAAATAAACAACATAAAACAAAGTCAGTGATAATGAAAGTACCAAAACCAAGACTCACTCAAATGAAAAGATGTATTTTCTTTGCAGATTTTCCAAAGCGTTAATGTGAAGTTTCATTTCCCAAACTCATCAGAATCCATCTTGTGAGGTTCTGGGTGATTCCTCGTCCAAAACAGATCAGAATTGTTACTTTACTAATTTCGAAGGGAGGCAAAGGTGCAAAAACATATTAGTAGACCACTTCTTTCTTATTACTACGATAGTGGATATCAAACTTAAAGGTGCATTGTGTAACTTTTCTAGTGGAGGATCTGTCATATGATTTTTTTTATTTTTTTTTTTCCCCATCGAGATTTTATTGCTTTGCCTGAAATGTTCCACAGTAGCATTAAATTTATCTGTCTTGCATTTATTAAATCACAGGAGTTTTTAATGTGTAAAAAACATGAGCAAGGTCACCTCTCTACAGACGTGACCTGTAACTTGGCTTGATGGTGTCACTTTTTTGTCCCCATGGAGATAGACAGGGCAGTAGACGGGGGGACAAAGGGATCTACTGTCCCGGGCCCCAGGGTTTTAGGGGCCCAAAATTAGATTCACTTCCTATTAATTTACATTACAGGGGGCCACATGAGTCTTCTTGCCCTGGGCCCCCAAATTCCTGTTGTCAGTCCTGGAGATAGAAATGTTTAATGCAATACTGTGGAGCATTCTGGGCAAAATAACAACATCTCCACGGAGATGAGGAGGTAACGCAGGCTCCACCAGAAAAGTTACACATTGCAGCTTTAACATGTGCTTCAATAAATTATGCCCAAGTGTACACAAAGATTATTGTCCTTTTAGTCTCCTTATGGGAGAGAATCAAAGAACCTAAATCATAATTAAAACATTGCTCTCTCTCTCTTTCTCTATTCTGGAGAAAAGGATGCTCATTGGAGGGAAAACTAATTATGCTTTAATGAGAATTGTTTTTATGATTTATTCTTGGGAGACCCTCCAGCATTACGGCCATTTTTCATGTTTGGTTTTACATAACCTGGTGAGAGATGCGATTCCATGTGAGATGGAGAGATATGAATTCATCAGGTCTGTCTCTCCTGTGTGGTTGGTGTGTAAATGAGTTAATAGTTTCTTATCGAGATTGCATGATGAAAATATTAATGAAGAAGTGTTTCATTTTCAGTTGGAGCTTTTGAGATTGTTACAGTTTCGAGATTGCTCTCCTTTAGGATGGTCCAATATGGATTTTTCCAGTTTATACCGATATCTGATATTTGTCTTGCTGTTTTGGCTGATAATTGTTGATACTAGGTGTGAGAAAGTGTTCCTCCTTTTCACATACCTGAGACTACCGTGCGACGGGAGGCGTGGTCAGTCTGAGCGACCTGATCGGTTCACCAGGCTGACCACACCTACAGGAGGCAACAACAGCTGATATACGACATGTCTCCACCAACACCGGGAACAATTCTGGAGATGGCTCGCAGCTGAAACATGTCAACAAAGTAAATACACCTCCTACTGTATTGTCTTTGTCAATTCAAAATGTTGCACTCCCCACAGCTACCAGCAGAGGGTGTCAGACACCAATCCGATTTCCCATAAAAGCTTAAATACCACATCCAAGACGTCCAAATGTATTTAAAAATTCCTGCATAAAACATAATATATAAGTTCCTTTGCACACATCTTAGCTTTGACTCTTCAGTACACAGCCACCACGGGACAGTCTGGGCCCTGTCCTCATTGGCTCCGAAAGCGCATGCAAATTTAATCACAGCGCTCTGCAGTGGAGAGAGAAAGACAGAGAGAAAGAGAGAGTGAGAAAGAGAGAGAGAGAGCGCAAGGGAGAAAGAGAGATGGAGGCAGAGAGAGAGACAGAAAGAGTGGGAGAGACAGAAAGCGTGGGAGGAAGAGAGGAGGAGACAGAGAGGGAGAGAGACAAAGAGAAGGAGAGAGACAGAGAGTGAGATGGAGAGAGAGAAGGAGAGAAAGAGAGAGTGGGAGGGAGAGAGTGTGAGAGAGCAAGGGAACGAGAGAGGGAGACAAGAAACAAAGAGAGAGGAGGAGACAGAGAGACAGAGAAAGAGAGAGACAATGAGAAGGAGAGAGGGGAGAGCAAGAACAGGAGGGTGGGAGAGAGACGGAGAGAAAGGGAGAGACAGAAACAGAGAGTGGGAGAGAGCGCAAGAAAGAGAGAGGGGGAGCGGGAGAGAGGAAGTAAAAGAGAGAGAGAGACAGAGAGAGAAGAGGGGGAGACATAGAGGGAGACAGAGAGATCCGAACTGCAGCCACACTAGCACTAGCACCCCGCCACCCCGATAAAACGGAGTGTACACAGAGGACAGGACCACAAAGAGCAGAAGCAAAGCCTCTTTATAGCTGCAGAAGTATTGACTGACTGTGTGAAAAATATCCAAGTACTTCTTTTACTGCTTCAAGAGATTGACTTTGAAAAGGAAAGTGCAGCAGAAGTGAAATGTGTGAACTAAAGATCGGCACATGACCTCCAGCTAAACCAGTTCTGCTTTGCACAGACTTGAAAAATACAGTGGAGAAAATACTCGAGTTAAACATGATGATTTAGTTTTACTCACTGGTTTATGGGTAAATATACTGTACTTCTGACTGGTTTCAGTGTTAGCTTTGTTGTATTTAAGCACGTAACAAAGCCTCCATGAAGTGCTCCTCTGTGTTTTTAAAGTCCATCCACATACATGGCTAAATCCGTTTGATAATTTCTTTGATTATATGTGTATAATCAGATAGTCTGCAGTCAGCTATTGTTGTTAGCCTTATTCAAAAGTCTTTGTGTCCTCGACTGGCCACAATAGTGTTTTAAATCAGAGTTTCTCTAGCACCAAAGTACATCTCTGACATGTTAGTGCCATATGAAAAATCTCGAACTCAGAGGACCTCAGGGACTGGCCTCCTGCTGGTGCCCAGAGTCAGGACTAAACACAGGGAGTCAGAGTTTCAGTTTTATGGAGCTAAAACCTGGAACAGTCTTCCTGAACATGTGAGACAGGCCTCTACTTTGACTCTGTTTAAATCCAGACTCAAAACAGTTCTGTTTAGCTGTGTATGACTGAAAGGTTTTTATTCTGCACTCTTCTCTCTCATTCAATGTCTCTCGCTCTTTTTTAATTTCATGATGATTATTTATGTTTTGATTTGTTTGTATTGTGATTTTAATGTACTGTTCTGTAAAGCACTTTGAATTACTTTGTGTATTTTTGTCCTTTTTTAATATGTTTATTATGTGGAAAAATGCTGTTTAACCACTGAATGGAAACGAAATGAAAGTCTGCGCGGTGGAGTTTAATGATTTGAAAAAGGGGACAGCACAAAATGAACAATGCTGGTTCGATGAAGCCCAGAGTGGCGTTCCCAGACTGGACTTTTATTAGAATGTGATGATGTCATCTCATCTCCCAAATGAGGGGCAAGGGCCAGATTTTTTGATTACTTTGTACTTTGCCATGAAATATACAAAAGAAACTCACAAATGTTGAACCTGGTATGTTCAATTACTGACTTAACTCAAGAACTCCCTGTATTGCAACATGATTTTGCATTTTAACATTATATTTCAGTATTAATTAATATTGGCCTAGAGAATGCAGCCTTTCTAACTTTCTAACTCTGAAATCCCGCAATACAGTTAAATGCCAAGGTCAGATACAAACACAAGTGAGTGCATCAGCAGAGACTTGTCTAATGAAGAATGTGTTTTTCCATTTGCCTGACCAGCCAGTTCAAATCCAGAAGGGCCTAAAATCGGACCACAGAGCGTGGAAAAACCCCTGTCCAAACTTGAGACGGTCCAACCACAGCTGCTAATGTTTATCACGTGTCTCTCAAATGCAGAAGACATCTCCTCTACAAAGTTTTTGTGACATTCAGACCAAAATATATCACTTCTTTTATCTGACAAAAGTAATAATTTGGTACTTCGATTGTCGATTCTATGAAAATCCATGCTGTTCCTTAGTCTTTTGTGTTGTTTTTTTCTCCTTCCTAAGCTGCCATGTTTGTTTTTGACGTGAACGGAGTATGTCTCTTTCTGATTGGTTAATCCACCTGTCAATCACGCCCTCTGAAATCAGGGAGACAGGATACGGCTCCAGATCGTTTCGTCTTTGTAAAGTTTTATCAGCGCGTGTGGTTCTGGTTCTGGCTGGACAATCAAAATGCAATGCAAAATCAATTTCAGTATTCAAAATAAACTCAGCAGTCGCCAGGGCCAAAAACACAAGCTACGAAACACAACAAAGTTCACAAGGGAATACGGAAACGCACATGGAGAAGATGGTAGGAGGTGGAACCCAGGAGAGTCAAGTCTTTTTATATATTCATGTTTATGCCGATTCCATCCCTCCATCTACATCCACTTCTCAGAAAAAAGAAACAAACATCAACAGCAAAATCACAGAAATCTTTCTTCTGCAACATCAGCACCAGCGTGAAGAGTGGAGCTCTCCGTCACTCTGACAGGGTACGGCTGGAGTAGGGAGGGTTGTAATGGCCAAGCCCACAGAGAAACCTATTTCCACCAATGAAGATATACTGTAAGCTGGGGACATTTATTTCCACAAATGATAGTTGTATGAAATCAGAACAGCCCGAGCCACTCTACATAGGAGAATATATCATGTCTTCATTGTAATACTAGCCGCCGTAGTACTAGTACGTATTGTCAATGAGATACTTGTAGCAGGAGCATTGATGGTAATTGATAGCAGTAATAGTAGTCAGAAGTAGTGGTAGTGGTAAGGCATTGGCAAAGGAAAAGCTGTGTAGTATGGAGTTGTATAAGTAGTAACAGTAGTACACTTCCAGTACTTGTAGAGAGGAGGTACTGATAGTGTTCCTTGCGTTAGCTCCGATGCATTTTCAATAGGAGAGTTAGCGTTAGCCAAAAACATAACAAAGTATTAAAAAGTATTATAAAAACATGTCAAGACAGACAGCCACTTGACCAGTAACACCAAAACCGTTTACCGTAGCGTTTACTTTAGTCTCCTGATGTAGTGATTAGCACCAAAATTAGCATAACAGCCAAAGATTGCATAATAAGCATTTCTTAAATCTAACATTACTGGCCAAGAAAAACTGACAATGCAATTTTTGTTTTTTTCATCATAAATTCTACCTATTGATGAACTTAAAGAGGGCGTATTACACTTTTATGGGTTTATTAAATATGATTTGCTAACATAGATCACCATGTTACCTTTTATTGTATTAAAGTATTAATATGTTTACTAAGTTTCACTTTTGTTTTGAAGCTCTGACTCGCCCCTCCCTTTGCTCTCCGTGCTAAGTCTTTCCCCCTTCAGAGTGCTATCGCAGCAATCATTCCGCTGTAATGTAACTACAGAACATGTTCTAATGAAAACTGCAGCACATTGCATCAGGTTTTTGAAGTTGTATAGTTTTGTATCCTGTTTTTGTATATTTTGGAGAATTGTCGTGCCGTAGTAGAGAGATTGCTAAATTACTCAAACATGCATGGATGACATCTTTAGGTTTTTGATGAGAGAAGAGCATTCTAACAAGGTAGAAAGCTCCAAAATGCACATTTTGCATGATACCTCCTCTTTAAAAACACTGATCTGGAAGTTAGAATTACTTTGAATACTTTTAATGGTAAATATAACACACATACTATAAGTACTTGTGTTTAGTGTGTACTTTTGTGCAATAATATCGTTCATACATGACAAGGCTATCCATTATCACCCCGTTTATTTAATCACATCACAACATCTGAAGATTAACACTAGTAATTTCCCTGTCTCAATTCTTAATTACACAGTTGAAATCTTTATTAGGTTTCTTCTTCTTAAACACATTTAGTTTAGTGATGTGACGTCTGTAAACAAGTCGGCTATTTTGAACTGCGCTTTAATGTGAACTGTTGGAACCGGATCTCATCTTCAGATTTGTATGCATTTTTATACTGATTAATGTTGAGCCAATGTAAGAATCACCACAGAAGAACTTTGCGCAAAGAAAAAGTATCTGGCGTCATGGCAACAGTTTTAAAGGTTTTTAAAAAGTTATTATTATTGTAGTGAAATTGTAAAATTGTAGTAAACAAACTCCCAGGTGGGATCATTTTAAACAAATATGAGACTTCTTCATTTGTCTCCAGTGATGGAAGAACTTCTAAATTTTGTTACTTAAAGGTGCACTGTGTAACTTTTTGGTTGGGGGTCCGTCACTTGCTTGTTTCTATGGATATGGATGTTCCACAGTATGACATTAAAGATCTCTACCTTACATTTATTCAATTACAGGTGGTTTTACAGCTCAAAAATACCTAGAAAAACAGGCATTCTGCCTGTAAGTGGGGTTGCCTCTCCACAGATCTGACCTGTAACTTGGTTTGGTCTCCATGAAGATAAAAAGGTTTATGGCCATAGTATGAAACTTTCCAGACAAAGCGATAACATCTCCACAAAGCATTCGATGGACCCTCCACCAGAAAAGTTACACAATGCACCTTTAAGTAAAAGTACAACCGGAGTAAAAAAAATACTCAAGTAAAAGTATCACATGAATAAATCTACTTAAGTAAAAGTATTAAAGTACCCGTTTAAAAATGTACTTAAAGAGTAAAACGTATTTTGTGCAGATTTTGAGGTCTAATAAAGCTTCAAATGTTTTGATTTTTATAACTTGATGAAAAAATTACTCCTCAGATTTTTCAGCAGGTCTCACACTAATAAAAATACTTTTACTTTTCAGTCAGTACAGATACTCTCAAATGTAGTGAAGTAAAAGTAAAAAGTATGTAAAATCCCTCAGTCGTCCAGGTAGAATCCATGGCAAAAAAAAAAGAAGAAAATTTAATTTGTCAACTGGACATAGTTTATTTGGTTGAATACGTTTCGCAGCTCATCCAAGCTGCTTCCTCAGTTCTGGTCAGATGCTGGCGGACACTGCTTTATATCTGCCTGAAGGGAGGAGCTAATTACAATGAAAATTACTCTGAGACAACACATATTTAAATACAGTTTCAGTTGATCAGGTGATACAATATGGAGTTGTTAACAGTTTCTGTTAGTCATGTGAGCCTATTCAATATGGAGTGGGAGTGGGGGAGTAGTTAGCATATCCATTCAGGGCCATGATGGGTGTTTTCACACCTCTGGACCTGACCTGGCTGGTCCCATTGTTTTCCCAGTTTGTTTTGATTTAGGTTTGAGGATAGAGTTATAGATGGGAGACAAATGATGTCTCCATATTGAATAGACTCACATGACTAACAGAAACTGTTAACAACTCCATATTGTATCACCTGATCAACTGAAACTGTATTTAAATATGTGTTGTCTCAGAGTAATTTTCATTGTAATTAGCTCCTCCCTTCAGGCAGATATAAAGCAGTGTCCGCCAGCATCTGACCAGAACTGAGGAAGCAGCTTGGATGAGCTGCGAAACGTATTCAACCAAATAAACTATGTCCAGTTGACAAATTAAATTTTCTTCTTTTTTTTTTTTTGCCATAAAAGTAAAAAGTACCCACTTAAGTAAAGTACAGATACTGTTTGTTTCTGTGATCAGTCTGTAGACAAAACGAGCTCTAACATTGCCTTCTGTCCAATAAATACAATCAAATGTAAAAAGAGTATTTTGAACGGCTCTTTGAAACAAACATCCAAAAGATTTGAATCCCGCAAAAGAGCCGAAACCCCCCGTCCCAGTACAGTATATTTCTCACTTTGGGCACATCATTTAAAAGCCTCTGTATTGTTATGCATCTTCACATCCACAAATCTCTCCTCCTGCCACACGCACGCGCCTCTCGAGATTTCTAAATTAGCCCTGTATTCTATATTTTCACTCGCTTCCCATAACAACACACTTTAATAAAACCATCACAAACAACAATAACAGCCAGTTAATTGTAATTCAAGCCATTCTCCGCAGACTAGATATGCATAATAATATTACACGGTGATTACCCTGGTGCAATAAAACTTTCCATATCAATCTGCAGTTACATAAGTTTGTGTTTGCAAGGGATTCTGGGAGGATGGAGCGGCATGTAAAGATGAAAATTATGCAATGAGGTCATAAAGTAGTGGAGTTATGGTATTTTTATCACGGGAGTATGAAACAAATGGATTCTACTGTACACGGTGAGTCACGAAATGAGCAAAATGGTTGTATCTGAAATTCAGACTTTTCCCATTCAAAAGATATAAAATTTGGTTTCAAATTGTTAATCACTATGGCAACAGTCCTAGATTCTCAACATTCTGAAACCCATGGACAACTATTGATATTTTGCAACTGATATTGTCAACATTCACTGGGGCTGTGATGCTAACTGTAGGCAAGTTCTGTCTGAGGCTTTGTTAGCCTTTAATCTGAGTTTTAATTTAACGTAATCTGACCAGAAAAAAACTGATTAGCCGACAGTTTTTCAGTTAGTCACTCTTACCTTTTTGCTGAAAATGAAATGTGTTGTTTAAATCCAGTTTGTGTTTCTTTTTTTTCTTGAGTTTGAGTTTCTTGAGTCTTAAAAATGTATTTGGCTGTTTGCTAATGTGGGCATTCTATCTCCATGGTAACTGCAGAACATTTCGCCAGTAGACATACATGTAGAATACCACCAGTGTGATGCACTCTCTATCCCCTCCTCCTCCTTACACCACTCACCAGCCCATCTCCACTGCAGCCAAAGCTCTGAACTTTTTGATAAGGAAAAAACATTGTAACTACAAGCTACTAAAAAATGTAAATTTGTTCCAGTAATGCAAAGCGGAATGTAACTTAAGGTGGAAGGTCTGACATTTGCTGGTCTCCATGGTGATTTTTTTTTTTTTTTCTTTTTTCTTCTTAAAATGATCTAGTTTCCATTCAACTATATGGTATACAGTAGTTTGCCTTAACTATACCTTGAAAAACATGGATTCTTACTGTGAATGGAATTGCCACGATACAGATCTGACCAGTAATTTGGCGTCACCTGCTTGTTTCCATGGAAATATTATATTCTGGAATGATCTGCAGTGTTGTATTAAACTTATCAGTCTGACATTTATTCATTTGCATGCATTTATATTGCTTAAATATTTTGGAAAAACTTGCATTCTTACTGTGGGCAGATTTGCCACTTCACAGATCTGACCAGTAACTTGGCGTCACTTCCTTCTCTCCTTGGAGATGTTATTGCTTTTCCTGGAATGCTCTTCAGTATAGTATTAACCTATCTTTCTTGCACTTATTGAATTTCATGTTTTCTTATTGCTTAAATCTCTTGAAAACATATGTTCTTATTGTTAGCGGGCTCGCCTCACCACAGATCTGAACCGTAACTTGCTGCCACCTGCTTCTCTCCATGGAGATGTTTTTGCTTTACCTGGGATGTTACACAGTATAGCATTACACATCTATCGAGCATTTATTTCGTTACATTTTTTTAATTGCAAAAATAGCACACACACACACTGCATTCACACTGTTACTGGGGTCAAATCTTCACAGATCTGACCTGTAACTTGGTCTGGTGACATCTCCATGGCGATATGTAGGTTTATTGCCATACTGTAGTAGAACATTCCACCCCAAAGCAATGACATCTCCATACAAGCAGGTGGTGGACCCTCTATCGGTCAAGTTACGGAGTGCACCTTTAAATAAATGGAAGACTCTAGGCAAAGTAATAACAAACTTACAACCTCGACCAGAAAAGCTGAAAAGTTACACAATGATGATCTGTGTGTTTAAGAGCTGTCAACAACACTGACACACACAGATCTCTAATAAAGCCAGCCTTTTGAACAGCATTCAGTGGGTGATCGTGAATCATCGCCGCGGAAACAGAGACACACCAAGATATTCTAATAATACAGTCTGTGCTACAGTCCTTAGACAATAACGCATCGTGTGAAATGCCTGGGATGGATAATCTATTTTCCAATGCTTTGTGGAGAAGCCATACATTATAACAATACCCATCCAGGCATTTACGACATTAATATGCGCTCAAAACAAACAAAATATAACATGGTTAGCAAGCTAGGATGTATTAGAAAATTAGCATACAGGCTTGCAGTCTATGGCTTGCAGCAATTGTATTATTGTGTCTACTACAGCAAATACAGCAGTTTGAAAAAGCTCCTCAGTAAAGTTTCATTTGTAAATTGCAACAAAACTCACTTTGTTTATCGCTGTTAGACGTAGATTTATTTGTGTATTCAAAGACATGAGTGCATTTGCAGTGCAATTGTAACTTCACCGCCAGATTTTCTTGAAAATATAATTTTTTCAACCACTTAAAGATGCACATTGTTCTGCTGGAGGGTCCGCCATCTGCCTGTCTACACAAAAACGTTATTGCTTGATTGTTCTGCAATATGGCATTAAATTGATCTTAAGCGACATGGTGGAGCAGTGCTTAGTGTTCTCGCCTCACAGCAAGAAGGTCCAACTCCCAGGCAGCATGGGGCCTTTGTCTGCGTTTGCATGTTCTGTCTGTGCCGGCAGAGTAGGGTCTCCTCTGGGCCTGGATTCCTCTGAAAGCGCAAGTGGAACTTTTTTGGTTGAAAAAACATCAATCATTCTAGTTGGTTTCAGTTATAGTTGCTTTTGTTGCTGGAAAAAAAAAAAAAAAAAAATCTTAGACTAGTCTGAGAATACAGACCTGCTCTTCAGAAAGGGACAGAGCAGGCTGTTCTTTACAGAAGGCTGAAGTCCTTTAACATCTGCCAGAAGCTCCTGCTGACGTTCTACCAGACAGTCATCTTCAGTGTCCTCTTCAACGCTTGGTCTGCTGGGGAGGAAGACTGAAGAAGAAGGACGCCGTACGGTTGGATAAGCTGGTGAGGAAGGCTTGACTCACCCACATCTGTGGCTAAGAAGAGGGCCCTAAACAAGCTCCTGTCCATCCTTGATAACTTCCAGCACCCTTTGCACAGTACTATCACCGGGAGAGCAACTTTGGGATTGGGATCAATAAAGTATCTGTCTATCTATCTGAGGTTATATCTGCTTGTCTCCATCGATATAGTGAAGTTTCATCTTGTACTAAACACCGGATTCAAACACCAAACTCAAAAGATCTGTTATTTAAATGAAGTATCACAAAATTATCAAAATCATTTTTCAAACAAACTGCCATTTTCAACTATTATGAAAACATTTTCTTTTTAGTCTCAGCACAAGAATCCTGCAGTGTTTTCACTAGTCTATTATACTACTTTTACAGCTTGTACAGAATGCTCTACTGAGTTCTTCAAACCCTCCTCGCCCAGGCTTTCTCTGAATCCTCTTTAGCCAGTTCAAACTTCAGAGAATTTTCAGCAGTCCCCATCATTCCTAAAAAAAACCTTCAAATTCTCATGAGACAAGCGCATCCTATAAGAACCCACCCACTCAACCCACCACCACCTTACTCCATGACTAATTCATCACATTTTTTTACTGATCGCAGATTTAAAAGCAACACGATATAAAATGCACCCTGGCCCTGGTTGACTTTTATTTATTTATCCTCCACCTCCTCCCTCTGCCCTCTCTCCCACTTTGGCATTCTGAAGGCATACATCAACGATAAGAGAAAATACATGATCTTCTTGGTTCAACCTGGCAACGCTTTGAAGTTTTAATACGAGTGGGTTTTTCATTGGTGAAAAGAAAGAAGAAGCAGCCTTGCAAACAAGAATGAGGGGGAAAAATACACTGACTTGGTGAACTCTGTGTCGGAGGTGAGAAGACAGAAGACTCCAATGTTCTTCTAACCAACCCACGTGCGGTCACTAGATTAACAGACTTAGAGCATACAACACTTATGAACTGACTCCACTCTAAGGTCAAATAAACAATGAATCCTATATGGAGAGTTATAATTACTTGTACAAGGTTGAAAGAGTTCAGAAGAAAGATTTAGAAACTTTTTTGCACCATAAGAAAGTATCTAAACGTGAAGAAGGATAAGAATAAAGGTGTATCCATGCGATGAGAACACGCTGGGGGTGTTCTACATGTGTTTCTATGGTGGAATGCTACGCAGTTTTCATGACGGCGCAATGCACACATTAGCAAACACTGCCCAAAAGTTTTAAGATTGTCTGAAAACTCAAGACAAAATACAAAATGGATTTAAATAACAAATTTTCAGGAGTCTGTGATAAAAAATGACAACAAAAAAGTGACTAACTGAAAAACTGTTGTGACTGTAATTTTACATGTGAGAGACTTGTTTAACAGCACAAATCAGCTCACCTGTTGTAGTTCCAGCTGAGTCAGTTCTTTCTGGTCAGATTATGTTAAAATAAAACCAAGATTGAAGTCTAATAAAGCTTCAGACAGAGCAGTGTCTACAGTTAGCACGACACCCCCAGGGAATATTGATGACATCAGCTACAAAATATCACTACGCAACTTTTTGGTGGGGGGTGTGTGGCTGGCTTGTCTCCATGGTGATGTTACTGCTTTGCCTGGAATGTTCCGCAGTATTACATTATTTTCTGATCTGTGTTATATTGTTGTTTCCTCATCAAAAAACATTAAAAACCCAGAGTTGTGTTTTGTTTCATTCACACGTTTAACACACAAATCCTGCATATTTAGGCTGAGTTCTTCTCTCAGACTGAAAACGCTCTGTTCCACCTTGTGATGTCATGTGGTAATACAGGAAGTGCTCCACTGTGTTTTTAAACTCCATTCACCTTCACTAGAATCATTTGGATAATTTCAGCCCTGGAATTGCCAGTCTCTACTGAACTAAAAGTAAAAAGGTAGCTGTTAACTTGAAAACTACCACTTCATGACATCACAAGGTAGAACAGAGCATTTTGAGCTTTGAAGATGTACACAGATTAATAATAAAGGGTTACTTAAACATGTGTGAACGAAACAAAACAACTGCGGAAATGCTTTTGAGGACGTAGCAGCATTCTAACATGGCTTAAAGCTCACAAGAGTCAATTTTGTGCAATGTATTCCTTATCTTTACTGGGAAAAACACATATTCTTGCTATAAGTGGGCTTGCCTTTCCACAGTTCTCACCCATAACCTGCCCTTGTGGTATAATACAAGTATAATGGAACTATTCAGACACAGCAATAACATCTCCCTGGAGACAAACAGGTGGCGATCACAAACACCACAAAAGTGACATGGTCCGTTGAGTATTGTTATTTGGGATGCAGGGTTGTTTCATATACACAATAAAATCTGTTTTTCTGGGCTGCTCCAGTCTCTAGTGAGTTATAATGGAAAAAGAAGAGCAATGAAGCTAAAGGTGGAGCTGCATGTTTACACAACCACCACGGAGATACAACAAATGATGTCCCAGATATTAAAGGTCCTGTATTACACAAAAGTGACTCTTGTGAGTTTTAAACCATGTTAGAATGTTGTTACCTCCTCAAAAACACACCTGGAGTTGTTTCACTCACAGATGTTTGAGTAATCCTTTATTATTAGTCTGTCTACATCTCCAGAGCTCAAAATGTTTCACCTTGTGATGTCATGAAGTGGTAGTTTACAAGTTAACAGCTCCTTTTACCTTTAGTTCAGTAGAGATGGGCAATTCCAGGGCTGAAATTATCCAAATAATTCTACTGAAGGTGTGTGGAGTTTAAAAACACAGTGAAGCACTTCCTGTATTACCACATGACATCACAAGTTGTAACTGTGCTTTCCATTTAACACCACTAAATATGCAGGATTTGTGTGTTAAACCTTAAACAAAAAGACGACTCCAGGTATGTTTTTGATGAGGAAACATAACAGATCAAAAATAGCGTAATATGGGCCCTTTAATACAGTTTGTCATTATTTTTAAAGTGACCACAGACTATAAAAAAGTGGACAAAGTGAGTGTGACGTCACCCACAGCGTTCAGCTCCACTCAAATGAAGCTCGTGATGCTAACGGTTACAGGAGCGAATTTGGAGCTCCATATTTGGAAATCCGACCGCGAGTATCATAACAACCACAAGAGCCAGTCGTGATTGAGGTCGTTAAATGTGCCCGCCCTTCTCACCGGAAAGCGGGAAGGGGGCTTACTTAGCAACGAAACGCACTAGCTGTCAATCAAACCTGTTGCTAACGCTAGCGGGAGCGACCTCGGGGAATGAAGGCGCCTGATCGGTCCGTTATTTATGTTCATATCTTGATTTAGGGACAATAGCGAAATGAAAAGGATCATGTAGAGTGGGTTAATACAAACATTTTAAGACCAAAATGACAAAGCTCACAGCAGCAGTTACAGGGAGAGAGGCGACAAGATCCCAGTGTAAGTCAATTGGAGCCAGAGTCAGAAGGAGCCGGAAGAGCCGCCTGGCGCACTTCCTGTTTGGAATGTGGCGGCTAGCGGGTTAGCTCTGTATATTCATATATACGGCCTATGGTCAGGACATTGGCATGGTTTTTTTTAGGAAACAACAAGACAAATCTCGATATTAACTGGAAAAATTCCATAATGGGCTATTAGTAATTATTATGACTTTTATTTTGATGAACTGACTTACCAGAAAAGCTACCTAGAGTTGTATTTTTTTTTTTATTTTTTTTTTATCGTATACATATTCAGTCTGTTTCCTTTCAAGAGCTCAAAACGATCTGTTCCCCATTTGGTTTTCAAACGCAGCATGCATGAATGAACCAAAACACAAAACACAAGTCAGTTTCGCATAAGAAATGACTTGTCTTAAAAAAGTAAAAAACAAAACGCTCACAGTGGTCCAAAGTTCTTCCTCACTTACCATATGCATTCCAAGCATCAAACTTACTCACCAAGATGAGTTTTAAAGTGTAAACTGTAAGAGGCTTGTACAGTTATGCTAACAATAACTAGCACGCTAACAGCACATCATCATTACTTCCTGGTTCGCGGATGTTAAAAATGCTTTATAATAATTCGATGCAGACAGACCCTTTAACATTACAGGTCTATCTGTATTGGGGCAAGACACATTTTAAATAAAAACTATACATCTATTTTTATGTATTTATTTATCAGGTCAAATTATTAAATCAAAGTAATGTACAGAAAAAGGTACAGTGTTTTAGATCCCCCCCAGTGTTGGAAGAAGTTCTCAGTTTTACTCAAGTAAAAGTAGAAGTATCACATGAAAAGTCTGAAAAGTCTACTTGTAACACTGTGGTAAAGGGTCTGCTACCTGCTTGTCTTCATGGAAATGTCGTTGTTTTGTCTAGAATGTCCCACAGTATGGCATTAAACGTGTCTGTTTCCATGGAGACAAGCCTGCAATGCCTCCAGGCCAAGTTACCGATCAGATCTGTGGAGAGGTGAGCTCACTCACTGTAGGAATGCACGTACTTTTGAGCCGTAAAACGCCTGTAATTGAATAAATGAGTTTAATGCCATACCGTGAAAACTTTCAGGCGAAGCAATAATATTTCCATGGAAACAAGAAAACCAGAAAAGTTACACAGTGCACCTTTAAGTAAAAATAAAAAAGTAAAGAGTAAAAGTAAAGTGCTATACATCTAAATGATAATCTGCATGACTAATTTCAGACAAAGACAGGCTAAAAAGCACCATTAATGAGTAATACTTTGAACAGAAGCTTTTGAGTGAGTGAAGGCCATAGAGTGAAAAATGCTCCATGTATGTAATATATATTTTTGCTTCTTGACATGCATAGAAGATAGACAGACAGTTACATTGACAGACAGATGGATGCACCAATCCAGTACTGATATCGGCTGATATTGAAAAAATTGCTGGATCAGATATCAGCTTCGAAATATCAGTTTACCTGATAACCTTGGATAAATAAACTGATGTAATAAAACTGTTTACTGGCTCATAATGTTTCAACTTGTTTTTAATACAAAGCTGTTCTGTCGTTACACATTTGGATCAGTTATGTCTTATTTCATTTTTGTTTTAAGGAAATAAATGTTTTAAATACCAAATATTTAATATGAATATTTTCCGTCTCAGCAGCAATTTCAGCAGCAGCTTGTTTAGGACCCTCTTCTCAGCCACAGATGTGAGATTCTTAAAGCTAAAGTAGAAATCAGTATTAGAAGAGAAAAAGCTGGATCGGTGACTCTCTAAGATGGGTGGATGGATGGATGATATGCAAAAACATGTTAATTATAAGTTTAATGCCAAACTGTGGAACATTCCAGGCAAAGAAATAACATCTCCATGGTGACAAGCAGGTGGCAGAAAACTCCTGCCAGTTCAACTTTCTCTGCCAAAAGCACACAGCACCTGCATATAAAGTACGCCCATTTACCTATGTGTGTTTTTCCACAATTCTAACCATCTCCTAAGCATCCTGAAGTTTAAGTATTTGTCATAGTTTTGAATCACTTAAATTGCAGTTTGTGGGAAGAAAGTTGAGAAGAAAAGTACAAAAATAAAGTACCAAAATACCTCATCAACACTGAGAAGTCTGTCCAAAATGCAGGGATAATTTGTGCACATTTTACTGGCAGCTCAAACACAGATTTAATAAAATAAAGAAGAGATATAATTTATTTTTATCAGTCAAATCATAACTCTTGTGCAATTTCCAATAACATTTTACAAATTTGTCAAGATTTCTGTAAAGTCTCAAAAGTTCTGTACCCAATTAAAACGAGAAAAACAGAACTAGGTCCAAAGTTACCTCCTTAAAAACATACTTGGAATTGTGTTTTGTTTCATTCACACATGTTTGAGTAATCCTGCATTATTACTCTGTCTCAAAACGCTCTGTTCCACCTTGTGATGTCATGAAGAGGTAGTTTTCAAGTTAACAGCTACTTTTTACCTTTAGCTCAGTAGAGATTGGCAATTCCAGGTCTGAAATGATCTGAATGATTCTAGTGAAGGTGTACAGAGTTTAAAAACACAGTGGAGCACTTCCTGTATTACCACGACATCACAAGGTGGGACAGAGTGTTTTCTATTTGAGAGAAGAACTTGGCCTGTCTGTTAATCATGTGTGAATGAAACAAAACACAACTCCAGGTGTGTTTGTGATGAGGAAACGCTATAATATAGATTCAGAAAATAACGTAAAATATAACGTATTGAAATATAATAATGTGAAACGTGTATTAACGAAATCATTAAAAATTCTTCACCCAAGCCACATTATAATTTAACTCCTTTTGCTTTTCCTGGGTAGATTTCCGCATTCACATTGGAGATGCAGATTCACAGTAATGAGCAGATGAGCACACTGGCCTGGATCCACTTGGCCCAGACAGGCAGCAGACAGAAAGGTGCTGGGTCACATTCATGTAACGCACTTCAGATCTCCTCTGGCTCCTCTCCTCTGCACACGCTCACTTATTCCAACAGTGGGCTCGGAGCTCGGGCTTTTCATTACAGCAAGTGTGAAGGTAACTAGAAAATACAAAGAAATAAGGACGAAATGGGTTTGGAAGCAGTAATATTAATGTGAATGTTAATGTGTAATGGGGTATCTGATTTTTTATTAAGTAGAATACTAGCTCCAAAGGGCCCAAAGATTTTTTTTTTTTAACCCCTGTACTGTATTTGAGCAAACTTTGTGTTGCCCCATTACAGATTTATTGTGCAAGCAGCTCTTGAGGTCAAAATGTACTGCTGTGTGCTGAACTTGCCTAGTGGAGGGTCCGTCAAACGCTTTTCTCCATCAAGATGTTGTTGTTTTGTCTGGAATATTTCACAGTATGATATTAAACCTTTCTATCTTCACGGAGACCAAACCAGACCAAGTTACAGGTCAGATCTGTGGAGAGGCAACACCGCTCACAGTCAGAATGCCTGTTTTTCTAGGTATTTTTGAGCTATAAAACCACCTGTAATTTAATGAATTTAAGGTAGAGCTGTTTAATGCCATACTGCGGAACATTCCAGGCAGAGCAATGACATCTCTATAGAAATAAGCAGGTGATGAACCCTCAAAGAAAAAGTTACATAGTGTCCGGGAATCGTTGTTTAATCTGTAACTGAAAATGGTTCACTTTTAAATGTAATAACCTTTTGGCTGTCCATTGATGTTCATTATTATTTCATTAGTTATTTCTGCTTTTGTTGAAGCTAGTCCCTCCTGACAGTAGTTCATTTGTTTTACCGGGCCGTTGCTATGGTGATTCTCACAGCATAGATATAAATTTGGGATCTGTGTGGTAATACAAAAAAAAAAAAAAGTACAAAAGTTAGCATTACAATTTTCACTGACCATGGTATAAGTGAGGAATAACTGTTTAAAATGATGTTCTGTCAAGACGTAAAAATCTGTATCTGTGTCTTTGTCGACTGTATGGATGTATCATACTGTGAGCGGATTCGCCTCTCCACAGATGTAACCTGTAACTTGGACTGATGGTGTCGCATAGTTGTCTCCACAGGGATGGATATGCTTAATGCCATACTGGGGAACTTCTCAAGGTAAGTGAGCCAAGTGTAAAGAACTCCATGGAGGCAAGCAAGTGGCAAACCCTCCACGGGAAAAGTTACGTAGTGGACCTTTAAGTAAATTTAAAAAAAAAAAAAGGTCAGAACTTTCCTGGTACAAATGATTTTAATGAAACTGACTTCATGAATCACACCTCACAGAATTCTAATATTGCCCTAGTTCTGGTAAACGCGTGAGATGGCTTTAGGTACTTACTCATTTTGTCTGATTAAAACTGCACTTGTTAGTTTAGTGCGCCTGGGGATTGTGTGTAACTGGGACAGGAAACAGACCTTCATCATTATTATTACGGGTCCTGGTGAAAACGTCCAAAACTAGCGCACGGTTAGCTATTCTTGCCGCTGTTACAGTATGACCGCAACAGAGAAAGGTGGCAGACTACGACTACGGCAAAGTTTTAAGCTCTCTGCTGGAGCATTTATTAATAAGTTACAATAAATATGTGCAAATAGTGCTAAAGTGCGTTGTGGCGATCGGCTTACGGCGTGGGCAGGTGGGGTCAGCCAGAGGAGCAGCAGTGGGTGTAGGAGGCGGGTCCCTTTTATAGGCGGCTGGATGCGCTGGTGCATCCGGGTCACCTCAAAATAGAACAATAATTAATACAAACGCGGTACAACAGAGGCCGTGACACTGCATTCTACAAAAATCCAACTCTGGCCACGTTTACATGACGTTTTTTTAATTCAGAATTAATTTTTCTGAATTAAATAGTTTGGAATTAAAATATACTCCGAGTTTACATGGAAATAATAATTCCGAATTGAGGTTTACATGGGAAACACGTTAAATCGCCTTTATGTAATTCCGCTCAACATCTGGGCATCGGGAAGGGTTCTGGTTGGACAGGGGGCGCACAAACATATTTACGTCGACCGGAATAAAACACACACTTCAGCTGCTACCGGCTTTTTTGTCATCTCGGTTTGTCATTACAACATGGACACAAACGTGATCCAAACTTTTTTCGCAGTCGTTCCGATGATAATTAAGCAGCAGCTTGAAAATTCCATCATCCTGCTTTAAGTACGTCAGCTGAGGAGGAGAAGGGAAGAGCGTCGGAGAAGGAGAAAGAAGACAAACTGACTCAACGGCTGCTCTTCTTCAGCCCACTCCCACATCCCGCTCACAAATCCAAAGAGCAGTGGATGAAAGTCCGAAGTAAGAACTGATGGAGCTGGATTGTCTAGATCGCGTCAGAAATTTGGCTTTAAATAAATCATGAATTAACCATGAATAATGAATTTGAATAAACCACCCACTTACTTTGGGATTAAGTTTAATTCCGAACAATCATTTTCATTAGGAATTAAGTGTTTACTTGGTCTTTTCAAAGTGGAATTAATTTTTTATTCAGAATTCAATTATTTCCATTCAGAATTAACGCTCTCCCGTAAACGTGGCAACTGATTTTCTGTTAGCATCGGCATCCTAATTGTAGCTTTCCCGTAACAGATGCTATGGGTGCTAGAAGGAGCCAGGCTTCCGCAAATGGTCTGGGATTCCATATGGTACGGGCTAATAACTGTCCTAGTTGCGGTGTGGTCTATTTCCAGGACTGAGTGTGTGTTGTGCATGGATATTTTGTACCCTGGCTATCTGTGTGCACACTTTGAACTAGCCAAGAGCAGTGGGAGTGAGTCATCAAAACACGGTTTGAGATGAAGGAATCGTCCGTGTCATTTGATCTGGTTTGTTTGTCCTAATTAAATTCCGAGACAGCTGAGGTGGGTGGAGTAGAGTCGAAAATTGTACTTAAGTAAGAGTAACGTTACTTTGAAACAGTAGAAGTAGAAGTACAAAGTAGTGGTCCAAGAATTGACTCAAGTGAAGTAAAAACGTATTTGGAAAACTACTACTCAAGTAAGAGTAACTTAAAGGTGCACTATGTAACTTTTTGCTTGGGGGTCCGTCACCTGCTTGTTTCTATGGATGCGTCATTGCTCTGCCTGGAATGTTCCACAATATGACATTAAACAGCTCTATTTTATATTTATTCAATCACAGGTGGTTTTATAGCTCAAAAATACCTAGAAAAACAGGCATTCTGACTGAGCGGGGTCGCCTCTCCACAGATCTGACCTGTAACTTGGTCTGGTTTGCTTTCCATGAAGATCAAAAGGTTTAATGCCATACTGTGAAACATTCCAGACAAAACAATAACATCTCCATGGAGAAAAGCATTTGATGGACCCTCCATCAAAAAAGTTACACAATGCAGCTTTAAAAAGTAACTGTCAGGACATAACATCTGATTTGAAGAACAAAACGATAAATAATGCACAAAATCTGGTATCTGGTATTTTTAAAAGATAGACACAAATGAGAAAAACATTATATCTGATAGAGCAGAGCAAGAAACAAAAAATAACACTTAAAGGGTAAAATTGCATTATTTCCAAGTGTACGTAGCCCTTATCTGTACAGAGTAAGATTTACTCGAGCTTCTAATGTCAAATTTACTCTTTTATTTGTATATTTTTGTTTTTCCAAATTATGAACGTGTTAAACATAAACCCTCAGCCTTTTCAGCAGGTCTCAAACAGTAATAAAAATACTTTTACTTTTCAGTCCTGTTCAAAAATGTAGTGATGTAGAACGTGCAGATACTTGCTCTCGAATGCAGTGAAGTAAAAGTAAAAAGCATCCTCTTAAGTACAGATACAAAAAACAAAATTATAACACATATCAGAGAATAGTGTAATGTGGTGATATCTACTGAGCAAATCACCGCACACACGAAAAGTTGAGATTCAATTACACAGTGAGTTTGGAAATTATTTAAAATTGCACGACATCGCAGTGCAGGCCTGAGCTTTATAGCAATACAAAGGTGTCCAAAATGATACTGAATGTCTGTACTCACTGTTAATAACACTGTACAATCCCACTCCTTAAATTCACACCCAAACTTAATTATAAAACCTTATACTCACTGCCATATTGTCTCTCCGTTATCAAGCGCTTCTGCAGCCAAACAACAATGAAAGGCAGAGAGACGGGGAGGAAGAGAGAAGCAGGGAGCGCGTGGGCCGGCCCGGGAGATGGTACACGGAGACACAGAATCAGGCATTCCCTTTGAATCGTGCTTCAGCGGAGAGAGAGAAGAGAAAGAGAGGGAAGAGAGGAGAGAGCGAGGAGACAGGAGAGAGCTGCTCGGGGTGCTCAGTGACAGCCCACATACACAAGGTCAGAGCCAGGCAAACCATGAAACAGAACAAGAAACAAAACAATGTGTGACTATTTACTGTTGGTTTGGACGGCAGGTGCAGACTCAGCCTGGTGCTTTCACTTCCACTCCCTGGGCGAGGATCCTGCACAGGTACAAACACCTCAGGCTGAACTTGAAAATATTTCCCCATGAAGAAGGTCATTTTACATCCACAAAAATCAACCAGGTGTTGGGACTAAACATTTTCATATATAACAGCCCCATTCCCCATAATCCCCAGACAACTGCTCCCACTTTACAGATAATGTCGTCAACATTCCCTGGACTGTGATGCTAACTAGAGGCTCTGCTCTGTTTGAGGTCTCTGCTCTGTTAACTTTAATCTCAGCTTTATTTTAACTCATACTGACCACATGCCATGTCTGTGGACTGAGTTGTGGAGACACCCATCCTATGCACCCCTCGCCCACAGGAGGGTGGACCCATGTCTTCCTTTCAGGCTGTGCCCGGTCGGTCGTGTTCGAGCCCCAACCCCAGCGCCGTACTGGGCGACGTGAGGTTATTCTGTTCATAAGGGTGTGGTGAACTGTTCTTAGTCTGACCCGTCACCTACGACCTGTTTGTCATGGGAGATCCCACCAGGGGCATAAGGCTCCGGGCACCAGAGCTCGTAGGATCATTTGGGTGGAGCACAAACTCCCCCACCACGATAAGGTGGCAGTTCAAGAGGGAGCCCAGCCACACAGGAGGAACTCTGAGCTGAGGTGGTTCAGGCTTCTGTTCCAGATCCTCCTGGACACCTCCCTGCTCAGACTGCTCCACAACCTGGCCCCAACAGAACTGACTTAGGTGGAATTACAACAGGTGAGATGATTTGTGCTGTTAAACAAGTCTTCCACACATAAAATCAGTCACAAGCGAGCTAGCATTACAGTTTTTCAATCACTCTCACCTTTTTGTTGAAAATCAAAAATAGGACCCTCGTATTGGTCACAGGCTCCTGAAATGTGTTGATTAAATCCATTCTGTATGTTTTCTGGACTTTTCAGATGATATTAAAACTTATCTGACAGCGTGCATTGTGTATGAACAAGGACATTGCCAAGCTAGTCAAAAAGTGTCTGAAATAACAAGGAGAGAAATAGTCATCATCCTCTGTAATACCATGCCTTTTTTTGGTTTGTCTTTAGTACTTTCATTGGCAAGTGGCACTTAAGCAAATCCAGGCTAAATCGACTGAAAACAAGATGAACGTCTTAAATGAGCTGCACACTGGAGGATTGTAAAAGCTGTCATTTTAAGGAACACATATAGTTCTAATCTACAACACACATGTATCTTCACATGTTCTCTTCATCTGCAATATTCATCTAACATGACTACAAGACACTGCTGAATCCTACACTGATCACCAATTTAAAAAAATCAAACTGGAGAATGAAGTAATATGGCAAATAAGTGATCCAAGCTTACTCAAACATGCACGAATCACTCCAAATACAACTTCAAGAGGGTAAACGAGAAGGGGAAACAACTATAACACGGTAAGAAGTTCTGAAAAGTCGATTTTGCATTAAAGGTCCGCCTTAAGACTTGTGGACATTCTGGCACAATGATTTATGTCACACATGAAGGACGGAGATGCCGCACACTTTCTGTTTTGAGAATGTAAGAATAATAATAGAAAGGAGGTACAAGGCGAGTGGCACGGGAGCCTTTCCGTGTGCTTTTTTTCACAGTGAAAATGAAGCAAAAAGAAAAAAAAGTGCTTGTAAAGACCACAGCGGCGGCGTATTCACCACAGTGTGTTCTGAAGGGTCATTGGAGCAGTGATGAGCAATTAAAAAGTTTGTTCTAGTGATGTGACGAGTCGGCTCTTTTGAACGGTTCCTTAACGTGAACTTTTGGAACCAGATCTCAATTTTGAAAAGAACCGGATCTTTTTGTTTTTTTACACCCATCAAGTAACATTTTGTGAAGAAAAGTTGAAAACTAAAAGAGAAAGTTCTATTTTAGAGAGTTTTACTGATGACTTTACACGAAGGAGAATTCTGTACAAAAGTTTGACACAATTGACACAAAATTCAACAAAATACATGTGTTTTCTTAAATTCTTATTTGTCAAAACATAATCTTTGTGTACATTTGAGGAGTTTTGGCTCAGTGTACAATACGGTTGCTAGGTAACAGTTATGGCATTCCCAAGTATGATGGCATGATTTTGAAATGTAAAAAATGAGTAAATCTTAAAATATAATGATCTTAAGTGTGTTTTAGTAAAGAGTTTAGAGTCTAACCTGTCATGGGGACTTTAACATCAGGTAAAACTCATCTTGTGCATCGGCCTTAGTAATTCTAACTTTTTTTCCCGATTTTTTCCCAGTAATGGCAGAAAGCATGAAAGTTGTCCATGAAGCATACATAAAAGTTGTATTTGACTCCTCAGAACGTGGCGGTAGGAGCAGTCAGTGGAGTTGGTGTTGCAGAGAGCAGAGCACTGACACAGAACAAAGCCGAGAGAAGAGAGGAGCAGAGGAGAGGAGAGCGTCTCTTTAAACTTGTATGGGCCCCGGCTCTATGTTCAAGGTACTTCCAAATATAACTCCACATTTCTGCCCGGCTTCTCTCCATGGACACTACTCTCACTCTCTAATCTCAAGGACGTACTGCTCTGATATCGGTATTTCTCATAAAAAAATCTTCATTTAGGCTGCCCTGAAGCAAAGCAAAGGATTGTGGATCATGTATTTTCTTTGGCTTTTTTACTGTTTTATTGCAGTAATAGACTGATGTATACCCATGTCTGTTTTGACCAGGAAATTTGACTGGTGAATAATAAAAACTAATTTATATTATAATTTTTGGACACTTAAATTTGATTCGAATCGGAGCACTGTTTTGGCCTGCTTATCTTATGTAGAATTGGAATGTGCCACAGTGCAGCTTTACAGATTTTACACTTCTATGGGGAATTAACTTAGATCACCATGTTTTATCGTTTCGGAAAAAGTTAGATTCACCGAAAATGATTTATTAAAATGTGTAATTAGTTTCAGTTTCTTTGTTTGATGCTCTGAGTCCCCCCTCCCATTGAGTCCCCCCTCTCTGCACTAAGTTGCTCCCCCTTCAGAGCACTATCACTTTACAATCGCCATGCATTCCGCTAATTAAACTACGATCACAAAATGAATCAAAACGACTTGACTTACTAAACTTTTGCAGCCAATGTTTTGCTACCGACCGGGTATCTTCGTCAGGGCTTTGTGTTATCCTCTGAGGGCCACATCCTGCGGCGCTAACAGGTGTTGGCCAACTGCTGAGGAGGTTAAACTGCAGGTGGTTCTCTCCACAATCACAAGGCAATCACGGAAAAACTCTGGTTGAATTTACTCAAGCTGGGAGCCACAACACCAGAAGATACCTGGGTGGGAGCAAAACATCGGCCGCAAAAGTTTAGTAAGTCCAGTTGTTTTGATTCATTTCTTATTCCTGGATGTCTCAAGATTAAAGAGGGCGCAAACAGGGCCCGGGAGAGATCGCTAGATTACTCAAACATGCATGAATGACATATGAAACCTCTTGAGGCATGTTTTTGATGAGAGAACTTTATAACATGGTAGAAAACTCCAAAAAGTCAATTTGGCATTATACCCTCTACTGTTTCAATTATTTAAAAATCCTCACCAGAAAAGTTACATAGTGCAGCTTTAAACTGCAAAAAACATTCCCAGGAGTATTTGAGAGAAGATATATAAAATCACTTTATCGTATGAAAAAGAGCAGACACTTTTAAAATGATAATTATGCAAATGGGAGCATGGAAAAGTGTCAGTGAGGTGGTCGTCTGTGTCAGCAAATGAGAGTGTTACATAAGTGTCCCTCACCCTGGAGACAGAAGAACAGAGCTGCTGCTGGACTGGATCTGCTTTTATAGACTCAAATGTGTGTGTGTGTGTGTGTGTGTGGGTTTGTGTATGTGTGTGAGTCTGTATGAATATGTGTATGTGTATGTCTGTGTTTGCGTGTGTGTGTGTGGTAAGGAGGTGTTCATTTCAGGCTGTTCTCTGTTCACCAGAACATGTTTCAGAATGAACGGTTTAACCTGTTTCACTAAAGCCGCGCTGGAGCCGCTGTGAGTTATTTCCCATGTGAACATTATGGGTCTCAACCTCAGTGTTTCAGCCATTAACTTACAGTATATGTAAACAATCTGGCTAATGCTAACCCGAAGGCTAAAGGAATAGGAATGTTAAACAAATGTCCCTGTTATAATCTAACTGAATCAATATCAAATGTTTACATTGTTTATATATTATTTATATTTCTATATCACACAAAACTGACTCATGTGAGCTATTTGTCATGTTAGAATATTGATACCTCGTCAAAAACAGACCTGGAGTTGTGTTTTGTTTCATTCACACATGTTTGAATAACACTTTATTATTAGTCTGTCTACATCTCCAAAGCTCAAAATGCTCTGTTCCACCTTGTGATGTCATGAAGGGTCAGTTTTCAAGTTAACAGCTACATTTTACCTCATGTTCAGTAAAGATTCAGGGCTGAAATTATCCAAATGATTCTAGTGAAGGTGAATAGAGTAGTGTTTTCAGTTTGAGAGAAGAACTAAATATGCAGGTTTGCGTGTTAAACATGTGTGAATGAAAAACACAACTCTAGGTACTGTATGTTTGTGATGAGGAAACAACATTGGAACAGAGATCAGAAAATAGCCTCATACGGGCCCTTTAACCGTTTCAGTTTTGTGGTGAAATGCATTGTGGACATAAGTTCACCGATCACCTCAGTTCACAAGTAGAGTTACCAGTTCAAGTAGCGTTACAGTAGCTCCAAGTCTGAGGTGGAAATTATCTCAGTTACCAGTTCAGAGAAGAAAAAAACTGACTGTTATCCAACTTGTTTTTCGTTTTCAAAGATAGCTGATTTTACATTAAATTGTATAATCTAAAATGTCTTCTCTTATACTAGAAAAGACAGGTACAGACTCTTTAAAGAGGCACGGCGTAACATTTCTAGTGGAGGGTCCGCCACTTGCTTGTCTCCATGGAAATGTTTTTTGCTTTCTCTAGAATGTTCCACAGAATTGTTTAAACCTACAAGCAGGTTACAGCACTCCTCAGTACATTACACTTTAGATCTGTGGAGATTCGCTCCTATTCACAGAAGGAATTGTTTTATTTTTGAGCAATAGAAACACCTGTAATGAATAAATGCGAGATGGATTTGTTTAAAGTCATACCATGGAGCATTCCAGGCAAAGCAACAACATCTCCATGGAGACAAGAGAAGCATATGTAACTAACAGATATCAGCGATACTAATATCTGCAAAATTGTCTCAAATTCACCTTCACTCTCCAAATATTCTCTCATTCTCAAACAAGGACAAAATTCAGCTGAACTCTGAATTCACTTTTCTTTGCGACTCTTTCTGTAAATTTACTTTTCAACTTCTCCCTGTGATGTCCTTCAGTTCCTTTTTAAAAACACCAGTGGTCTCTTTTACCCCACGCAAAGATAAGAACTACAATCCCCCTTATCTCAGCGGTCCCCACGGACGGTTCAGGCGTCACCAGCTCCAAAGCTCATTGGCTCTGGCTCACTCAGATCTGTTTGTGCGCGGCTCCTCTTAGATATCACAGAGTTTTTGTACAGGGTAAATGTTGAGGACTCATCATAATCCCTCATTCTCATTCAAAGACATGCCTGACTGCACCAGCCCCGACCAGTCCCACTGAGCCCTTTTAAAGTCTTTTAAAGGGGCACTATGGAACTTTTCTGCTCATCTCCACTTCTATGCTATGACATTAAACTTATCTAACAAAAATATACAGCTTGGATGGCAGTGTTTGGATTAGATGATAATTTTTGTGTTACATAAAAACTAAATTGTATTTGACACAGGCACCACAATTCACTGCAACAGTAGATGTAGTAAAAGTCTCTGATTTAACAGCCTAAATGCTCTGGACAAGAAGCTGTTGAGCATTAGTAGCATTAGTTCTATAGACTGTGGACATGGAGTTGCACTTAAAAAAAACAACAACAAAAAAACTGAGGTGGTTGGCCGCTTTTGTGGTTGCTTTTGTTTTTGAAACTTTTTGTTTTGAGCTCAGTTTTTCAAAGGACACAAGGGACTGTTGTATTGTATGAAATTAACTGCGTGTTTTTCTCGTATCCATGGAGACCATGCAAGGACGTCTGAGATGCTACAGGCTTTTTACACCATATCTGGCAGCAAATGTGGTAGACGACCTTCCAGAGGAAATACTTTGAGGGAACGGACCATTTCATCACCAAATGAAACACCAGAGCAGAAAAGAACAAGGCCTTTCCTGTTGTGTTCATCTGGTTCCCCCTGGATACTGCAGGACACAGAGGAGGGACACTTTTGGCTCTTCCACAGGATCTGCTGACCCTCCTTGACCAGTCGTCCTGTTAAACTGCACTGAGACCTTTGATTGACACACAAAGGCCACTGAGATGCACAGTGGAAATGTGCATCACTCTCTGTCTCTCTCTTTCTTTCTCTGTTTTAGCGAGTTAAGCATTGTGTATAATGTAAATGAATATGTTTAGAACCTAAACAGCATCATATGGCTGGTTGGCAAAATGAAGGCCATTTGATGTTAGCATCAAACATACACGCACACATATACATACACATATACACAGGATCTATCTCTGCTCCTCTGTCCCAGCATACACAAGATGCACTGACAGAGTTTCACTGAAATGTGCGGTTCTGTGAAGACTTTTGAACAGGGCTTTGACAAAACTTTACCAAGACGAATGGGTCTGGAGCCGTATCCTGTCTCCCTGATTTCAGATTGGTGTGACTGACAGGCGGATTAACCAATCAGAGAGATGCACTGGCCATTTGTGTCAAAACAAATATGGTGGGCTACACAACAGAGAGGATTGAGAAAAAGAGTCGATTTTTGCAGAAACACCAACACCATCTCAGGTAAAATAAGTTATATATTTTGCTCTCAATGTTATGAGAATTCTCAAGAGAAGGTGTCTTCTACATTTTCTACAAATTAGGTAGGTGACACAGCACTCTACATGTCTCTCTCTCTACTCAGCACTAAAGTGAAAAGATAATGCAAACTTATTCACTACAAGCTGCTAACTAAATGAAAGAAGATGAGGGTGGAAGTTAGAATGGAAAGCAAAAAAGGCATCGCAGAGAGGGACTAGAAGATCAGGCTGTGTAAGGGGAGCAGGGTTTGGACAACAAGGACGATATGGAAGGTTTTGCAGATGCGTAATGGTGTGTGAGGGTCTGTAGCATCAGTGCATTTGACATATTAACATATTTACATTTATAATTATTACTTGGTTTGTTGAGATAATACTTGTAGTAAATGTTTTTTCCTAAATTTAGTGGCAATTTGGGAAGAAATGTAAAAAACTAAAGTTGGAAGTAGGAAGTTTTAAAACCTCTACCTATATCATCAGTTCCATTTGAGGTATTTAAAGGTCCTATATTACGAAAAATCGACTCTTGTTTCATTCACACATGTTTGAGTAACGCTGCATTATTAATCGGCCTACATCTCCAAAGCTCAAAAGGCTCTGTTCCACCTTATGATGTCATGAAGCGGTAGTTTTCAAGTTAAGTTATTCCAGGGCCAAAATTATCCAAATGATTCTAGTGAAAGTGTATAGAGTTTACAAACACAGTGGAGCACTTCCTGTATTACCCCATGACATCACAAAGTGGAACAGAGTGTTTTCCTTTTGCGAGAAGAACTCGCAAACATGGGTAAATGAAACAAAACACAACTCCAGGTATGTTTGTGATGAGAAAACAATATTATAAGGGAGATCAGAAAATAGCATAATATGGGCCCATTAAAAGTTGATTTAAAGGTGCATTATGTAACCTTTCTGGTGGGGAATCTGCCACCCATTAAGTGTTCAAACTGCACTGCACTTATAGTATAGCTGGAAGTCAAAACTGTGTTGTTATTTGTGAAATGCAGTACAATACTTCAGATACATGATTTTAATGCATAGAAGGCTAGCAATAAAGTACACAGGAAGTAGATGTAAACAGACACATGTGAGGAACTATACTTTTTACTTTTAATGGTGCACTATGTAACTTTGTGTTTGGGGGTCTGTCACCTTCTTGTTTCTATGGTTATGTCATTGATCTGCTTGGAATGTTCCACAGTATGACATTAAACAGCTCTACTTTACATTTATTCAATTACAGGTGGTTTTAGAGCTCAAAAATACCTAGAAAAACAGGCATTCTGACTGTGAGCGGGGTCGCCCCTCCACAGATCTGACCTTTAACTTGGTCTGGTTTAATATGGATGAGATGCTGTAGTTTAACGGTACAACTTTTCTAGAAATGAGCAATAAAGTCGCCTCACTATTTTCGCTGTTTACTGAGTTTGTATCAGTATCTGTTGCTCCATTTTTTGGCTGTTGCCGTGGTGCTGTTATGATATGACACAGCTCAGAGTCACACAGACACCACACACATGAGGAGCGCAACGGCTTCAAAAATACATACAAAGACTCAAAATCAGGTCATACCTCCGTGAAGCAAATCAGGTCGTAAATCATAGTCCAACAAGGTTCATTTGGTCTTTTGATAATTGATGTTATTAGGTTCTTTTTCAGACCAAGAGTTTGTTTTCATACCTGACAGTTTTGATTTCTCACTAGCGGTCTCAGAGTGGTTACGTTGTGGTCTTGCTGTTGTGGCGTGTCCAGTCAGCTGATGTATACAGGTTTTGGTGCCGTCTTTCTACCGGCAGCGGCAGGAGGACAGCCCCATCTGCAGTGCGACTTCCTCAGGACAGTATCCCAGGTGTGTGAGCGTAAGAAAGCCCCCTCATCCCGGTTTACAGTCCCCTGGGCACGTTTCCGTAACTCAAAATGCCCACTGAAAAAGACAGAACAACATTATGGACTGGGACAGCGCAAGCATCATTGGAACAGAGGACAACAAACATCGTCGCTGGATTAAAGAGGCAACTGAAATACAGAAACGTGCCCAGGGGACTATAAACCAGAAAGAAAGATAACATAAAAGGTCAAAATCAGGCAAATTATCCTGTAGTGTGTGGTGGGCTTAACCTGTCACATGAAACTGTACATGAAAAGGGCATGGGAAAAAAAAAGTCAATACAAAACAATACAAAACCACCTCTGACACGCTAACCTTTCTATCCATTTCCATGCCATGCGCTTCTCCACGCTTAGTCAACCGCAATGACCTATCAGTTATCCTCCATATGAAATCATTGCAGAATTGGAAACACAGATATTTCTATAGCAGCCACATCCTGGAGCTATGATTAATTCAGCAGATGGTGTGACGTTAACTTTGCCTTATATCTCCCATCCAATATTCATGTGGGTGTTTTGATGCACTTGTTTAAATGAATATATGTATTAAAGAGTTTTTGTGACACGTGAAATACCTCACAGCGGAAACCCCGTAGAGATTCTCGGGTTTAGTCATTTCTTCTCTCAGGGGAACAAAAACATATAAAAGTCGCTGAATTATTGATTTGAGAGATAAGAGGAGCTACGTTAGGAAAGAATCGAGAGGCAAAGAGAAATTAACGGTAGCAAACACGCAAAACACCAGCGGTAAATGTAGCAGAGTCGAGATCTTCCATTTGGTTGTGTCTTGGGAGTTTGAATTTACGAAAGAATTTACGCTGATACCTTTTTTCACTCAAGATATATAATGCGTTTTTCAGGTATTTATTTTTAAAAGGGCCTATGTTACGCTATTTTCTGATCTACAGTATGTTATAATGTTGTTTCCTCGTCACAAACATACAGTTGTGTTTTGTTTCATTCACACAGGCTTTTCTCTCAAACTGAAAACTCGCCGTTCCATGTTGTGATGTCATGTGTTAAGAGAGGAAGTGCTCCACAGTGTTTTTAACTCCATACACCTTCTCTAGAATAATTTGGATGATTTCAAGCCTGTAATTGACAATCTCTACTGAACTAAAGGTAGCCGTTGAAGACCCCTACATGACATCACAAGGTGGAAGAGCATTTTGAGCTTTAGAGATGTAGAAGACTAATAATGTGTGAATGAAACAAAACACACCTCCAGGTATGTTTTTGAGGAGGCAACAGCATTATTACAACATCATATTATGGGAATTTTACCAACCAAGAAGTGCAGCATGTGCAGTTCAAAGGACACAAGTAAGGGACTGTTGGGTTTTGTGAGGACCTAGCTATAGGCATTGAGATGCTACAGGCCATTTACACCACATGTGACAGCAAATGTGGTAGACGACCTTCCAGAGGAAATCCTTGGAGGGAATGTGTGTCCTGGATACTGCAGGACACAGAGGAGGGACACTTTTGGCTCTTCCACAGGATCTGCTGACCCTCTCTGACCAGTCTTCCTGTTAAATTGCACTGAGACCTTTGACTGACACACAAACGCCACCGAGACGTACAATGTAAATGTTGCAGCAAAACATTTGTAGAATTTTATACAGTATATCTACTTATCTTAATGGAAGTTCTGCACAGTTTCTGCTGTTTTTTCCATCATTTATTGTACATGTGAAGCACTTTGTTCAGTTGCTGTTGTATGTGCTGTAGAAACAAAATAGACATTGACATGCATTCTCTCTCCCCTTTATCTTGCCATTTAAACAACATGCTTCAACTCTCCTCTGCTCCATCTCCACTGCAGCAGCAAAACTAACAGTCTCCTCGGCCTATCCATGTTATCCAGTCCTATGTAACATATATATTTTTCCTGAATAAATCCATCTTTTATTTATTTATTTTTTTACTTAAATTAAATAAGAAGTCAGTTTGAAAGGTAGGCAGAGATAGGAAAATGGAAAATGCTTGTAGAGGTAGGGGAAGCAGGTGCGGAAGGGGTTGATAAGCGTAAAGCGACGAGGGCCGGTTAGAAGCATCTTGATAAGCTGCAGAAAATATTCAAGGGCCGATAAACTCCTGTGGTGAATAAACAAGAGGGAGAAGGGACTGGATGCATAATGGGAGGGAATTAACCTAAATATCAAGAGCCCTGTGTACAACAAGCAGACTTCTTTAAACTACAATGTCTCAGAGCAAAGTTACTTAAGCTATTCAAACACACAACTTTTAGAATGTCCAATGTTTGTTTGTTTGTTTGTTTGTTTTGTTTTTTTACTTTTTTAATTAATTTTTTAAATGCAGTGTTGGGAATATTGGCCACAATAGATTTAACTAAATTTAAAAATTAATTGGTGAAAAAAAAGAAAAATGAAATAATAAAATAAAATCATGGTGTCAGGTGTATCCATGTTTTTATCTAATATAAAAAAAGAAATATATAAATAAATACAAATAAATATCAATTTAATTAGACACACACGCACACACACAAAACCCAAAATTTGATGATCATTTTGCAATTTTGAATGTTTAGAAGGCACATTAGAAGCTTATTAATGGTGCTGGAAATATTGACCACAACATAATTAGAATAAAAAATGTATTGGCAAATAAAATAAAATACTTTTAATAAAAAAAAAATAACTAAATAAAAAAAACATTAAAAAATACAATTAAAGTACAACATTGCAGATTTTTTACACCAAAACACATGGGCTTTATCCAAATACAGTGACAGGTGTAGAAAACAAATGTTTAAAGTGATTCTCAGAGAAGTAGAGTGTCAACTTAATCTGATGAGCACAAAGCAAAGACAGGTTTAAAAGGAGAGGTCTCATCATCCGTCTCCATGACAACCCGTTTTAATAACCCCCTTCATCTTGTGTGAGGCTCTGATGGCTGTCAAGAGCACATCCGGAGGCACTTTGAGAACTAAAATCTGATAAAAGCCATGACAAAAGTGACGGGCTACACGCAGCTACAGCTCACGACAAAGAGACCGCCGTCGTGTCTGGATCCTGACAGGAGCACGTACTTTAGAATAGAACAGGATCATATTAGTGTGGAGAAGATTCAACCTTTCACTCAAGTTAACATGTAAGTCAAGAATCTGTTTTATTTCACTAACTCCACTGTGAACTGCAAAAACTAGCTTTGACGAACAGCAACTTCAAACAAGAGAATGGAGTTTATTTGTTTTTTTATGTGTCATTTTGTGAAGTCATCCCTGCTTGTAAATGACAGATCTCCCACTTATATTTAAGTGGGAGACCACTGGGAATACCACAGTGGGGCATCAGTGCCTCTAGTAGAAACTGATGATGTGTCCTTAGGCAAGACACTTCAGCAGTCTGTCCTAGGGCAGCTGTGGCTACAATAGCATCTTAGTACCACAGAGTATTAAGCACAGACTGTATACAAAAGTGGAGCAAGGCAGTGTGATGTCACCCACAGCATTCAACTCCAGTCGAATGAAGCTCATCGAGGCCAAATACAATATTTGTTTATTATCAAAAGTGGTTGATTGGTTGATAAAGCGGAAAGCACCGCCCATGCTCACTTCCTGTTTGGAACGCAATGGCTATTGCGTTAGCTGTGTCCATTTATAAATATTGTCTATGGCAGTAAAGGAATAATGCACTGTCAAGTGCTTGGGGTGTCTTGAAAGGTGCTACAATAACAACAGTACACTTTCCTTAACAATAATGTTCCACAATACATCATTAAACTTAAACTCCATCAGACGAGCTGGTGACACCGCCTGGCTAACTTACAGATCTGTGAGGAGGCAACCTCGCTCACTATTCTACGGTTGTATTCTCCATCTCTTTTTTGTTATGGCCCTGTTAAACTTTTTGGCAGCATGGTTCTTGTTACCTGCTCCAGTCTCTCGTCATTTCTCTGTGTGTTTCTGTTTTGTAGTTGACCACACAGTGCGGGCTGGTCCTCTCTCTGCGTGATGCGGACAGGTTGCCATAGCGATTGTGGTGATTACAGCCAACTCTATGAGACAATCAAACTCCAGCTGAACGCTAAAATACAGTGGAATCTGTCAACAGTGACTTCCCGGCCAGATGACCGTTACATAATGTCTAAATAATGCATTTGATTTGTAATAATAGGCTGGCCTCACATGGCAGCACAACATTCTAATTTAACCATATTTAATCGAGCTGGAGGACAGGTTAGAATTATACATAGAAATGACCTTTTAATTGTTACTGGACGAGTCCCCATGAAACAAAACCTGGCACAAATGGTCTTTTCTGTCAGCACAAATGAGCTGAAGTGAAATGATTTTTAAAAGGCCCATATTACACACACTTCTGATATTTGTTATAATGTTGTTTCCTCATCACAAACAGACCTTTGAGTTGTGTTTTGTTTCATTCACACATGCTTAACTCACAAATCCTGCATATTTATAGAGTTCTTCTCAAACAGAAAACACTCTGTTCCACTTTGTGATGTCATGTGATAATACAAGATGTGCTCCACTGCATTTTTAAACACCTTCACTAGAACCATTTGATTTCAACCCTGTCCAGTCTCTACTGAACTAAACGCAACCTACTATGGATACTTTGCAGTGACATTGCTAATATGTGCATTGTGTCTCCATGGTAACGCGCAAACATAACCAAATAGACCTTTTTCACAACGGCCGGAAGTGCCGCGCTGTAGGTTTCTGAAACTTCCGGTTAATGGTTTTCTCTGGCAAAATGTCTGTGGAAATGTCTCACGTATTCTCCACCAGCTTAATAAATCTGCCTGCCCCATCACCAAATCTTCAACTAACGAGGTCCACAAAGGATATAAATTCTTTTAAAAATAAATTAAATCTACAATTCATAACTGAAAAAATTATAGCTACAAATAATAATAGGTTGTTCTTACACTCCAAAAAATGGGAACTATTAAAATGGGACTGAAACTGTGGTTCTGAATTCTGAAACATTATAACTTATTGTATATTTAGACACGTTTGTCCACGTCAAGAAGTTGTGGGGCTGTGGCTTTGAGCTTTAGGTGTGGGACCTGTGGTTTGGACGGGGGCTTCAGGTGCAAGTCCAGTGTCCAGTTTGTCTTGTTCTGTTATGTCCTGTCTGTTTTGTCTGTCCCCTCAGTGTGTTTTGTCTTTTTATGGATTACCTGTTTGTCCTGTTTTTATTTTGTTGTATTTTGCTTTATTTTTTGTCAGTATGGTTTAATCTTAAGTTTTTTGTTGTTTGCAATTGTTGTTTTTATTTGTGTTAACCGTTATGTTGATGTTCTGTATGGTTGACTAAGATTATATTTTATTTGTAGATTCTGTGATACAACAAAGAAAAAAAAAAATGAAGAATCCATGAAGAATTTATCCACAACTGTCAAGGTAAGAAAGATGAAAACTTGAAGGCCAACAACGACTACTGAGCAAAACTAATGTTATGATAATGAAAAGAACATAAGTAACTTGTTAATTCAGACTGATTCTACAATCATGATTCTACAATCGATTTCATGATGATGAAGTCAGATCTTTCTGGTCACACTGTTAAAACAAAGCTCGGATTAAAGTCTAACAAAGCTTCAGATAGAGCATGCCTACAGCTAGCATCACACCCCCGGGGAATATTGACGACATCAGCTGCAAACTATCAGCCCTGGTTCTATTCGAGAAATTCAATGTTGCTTCACAAAATCTGCAAAAACAAGCTTTCGTCAAACAAAGTCAAAACAGATGGAGAGCCTCAAAAACACCGCTCATTGTTGGGTTGTGTGTTATTGTTGACTAAAGAACAGATTGTGTAGGGTAGTCCAAACTGTCCATCTATTTGAATCAACCACTTTCTGAGTCATTTCGAGTGCGCTCTTTTGCATTTGTGATGTAATATACAGATTGCTTGGATTGTGTAATAAAAAAGTTGAGAATAACATTAGATTTTAGTCATATTTCTCTTTGTTTGGACTTCCCATGTCATCTGTGTGGGTGAGAGAAAACACCACGAGCAGCAGTTATTTTTGTAAACAGTGACTCATTTCTTTAGCTGGTGTATAGGTATTGTTTCCACCCCGAAGCCTGACTAAGGCAAGTCATTAGTCACTACAGAATATATCTTTTTAACATATTTTTAATATCAGAGCTTTAATTGGTTCTCTTTTTAGTTTTGGTATTTTCTTAAAAGTGCATTGTGTAACTTTTCTGGTGGAGGGTCCGTCTAAAGCTTTTCTCCATGGAGATGTTATTGTGTTGTCTGGAATGTTTCACAGTATGGCATTAAACCTTTCCATCTTCATGGAGACCAAACCAGCCCAAGTTACAGGTCAGATCTGTGGAGAGGCGACCCCGCTCACAGTCAGAGTGTTTTTCGAGGTAAAAACCACCTGTAACTGAATAAATGTAAGGTAGAGCTGTTTAATGTCATACTGTGGAACATTCCAAGCAGAGCAATGACATAACCATAGAAACAAGCAGGTGATGGACCCCCAACCAAAAAGGTACATAGTGCATCTTTAACTTTCAATTATTCACTGTTTATTGAATGTAAATACAATGTTTTAAAAATAAAAATACAGTGACTCAAAAGTCCTATATTATCCAAAATTGACCTGGAGTTGTGTTTTGTTTCATTCACACGTTTGACTAATCCTTTATTATTAGTCTGTCTGCATCTCCAAAGCTCAAAATGCTCTGTTCCACCTTGTGATGTCATGAAGCAGTTTTCAAGTTTACAGCTACATTTTCACCTTTCAGTTCAGTAAAGATTGGTAATTCTAGGCCTGAAATCATGCAAATGATTCTAGTGAAGGTGTATGGAGTTTAAAAACACAAAATTTAGTGTGTTAAACATGTGCGAATTAAACAAAACACAACTCCAGGTCTGTTTGTGATGAGGAAACAACATTATAACAGATTAGAAAATAGAGCAATATGAGCCCTTTAAAGTTAAAATTTGTCTAGATCGGTGCCAATTATTATTTCACGTTTTTGCAATTTTATCTGAACATACGTATAAAGCTTACCTATACCATTACAAATCTGTAGTGCGAGTTGTACTTTCATGCAGTTTGAAGCCAGTACTTTTAAACTTTTTATAGTTAAATCTCTATTACAAGCCCAAATACATGGAGAGGGAATGGGGAAGGGCATCTGGCATAAAACCAAGTCAAAGTTCATTGCCCTGTAGAAAATAATGTTTCCATCTCATCTGCCCTGTGTGGCGTCTGCTTTGTCACATTGTAACCTCAGGGACATTGTGGAATCTGTTAGCGTGAGCTAGGCTAAAATGAAACGTCAAAAGTGGCGTTGAATGATCGGTTAGTGGTACCAAAAGGATATTGTGTATGACCTCTCGGTGACCCCGTGACACCGGCCATCTTGGAAAAAAAAAAAAATTGAGATTAAAAATGTGTAGAGACAATCCGTGTTCAGGGTGATGGCGCCTGTGTAGTTTGGGTACATGGTTGAGACTTCTTCATAGACAGAGCCACGCGTTGGTTGTGAACATCATTTTAACGCAGAATGAGTCTGAGTCGGTTCATGGGCTGTAAAACTGCACAGGAGAAGTCAGGAGTTTTACCTATGACGTCACAATTCGGGCAAAAAATAGATAAGAAACGACTTTTGATTAATGAAACAAGCGTAAATGAAAAATACTCCAGGTATGTTTTTCTTAATTTTTTATTATATAAAAAAGACAATTTTCTTTATAATAAAAAGTCCAGTTTGTTGTCACACACCTTACTGCTGAATGCTCTCTGAAACTGTCCTAAACCAACTCGCAAGGACAAAGGGCTGGAGTTTCTCTGATAAAAGTTTGCCAAGAAGCTGAATGATTAGAAGCAGATGTTGCTGGTACATTGAGCTATGAATACTTTATACTTACATGTACATTTTTGCTTATATGTGTAATACTTTAAAGGTCTGATATTATGCAAAATTGACTCTTGTGAGCTTTAAGCCATTTTAGAATGTCGTTACCTCCTCAAAAACATACCTGGAGTTGTGTTTTGTTTCATTCACACATGTTTGAGTAATCTTTTGTTATCTTTTTTATTATTCTGTGTACATCCCAAACCTCAACATGCTCTGTTCCACCTTGTGATGTCATGAAGGGGTAGTTTTCAAGTCAACAGCTCCTTTTACCTTTAGCTCAGTAGACATTGTCTGTTCGAGGGCTGAAATTATCCAAATAATGGAAGTTTAAAACACTGTATTACTACATGACATCACAAGGTGGAACAGTGTTTTCGGTTTGAGAGAAGAACTCAGCCTAAATATGCAGGATTTGTATGTTAAACATGTGTGAATGAAACAAACCACAACTCCAGGTCTGTTTGTGATGAGGAAACATTAGAACATAGATCCGAAAGTAGCGTAATAGAGCTATTCTCAGTTACTCTTTCACTTATTTACTTAACGGCCCTAGAAAGTTTGAATGTAATTTGTTGAATAAATGAACCCTATAAGCGTCATTTTCACAAAAGGAATTGGGAAAAGACTCACACAGCAATAGTTACATATACACACATATTATTTGTACACATATATAATGTATATCCTACCTCGTTTAATTAACCTTTTTCTTAATCTCCATTCAGACCTTCCAAAATTAAAATGTTGTGATGCGGAAAACAATTACCGACCTTTTGACAACCCTCACGATAACCACCATGTTCAAAATCCGATTAAACTCTCTTGCGTCCAGAACCATGTGAGCATCATAAGCTACAGGCCGATAGCCTCTAAAAACAGTATTTCCTCATGCGTACTTTAATTTATTTCCTGGTGAGAGGAGCGCAGGGATTATAATGTGCGAATGGTGCATGTCTGTGGATATAGAAAGCATCTTGTGTAAGGTTAAATAAAGGACAGCTGTCTGATGAAGAGGATGAGGCACTTAGGAACTGTCGAGAGTCTCAGGAGGTTAAAAGTGCAAAAGAAATGGCTGCAATGACTGTTTATTTTTCCAGACAAAACCTGGTCCATGCTGAGGTTGTGAGAGGTAAAACACGAAATACACAATTACAAGATTTGAATGGAAGTATAATTAGATCTGGAAGATGACCCTGCGTCCTGTTGTTTCACTGGCCTGTGCTCATTGGTGCGAAAGGTCAAAAAAGATTCAAACAACATTGTTGAAATGTTGGGGTCAAATTTCTAATCTGGTTGCAAACTCATGACATCATCAAACTTCGTCACTGCCAGGCACTCCGAGGGGTGGGGTGTCTGTGTTCATTGGAGGGTCTCAATTCCCAGGATCCTTGTTCCAAAGACCACTCCAAGCCAAGTGTCCTGCTCAGTCTGAGCTCACAGCGCCTGGAGTGCAGGTGGAACTGGCTCCAGAGAGAGTCACATGACCAGATCAAACACGATAAAACCCTGAGTTTAAATAAACATCAGTGCTTCTACAAATGAAGTGTTCACAGGTGTCTTTATGTGTCCACATGCATTAAAACATGTGAGTAATGGAGGCTGAGTGAATCATCTGTTACTGAGTGATTCAGATTGATCATAAAATAAAGAAACTGCCTCAAACATCTTCAGATGACCATTTGATCCTCAGTCCTTTTTTGCTCAGTGTGCTGCATTTGTCCTGATTTGAATTATTTCGATCTGATAATAGTGTTAGCTGAAGCAATGTGGCTAAAATGGCAAAAATATTAGTTTCTTTTTGTTACTGTTCAATTACTTTTATTTTAATAAAATGCATTTTACTGCTTAAATAAAGTTTGTAAAAACTTTGCAGTGCATTGTGGGCAATTTGCAGCACTCTGAGGTGGCCAAAGATCCACAAGTGCATCCTGGGTAAAAGAGCCAAACTGAAGAGTTGCGCATGGAGGCTGTGAGGGCTTTGGGGAATTGGAACGCCACTTGACGGAGCTCTTGGTGGAGCTCTGATGACGTGGATCTGTCCAAAGTGGTTCAGAAGCCGAGGATCCTGATAACTGGGAAACACCCAGAGACTCACACCAGGAACTACATCAGGAACCACACCAGGAACTACATCAGGAACTACGCCTGCTGTGTGGTTCCTGGTGTGGTTCCAGTGTTGAGGCTGTGCACAGACTTCTCCCTCACACAGAGAGCGTCCCATAGACAAGCCACTATCCAGATCATTTATGCATCTGCTGGTGTGTTTGATGGTCATCTGTAAATGTCAGTACTATTTTTGTCAAAGTGCTATTTTTCCCGATAAAAAACAAAACACTAAAAAGTAAGTGATGACTGAAGTAGTGACCAATGTACTGTTTTGTTCTTGTCAACTTGCAGTTATTTCAATTTCAATCAACAGAGATTATGTCTTTGGTCTTTTATTGAGAGGAAAACAGCCAGTCAGTAAAGGCATGTGGTTTAGAGCAGAGTTCAGACATTTGGGGAGGAAAAGAAAAAAAAAAAGCATGTTTTGGGTTGATGGGGTAAACCATCAAACTCTGTTCAGAAGCTAAAGGGACATATTACGCAATTTTCTGATCTGTTATGTCGTTTCCTCATCAAAACATACCCAGAGTTTTATTTTGTTTCATTCACACATTTAACACACAAATCCTGCAGATTTAGGCTGAGTTCTTCTCTTAAATTAAAAAAAAAAAAAAAAAACTCTTTAAAACCTTTCTGTGTCACGTGATAATACAGGAAGTGCTCCTCTGTGTTTTTAAACTCCATACACCATCACTAGAATCATTTGTATAATTTCAGCCCTGGAATTGCCGATCTGACTGAACAAAAGGTAAAAGGAAACTTGAAAACTACCACTTGATGACATCACAAGATGGAACAGAGCATTTTAAGCTTTGGAGATGTAGACAGACTAATAATAAAGGATTACTCAAACACGTGCGAATGAAACAAAACACAACTCCAGGTGTGTTTTTGAGGACAAGGCTTAAAGCTCATAATTTTGTGTAACACAGGACCTTTAAATATGGTATGTAAATCAAAATTATTTCCATTAATCATAAATCTACATACCACACATGTTCCAAATCTCATGTTCATTGACGAGTTGAGCTGTTTGACGACCCCCTGCACTTACCACACCGCTAACCTTTAGTACAAGAACCTATGGGAAATTCATCAGCACTATTCCACCCTCTCACTCTTCTCCTGAACCTCCGTCCAGGCCCTGCCCTCCCATCCCATCCCGCCTCGCACAGTCACTCACCTCCTCCATCAAACATTCATTACAGCATCCATGTCTGCAGCCTCATATACATCATTAGCGGCTCTGAGCAGATCCTCCCGGACACATCCACAGCACTGAGTCTGATGGGCTAAGGGAGGAACGGAGTCAGCATTCTGAACCTGTGAGAAAGAGAGAGGGAGAGGGGGAAAGGAGGGAAGGAGAGAGGGAGGGAGAGAGAGAGGAGGGGAAGAAGAAGGAGGGAGAGATGGGGAAGAATGAGAATGGAACAGAGAAAGAGTGAGAAAAATGAGGGAGGGAGAGAAGGGGAGCGATAGGGAAGAAAGAGTGGAATGGAGAGGGGGCGTAAAAGGGAGTGAGAAAGAGATGGGAGGGGAGGAAGAGAGAGAGAAAGAGTGGGGAAAAAGAAGGAGAGAGCTGGGGAAGAATGAGAATAGAATGGGAAAAAATTAGTGAGGGAGAGAAGGGGAGAGATGACATGAGAGAGAGAGGGCGGGCGTGACAAAAGGAGTGGGAGAGAGATGGGGAGGAAGAGAGAAAGAGTGGGGAAAAAGAAGGAGGGAGAGATGGGGAAGAAGGAGAATGAAACAGATAGAGAGAAAGAGTGGGAAAGAAGAGGGGGAGAATGGAGAGAGAGGAGGGAAAAAAGGGAGTAAGAGGGGGAGAAATGGGGGAGATCAGAGAGAGAGGGAGGTAAAGGGGGGAAAGAGAAGGGGGGAGGCAAAGGCAGAAAGAAGAGGAAGAAAGAGAATGGAATGCAGAGAGAGAGAAAGAGTGGGGGAAAGAGGGAGAGAGAGACACGCACTAGGAAAGGGTGGTAGAGAGGGAGAAAAGAGCAGAAAGAGAAAAAGAGTGGGGAAAAAGTGGAAAAGAGAAAGAGAGGGGGACACTAGGGAAGGGTGGGAGAGAGGGAGAAAAAAGCAAACAGAGAGAGACGGGGAGAGAGGGGAGGCAGGGAGAGACAGCATTAAAGAGGGGGTAAAAAGGAGGGCATAAAGAGAGCGAGAGAGAGAGAAGGGGCAGAGGGAGAGAGAAGGGAAGGAGAAGAGGGACGGAGAAAAACAAGGAAAAAATGGGATGAGAGAGATTGGGGTGAGAAGGAGAAAGAAACAAAGGGAGAGAGAGGGAGAGAGAGAAGATTTAGGGAGAAGAATGGGAAGAAAAGAGGGCAGATAATGCAGGAAAAAGAGATGGATGGAAAATGAGCGATACTGATGGTGAGAGGTTGAGAGTGAAGGAGAGATAGAGTTGCCTGCCTCTCTCTGTGTATTAGACTGTAGTTCGCATCCACAAAAAACACTGTATCTGTTTATGTCCTTCACACTCACACACTCTCTCTCTCCGTCTCTCTTGCTCTCTCTCACACCCTCTCTGTCTCCATCTCTCTCACACACTCTCTGTCTCTCACACACTCTCTGTCTCCATCTCTCTCACACACTCTCTGTCTCCATCTCTCTCACACACTCTCTGTCTCCATCTCTCTCACACACTCTCTGTCTCTCGCACACTCTCTCCGTCTCTCTCGCACTCTCTCCGTCTCTCTCGCACACTCTCTCCGTCTCTCGCACACTCTCTCCGTCTCTCGCACACTCTCTCCGTCTCTCGCACACTCTCTCCGTCTCTCGCACACTCTCTCCGTCTCTCGCACACTCTCTCCGTCTCTCGCACACTCTCTCCGTCTCTCGCACACTCTCTCCGTCTCTCGCACACTCTCTCCGTCTCTCGCACTCTCTCCGTCTCTCTCGCACACTCTCCGTCTCTCTCGCACACTCTCTCCGTCTCTCTCGCACTCTCTCCGTCTCTCGCACACTCTCTCCGTCTCTCGCACACTCTCTCCGTCTCTCGCACACTCTCTCCGTCTCTCTCACACACTCTCCCTGTCTCTCGCACACTCTCTCTGTCTCTCGCACACTCTCTCTGTCTCTCGCACACTCTCTGTCTCTCGCACACTCTCTCTGTCTCTCGCACACTCTCCGTCTCTCTCGCACACTCTCCGTCTCTCTCGCACACTCTCTCCGTCTCTCGCACACTCTCTCCGTCTCTCGCACACTCTCTCCGTCTCTCGCACACTCTCTCCGTCTCTCTCACACACTCTCCGTCTCTCTCACACACTCTCTCTGTCTCTCACACACTCTCTCCGTCTCTCGCACACTCTCTCTGTCTCTCGCACACTCTCTCCGTCTCTCTCACACACTCTCCGTCTCTCTCACACACTCTCTCTGTCTCTCACACACTCTCTCCGTCTCTCGCACACTCTCTCCGTCTCTCGCACACTCTCTCCGTCTCTCTCACACACTCTCCGTCTCTCTCACACACTCTCTCTGTCTCTCACACACTCTCTCCGTCTCTCGCACACTCTCTCTGTCTCTCGCACACTCTCTCCGTCTCTCACACACTCTCTCCGTCTCTCACACACTCTCTCCGTCTCTCACACATAGGGTGGGTGGCAGCAGCGTAGAGATGTGCCAAGGAGAACATGGACACGTGTCAAGGAGGGATCGGAGGGATGGATGGAATAGAGGAAGAGAAAAAAAAAGGTGATTTAGACTCTTTCATGTCCAGCCAGAAACACGCTTTAACAAAACTTTACAGAGACGAGTAGTTCTGGAGCTGTATCCTGTCTCCCTGATTTCAGAGGGTATGATTGACAGGTGGATTAACATATGGTCTGTTTGCGAAAAAAAACCCCGAAAAAAGTAACAACAAAGGACTGAGAAACATCATGGACTTTTGCAGACTGAACAATTGAAGCACCAAACTGTAACTTATCTCAGGTAAAAGAAGTTACATATTTTGTTCTGAATGTTACGAGAATTTTGGAGTGGAGATGTTTTCTGCATTTGAGGGACCCGTGATACAAATGAGCGGCTGTGGTTGGACCGTCTCAAGTTTGGACAGAGGTTTTTCATGCTCTATAGTCCGGTTCTAGTCCCTTCTGGAGTCAAAACAAACGCCAAGGTGGAGGAGGCTTGGCTGATCTGGTCCGGAGAGGGCACCATGAAGACAGGTTTGTACAATGAATGGTTCCAAAATAGACCCTGAGTCAGGAAGACGTTTTAAGCAGATTTAATAAGGCCAAGGTGAAGGTACAAAATCATATTCCACATAGGCAGGGTCCAAAAAACAGGCAAAGTTAAAAAAAAATCCTTAACAAACAGAAATATCCACATAGACAGTTTGGCAAATGAGGAGGGAACAAAGAAAAAAAAGGGAGTTGATGAAACAAAGATGAAGCACATTAGGGCAGGGTAAAATTCAAAGATAGGAACCATAGAGTGCATTCTAAGTAAGGCTCCACTGACTCTGGCTCCAATTGACTTTACACTGAAAAACTGTCGCCCTTCTCTCTGTAACTGCTGCAGTGAGCAGCATTTATCTTAAAATGTTCGTATTAACCCGCTCTACATGATCCTGGTGTTTTTATTTCGCAATTTTTTTCCGTAAATTCCTATGCCTAACATATATTCTCCCCGATGACTGGAGATGAACACTATGGATGAAGTCACATTCCCATAGTCCACTTCTTTATACAGTCTATAAAAGGAACACAACAGGACAAAAAGTGCTGTGTGACAGACGTTCAAACTAAAGTTCAAACTGCTGCAAAGTGCTCCCCTGTTTATATAGACGTGGCAGTAGCACGACATTTGAAGGTTGTTGGCTCAATTCCCACTGCAAGTATCACGTATTGCCATCTGGCCTTGAGCAATTACTATTACTATGTGTGAATTTTATTATCTTAGTTTAAAGACTATGGCTTTGTGTTGAGATTGTGTACTCTTGTCGTTAACTGTACCACTGCGTAAAAGGTTCCAAGTTGTTTGTGCCTTTGAGTAAGACTTTCACTTTACCTTACGCTTCTATTGCATAAACATTTCCACATCTTTTCGCCGTATTTTACAGTCTGATTCGACAATACTGAATGATTTAGTGCACCAATTTCAGACACATTTGGAAAACATGTAGCAGTGTATCACATTAATTATTCATACGACTCTTACAACTCTGGTTTATTAGTGTGACTTCACAGATCCACAGTCAGTATTGTTTTTCCCTCGCAGATATACAAATCTGAGCAGGTCAATATTTAGGACAATATATTTGCATATCTAATTGTCATTAATATATTTGCATGTCTAATTTTATTCATTAACTACAACCACACACACACACAGACACACACACACACACACACACAGTCTCTCACTTTCTTTTTCTCTCCCTCTGTCTCTCTGTCCATCTGTCTCCCACTCTGTCTCCCACTCTCTCACCCTCCGTCTTCGTCTCTCTCACTCACTCTGTCTCTCTCTCACTCACTCTGTCTCTCTCTCACTCACTCTGTCTCTCTCTCACTCATTCTGTCTCTCTCTCTCACTCATTCTGTCTCTCTCTCTCACTCATTCTGTCTCTCTCTCTCACTCATTCTGTCTCTCTCTCTCACTCATTCTGTCTCTCTCTCACTCATTCTGTCTCTCTCTCTCACTCATTCTGTCTCTCTCTCTCTCACTCATTCTGTCTCTCTCTCACTCATTCTGTCTCTCTCTCATTCATTCTGTCTCTCTCACTCATTCTGTCTCTCTCTCTCACTCATTCTGTCTCTCTCTCACTCATTCTGTCTCTCTCTCTCATTCATTCTGTCTCTCTCACTCATTCTGTCTCTCTCTCTCACTCATTCTGTCTCTCTCTCACTCATTCTGTCTCTCTCTCACTCTGTCTCTCTCACTCTCTCCGTCTCTCTCTCACTCTCCGTCCCTCTCTCTCTCACTCACTCCATCTCTTTCTCACTCTCCGTCCCTCTCTCTCACTCTCCGTCCCTCTCTCTCTCACTCACTCCATCTCTCTCTCTCTCACTCTCTGTCTCTCTCTCTCTCACTCTCTGTCTCTCTCTCACTCACTCACTCACTCACTCACTCTGTCTCTCTCACTCTGTCTCTGTCCATCTGTCTCCCTCTGTTTCTGTCACTGTTCCTCTCCCTCTCTCTCACTCCATTAGATTAGAGAGTTTTTTGTTAATAATAATATCCTAATCATCATAAAAGAACATGTAATTCTGTAAACTGGACAAAACTGAACTGAAGAAGCTACTTAGATGATTAGATAACATATTAAAACTTTTATCCACTTGCAATTAGTTGCCACAGAAAACCAGTTGAATAATTATAATGTCACTTTTTACACAACTGCCTTTCTGTCACTGAGTTGCTCAAGAGCATAAAAACAGTAAAGATTCTCAGTGTCCCTGGGTTGCTGCATGGGTCACCACTCAACTTAATTACAGGTTATACTTTTAGGACTTTCGCACCTTCAAAAGACGCAATATTTGATTTTGAAGTGCTAACGGCCCCATGGATATCATATTGATACTTTCCAGTGACACACACATTAGCAAACACAGACAAAAAAGTTTTAAGATTGTCAACACATTTTCAGTAGCCTGTGGTCAATGCGAGCGTTTAATTTCCAACAAAAACAGTAACTAACTGAAAACTGTTGGCTAACGCGGTTGTGACTGTAGTTTTGTGTGAGAGACTTGTGTAACAGCACAAATCGGCTCACCTGTCATAGTTCTTTCCGGTCAGACTGTATTAAAATAAAGATTAAATTAGATTAAAGTCTAATTTGAGAACAGCACTTAAGAGTAGAGCCTCCATTTAGCTTCAAACACCTACAGAATGTTGATAACATCAGCTGCAAAGTATCAATTGTGGAGTCATTTCAATTATATTCAACGATTGCAATGGCGATCTTGTCCTTGCTCAAATACTGCATTCTTACTCATAACTTACTTTGTCTGGATTTACAGTCCCCCTTCCACTCCAGTCTCCAGTGCTCTCTGTTCTAATTCATTCCCTTCAAACTAAATAAAAGTGAATTCATTCTGGAGCTGTGGGTCTCATAAATCACATTGGGTTATTGTCACTCGATGCTAGTGGACATGTTTTGTGCCGTGCGGTGTAATGAGGTGTACAAATAGGTTTTGGCAGCTCAGATTACAACAGTGTATTTACACAGACGTTAGCTATGTGTTAGCATTAGCATTAAGATTTCACTGCAAAAACTTCATCAGCATTGTTTGCTAAAAGGTGTTTGGTACAAAGTGAAATAAATTGGACAGTTTTTGCTTAGGAAACATTACTTTTTAAGTGTATTCTTATTGACAGCGTGACAAGTGGAATCCTTATTTTAGTCTTGACCAGGACCAAGGTTGTAAGGAAGTCCTGACTAAGCCTAGCTCAGGATCTGAAGGTCCTTGATGAGCACTGTACAGCAGTAGATCACTGCTCCTGTTTTGCTCCAGCAGCTCTGGCTGAAGGATGGGTCAAATGCACAGAATTTATTTACCCAACTACGGATAAATGAAGTATACCTTAACCTTATTTCGTAGGTTAGTACTTGGATAGGAGGCTGCTGGAAATACCAGGTGCACAGTGGTGAGCCAGTGATTAAACTGGCATTGTGTCCTTAGGCAAGACACCCACACTGTATTAAAGTGGTGTGTGCGGGAGTGTTGGTGGTGGTTGGACACTGGCAGTGTCACTTCCATTAGTCTGATCAACCACTGAGTGTGGAGTGAATGAAATGCACTCTAAAGCTCTTTGGGTGTCTTGAACGGTGCTGTATAAATCTAATGATTAATTCATGAATATAACTGTCTGTAATATGAGACAAACTTTGTAAGGTGCACTACACAATCTTTCTGCTAAGGTGCTTGTCTCCATGGGAATGTTATTTCTTTACCTGAAATGTTTTCAGGTGTTTTGTTGCCGTTAGTGGGTTCTTGCCTCTCCACAGATCTGACGTATAATTTGGGCTAGTGGCATTAACAGTTTATCACAGTGTCCTCCTTCATTGTGTTTACATTTAACATCATACTGTGGAACATTCTAGACAAAGCAATAACATTTCCATGGAGACGAGAAGGTGAAGAGGTTAAATCTAAAATGAAAAAATACAAAAATCAAGATAAATATTCCTACTTCAATTTATTCTAACTAATGTAGCAGGTAGGGTTGTCAAACGTTTTGAGAACTTACTTACTGATACTAAAACTAGTATCGAAACTAGATACTCATTTGAGCATGTATCAATACTAAAAAAAGTTATGGAACCTACCTGGACGACTGAGGGATTATACAGATATAAGGCCACATGGTAATAAGAGAAAATACTACGATTTAATGTTGAAAATCACATTCTATTGTCTAAAGAATCAGTATTGAGTATCGAGTATATTCCTTAGTATCATAAGCGATCTTGAAATGTTTATATCATGACAACACTAGTAGTATTAGTAAGTATTAACTGGACCATATCTTATACATAAACATCAGTAAGCAACAGAATTTACACTCAAACTCTGATTTATTCCACTTTGTTTTACACAAACCCAAAATACAGAACAAGCCTGTACTCCAATAAATTACACTCAAAAGATTAAACCTTTTCCAGAGGAGCAATCGCAGGTATTTGTGTCAGAAGTAAAAATAACTGATGCAAGCGCTCGTTCACATCTCCCAGTGGATGCGCCATCTTTCTCCTTGCTTAAAAATCAATCCGACTATAAAGCGAGCTCTTCTCCTAGGACTGTCTCTCTCCCTCACCTCAGCCCTCCCTACTCACAAGTGAAAAGTTTTGTTGTCTGCTGAAGTGTCCCTTGAAAATAACTTGAAAAAGGATTCGACGCTCAGAAAGTTTGGAGTTTTTACAGTACCAAACCTGCTCAAAGTGTATAGATAATACTGGATGTTGTTCCTTTGTTAGTATGCCGGCTTTAGTTCTACAACCGTATGTTTGAAACTGAAAGACATCATAGTAGAAAGTGAGTTTGAACTTGAGGAACGGTAGGGAGTTTGCACGTTCTCCTGATGTCTGGGTGGGTTTCCTTGAAGTATTATAGTTTCCTTGTTATGCAGAAATGTACACAATGGGCTAATCCTTCAACAAGGCACTTCTGATCTTAAATTTGGCTCACAATATGGAGATGGCAAAGCTGGTTCTGGTGGGTTACCCTAGTGGCGTTGATGGATGGGTCAAATGCAAAGAGTAGCATAAAGTACACCTTAATACCTTAAACATATTCAACAATCATGTAAAACTTCCTGCATATATATTTTACTGACTTTTTATGTTATGCAAAATTGACTACTGTGAGCTTTAAGCCATGTTATAATGTTGTTACCTCATCAAAAACGTACCTTTAGTTGTGTTTTATGTCATTCACACAGGCTTCCTTCATCTTTTATAATTAGTCTGTCTACATCCCCAAAATTCAAAATGTTCTCTTCCAACTTGTCATGTCATGAAGTGGTAGTTTTCAAGTTAACAGCTACCTTTTGTTCAGTAGAGACTGGCAATTCAGGACTAAAATTATCCAAATGATTATAGTGAAGGTGTATTAAATATGTAGGGTTTTTGTGTCAATTAAACAAAAAACTCAACTCCAGGTATGTTTTTGATGAGAAAACAACATTATAACATCAGAAAATAGAGTAGTACGTGCCCTTTAAACCTACCTAATATGAACGGGCTGATGATCCAGCTTTTTTGCACAGCAGAAGATACTTGAAATCTAACCCTTTTCTATATTCTAACACCTTTTTCCATCTCTGTTTCTTCACATCAACTTGCTGTCTGAATATACTACTTTACAGCTCTCATGATAACCACACATTTTACCTGTAGTGGTGTACCTCAAGGACCAGTCTTAGGCCCATACAACTTCTCTGTCAAACTATCAAATTATGAAAAAAAAAATGCTTTCCTGCACAACAGTGATGTCTATAGATCACTGCTGACCTGCATTGTTTTGTATCCAGATTGAAAGGTTTGAGGAGTGTAAGCTAGCTGGGAACGGGGCACACACTGGGATCAATGGAGAGTGCTAATGACCAGAGCAGCCAAGCAGAGAGGAGGATCGGTGCCATTGATCGAGGCAGCGATGGGCACGTAACATTGCTAAACATGTGTCAACTATGCAGTGAAATATCCATTTGCTGATAGTTCAATTTTTAGATTAGACATTTTTCCGTCTACTTTTGTTCAGTTTATTATTATATTTCTGTTTATTCAATAATGCATGTTGATTAACTGCATAAAATATGAGGAAAGAAATCATCAGCTTCAGATACACCCTCTCATTTTTCCCCCCCTTTATTTTTACTACTTTCTACGTTTTAGATACATTTAGTGGTGTTAAACTTTTTTTTAAACATAATTCCAAATATCTTACTTCATATATTTGATGTCTTCTGTATGTGTAGATAATGTAGAAAGTAGTCAAAATACTGATTCCAGCTGATTCCAAAAATACTGAACGAAGAGATGTGTCAAAACTTTCGACTGGTAGTACATTTTATTTTTAGCCATCAAACCAGTTAAAAATACCAGACGGTAGACTGATCTGGGCACACAGAGTTCCTGGTTGACGCTCACACTAAAAGCTTTACCGTGTTGGAACATCTGGTAGGATGGTCCAATGTTCTTTCCAGTAGTCTCACAAATGGCCCACGGCGACTCTATGTAGATGGAAGATGCTAGGTATAGGACTTTCTATATTTACCCTTTAAATGCACTGTTTCTGCAGGACAGACATTCCTGGAATAGCGAGATATGACGGAAACTAGGCTTGTTAGATTAACTGCAAGTGAACCAAAATTAAAGCTTCAATTCTCACAGTTTGTAAATCGCAAAGACTACGCTGTATTATGTATAAAACTTGCTAACCCTGTAGTTTAGAGCTCTAAAATCATGTTCCAAAAATCATGATTCTTGTTGGTTTAGTCATTAGTTAATATTTCTTCTTCTCAATCTCCAGGATTAGTTTAAATGGTCTTTGTTACACCATTTTCTGATCTATGTTTTGTTGTTTCCTCATCAAAAACATACCTGTTTTTTGTTTTGTTTTGTTCACTCACACATGTTTAAACACGCAGATCCTGCATATTTGGGCTGAGTTCTTCTTTCAAACGGAAATCACTCTGTTCCACCTTGTGATGTCATGTGGTAATAAAGGAAGTACTCCACTGTGTTTTTAAACTCCATACACCTTCACTACAATCATTTGGATGATTCCAAGCAATTAATCGACAATTTTATCAATCCCAAAGCCCTAGAATTTGCAACTTTCAACTGAACTAAAGGTAAAAGGTAGCTGTTAACTTGAAAACTATCGCTACATGACATCACAAGGTGGAACAGAGCATTTTGAGTTTTGGAGATTTAGACACACTAATAAACCAGGATTATTCATGCACAGGATTAACATGTGTGAGTGAAACAAAACACAACTCCAGGTATGTTTTTGAGGAGGTAACAACATTATAACATGGCTAAATGCACACAAGGGTCAATTTTGTGCAATAAGGGACCTTTAAAATGGGCACTGTGCACAGAATCTAAATTTTAAACATTAATCAATATGAAAAATGCATTAAATTCAAAACATGAATTAAAAATACATGTCACAATGCTTATCAGAAAATCCCAAGTTATTTACCAAAATCGTTCATATCTTGTGGCTGTTTACAAACCTCGTTTAATAATTTATCTACTGTGTATTTTGTTCTTTTCGTACACATATTTTTGATGCCTTTTATGAAACAAAACTGCTTCTCTGAAGTGTTCTGAATTCTAGTCTTGCCTTACATTGTGACAGCACTTGTTGATTTCTGTGCTATGGGAATGTGTTAAGTAAGTGGTACCTGTTTAAACATTGGCATTCAAAAACACTGGTGGTTTGATGAGACTTGCATTAGAACAGAGGCAATACACTGGTACAGACAAAAATATCTTAAGTAAAGTGCCGGTAAAAGTCATGGAATATTCACAATAGCAGTGTCACTAAATGTTATGGCAAATCAAGATTATTTTTATGACCAAATATGTGTGTAGATGAAAATGTACATGTACTTGAAATAATTTCCCTTGTGGATCAATAAAGTTTATCCAAGTCCAAGTAAGTCTAAGTGACAAGAGATTTTATAGCCTGGGATCCAGACTGGTTTTCTCTGTATATTCTTTACTCAAGATCTCTCAGTCTGGTCACCACCTCCTTTAGTACGTTTCAGGTCAAACTCAGACCGGTCCAGTCAGATTTGTTTATTTTAGTGACGCATGTGAAATGGAGCTTATTGGTCACGATTTACAAAAAAATAAAAATAAAATTTTTTTTTTAAAAATCTCACCTCAGATTAACAATGTTTAGTGCTCAACTTGTTTTTTCGGTCCCGTTATTTTCTTTCTTTTTTTTTTTTTTTTTTTAAAGCAGCCATGTTTGATTTGATACAAACTTATCATGCATCTCCCTGACTGGCTAATCCATCTGTCAATCACACTTTGAATGGCCAGGCAAAAGATTTAAAGGGCTCATATGTTATTTTTTTGATTTATGTAATAATGTTGTTTCACAGGAACCCAGAGTTGTGTTTTGTCATTCACACACATTAACACAAACCTGCATATTTAGGCTGTGTTCTTATCAAACGGAAAAGACTGCACCGTGATGTCATGTGGTAATACACAAACTGCTCCACTGTGTTTTAAAACTCCATACACCTTCACTAGAATTTCTTGGAATTTTCGATCTGTACTAAACAAAAGGTAAAACGTTGTTGTTAACTTGAAAAATAATGCTTCATGACATCACAAGGTGGATGTTCTGGAGATGTAGACAGACTAATAATGCAGGGTGACTCAAACATGTGTGAATGAAACAAAACAACTCCAGGTATGTTTCTGATGATGTAGCAAGAGTTTATTTTGCATAACATAAGACCTTTAAGCTCCATTAAATTTCAAATAGTTCAAATAAAACAAGTAACCAAGGTGTTGGGTGGTCACTTAAGTGTCTGTAATCTTCCTCGTCTGTCTGCGTGCCACCAAACAACCTCTGTAAAAATATAGGACAGAAAATTTTGAAACTTGTAGAATGGTGGTACATTTCGCGCAACTAAACAACAAACAGCACTACTTTTCTCCTCAAATGTAGCCTATACAGAATGACCAATACAAAAATAAAAATAAAACATGAGCAAGGGCAGTAGTTCAACTTGACATTCAACGTGAAATATATATTTACGAGAGAGCTTCATTTCAAATTATAGGAGAACATTAATCCTGCCGACAAAGCCAACAACCTCTCCAGTCACCACTTACGACTCTTCCAACGCACGGTAACAGCTTTCTCACTTGAACCACTGCTGCCAACCCAAATAAGGCATAAACTCCACGGTAACCTCTCTAACATGTCAGGTTGCTTTTCTAGTGGCGAACTTCAAACCGCCGTCTGTCAAGCCGTCCCTGCAGGATAGGAGCTCAAAGCCGGGATTGCGTTTGTCAGTAATGGTGTGTGGATGTGGATGTGCCTCGCAGGTGCTGGCTCCACTCCTCGCTCATAAGCTTTTGTGAATCCATCAAAGCACCGAGCCTGCCTCCCGATCGCAATGTAGAGCTGCACGACTCTGCTATAGGCGCGCAGGAGAGAGTTGAGATGTGGTCGGAGGTGGTGGTGGAGAAACACAAAATGATAGATTGGCGAAAGTGGGGTTGGTAAGTGTGGAATGTGCTCTGTGCGCATATGTGTCAGATAATGCTAGTGAAAAATGGATTTAGACACTGTTCCAAATATAAACGTCAGATAAAAGGCATTGTACAGGCTGGGCGATATATAGTGATAAAACTGAATCGTGAGCTCAGCCCTGAGGTGATTTTTTTGGTCAAATTGTTGCTATTTTTCACTTGAATATGGCAATGCACAAAGATATTTTTCCCCACTCACTCCTCATTTATCAGCTCAGCAATGCTCTGAGTGATTGACAGGTGGATTTAACCAATTGCAATGTAGTATGAGCTTTCAGAAGAAGCTAAATATGCACAGTGCACTCTAATGATTTGCACGTTTGTTTTTATACCACATGCTTTTATTTTGATATGTGTTTTTACTCAGTTTAGTGCAGTGTTGTGTATTTTACTTCCTGTTTTTAATCACCTGATCGTAACACCTGTTTGCGAAGTTTAAACTCTTATTTTTAACTAATGAACTAAGCCATACAGTTATGTACGTCTGAAGATTTTTTAAAGAAACACATGCCTGTTGGTGGGGATAGGGGTCCAAACCATAGACTCTGCGTTCCAAATGGGAAATGAGCATGGGCGTGCTTCCAGCTCCATTGACTTTGGCTCCAATTGACTTCGAAAAATTGTCACTCCTCTCTCTGCAACTGCTGCAGTGAGCCTCGTCATTATGACTGGAGCCGAACGCTATAGGTGACGTCACAATCCCTTAGTCCACTTCTTTAAACAGTCTATGGTCCACTTCACCCATTTTTATGGACAATGCATTTACCCCTGAACTAGAAGACCTTGTTTAATTTCAGGACTAGTCAATACAATGTCTTAACCATTGAGAAATAATCCTAGCATCATTACTCCTCCTCATTACTCCTCCTCATTACTCATTACTGCTCCCTTAAAAGTTATGAGCTGAAAAAGTTTGCCACATTATTTTCTTTGCTACACCTGCTTAAGTAGGTGGTAAGCAAAGCCACACATTGCATAATCTTACCAGCATTTCCTGACAAGTATTTATGTCCCGAACTTAATCAGCAACTTTCACCGCCATTTATTACTTATTATAAAACTATAAATATTAGACGCTTGGACCTGGTTGACATTTCATCGCAGTAAAGAGTTTATTATGGTCTCTTTTGATGTTGACAGATCATGTTTTCACAAATATAAAACTGAAAAAACACATGCCGGCAGGGGTAAGATAAATATACGCAAGTCCACCGAAGTTTAACTTGTGGAAGAATGCTCATTTTTCTCCTGAGAAAGAAAGGATTTTTTTTGGGGGGGGGGTGACTCACTGTGCATGGGTGTGAGCGGGCATCATTTTGAGCTATTTCCGTGCGTTCGGTCACTGGGTGTCTATGGCCTGGCTCTCTGGCTCTTTGTTATGCCCCGTGTAGAGCAGAGGAGGTGGGCAGGGGAGGGGTGTGAGGCTCCAGCGGTCAGTGCAGGCTAAACTGAGTGGCTAAATGCATCCATTTTCTGTGCTGAGAAAGCAACACTGTATCATTTTTTAAAAAAATGTGAAATCTAAAAGGCTAAAAGTTGCATCTACGTGGATTGAGTTTGTAATGCAACTATCAATTTGAGCCGTTTTGAGAAGATTGGGTTGTATGTGGTTCAATTATTTGTCTTGAATGACTTTTGGACAGGTTAAGATTAAGGTTAAAGGCATACCAGATTTTTTTTTTAAACGTGAAAAACAGAGCTAGTTCCATTTTAAATGATTTGCAGTGGTCCAAAGTTATTCCTCACTTACCTTATGCATTCAGAGCATTCACTTATTGCCCATGATGAGTTTATAAGCACTTTTCACAATTTTCAGAGCAGAGTTTACCATGACAATAAAGTTGTGCAGCATTCAGGAACCCATCTCCAGATCTGGAGCTATTTAGTCAGGAATAGTACACAGTGAGAAACTGATACTGACACTTATACAATCATCATCATTATGAAGATATTTGTGTAACCCCTCAGTTGTCCAAGTACGATCCATAGCATAGGAGAAATTCAATTCAATGTTGATTCTTCTTCTACCAGTGCAGACACTGAAAATAGCATCTTTCCTTTAAACAGCAAAATATAAAAAAAGAATCCAATGTTGTGTAATTACAAAACAGTTTCGTAAAAATTCAAATTTAATATAATGAGCCATTTTCGGCGAACATTGGCCAGTAAATTGTCTTATTACATCAATTTATAAACCAAAGTGGGATATCGGCTGAACTGATATCGGTGCATCCAACATCTGGATGGGTTTCTTCAACCTAAAACATTTTCAGTAGGTACAGTGCAATCCTTCAGCTAAGCGAGTCCTGATGAGGTTTCCCCAGTAGCCCTGAATAATGGGTTCCAAATATGTTACAGTATTCAAATACCTAATGCTGATATACTTTACATATTTGTCACCAATTTCCAGCCTCAGCAGGTTCTTAACTTAAAGCTTATTCTCATTAAAGTATATTTTGAAATTGAATATTTTCAGTGAATTGATAAGACAAACTGGTACAAAACCACATACAGTAGATGTACAAAAGTCTTTCCATATCGTCCTATTGTGCCTCCAAGCGTAGAGTTCCACATCGCGCCTTTAGCCCCTAGCTCCTGGCCCTTCTCACTCTATTGATTTAAGTGGTGTTCCTGCTGCTTTGTTTATCTGACCCTGTGCTCCCCTCGGCTCCTGTCAGGAAAACATCGCTCACTAAACACTCTGCCTTGAAACACTACAGCCAGTGTGGAGCCATGGCTAAATGACCACGGATAAAAACTGAGCTACAAGACAGGCATGGGACTGTGTTTTAAAGGGCTATTTGCTGTATTTTAAAAACTGTGAAAAATAGAAGTTGTTTGGTGCAGTTACTCCACATTTTTTAACGCATTCCGAAATCCTAATTATTAGAGTTTATAAGGGCTTTTTGTAATGTTCAGAGGTGTGTTATCAACAACTAGCATGCTAACAGTAAAGGCTCGCTGGTTTTCAAATATGGCCTTATGGAAGCTAAGAAAAAATACTATATAGAACTTTTCCAGATGCTCATAGTTGCTTTGTAATTTTGTGCATTTCATCTTTTAAGAACCAAAAAATGCTTATGAACTAAAAATCATCACACACAAATCGACTGTTTTGAAAGCTGTAGGTGCATTATCAGCTGAACACGACCAGTTTGTGTTACAATGCACTGTATGGGGAAACTTTTCTAGGCTGCAGATGATTTTTGTGCTACACTGGATCAACTAATGCACATCTAAATCGTGATGGGTTTAAGCTAGCAATCCAGATATTTTATAGAAGACATACTGTATTGTGCTCGTTTCTGCTATATAGTGATAATCTATGAGACCCGTAGATCATTGTGTTATAATAAACCCATGTTAATTCCTATTCCTAATATGATAATTGGCTCCAATTTCACCCCATAACTGCTAGCGTCGGTGAGCTTCATTTGACTGGAGCTGAACGCTGTGGGTGACATCACAGTCCTTTAGTCCAGTTCTTTATACAGTCTCTGGTTTAGAAGTACTCCAGCATGAATAAATGAACAAAACAACACAGAACTCCAGGTATGTTTATGAGTAATTATGACATGACAAAAGCTTGGTTGAGTATTCAAGCTGGAGTTTTTTCTATTAAGTTGCAGTTATAACTTTCAATAGATTTCATCAGCAACAGTATTATTACAGACAGCTCATTACCGGTCCTGGAGAAGGTATTGTGGTTTTAAATGGTGATATTTCTCTTCTATTTCTTCACAAAGGTCACAAAGATGGGACCGGAAACATGATTTTATTACGCAAAGAGGGCTTTCAAACTGTCATAGTCACATTTTCAGCACACACCTTTTTTCAACAGCATGTCCTTGAAACATATGCTAAATTTTTAATTACAGAGAATCAAAGGAAACACTCAAAACATCTCAAAAAAGGATGCAATGGTGGCCGCCACAGAACTTTATTTTCACTAACAGATGTATTAAATTGACAAAACATTATGCAGTAATTCAATGCTAAATATACACCTTAATCCTGCCAAAATGTTAACTTTGTAGCCAACAAATAAAGGGAATTATGGAAACTCTTTAAAGAATAAAACATTATGAACATTCCCAGCTTATAATGTTTTTGAGCAAATTTTTTCTTGCTCCAGTACAGATATATATGCTCTATTCATGGGGCTCTACCATGGATTCAGCAGCAGCTCTCTTCACAACCCAAAGCTTTCCATGGGGGACATGATTCTAACCAAGGAAAAAAGAAAGAATACAATGACATCTAGATGAAGAAAACAGGGCCATTTTGTCAGTTTTGCCAGATTTTGCCAGAGTTACTATCGCCAACAGAGCCCAAAGGAAGTCGTCATTCACATGTTTCCAAACGTCTTCCAGTTTTGTGACGTAAAAGCCTATTAAGCAGGTCTTCAGCTCAAAATAAGTCAACAGTTTGCCATCTGCATCAAATTATAAAGCGTTCAATTGTCTGATAATCAGGAAGTGTGCGTTAGCATGCTAGTTGTTGTTAGCTTTACAGTCACTGCAAAACTCCACACTCTCTGAAAGTTGAGAAAAGAGCTTATAAACAAATGTTTTGCCAACCACCAAAAGTATCCTTCTAGGCTCTGCCACGTGCTGGTCTCCATGGAGATGTCATTGTGTTGCCTGGAATGTTCCACAGTATTTCATTAAACGTATCTATATTATTGCAAAAAAAAAAAACAAAAAAAAAAAACATGCATGCTAACATCCTTACCGCAGGATTGCCTCTCCATAGATCTGATCTGCAGGTCAACTGGTAGAGTGTTTGACCAACTGACCATTTCCCTTGACCTGGTGTTTTTTTATTTATTTTTTTATTTATTTTTTTATTTTATTTTATTTTTTGATAGATATACTTTTAAATCCATATTACTGTACATTGCAACATTCCAGGCAAAGCAATGACATCTCCATGGAAACAAACCAGTTACTTCATATCACGTTGAGGCGGACAGATTATCAAAATGTCAATATAAAACTTTTTTCTCAAAATCACTCAAGTTGACATTTGCATTGCGTAACATTGGACACTGCGCTCCAGAAATAGACGGTACAGAGCTGCAGATTGGCGTTGTTGGCAGGAACGCATCAATACATCAAGAGAGACGATCCAACACGCTGCCGTGTGCGAACCGAGCAAAATTTGATACAAGAGAATCTATTCGACATCGACTAAGTGTCACGGCGAAGGCTGTGGCCCTCCTCCACAGGCCCGGAGGTGTGGAAGACGGCGCTCCCTTCAGACCGGGGTTAAGGAAAGTCCACAACACTCCCTACAAAACCAACGGGAGACATGATCCATCTACTCCCTTTAAACAAGACGCTGTATGTGATTTTTACTGTGTTACAAACGGGAAAAACTGAGCCTAGTTCATTAGAAAAGGTTTGTAGAGGTTCAAAGTTATTCCTCACTTACCTCTGAGCTTCTGAATTATTCACGGTGATAAGTTTACAAGCGCTTTTCAGAACTTTCAGAAGCCAGTTTTGCTTTCACGGCAAAGCTAACAACTAGTATGCAAACTCTTCTCTCTTCTCGTTATGTTGAATTATTTGTATTGTGATTTTAATCTATTTCTTATTCTGTAAAGCGCTTTGAATTACTTTGTGTGCGAATTGTGCTGTACAATAAACTTGCCTTACCACGCACTTCCTGAGCTTTTTAATTAGATGCAGACAGTACACAGCAGACATTTTTCTACATCATCAGCAGGTCATACAATATATCTGTACTGGGGTAAGACAGGTTTCTTCAAATATGTGGTGAATAAAAAAAAAAATCAGGCAAGAAAAAAAACATTTGTCCATGAATGTGAATTTTTAACTTAAAAGGTACACTGTGTAACATTTCTGACTGACAGTATATCACCTGTTTGTCTCCATAGAGAGGTTATTGCTATATTGCCTTTGTCTGGAATGTTCCACAATATGGCCTTAATCTTAACCATCAGGAGAAAAGCAAGAGACGCCATCACTCCAAGTTACAGGTGAGCTCTGTGGAGAGACGAGTCAGCTCACATGGAACACATTTGAACATTAAAACACCTGAATAAAAAAGAAAGAAAGGAAGTTTGAAGGTGCACTGTGTAACTTTCCTGGTGGAGGATCCATCATCAACTTCTCTCCATGGTGATACTGCCTGGAATGTTCCACAGTATGACATTACACTTATAGGGCCAAATTACATGTCAGATCTGTGGCGGTGCAAGCCCACTCATTGTACGAATGCAAGATTTTAGTTCAATAAAAATTCAATTTATTGAGTAAATGCAAGATGGATACATTTTGTCATACTGGGACATTCCAGACAAAACGGTAACATCTCCATGGAGACGAGCAGGACCAAATCACCAGAAAAGTTACACAGTGCAGCTTTAAGTGCCATACTGTAGTGTAGAATATTCCAGGCAAAACAATAACATCTCCATGGAGACAAGCACTTTTTTAAACAAGTCACATAATTAAGCTTGAAATTAGTTGAAAATACACCAAAACAAATAGAATCTAGACCTAAAAGCAAAATGATTCAAAACTTATTTAATGTAGTCCAGTTCTGCAGCGAGAGAAGTGCACTACCCATTAAACCGTCCAACTAGTTCTTAGCCATGTGTTGTCAGACTCACATGCAGCTTCCTTGTGTTTATTCATGAGGTTATGTATGAATCTGGAAGAAAACAGTCCCAGGAGAAGTGCCAAGAGTTAAAGAAAAAGTAGTGCACACGCTAGTAATAACAACAGCTAGAGATTCCCCTGTATAATCTGCTATAGTCTGCTCTACCCCCCGGCTCTGTCCATATAAAGCACAAACGAAGGTCAATGACGAGGTAGAAAGTAATGCTAATACTGCCAGTTACAATGGTATTTTATGCCATTGTCTGCATGATTATTCCAGTTAGCTCCCAGATACAAGTAGGCAGATTAAAATGTTGTGAGTGTTGTTTTGAAGATATGCAAAATTAGAATATTAAGTGCATCATTTATAATAACAATGCAAAGAGATTTGAAAATGGAAATTCTAAACTTTCAAAGAATTTCTGCACTTTTGTGGGTAATTTGACAGTCATTTCACATTTGTATGATAGCTAAAGGGCTTGTTTTGCCCCAGTACAGAGACATATCGTAAATGTAGCTAGTAAACAGGAAGTGCGTCAATAGCATGCAAATTGTTGTTAGCTTTACAGTTTCGGCAAAACTTCGCTCTGGCCTCTGGGTTGTGAAAAGTGTTTATAAACTCATCACGGTGAATAATTAGGATGCTTGGAATACATAAGGAAAGTGAGGAATAACTTTGGACCACTGCAAACTGTTTAAAATCAACTAATTAGTTTTTTCATTCCAAATGGCTTTCCAAATAGGAAGTAAGCATGGATGCGCTTCCGGCTCTTTCCAGCACTTTGTACTGAAAAACTGTTACCCTTCTCTCTGTGATTGCTGTCAGCCTCGTCATTCTGACCTTAAAATGTTCATGTTAACCAGCTCTACATGATCCCGGAGTTTTTATTCGTCTATTCTGTCTGTAAATCAAAATATATTAATAACAGACATATCCGGCGCATTATTTCCCTGAGGTCGCTCCTGCTTGTATTGGCAACTGGTTGATTGACAGCGTTGCTAAGCGCCTGCTCCCTGCTAAACCAGTGGTGCGGGCGGAACAGCCAAATATGGACTTCGGTTCATTTGGCTGGAGTCGGACGTTATGGGTGACGTCACTCACTTTGTCCGTTTCTTTATACAGTCTATGGGTACAGCATCTTTAAACCTCAACAAATACATTTAAAAGTGTTCGTTTTAATGGACTGACATAATATGGCAACAGTGGATCAGACCCATTGGACCAATCACTGTATACACCATAGACTGTATAAAGAAGTGGACTAACGGAGTGAGAACTATGGGTGACCCACAGCTTTCAGGTTCAGTCAAATGAAGCTCACCAAGGCATGCAGTTACAGGAACGAATTTGGAGCCGAGTTCCACATTAGGAAAAGGAATTTATTCACGGATAGAGCAGCTAAATAAAAACACCAGGATTATGTAGAGCGGTTAAATTTCTCTAGAATTAACACATGTACACACACAATGCGGAGACCAAAATGATGAGGCTCACTGCTGCAGTTAGAGAGGGGTGACAATTTTTCAATGTAAAGTCGACTTGAGCTAGAGTTGATGGAGCCAGAAGCACACCCATGGTCACTTCCTATTTGGAACATGGCGTCTAGCGGGTTAGCTATGTTCATTTATATATATAGAGTCTATAAGAAGTATCCACGTAAAACCAATACAAACATGGGAGGTACGTATAGGCTGCTATTTGCTATTTTGCAAAAATGAAAACAGTTCTTATCTCTTATTTTATCAGAAATACACAGTAAACTGTATTTGACAAATATGCAACAAAAGTTTTTTGTGTTTTTCTTTTAAAAAGATTTAGCAAAAGTTTGATTTCTCTTGTTTCGCTCAATCAGCTTGAGGCCTTGATTTTCTACCAATTTGTTGGAAAACGCTAGAGTGCCTAGAAAAAAATACAATTTCACAAAAATTAACACACACATACATACACACACACACACACACAATCATTTAATTTCTTTTTTTTTTCTATGTGGGCTGCTTTTAGCCAACTCCTGAACCAGAAGAGAAATCAAAAGTACTATTACAAAATTCAGACACTATTTGCGCCAACATTTCTCTCCTCTAAATGGTGTGCTTTGGTAATGTTTGGGTGGGTGGTGTTTTTTCGGAGAATAAAGTGTGCCATAACTCAGAGGGCTGAAAAACATTGGCTTGAAGCATTTGTCTAGTGTTTGTCCTTTTCCCGATTGCTTTTAATGAGAAGAATACCAGAGTGATCACACACAACTCAACTCAAAGACAGCAGTAGTCGTAGTTGTATTTTTACAGTAATTGTAGTTGAGGAAGTAAAGTCTGTATTATTTTCCTGAATTGGTACAGAATCATGTAACAGTTTGCAGTGGTCCAAAGTTATTCCACACTTACCTTAAGCATGTCAGGTCTCCTAATTATTCACCGTGATGAGTTTTTCCTTTTTCCCCACACAACTCTCAGAGACCAGTGCAGTTTTGCTGTAAAAACTAACAACTAGCATGCTAACCTACACTTCCTGATTATTTGACAATAAAATGTTTCTAATTACATGCAGACAGGATGCAGCAGACTTATTTCGCCCTCAAGAGCTCAAATACATGGGAAAAAATGGTGCACAGGGTCTTTAAGCTGGAGTTTTCCTTAATGCCTTTTGAGTGGCGCTATTTTGCTCCCTGTAAGAAAACTAAAGGTGACCGCACACTACAGGATTTTTCGGTCTTAAACAATTTTTAAACGTGCGACAAAAAGCGCACACCACAGACACAATGAGGATCTTATGAGATTTTAAATCTCCGATTTCAAAAACTGCTGCGGGATACCACTCGCTTTGAAACTCTTACGGTCGCCACACACTACAGGAGAATTTGCCTGATTTTGACTGCGACTTGAGGCGTCACCCGACTTTGTGTCTTTGTGTGCGATTTTGTGGTGTTAGTGTCACTCTGAGCTGCTCTGTCAGATCGTAACAACTAAACATCAGCAACGCTACGGCATCAGCCAATAAAACAGAGCGTCAGGGGCAGACGGAGTGATGGACACAGAGGCGAAAGATACAAACTCAGGAAACAGCACAGGTTTGAATAACACACTTAGTAAATAACAGTTTTGACTTGCGTCTAAACTAGAAGTGTAGTGGTCTTAGCCTTAGAAGTTTGCAGTGTGCAGTGGAGTTATTGCTTTGCCTGGAAGGTTCCCCTGGATGTCAGATTCAAACTGAAAGATGAATAGAAGATTTCATTTTTATTGGTGTATAGTACTTTTCTCACAACTTCACACACTTTAACAATCATTATGCACTTTGTTTGGGTCATTGGGTTCTTTGCCTTGTACCATGCAATTGAACTGATTGTCTATTGACTTTTCATCGCACATTCTCCAGCTCTGGCACTGGTGTATTATTAGTGCTGGAGTCTTCCTCCTGATCTCTGGCGTGGGCTGTCCTTGGGAGGTTCCTCTGTTGGAGAAGCAGCCGACCAAACGCCTCTCACTCACCTTTGATCTGCGCTTGAGGCTCAACAAACACCATTCTGTCCAATCATTATTGAAGAACTGTCAGAAGAACACGGGAGTTTGATGTTTGTTTGTTTGTTTTTACTTATCCCAGTGTAAATGTGCTTATTATAATCAACACAACAATTTTTAGTTAGGTTTAAGTTTCTGCTCCACCAAAAGAGTTTGTCACGATACTGTATTAGAGTTGTACATGGGTAGGTTAAGTTTGCTTGGTTGCTTTTTAGGACTTTAAAAACATAATTTTCATTGTATTTATACAAAACATGTGTTTGTTTTATAGAAAAAATTGTGTAGTTTATAATGCTTGATGTTTTAAGGCGCTTCTGACAGGTTAGACTACTGATTTCACTAAAACGAAGATAAAATAATTTCTGATTTTAATTTAGATCTTTTTACTTCCTGGTAGAACATGAGCAGCAGATGTGACATACGGGCTAATCCTTAACTGTCACCTTGCAACCATATTGTAAACAAGGGTCAGAGCTTGTCTAAATATATAGTAGTTTGATTTGATTTGATTTGACAAACTTAACTAATCACCTTTGTTTTGTTATTTTCTGATCCATGTTATAGTGTTGTTTCCTTGTGACAAATAAACATTCTTCTTTCTGAAACTGAAAGAGGAAAAACACTTTAAACATGGTAGAAAATTAGACTAAACCAGGTCTAAAATGAGAGAGTATCCCCACAACTCGCTCGCCTAGTTTATACCATTTGGATTTCTGCGTTTGAATAAAGATCCTATATTATGCAAAACTGACTCATGTGAGCTTACAGCTACCTTTTACCTTTAGTTCAGTAGAAATAGCAACTTCCTGCTCAGAAATCATCCAAATGATTCTTGTGAAGGTGTTTGGAGTTTAAAAACACAGTGGAGCACTTCCTGTATTACAACATGACATCACAAGGTGGAACAGAGTGTTTTCTGTTTGAGAAGAACTCAGCCTGAAAACATATGTTGAGGAAACATTATAAACATAAACATTATAACAGATCAGAAAATACTGTAATATGGGCCCTTTAAGTATTCCCACTCTTCATTTTTAAAGGGCAAATATTTCTCTTGAATCTCAAAATATCTCTTTAAAAACAGTCACTTAGCTTCTTTAAATCCCACTGTAGTAATTTAAGAGGTAGTTGAACTTTGACCCTGACACCAGATCTGGGTTTACATGGCAGTGTGCAGCTGCAGGATCAATGGAGCTCATGATGAAGAGGATTACAGGTCGAGCAATTAACCTGCACACAGAGCACAGACCAACACCTCATCTGTGGTATTTACACAGGGCAAAGGGTTGGACAGAACTCTCACATGAGGCCTTATGATGGACTTAGAGGGGGTGGAGAATGTCAGGAAATGCAGAGTGTTGTACTGACAGTGGTTTTAAGATGATAGAATGCAATGATAGTTCAATTTTTATTGTATTTTTATACAAAAATAACATAAAATGTTGACCCCAACATGGAGCATCATGAAGACTGCCTGATTCTGATTGGTTAAAATGTCACAACAGCGGAACAAAGCGAAAAATCTAACTTTTGTTAAATCCAGCTGAGAGAAAAGCACAGACATCTTTCCTTCCACAAATGTACAAAGCTTTTACCTTCTGCACGGCTTTCACAAACTAAATAGTCCATATTTCTGCACAAATCGGCTCAAGCGTTTCCATCTATCACCATGTTTGTTTGGGCGCCACACCTCTGGCTCCACCTAAGCCCCAATGCTGCTCTGTGATTGGTTTAAACCACTGGTTAACCAGGCAATCGCAACAGCGAGATACGGACCGGATGGATTCTCAGGAGATTGTGAACTCACAAATCTTGTGAGAATTCATCTTGCTGGCCAGATGCAAAAATGCAGAGCTGTGGGTACTGACATGAGGTATGTGCAAACGGAAATGCAGGAAGACACAGGAGTATTCAAACATGAAATCAATCAAAATTCTGATGAGATAATGCCATAACCTTGCACAGCAAGATGGATTCTCGTGATATTTGTGATTTCACAAACTCACAAGACTCCATTTTAGCCCCCGCTGGTGCGATAGGACCCAACAGATGGTGGACGACCAATCACGTCGCAGCACTGAGGTTTGTGCAGAAGCCAAAGGTGAAGCACTCAAGTGATCAAAACAAACATGGCGATGCCAACAGACGTACTTCAGCCTAATCACAGCGTCAACAGACTATTTAGTTTGTGAAAAACATGCAGAGGGAAGATGTCTGTGCTTTTCTCTCAAATTAATTTGACAAACGTTTGATTTTTGGCGTGTTCCGCTGTTGTGATGCGTCAACTAATCAGATTCAAATAATTGTCATTCTGATCTCTTTCAGTTAGTGTTATTCCACATTGATAATGTGTAGAACTCAATTCAGAGTGCTGCATATAGGCACATATGAATGTGGATTGAGCAGGTTAATAATACCATTAACATAGTTCAAAATCTATGGAAGGGACGTTTGCATAATGGCTCTCCTTTGCAGAAGCCCTCTCTTAACCTGCGCTCTTCATTACATGCTGTTATTGGCTTGTTCTTGCTTCTTAAGTTTGAAAGAGAGTGTGTATTGTCCACTGCGAGCCCTTCTGACAGTGTGGGCGTCACATTGAAATACCAAGTCTCCCCCACTTACACGTGTACCAACAACTCCACGCATTCTCTCACACTTGTTTGTACTGGAGCTAACATTCAGAGAGGTTACTGCTGTGATTATGTCTTATGTAATACACTTTAATTCATCATCTTTTTAAAATCGTTAAAGGTCAAATATTGAGCTAAACTAACTTTTGGAGCCGTTAACACTGTCATAATGTGAACTCATATAAAACATAATGGTATGGAATCATTCCTAAGAGCTGAAAAAGTTCTGTTCCAACAGTCTATGCCATATGGCAGTGCTTTTGTTTAAGTGCTCCTTCAGGTTTTTAAAGTCCATAATAAACTTAACTACACTTGTTCTGAAAAATGAAGCACTCAAATTTCTACCCACAATATTTGTTTGTTAACTTGATACATCATGGATACAAGCAGGTTACCAGTCAGATCTATGGAGAGGTGAGCCTACAAATAGAAAGAATGTGTTTCAATGTATTTTTAGCAGTTAATGCCACACTGTCAAGCATTCCAGCCAAAGCAATAACATCTCCATGGAGACAAGCAGGTGAGGTGAGGAATGTGTTTCAGTGCAGTTTTAAAGCAATTAAAACACCTTTAATGGAAAAAATATATATATATATATATTGGTCAGGTCTATGTAGAAGCAAGCCTGCACATTGTAAGAAGCCATGTTTTTCAAGTCATTTTTGAGCTATAAAATCCCTGTAATTGAAGACATGTAAGGCATAAAAAGTTTAATGCCATACTGTGGAACATTCCATACAAAATAAATAACATCTCCATAAGGACAAGCAAGTAGCCGACCATTTGAAGTCTTTAATATACCAATATTAAAGACTTCAAATGGTATTAAAAATGCCCAAATAAAGCAAAATATATAAAAAAAACCTGATCTTTAAAAACACGGCGCCATAAAACAAAGTTAGCACACCACTTGCTGATTCCTGCCGTGTCAATTTAACAGGTGGCCAAACGGAGACGCACCACACTGCCAGCATATGTGTTTTTGCCCAACATCTGTCAAGCGTCTCACTGAATTTCCAATCGATTCTTGGCTAATAAAAAATTAATATTGTTATTTACGATCAGATCTTATTTTTCTACCTCAGTGTTTTCGTGAAAGTGGTATGTGTGAATCATTACGCCGCACGGAAGACGACAGCTGTGGCATTCAGGATGAAATTAGAAAGAGGAAAAGAAGCAAGCCGTCTCGGAAGAATAGGGCAAGGTCAAGGGGATGTAGGTGCGTTCAGCTAGTCCGGCACGTTAGCCGATAATTTGTGGCCTAAGGGGGAAAAGATAGATCGCTAATGATTGTAGAAAGACACGAAGAGCGGAAGATATCGCGATGGACTTCTGCTTGGATTTTCAATGTCGATCTATAAGGTGCATTGGAGAGGAAGCAAAGGTCAGAGGTCAGGGAGTTGGAAGTCTAGAGGGGTCATAGCGGGAGGTGTTGTGGTAAATGCGGCGGCCATCTTTGGACTGAAGAATAAGGCAAAATCGCATGGGAAGTATTAGTATTCTTAGATAGGCAGACTGATATCAAGATATTGCTAAACATCGATAATTACAAGGTATTGAAAGGTGATTCTCAAGACAAAATATTAATTCTTGCACACTACCAGTCAAAAGTTTGGAAACACTTTTTCCTTTATTTTTCTTCTTTATTTCCATGATTTTTTACATTATATATTCTCACAGAAAGCATCAAAACTATGAATGAGACATATGAAATGTAGTAAACAAAAAATAAACTCAAAATAACTCAAAACTTTAAAAATAGCAAACACTTTTCTTTGAACCCTGGTTTGCAGTTTCGGCATTTTTGGATTTTTGGCGGCACAGCTATGAAAGAAAACCATTTCAGGAGACTTCATCAAGAAACTCATTAAAGCCAAGAGTTTGCAGTGCTGTTAGCAAAGCAAAGGGTGGACACTTTGAGGATTTGAATGTAAAATATTAAACTTTTTTCTTCATTACATAATTCTATATTCTTGCTTCATATATTTGATGTCTTACGGATGACAAAAGAGTAAACAAGGAAAACATAAGCTGAATTTGAGGGTATGTCCAAACGTTTAACTGCGTATATACAGTTTTAAATAAATTGTTTATATTTTAGTTTATCTCCATATTGATCTAACTGTGCCCCGCCCACTTTTGCCTCTAATTTTAATAAAGTGCACAACCAGTTAATGGAATACAATTCATTTCAACGGAGAATTTGAGAAAAGTTATACTACTAACATGAGATATTAAGTAGGTCAATTTGTGTAAAATGTTCAGTGTTCCAACAAGTAACATTGCAATTCTCTGGAAGGCTTTAAAACGGCAGTGTTTAACTTATTTACTGTGAAGAGCAGCAGCCCCATACAAAATAATACAACCCGAATGACAATGGCAGGACCCACGGTAACATCTGGAATAGTGGATAGTATATACAATCTATAGTAGAGGAGTTTAAATGCATTTTTAAAGAACAAATTCTGCCATCTGTATTGGATCTACTTTATGGTACTCGACAAGAATTACTGGCATCGCCCATCATTTTTGGCAAACACGGCAAGGGTCAGAGTGAAGGCATTCGAATTAAAGTTAGATTCAGTAATGGATTTTGAGAAATGTTTTAATAATACTTGGAATTCACAAACTCTTCGCCAAAACATATTAAAAATTAACAATATTTTTGAATAATAGAGTAGAATATGTAACACCCACGTTTTGCAGGTTTTGAGCAGAACCCTCATGAGAATAGCCGCTCCAGAGTTCTATTAGTATTATCTCTCTATTGATATTTTACAGCTTGTATCATCAACATTCCCTATGGACGTGATGCTAATCGGAGGCACTGCTCTGTCTGAGGCTTTATCTGAGCTTTATTTCAACACAATCTGACGAGTAAGAGCTGATTTAATTGGAACTGCAATAGGTAAGCTCATTTGTACTGTTAAACAAATCCCCTCTCATAGCTAGCATTAGGCAACAGTTTTTCAGTTTACTAATGTATGTATCGTGTCACCATGGTAACTTGTGAACATTCTGCCATACACATACATGTAGAACACCCCCAGCGTCACCGCAAAGTATCATTTTAGTACATTATGAGGTTCAAGACGGTGGTGGACATAGGTTTACAGGGGGAACAGGTTGACGCTGTATCTGTAAAATATATGAATCTAAAAGTAAAAGTTCTACTTTGCTGGCAGGCTGGTACTATAGAATCTCTCAGGTAACCATGGAAACTGAGCCTGGTAGCTTAGCCCGATCTGTAGCCGGGTTAGGGTCAGGTTAGGGTCAATCCTTTGATGAATGGTGGGACTTTTATCACAAATTAAATTTGCAAAGATGGGTTCAAAACTTCATACCAGCTAACTTGAAGTATTTAAGAGTATTTCAACTGTTCTATACGAGCTGATTGTCTTTTCATTGTTCCTTTGCTTAAGATATTCAAATGGAAGTATTTTTAAATTTTTTCAGTCTTAAAAAGGTGAAAAAACAGAGCTAGTTCAACGATTTGCAATTTCCTTACGCATTGCTAGCATCCCAATTATTCACTGCAATGAGTTTATAATAGCTTTTCACAACTTTCAGAAGCTAGGTAATTCTAACAAACTAGCATGCTAACAGCACACTTCCAATAAAAAACCCCAAATTAGATACAGACAGCTCTCATTTTGACCATACAGAGCTTGTTTTACAATATAATGGGCAAAACCATTTTTAGTTTGTTAAATCAAGAAAATTGGGTACAATACATTCAAAAAAATTTTAAAGGTCTTATTTTACGGAAAATGGACTCTTGTGAGCTTTGAGCCATGTTAGAATGTTGTTTGTCTACATCTCCAAAGCTCAACATGTTCTGTTCCAACTTGTGATGTCACGAAGAGGTAATTTTCAAGTTCACAGCTACCTTTTACCTTTTGTTTGCTGAAACGTGTGAATTAAACAAAACACAACTCCAGGTATGTTTGTGATGAGGAGGCAACATAATATAGATTAGAAAAAAGCGCAATATGGACCCTTTAAATTGTGAATACTCTTCTGTGATTGGCCATTGTGGTGTGTGTCTATGTGTTCAGATGACAGACTTTATGTTAGCTATTTGTTCATATGTCTACCTCTTTTCCATACAAAACTTTCTTACGATGACATTTAATACAGTGAAAGCCATTGACAAGGATTCAGAAACAGATGGATTTGTCAGTGCTCAATAGTTTGGATAAACAAGCAAATGCCAAAGAATTGACTCATTGTAAAGTTCATGCAGGAGCCTATGTGACTCCATGGGCCAGTTCTACTAGAGTTTTGACCTGTTCTCTCTCTTTAAAGTGTGTATGACAGGTTTTCATGTTTTTCAAAATCAAATTATGACTTGGTTTGGTGGGATAATACTTGTAGTAAATATTTATCATAATTTTAGATCAGTTAAGTGGTAAAAATGTTGAAAAGTAAAGTACAAAAATACAGGAAGTAGTGGTGAGTGGTGATCAGAATTTCATCAACACAGAAAAATCCATTCAAAATACAGGGACAATGTTTGCACAAGGAAGACATTCTCTTATACTGATTTAACAAAATATACTGTATTTTTCAGATTATAAGTCACACTTTTTTCATGGTTTGGGTGGTCCTGCGACTTAAACTCAGGTGCGACTTATATAATAATATATATATAATTTCACACTGACAGCTGCAAGAAGGCGCTCTAGGGTTGTGTGCCAGAATCTGCTACTCCTGCTAATCCTATAAATATTTAAACATCAATTTATAAAGACAACTGAATAAGACTTAACACAAATGTTCCCAAAATTAAATCATATTTTACAGATTACAAGCTGCAAGTAGTGAAATATGCAGCCGAAAACGGTTATCGGGCAGCAGAAAGAAAGTTTGGAGTGAGCGAGAAACTTGTGAGGGACTGGCAAAAAGCGGAGGATACTCTCATAAATGCAATGAAAAAAAAACAAAAAAACACAACCACCTCTCTATCAAAGCACGGACAACGATGTCCCAAAAACTGCCAGTAAATTTCCAAGCCAAGGTTGACAGTTTCCGTGAGTTTGTTGAAAAGCAATTGAGCACAATGTGACACAATGCGACACCGGATCATATTATTAACACAGACGAGGTCCCCCCCACGTTTGGCATCCCCATGGGCCGAAGTGTCGCAGAGAAACGGCAAAAGAGTGTGAATATAGTGACAACTGGTCATGAAGTCACACTTCACACTGGTGCTGGCATGTTGTGGAGATGGACCAAAACTGCCACCAATGATCATTTTTAAACGAAAAACCATGCCAAAAATCCAGCCCCCCTCAGTTGTCATGGCCGTGAAACAGAAAGGGTGGATGAATCAAGAAATGAAGAACTTTTGGATTACAAAGTGCTACACTAAGGGTCTGGATGGCTTCTTTAGAACAAAGCCCTGCTTGTGATGGACAGTATGTGAGCGCACATCACGCCACAGCTCAAAGAAAATTAAAGGTTTTCAACTCCGTCCCTGCCATCATCCCTGGAGGCTTAACCAAAGTACTCCAGCCACTTGACATCTCAGTGAACCGAAGCCGTCTTGAGTCACCTGTGGGAGCAGTGGATGATGGATGGAGAACACAGCTTCACAGCAACCGGGAGGATGCGCTATGCAACTTTCCTGGAAGTCATTGGATGGATCGACAAAGCATGGACCTCAGTGACAACCAAAACCATCCTGTCGGGATTCAGAAAGGCCAGAATAATTCTAACTGGAACGGATGCCGAGTCTGACGACAGCCATGCAGAAGAGGACGCGGCACACCCTCTACCTCCGGAGGTCGTGGAGTTGCTCAGAAATAACACAGAGGATGAAGAATTCAATGGATTTAGTGATTTGGAGTGAGATCGAGAGTTTGGTAAACTTGTTATGTTATGTTGTTTATGCTACATATGTTACATTAACATACCAGACACCAATTCAGCCTGTTGTTCTCTATTCTACTGTTATTACTAAAACTTGCCTTTCAAGATGAAATGTCTATTCTTGGTCTCTGATTGTATAAAATAAATTTCCCCCAAAAAATTTGACACTTTTTTTTTCTTCTTCATTATGCATTTTTTGGCTGGTGCGACTTGTTCTCCAGAGCGACTTATAGTCCAGTAATACGGTAGATGGAATTTATTTAATTTTATTCATAACTATTGCTAGAGAAATTGCACTGCTATGCTGCATCGAGGGCACTCACTGCCAGCTCAGTCCTTGTTATCGTGGCCTACGTCATTACGTCACTCCAGTCCTACAGTGGAAGCATAGCCGGACCCTTTTGGCCCTTGTTAACATTTTGGTTGCTAGGTAACAGTTACAGATTTACCTCTACATATGTCATCTGTATCTGCTACCGTGTTTTAGTAAAATGAGTAGTCTAAGCCGTCTACAGCACTTTAAACTATGAACAGTCTAGAATGTTGTGATATCCAAACCACTCAGCCAGTATTTTGTATTGTAAAATGTTAATTGTGAAAATGAAAATGAAATGTCACTGGTATAACACTGTTGTCCATTGCTGCTGTACGACTACACCACACTTTGCTGTAGCCCAGAGCATGGTAGAAAATGACAAAGCTGCACCGCGACACAGGAGGCCCACGAGAGCACGAGCGGTAAATCACGTTTTATGAATCACGCGTGTGTTTGGCCACTTCTGAACACCGTGCTCTCCTCTGGAATAAGTCTGCTGACGAATGATCTGAGCTTCCCTTCTCGTTTGTCTCTGAAGAGCACTTTCATTATGCATGTAATAATAACCACTGTATTGATTTATTAAAGCTAACCGAAGGCACTGCTCTGTCTGAAGCTCTGTCACTCAATCTGACCATAAAAAACTGACTTAAAGAGGGAGTATTTTACTTCTATGGGGTATTAACACATAACATAATTATATCACCATGTCACCTTTTATAGTTTTAAAAATGCTACATTTGCAAACAACGTACTAACAAGATTTATACAAGTTTCACTTTAGCTTTTCATTTTTTTCCCCCCTTTGCTCTATGTTAAATCGCTCCCTCTTCAAAGCGATATCACAGTAAAATCAGTGTGCATTTCACTAATGAAACTACAGCACATCATATCAGGTTTGTTGCGTACAGTTTTGTATCACGTGTTTGTATTTTTTTGGAGAATTGTCATACAGCAGCTTGGATGACGTAGGCTTAGCGTCAGGTCCTACGTTAGAGCCAACCATAAGAAGGGTTCAAACAGGGCCCGGAAGAGATCCCTAATTCCTGGAACATGCATGGATGACATTTAAAACCTCTGCATGTTTTGATGAGGGAACACCACTAACATGGTAAAAAAAAAATTGTATAATACCCCCTCTTTAAACAAGTTCCACTCAAATAACATTCAAGTCACAAGCTAGCATATAGTCAACTGTTTTACCTCACCTGTTGATAGTGGTGAGAGACGTGTCTTGCTGAAGGACACAACAACAACAACAACAGTATGCTCTGGTCTAAGCTCTGAGTTGTGATCTGACCCAACTTTTGAGTCGATGGGCAAACCCTCTTATCACCGAGCCACTCTACATTCAGCTATTATAATTTGTAAAAACAACAGCCCTTATTCTTTCATGTGTGCCCTGTTTTTCTAAATTATACTTGGAAATTGAAAACTATTAATATTGTGTGTGTTTTTCTTCCAGTTGTGTTTAGAAATGACCAAAGTGACACAAAATCAATCCATTTAAAGGTCCTATATTACACAAAATTGATTCTTCTGAGCTTTAAGCCATGTTATAATGTTACTTCATCAAAAACAGACCTGGAGTTGTGTTTTGTTGCATTCACTCACGTTTGAGTAACCCTTTATTATTAGTTTATCTACATATCCAAAGCTCAAAATCCTCTGTTCCACCTTGTGAGGTCATGAAGTGGTAGTTTTCAAGTTAACAGCTACTACTACTTACACGTTTAGTTCAGTGGAGATTGGCAATTCCAGGGCTGAAATTATCCAAATAATTATAATGAAGATGCATGGAGTTTAAAAACACAGTGGTGCACTTCCTGTATTACCACATGACATCACAAGGTGGAGCAGCGCGTTTTCAGTTTGAGAGAACTCATCTTAAATATGCAAGGTTTGTGTGTTAAATGTGTGAATGAAACAAAACAAAACACCCAGGTATATTTTTATTCATTACTAGAAAAGTAGTGACCCAAATAGACGTTGCAGGTGCCACAATTGTTTGATTATTTTGACAAACTGACACATATTGACTTGTTCCATGTTAAACTGTGACATACATCATACCATTTATACGTCAATAGACAATATAGAAGCCTCTTCCCTCAGTCCAGTGTCTCTTGTAGTCAGCTCAAACACTATCTCAGTGTGTGTGTGTGAAGGTGCGGATCAGGTTTCTCATTGACAAGGTTCAAAGAGTGATGGAGCGTCATGCGCGAAAATCCATGCAATCTGTTGACAAGCAATTCATTTTCCCCCAATTTTATTCAGCGCAAGACAGATGCCTGCTCAGATCTGGGTCAGCAGTATTGTAGGCCAGGCTCAAAGTGGGTCACATTTATTTTTGAAGGGCCTATATTCTGTTGATTTCATGTCATTATTGTGTAATGTTGTTTCTGCCATGAAAAATGTGTGTTTAAGTAATCCTACACACATATTAGTAATGTCTGGCTTTTTCTCAACAGTCTCAAGAGTTTCTTCTCCAGCAAGTGCCTGTGAAGATAGGGTGTAGATAGATGTTGTAGTGTTCCCTGAAATGTTCCACAGTATGGCATTATTAAACTTGTATATCACAACTTAGACAAGCAGTTTACAATGCAGGTCAAGTTGTGTTGTACCCCTGGAAATGGGGAATGTTGCACTTCTGAAAACAAAGAAAAAGAACCACAAGAGTGATTTGCGTGCCGTTTCTCTCATGCCAAAGTTTAATGCAATGAGGAGAAACAGCGCGAAATCCCCCAAGTGGTGGGTGAAAGTATTACCAATCACTAAAACAAAGGATCCCAGGCTTAGTAGTCGATTATGGATGATATGATTACAGTTTCTTTGTACGAAATGACAGGAATGTTACTGAAAAATAAAATAGAATAAACGTATTAGCGGACTTTTAACTGTATTTAACTGTTTTTAAGGCTTATGTAAATTAATATTTATTGCAAACCTTTAACTGTTTTTTAAACTCTTAGCATGAAATCACATTATGAGCTGTATCACTGTAAATAGGCACAGAGCATAGTATAAGGGGCATATAGTACCATTCTAACCTATCACAGTTGCAGGTCAGATCTGTGTAGAGGTGGCCCCATTCACAGCAAGAATGGAATGGAAAAATGCCATCGACATTAACAATTCAAAACAAAATCTTCTACTTTCTGAATCAACAAAGTCCTAAAAATGGCTTCCATGACAAGAAAGGGCCAAATGATGGAAACCCAAATAATAGTGTATACAATGAAAATAAACTATCACTGAATTAATTTGACCGATTTTCTACATTGTACACTTTACACGTACACAGTTCTGGGGTCTCGAAAACCGATCTGAACTCCAGTCCAATCGAAGCATCACAAAACGTCAACATGCACTATGGGAAAATATTAGCGATTTGGACTTTCGCCAGTATCCTTTGGGCGACAAATAATCTCCAATAACTCTCCCATAATGCACCTCACCACCTTAATACCTTAATACCCCTCCACTGTACAAATGTGATGATACCGGATAACCCAATTTACCCGTCTTGAAAATCCGTTTTGCCGTCTCACAAATAAAATGAAGATTGGAGAATTCTGCCGCAGAGACTTTGCTATAGCAGAATGAATGCGCTAGCTTGTGCGTGCGTGTGTGTGTTTGTTCGTTGTCAAGGCGATGGTGTTACAGCGTGTTTTGGCAAAGGCCGGTGCCGTTCTCTTTGCTGGCAGACCGTGGCCCTCCTGAAGCAGATGGTTGAGAACACAAGCGCTGCCATGCCCTTGACTGAATCATTTTTTTCCAATTTATTTTTAAAATTTTCCATGACTTTGTTTTTCTATTTCCGTCTGCTACACCTGCTGAAACGTTTGTGTGACTTCAGAAAGTGAAGCAGTGTCAATTTTGCGCTTTTTGTTGGCTATTCGAGTGAGACCGTTTCTATGTTTCTATATTACGTAACAAAATCATTCTCAATTACCTGGAATGTTCCGCAGTGTAGCATTAAACTGTTCCATTTTGTGTTTATTGTACATATGTTTTTATTGCTCAAAAATGCTTGAAAAACCTGCTTTCTTACCATGTGTGTGCATCTCTCTCCACAGATCTGACCTGTAACTTTATTTGGAGATGGATAAGTTTAATGCCAATACAGTGGAACATTCCAAGCAATAATCTCACCTTTAGGTTTAAGTGTATTACCTTAATTATTGTAGATATGCAAATTATTCAGACCTTTCTTATTATTTGTATCCTGTTTAATGTGTTACCAATAGGTCTGTAACGATAACAAATTGTAAAATAGGACGTATTGCTCAAGTAAATATAGATGATAAACAGTAACACTGAAACTAATTTATGCCACTGACATAATCACCCAAGAACAGATTTAATCCACAAAAGCCGTTCTAAATCTACTATATTGTTACAGAACCTGTATTATTGAGCTGCAATAAATAAACAGCAGAATGAAACACTTTAGTACATAGTTTGCATCTGTAATGAGCCAGAAGAGAAGTTATTAATTCAACTTTTATAGCTCAAATCTTATCATAGCCAAGAAAATAACCCAAAATTTCCCAGTAATGCAAAGAAAAAGTACACACGATAAATACTGACCCCAAAAATATATTGTTCCATCTTTCATGTATTGAACGATAAGCAATAGTAATTATCATGACAGGCCGATATTTATCAATGTGAAAAATAGTTCAGATGACAGCATGTAGCTTTCAGGAGGTGGAAAGTCATGATTCCACAGAAGTTAAAACCATACACTGGAACATTCTCCATGGACATAGCTAAGCTTCATGCCATACTGTGGAAGATTATTTCCATGGAAACAAGCAGGAGGAGGCCCAGATTTGTGGAGATGCAAGCCTGCTCACAGTAAGGAATGTTTTTATATATTTATTTTTAATTTTTATTATACTACTACTAATAATACTAATAAATAATAATAATAATAATAATAATAATAATAATAATAATAATAATATTTTAGTTTCTGTTGGAATCAAAGCATCAACTATGTGGTTAGAGGGCCTCCTGCTTAACATCTGTGATAATTTGTTAATCTCTACAATATTTAATGTTTACAACAATTTTCTTAGTTAAGCATAATATATTAGAGTAAAATATATATATTGTTAAAGGTGCACTATGTAGGGAAAATGCACTTCCGGCAGCATGGCGGTCAGGCGAAGCTGTGAGTGACACGTACACCGCTTCCCCAATTTATGCCGCTTAAACCGGGCGTCAGTAACTAACAAATATAATTATCAAAACTGGAATTCCCCGGCGACGATTCACTCCAAGATTTGGAGTCATTCATTGATTCGATTTACGACAAGATGACACAGAAACCAGAGAGTAAACGCGGAAGAGCGGAGCTTGGCTCGAGCGACACCGATACAGATGGCTCTTTATCCATTGAAATTCGCCAAATGCGACAATCGATGGATTTAATGCAACAACAACTTAAGAAACTTGATTTACTGCAATCACTGAAGGATGAGGTCAGTGAGCTCAAACAATCCCTGGACTATCACATCGCTTTAGTTGATATCCTAAAACAAGATAACGAATCGCTACGCACTGAAGTAAGCCATCTCAAAACATTGACAGACCAACTGCAACAAAACTCCCATGACGCTCAAAACCACATTCTTGACTTGCAATGCAGGAGCATGAGAGACAACTTCATAATACATGGTTTACCGGAACAGCAAAAAGAGACTTATCAAATATCGGAACAACTAGTTAAATCTTTCCTCAAAACTAACCTCAAGATGGAAGAGAATGTGGTACAACAAATCCATCTAGCGAGAGCACACCGTCTGGGTCAGCTACGCGAAGGAGCATCCCGCAGTCGTCCCATTGTAGCAAAACTTCTGGATCCCAGGTACAAGGCAGTCATCATGGGGAAAGCCAAGGTGCTCAAGGGGACAAACCTCGCCTTGAGTGACCAGTTTCCCCCGGAGATCATGCGAAGACGCAGGCTTCTCCAGCCGGTGCTGGCCGAGGCAAAGACCGCGGGGAAGAGGACAAGACTGTCCATAGACAAACTTTACATTGATGGTCAACTGTATCGAAACTCCAAAATAACTTATTGGCTTACGGGCGGCGACGGACTACATGTGCATCCCTAAGGTAAACGCGGATACACACTGATGACGTCATCTGAGCGACTCAATCTCCTAGGACTTATCCTGGTGGAAAATTTATTTTATTTTATTATTATTTTCTTTCTTTCTTTTTTTTTCCGCCATTTTTTTTTCTACTTCTTTTTTATTATTATTTTTTTCCGTCCTACTCACTATTTTTGTGTTTGTCTAATGCGGCAAGGGGGGGAAGGCAACACGTGACATCCTCGGATTGTAGACATTGAACCCATGATCTATTGTTTTACAGACCACTCTAAACTGGATCTACTGTTTTCTTTTTTCCCCTTTTTTTGTTTATTTTACTGTTTGTTTGTTTTTCTCTTCTTTGAAATGATGCATATGCACACAAAACACACACACACACACACACACATCAATACAGACACTCACCCACTCACACAACACAAGCAAGCTCACAATTATCAGCTTTACTCTCCCATCTATCTATAATTAATATGGCAAAGCTCAAACTACTGTCGTGGAACATTCGGGGAATTGGCAACCAGAAAAAAAAACTTAAAGTATTAGATCAAATATGTAAACTTAAAGCAGACATCTGTCTTCTTCAAGAAACTCATGCAACAAATTCAACATACCAAAATATTAAAACAACACAATATTGTCATCTATTTTCAGCTCACTACAATACTAAACAGAGAGGAGTATGTATATTGATCAACCGAAATGTCCAATTCGTTCATAATTCTACCATTTCAGACCCAGAAGGACGGTATATTATTATTAATATTTCAATTAACAATAGTCCCGTCACAATTGGCAATGTGTATGGCCCCAACACAGATGACCCCAGTTTTTTCAGGAATTTTTTTTCTCTCCTTCAAAATTGTACAAACTGTCCAGTAATTTTAGGTGGTGACTTCAACACTGTACTTGACCCTACAATAGATAGATCAAAAACAAAAAACACACGTATTTGGCAATCCTCAGAAACACTCAAACACCTTATGGATGACTTTGGCATTGGCGATAGTTGGCGACTCCAGAACCCAAAAAAGAAACAATATACATTCTATTCATCTGTTCACCACTCCTACCATCGCATTGACTTTATTCTTAATAGTAACTCAATCATGTCGCAAATATCGGAACAACAAATTCATCCTATCATCATTAGTGATCACGCCCCAATAACAATTACTTGGAATTACTCAGACCAACCTAAACCGAACACCAGATGGCGCTTTAACACATCACTCCTATCAGACCCTAATTTTGACAGTTATATCAGGCGAGAGTGGGCATCCTTTCTAGGGCTGAATGACTCTCCGGAGTCATCACCCTCCCTGTTGTGGCAGACAGGAAAGGCGGTCCTCACTGGTCGTATCATTACCTTCTCCGTTAATAAATCTAAAAAAGAAAAAGAACTGGAATACAAGTTAGAACAAGAAATAAAAACACTGGAACAAACAAATATGAGAAATCCTACAGACAAACTACAAAATGAAATAAGAAAACTCAAATTCCAGGTAGATGAAATTATAAATAAACGAACTCAATTCCTCATTCACAGACTCAGACAAGAATACTTTCACCATAACAATAAATCAGGCAAATATTTGGCAAACCAAATCAAAATAAACAAAGACAAAACATCAATTCCTGTTATCAAGAACTCAGCAGGGAAGCCCACCACATCACATAGAGAAATAAATGAGATATTTCAAAAGTTCTATAGTAGACTATACTCCTCTGAAATACAAACAAACCTAGAACATATACAATCCTTCCTTAAGAACATCAATTTACCAACTCTCACCACAGACCAAATATCGAGATTAGATGCACCAATTATGGAAACAGAACTGAACTCAGCTCTGACATGTATGCCTAACAATAAATCTCCCGGTCCCGATGGCTTCCCTGCTGAGTTCTACAAACATTTTTGGGACATACTGTCACCACTATTCATGCAAATGCTGCAAGAATCAAAACAAAACTCTAAACTCCCAATACACATGAACTCAGCCACAATATCCCTTATTCTCAAACCTAATAAAGACCCTACACTACCATCTAGCTACAGGCCCATTTCTCTCATGAACGTAGACACAAAAATTATAGCCAAAACACTCGCTCACCGATTAGAGAAAGTAATCCCCTCAATCATTCACCCAGACCAAACAGGTTTTGTCAAAGGAAGATACGCATCCACTAACACCCGCAGATTGTTTAATCTAATTCACTGGTCATCAATAAACCAAGGAAAGCACATAATAGCATCTCTAGATGCAGAAAAGGCATTTGACAGAGTTGACTGGACTTTCCTGTTTGCCACGCTTGGGAGGTTTGGCTTCGGAGAGTCATTCACCAACTGGATAAGGATTCTCTATACATCACCTACTGCCACTGTTATCACAAATGGTTTAACATCACGACCCTTCACATTGCATCGTGGGAACCGGCAGGGATGCCCACTCTCACCATTATTGTTTCTAATTTTCATTGAACCACTGGCAGCTGCAATCCGTCAAAATAATCAGATCAAAGGTATTCAAACACTAAACCAGGAACATAAAATAAGTCTATATGCAGATGACGTTCTCCTATTTTTACAAGACCCACCCACCTCCCTTCACCACGCCATAAACCTTATAGAAGCATACTCTAGCCTTTCTCAATACTCAATCAACTGGAATAAGTCATCAATACTACCGCTACAGCCAAACAGTTGGGATGTGACATCAACACCCACCCCAGTTCCACTCTGCACCGATCACATCACCTATTTGGGAATAAGGATTTCCCCCAGGCTGTCAGAGTTGTTTACCCTCAATTTCTCTCCACTACTTAAACAAATAGAAAATGATTTACAACGCTGGATGAATCTCCCCATCTCAATATTAGGCCGAATATCCATTATCAAAATGTCTATTCTTCCCAGAATCAACTACCTATTCTCAATGACCCCTGTCCAACCCTCTGCAGCTTGGTTTAAATCACTCGATTCCACCATTAATGCATTTTACTGGAAAAACAAACCTCCACGGCTTAAACTCTCAACACTCCAGAAACCAAAATTACAAGGAGGCCTTAATGCGCCAAACTTTTATCATTATTCAATATCCAACCATCTACAGTTTATTTACAAATGGATTCACTCAAACCCCTCTGATCAAATTTGGATTGACACTGAACAAATAATATGTAACAAAATAAAAATTTCAGACTTACCTTTTCTGGACCAATCAATAAGGAAAAATGCACTTTTCAAAGCACCAACCATAGCAGCGGCTCTGACAGCCTGGTGGAAATTCTACCAAATATCACATACCCCTCACACTCCAACAAAAAACACACCAATCTGGAACAATCCCAAATTCACAAGTAATAAGAAACCTCTACACTTTATCAAATGGGAAGAAAAGGGCATAACTCACCTTAAACATATTTTCACTGACAACACTCTTGCACCATTTACACACCTGGTCCAGGAATATGGCATCGAGAGCAAATGCTTCCTTGAATACCTCCAGCTAAAATCAATCATTCAAAATAAACTAAAAACTCAATCAACAAACTTAAACCTTCCTCAAATAATATCAAGATTTATACAGATTACCCCTATAAAATTAAACTCAAAGATATACAAAATAATTACACATACAGACAATGAACAATCTCTACCAATTACAAAATGGCAACAGGATTTAGCGTTTGCTCCTGATGCCAATTTCTGGACCCAAATCTGCAAAAACCTTTACTCAATGACCAGCAATTCTAACCTACAACTCATTCAATTCAAAGTCCTTCACAGATACCACTACACTGGCTATAAATTATCAAAAATGGGATTCACCTCTGGAGCATGTTCACAATGTACACAAGGAAACACTGACAATTACATTCACGCTTTCTGGCACTGTACACCAATTCAAGCATTCTGGGAAACTATCACCCATGCACTCACCACAATACTCGAATGTCACATCCCAATGTCCCCATCCCTCTGCCTGCTTGGAGACATATCCACTTTCAACCTCCATCAATCTAGCAAAAAACACCTCCTTGTGTCGCTAACTATCGCCAAGAAAGTTATTTTACTTAATTGGAAATCACGGGACAAAATACATATTGCCACTTGGAAACAGTTACTATTTGATTACATCTCCAACCATACCATGCACTCTGAACTCAATACAGACTCATCGAACACACCCTGGTCCTCATTCATCACCTTTTTAGAGCCATAACACCTCAAATATAGCTTCTTCTGTTTAGTTAGTAATTATGATTATTATTGTTATGTTTATATCTGTTGTTGTTATTGTGTTGTTGTTGTTATGATTATTGTACATTATATATTATTATTATTATTATTATTATTATTATTATTATTACTATTATTGTACATTATATATTATCATTATTATTACTATTGTGATTACTACCACCTCCTCCCTTCTGGTTTCAAACCCACTATTCCCAATCTCTTTCCCGCTTTCGCACACACACGCATGCACACACACACACACACACACATGCACACACACACACACACATAATATACATATATATACATTTTTTTTTCTTTCTTTAGTTCTTACTCTTCTTGTTTGGTTGTTGTTCTTTTTTATGATTACTGATTTCTTATTGTTATTGTATGTTCTTCTTTATCTGTATTGAAATAAAAAAAATTTAAAAAAAAAAAAAAAAAAAAAAAAAAAAAAGGTGCACTATGTAACTTTTCTGGTAGGGGGTCTGCAACAGGCTTGTTTCCATGGAGATGCTTTACTTGAAAGGTGTCACAGTATAGCTTTAAACTAATCTATGTTCCATTTATTACATTATTACAGGTGCTTTAGTGCTCAAAAATACATTGAAAAACATACAGTGAGTGAGTGAGTGAGTGAGCTCACTTCTCCACAGATCTGACCTGTAACTTGGCCTGGTGGCATTGTAGGCTTGTCTCCATGGAAACAGATAAGATTAATGCCATACTGTGGGACATTCTAGACAAAGCAATATCAAGCTCCATGAAGACAAGCAAGGAGCAAATTCTAAACCTAAAAAGTAAATTAACAGATACATAAAATATTTGTTCTTCATGTTATTTTTCCACATCCTTCTCAATTGTAAATATTTTCGCAGCTGTTTGGTCACATCAGCCTCCCGCCGCTAATCTTTTGACCTCTGACCCCTGCGTACTGTGCTAGCCCGTCTGCCCCATCTCTGCCCTCATTAAACATATCCTCCCGTCCAGATTAAAACCGCTAGCTGCTAACCGCGTGACATAACAGCTAGCTAACTCTCTCTCCCCAGATGTCAAACGCACTTACCCTGACGCAATTCCGATGTGCTAGCTAGTTGCCGTTTGATTGGCTGTCTGTCAGGATCCACATTGTCTAGGCGTCTGCGCTTTGGTCTCCCCGTTAGCCCCCGCACCTGTCCGCTTCCTCTATCCATTAGCGCGAGAGTCCGTGTTTCACCTGTCAATCAACGCTAGCAGTTTTTTTTTTTTCTCCGCACGAGTTTTTTCCGCCTCATATCTCTCTCCATCCATCTCCCCAGCCTCCATCTTGTCCAGACATGTGTCCATATAAATCACAAGTGTTGTCATTGATACCAAAGGCGATAGAAAAGGTGTGGAAAAACAGACAGCTGACAGGTTTTTTTTTTGTACGCTGAAATATTATCCAACCGTTAGCGTGAACATAGCTATATTGTGTACTGGTGGTTGGAGATATCGGTAATAGGTTGCGTTTTCATCATGTCAGAATTTGCAGTGATGGGACTTTCGGATTCCAATCTTTTGGGTCTGTTCGTTTCAAATAGCTGTTCAAAAAGACTGGTTCTTTTTAGATTTATTTATCTGACAAAACCAATGTGAGAACTCATTTTATTTACAGACTCGACTGACCAAAGTTTGATCCGTTATTCAAACTAAAAGTGGGGGTGTACCTATACTTTGAAATGATGAATAAATAAAACAACAACAATCAAATAAAAGTGGCTGTTATTATGATGTCAAATATGTTTTTTTGTGTGAAAAGCTCTAACTCATGTTTCAGACTTACACTTACACAATAAAAATATGACCTCGCTAACCCTATGGGAGTTTCGCTGCTTTTGAAATAATTTAGAAACACATGTGCCACAAATGTTGAACCTGATAATTATTTGTTTAGGATTGGCTCCACAAACCAACCATATTAAACACACGGCTTAAAAATGGACTCTTTTGAGCTTTAAGTCATGTTATAATGTTGTTACCTCCTCAAAAACAGACCTGGAGTTGTGTTTTGTTTCATTCACACCTGTTGGGCTGCCTACATGTCCAAACCTCAAAATGCTCTGTTCCACCTTGTGATGCAGCTCCTTTCACCTTTAGTTCAAAACAGACTGGTAATTCCAGGGTTGAAATAATCCAAATTATTCTAGTGAAACTGTATGGAGTTTAAAAACACAGATTGTTTGACATCACACGGTGGAAAAGGGTGTTTTCTGTTTCAGAGAAGAACTCAGCCTAATGTGTCCAACCACTACTACTGGTTTGTACTGCAACAACAACTGCTATTACTACCCTCTACTGCTACTACTACTTCTACAACCCTGATTCATTCTTAAGTTTGTCAAAGTGTCTTGCAGTATTTAACAGTTGAAGCCATCACTCCACCTGAGCCACTATCAGTACACTCCGAATTCCCACCCTTCTCCAAATACTGACTACTGTTACCACAAACAATTCCCAAATATACACTATATGGCATTAAACCCATCTATCACCATGGAGACAAGCAGATGACACCACCAGGCCAAGTTATAGGTCAGATCTGTGGAAAGATGTCTATCCATCTATACTTGCTTTTTTTGTGGTATTCATCAACAATTTAAACACCTATTACTGAATAAAATGCAAAAGATGGACAACTTTAATGCCCTACTGTGGAACATTCCAGGCAAAGCAATCAAGCAGTTAGAAAAAAGTACAGTGAAGACAGTGCACTTTTAATATATTCTGTTGTCAAACTTTGGCTGTGCTTTCCCATAGTAGAACGCACACAACCAGGGAGGTCCATCTATGCGCTTTTTAAATTACAGCACATTACATAACATCCGTAATAAATTACTCTATATCACAGTCGCCTAGCATGTCTTGATTAGAAATTAGCCATGTGTGCCGTTTCCCATATGGCCCACATAGTACAGCTGTGTAATGTAATGCGCAATTTATCAAGAATCTCACTATACCATTTCATTAGCATATCTGCACGGCCGGGCTGTCTGACTTCCTACAAACTGCTTCAAATTGTTCCATCGCTTTGACTGAAAATCTAAATAGACGACGTTTCGAAGCCTTCAGTCTGTATCTGTCAAGTCTGTCAAAAGCCGTTTTTCACAGCTTGTTAAAAAGATCTCATTCCGTGCCTTTAATGAGTGAAAACCAGGTGCGTGATGGGTAAATTCCTTGATGCTGAGGCCTCGGTAAACATGTGTTGACTGCCATGGACACTTATGGCGCGTGAAGCTAGATTAGATGTAGACAGATTACTCACAGACAGTTTAAAACCTGAGCAGCTGGATCTTTCATTCAGCCTTATGGTGTGGATCTGATGTGGATCTGATATGGACAACTCTCGCGACGGCCATTAAAAAAAAAAAAAGAAAGAAAGAAAAACATACAGTGGAGCGTGTAGAGGTTTGCATTTGAGCCAGAGAATCATCATCATCAATTACAAGCAGCTGATTAGGGCACATCCAGCTCTCTCTCTGTCTCCCTCTTCCTCTCTCTGTCTCCCTCTGTCTCTACCTCTCTCTGTCTCCCTCTCTCTCTGTGTGTGTCTCTATCTGTGTGTCTTTCTGTGTCTCTCTATGTCTCTGTCTGTGTCTCTGTCTGTGTCTCTGTCTGTGTCTCTGTCTGTGTCTCTCTCTCGCTCTGTGTGTGTCTCTCTGTCAGTCTCTGTGTGTCTCTCTGTCAGTCTCTGTCTCTCTCTCTGTGTCAGTCTCTGTCTCTCTCTCTGTCAGTCTCCGTCTCTCTCTCTGTGTCAGTCTCTGTCTCTCTCTCTGTCAGTCTCCGTCTCTCTCTCTGTGTCAGTCTCTGTCTCTCTCTGTCTCTCTGTCTCCCTCTGTCTCTCTGTCAGTCTCTGTCTCCCTCTGTCTCTCTGTCAGTCTCTGTCTCTCTCTGTCTCTCTGTCAGTCTCTGTCAGTCTCTGTCTCTCTCTGTCTCTGTTTCTCTCTGTCAGCCTCTGTCTCTCTCTGTCAGTCTCTGTCTCTCTCTGTCAGTCTCTGTGTCAGTCTCTGTGTCAGTCTCTGTGTCAGTCTCTGTGTCAGTCTCTGTGTCAGTCTCTGTCTCTCTGTCAGTCTCTGTCTCTCTCTGTCTCTCTCTGTCTCTCTCTGTCTCAGTCTCTGTCTCTCTCTGTCTCAGTCTCTGTCTCTCTCTGTCAGTCTCTCTGTCTCTGTCTCTCTCTCTCTGTCTCTCTCTGTCAGTCTCTGTCTCTCTCTGTCTCTCTCTGTCTGTCTCTGTCAGTCTCTGTCTCTCTCTGTCAGTCTCTGTGTCTCTCTCTGTCAGTCTCTGTGTCTCTCTCTGTCTCAGTCTCTGTGTCTCTCTCTGTCTCAGTCTCTGTGTCTCTGTCTTTCTCTCTCTCTCTCTGTCTTTCTCTCTCTCTCTCTGTCTTTCTCTCTCTCTCTCTCTCTCTGTGTCTCTCTGCGTCTGTGTGTGTCTGTCTCCGTCTCCCTCTCAGTCTCTCTCTCCATCTTTCTCTCCCTCTCAGTCTCTCTCTGTCTCTCTCTCTCTCTCCTTCTCTCCCCATAGGTAATACACTAGTCATGGTTCTAGCCCTGTCCATGTATTATTGGATAAAAAGTGTCTATTTGTGGCTATAAATGCATTAGAAACAGTTGCATTATAGTTGTAATAATTGAAAAGACAAAAACAAAAAACAGCACCACCATACAATTAGTATATGACTTTTCCAAATGCTCACCCCACACAGCTGCAGGCATCTGAAGCCAAAAAAAAGATAAAAATCGACTAAAAGGCTATCTGTTGTTCCCCCCATATCAAATAAAATGCAATGACTGCATTAGAAAATGTGGTTATTTACACTATCGCCAAAGAAAATCTACAAGAATAAATGAGATACAAATGAATAATGGGCTTGACGATACAGTATGTGCTAATGTCAGCACTGTGGTAGAAAGAAACAAAGTGGAAAAGTAAACGCACTTTTCCACTTTGTTTCCTTCTACCAATACGTTAAAATAAAATAAAAAACAACAGTGAGGCCTGTAAAAAGACACAGTACATGATTAATTCTGCAGAGTAAACAAAGTCCCTGTTAGCGTTGTTGTCAGCTGCATTCTCCATAGTTATTTTACAAAGTTCAGAGTCCACACCAAAGGCTAAATGAAGGTATCAAAGAAGCAAAACAAATGCATGTCTGTCATTATTTGTGTGTTTTAAGTGTTTACAGAACCCCCAGTCTGTGTTTAACCTGCTCTGAGCATTAGCCACAGACGTCAGGCAGCGCTCGCATCTACGGGTCCTCAATCGGAGAAATGCTGTGGTATCGGATCGGTGATTTGGTCTGAGTATTCGCAGATACCGATACCCGTCTGATACTGCATAGTGTCAAGAAGCAGACTATGACTATGCAATTTTGTTTCAGTACAAGAGTAAAACATGAATCTAAAAAGAAAATATACAATAATAAATAAAAAATGTGCAGTATTGGAGCTTTTGTCTTCTTTAATCATGATTATTATGTAAAAATCACACCACTGCATACAAACCATTATTTACACCACCTCTATTTGTACATATACATGTTTCTGCAAGTGAAAAAGTTGCCTAAGGGTTGGAGCTTTTTACTTTTAGAACACAAAATAGCTTATTTTGTTCTCATTGAAGGCTTACTTTTTCATATTAGTTGCTGCAATGTCATTTTATTTTGTCACAAGTATAAAAAATACTGACTTTAAACCATTTGTATTCTTTTATTGCGGTATCATATTAGTCGCTAGCATCTCCACAGATATTTGTACTTTATTTAATCACATTTCTGAACACTCCTCCCTCTCTCCTCCTTGTTTTCCCACTGTGATGTCGCCAGCCAGCAGCACTTCTTGTTGTCCTCGCTGGAAAATGATCAAAACTCCTCGGTGTCATCATCAGCTGGCGCTGCCTTTCTCTTTAATTACTTAAATTTTGTAACTCCTCGCTGGGCCTGATGGGAAAACTCGTCAACTTGCCTCTCCATTGAAGTCTGCGCGTCTCTTCTGCTGCGTATTCCCAGTCCCTTGGCTACGCTTGGTCCCTTTATTAGCCAACGTGCTGGTTCAAATACAAAGTCATGTCACAAAATCGTCCTCTCCAAGACTGAGCACTTTACATTCCCCATGGCGCGTAATAATGCTTTAAAGATATTAGCGCGCAGGCTCACGGGCTTCTGTGGTTTGGGGTCTCCGATCAACACAGAGGATCAATGAAGCGTCAGTGGAAGGCTTATTTCATGCATCTGCAGTTTGTGTGGGAAGTAATCAGGTTTTTGAGTTTACAGGAAGATACAGAAATTACTGATTATGTTGTATGTGAATTAGGTGGTGATTCGGTTTACTGCAATAACACAATGTTGTATTTAAAGATCCTATATTACACAAAATTGACTCTTGTGAGCTTTTAGACATGTTATAATGTTGACTGTTGTTAAATCTTCAAAAACATAGCTGGAGTTGCGTTTTGCTTCTGCGTCTCCAAAGCTCAAAATGCTCTGTTCCACTTTGTGATGTCATGCAGTGGTAGTTTTAAAGTTACCCTTTATCTTTAGTTGAGTAGAGATTGGAAATTAAATTATCCAAATTATTCTACTGAAGGTGTATGGATTTTAAAAACACAGTGGAGCACTTCCTATATAACTACATGAGATCACGAGGTTTTCTGTTTGAGAGAAGAACTATATGCAGTGTTTGTGTGTCAAATGTGTGTGTGCGAATGAAACAAAACACAATTCCGGGTAGGTTTGTGATGAAGAAAAAACATTGTAATTTAGCTCAGAAAAATAAGTAAAAAGGGCCTAGAATGTACCACAGTATGGCATTAAACATATCCATTTCTATGAAGATAAGCAGGCAAAGTTGCAGGTCAGATCAGGAAGAAAGCATGTTTTTTCAAGGTATTTATTAACAATGAAAGTGTCTTGCCCAAGGACACAATGACAGCATTCATCTGGAGCTGGAATCGCAGTCAGTGGTTCTGAGTTGGATTCGAACTTCCAACCTTCGGATTATTAGAGAAACTCTACCAACTGAGCAAATGTCACCACCAGACGTTTCATTAGCAAGGTGCACGCCAACTGTGATGTCATGTGGTAATACAGGAAGTGCTCTACTGTGTTTTTAAACTCCATACACCTTCACTAGAATCATTTGGATGAGTTCAGCTCTGGAATTGCCGATCTCTGCTGGATTAAAGCTAAAAAGTTGCTGTTAACTAGAGCATTTTGAGCTTTCTAATATAAAGTTACTCAAACATCTATGAATGAAGCAAAACACAACTCCAGGTAAGTTTTTGATGAGATAACAACATTCTAACATGACTTAAAGCTCACAAGAATCCTATTGTGTAATATAGGACCTTTTAACACCCTGTAGAAGTGTAATACTCCCTCTTTATACTGAATCCAGTACTTCTTATCTTTAACAGAAATACAAGTTTTCATGCTGTCGTCTTTCTTTTGTGTCTGAAATGAAAACAGACACTCCTCTCCCACAGTAGGAGCCAGAGAAAGAGTCCTTGGTTTACCGCTGGATCAATGGCTCGGCTCAGTGCAATCACTTTGCATCATTATTATATTCAGACACACAGGTACTGTATGGAGCTCAAGGTCGGACTCTCTGAGAGGCTATTATGGGATGTATGCAGATGTATAAGGGGCGTGGAAGCTGAAGAAGACAGAATATGGGTAAAAACTGATGTGTTTAAGGGGCAGTACCTGATTTAAATGGCCTATATGACACTAATTTCTGATCTGTTGTTGTTTCCTCATCACAAACATATCTACAGTTGTGTTTTGTTTCATTCACACAAACGCTGTATGTTTAGGCCGAGTTGTTTTCTCAAATGGAAAACACTCTGTTCCACATTGTAATGGCATGTGGTAATACAGGAAGTGTTAGAGTCATTTGGATAATTTCAGACCTGGAATTGCCAGTTTCTACTAAAAAAGGTAAAAAAAAAAAATTAAAAAAAAGAGGTAGCTCTTGAAAACTACCACTATGAGGTAACAAAACACAACTCCAGGTATGTTTTTGAGGAAGTAACAGCATTATAACATGGCTTAAAGCTCACAAGAGTCAATTTTGCGTAATAAAGGACCTTAAAATAGTTTGCAGTGGCCTAAAGTTATTTACTTACACTTGCCTTATGTTTTCCGACCAAACACTTTTCACAACTTAGAATTTCCAGAGTGACTGTCACGATAATGCAACGATAAACAGCAACTAACATGCTAACAGCGCACTGACAAACACTGTGTACAGCCACTTTTAAGTAAAATGTGTAGCTACAAAGTCATAACTACAAACTGAGTTACACAGAATTAAAAGGACAGTACCCACTTATGAACCAGGAGGGAAAAACATGTTTCAGAATGAACTCTTAGCCCCGCCCACTTAGTACCTTAATATATCATGTACAAATTATGTCTGACTAAAGTAACATGAACTGCCATAATGTAAATAGTGTATGGCTGGGACTATAGCTTTACTTATTGTTTGACTGGATGAATAATTGTGTTAATATACATTTGTATTTTATCAGCATGTACGCCATTTATGACATCAGCCCGTCCAGGGACTGAAGGTGGAAATTAATCAACATATTACCTCTTTGTGTAGGTTAATGTTTTCTTTTTTAATATGAGCATTGTCCCTGATAGATAAATAAAGGAAACTAAACCTTCTCTGATTCTAAATCGTTTGCCAAAAACATTTGTCTGAGATAGTCACAGGCAGCTGGTTCACATCCAAGAACATGTCTGATTGGATCAAAACTGTCCATGGCAGATGGCTTCCTTATGGTTTTCATCCAACAAAATGGCTTTTAAAATATATGCCCAATACCATTTAGGTTCTTTTTTTCACACAAAAGCTGTTTTTACATATACCATGATCCTTTGCTGTGTCAAGCCTCCCGATAAGTCTGTATCAGTCTTAATTGTCTAAAAGTAAGTCCAGTGTTACTGCCATGACCTCTTCCAGTAAAACATTATTGATACTTTGCAGTGACATCATGCTGGGGGGTTCTGCATACACGTCTATGGTGAAATGTTCAACAGTTTAGCAAACACAGCCAAATCTGTAAACTCAAGAAATAATACAAAATGGATTTAAACAACACGGTAATTTTCAGGAGCCTGTGATCAACACGAGCGTTCACTGTTCTGTTTAGGTGTTTGATTTTCCACGAAAAGGTGAGAGTGAATAACTGAAAAACTGTTGGTTAATGCGAGCTATCTTGTGACTGTAATTTTATTTGAGGGAGACTTGTTTACCAACACAAATCAGCTCAACTTTACAGTTCAATTTAAGTCAGCGCATTCTGGTCAGATAGTGTTAAAACAAAGCTCAGACTAAGGCCTAACTTGAGTAACAGAACTTCAGACAAAGCAGTGCCTCCAGTTAGCTTCACCCCCCCAAAACAAGTCCCTATGCACATTTACATATTAAATAATTGTATCGTCTAATTAATTAAAGACCTGATGAAATACTTTGTTACCAATTCAACCGTGTGCATTTTAAAGAGGTGTCTTCTAAAAGCGTGCGTGCTCCTCGACTAGGCTCGCGTGCGGCGTTCTCCCATCATGCTTTGCTGCAGCACTTGGCTTCACACGCAGTCACTTTTAGCATCGCCTCAATGTGTTCTAGAAGTATAGAGAAGTTTCAGCATAAAATGAAAAGCTCCCCTCAGACTATACTCTTCCAGCTAGTTCTTAATTACAGTAGATTTGGACTCCTAATTTGAAAAACAGGCAAAAAATATTCTTGGATGCCAGTTAGCCTGCAGAAAGGTGTCAAAGTAGAACAGAGGAGCATTTTTTTTTTTTTTTTTTAAGAATTTAATGCATATTTAAAAGTTTCTGTGGGTGTGAAAGAAGAGTGCAAGTGGGTGAGTTGAATTTTAAAAGGTGATTAAATGTTGAACTTGAATTTTTGCTTGACAAAGGTAAATAGGCTCTGTGCGCAGTGGTACTCTATTGTCCCTACTTCCAGTCCAATTTAAAAGAGGAGCTATTATGCAAAATTTATTTTTTGAAGCTTTCTTCCATGTTATAATGTTGTTCCCTCATCAAAAACATGCCTGAAGGTTTCTACCAATCTCTCCCAGGCCATATTCAAACTCTCCTTAGCTGTAAGATTCTGTCCAATGCTCTGCCCACAAACCTACGTCACCCATTAGGTTTACAAAATTAATTTCGTCTTCTTGTTATATAGGAACTCTGTGTTTTCTCTTATTTACCTGACATGTTTTGAGGGTAGCACTGACGCTTTGTCAGAGGCGTCAGCTGACTGCTGTGACGTGTCACTTATCAGCTGCTATTCCCGGGTCAGCCAAGGTAAACTCCAAGCTAAAATAGTAGAAAAAGAGGAGCACAAATACAAAAGAGGCTATTGAAATCAGAAAGTGGGGCGAATGGGCCATCAACAAAGATAAGGGGGTGTTTACCTTGGCTCACACATGGGACTCACTTCTTCAGTGACCACCACGCGACGGAAGGAACAACAACAACAGCTGATAGAGGCTGACGAAGGCGCAAGTGCTGCCACCGAAACATGTCAGGTAAATAAACTACTTCGTTATTTACAAACTTGTCTTATTAGAATAAAGCACAAAGTTTCTACGTCACCCCTGCTCCCACACAACAATTGTCCATGTATATAGAAAAGCAGGTTACAAAACAAGACACTACAGCTTCACAAACCTGATCCAATGTGCAGTAGCTTCAGTAGTGAGATGCCTGCTGATTGTGTTGTGCAGAGTGGTGACTCAGTGTGTCAAAAACATGTGAATGTGAACATGGAGATCTAAATATGTTCTGTGTTGTTGTTATTCTTTATTAGTCAAGAGAACCAACATGGTACAAATGTTGTGTGTGCCTGCATCACGACGACTGCACAGTTTGGGCGAGTGGTTTGAATCTAAATAACAAACAAACTTTTTTTTTTTCCCCTAGATGCATTGCATAAAGGTGCATTGTGTAACTTTTCTGGTGAATGTTTAGAGTAAAACTATGGAACTTCTACCCATTTTTGACCAAAAGCAAAGATCCAGTTGTGTCTGTACTACCAACACATCCAACAATAAATATTACTCAAGTATTAGTTAAAGTATGCTGCTAGAAAAGTACAATATCTTTAAATAAAGTTACTCAAGAAAATGTGTAAACTATGAGTAAATAAACTATATGCAAAGAGTAAATGTAACGGAGAACTACCCGCCTCTGTTAACGCCACACTGTGCAACATTTCAGGAAAAAGCTCCAACATCTTCATGACAAACTGGTAGCAGAAATGTTTTATAGTTCACCTGTAAGTCAAATGGTCTGCACGGTTTTGTCCAATTTTGTCTATATTCTACCAAAACACCCATTTTCCTCTGAGCTGTTCACAAAAAGCTTCGCGACCCATGAGACGTCTGATTTGTAGCATCAATTCCATCGCTCCTTATTGAACTTTAAATCCACAAATCAAACGTTAGCGACGGACTTCTTTAGCTAAAAAAAAACATTTGAGCGGTGATTTAAGTGCGCTCCAGGCAGTCGTGATCTGAACCTGAAAACGTCTTATTTATAGGTCAAAAAATAGTGTAATATAAAGCCTTTGTTGCACTGTGTAACTTTTACTTGCTAAATACACCTCTTGGCTTCTTGGAGATGAGATACGTTTACTGCCCAAAGGTACCCAAAAATGTACTCAAGTAAGAGTAATGTTACTTCAAAATAATATTACTCAAGTACAAAGTAGTGGTAAGAGTAAAAGTAAAAGTAACTATCTGGACGTGAATGTGATTTGAATGACAAAATATAAAATAATGCACACAATCTGGTATTTTCAAAAGACAGACACAAAAATGAGAAAAACAAAATCATATTTGAAGAAGCGCACAAATGTTCAAATCATTCCATAATGTCAACATAAAGCTTTTGTAACTTGTAGACTTACTCACAGCGGGAAGAGGAAGCAACACTTTTACTCAAGTAAGAGTACTGTTACTTACAATAAAAAAAATATTACTCAAGTAGGAGTAAAAGTACACCGCTAGTACTTTGAAAAGTGCAATATCTTAAAACAATTCACTTGATTTCCAAGTTGAAAAAGCTACAGTGCAGCTTTAAGGTCACGGGAGGATCGACTCACATCAGCGGGGGTGAAATAATGAAAACAAGTAAGGCGCTTTTGGCCTTAAGTATCTGGATTTTTTGGCGTTGCCAGATCTGAATGAAAGGCCACGGTGAATCACCTCCCCACGCTCGAGCGCACCCCACTTCACACCAAAACCCAAACACAAATATTCATCACAAAACAATAAAGACGTAAGCCCCTTTAACTTGTTCCAAATGTTTCCAAAGTTTTACGCACGTCGCGATATTTGTTTTGCAAGTGTTTGTAGTGAATCCATCGGCTGTACTCACGAATAACGCGCTTTTACACTTCAGTCCAGGTTCAGAAGCTTCCAGAAGTCCAGCAGCTCCCGTGGAGAAATACAATCCAACACGTCTGGACAACGTAATAATCCAAAACGATAAATATTCCACAATACTGACAGCGCGGGCATGGAGCCAAGTCGGCGTGTGACGTCACGGTGACGTCACTTCATCTGCGCGCGCGTCTCATCTCCACTTAAATAACCCGAGCGTCTGGAGGGGGCGCAAACACTTTATATATCCAATCAACATGATCAGAGTAGATAATAGTATAAAGGAACATACTGAAAAATATTAGCAACAAATACATTTCTGGGTTTCTGAATGAACCAATAAACTGTGAGGACCTGAGTGATGTTTACAACGTAACTGTGTAAACTATATCTAAAGAGTAAATGTAACCGAGAACTACCCATCTCTGTTAAAGCCATACTGTGCAACATTCATCTCCATGGAGACAAAGTGGTAGCATACCCTCCACCAGAAAAGTTCTATAATGCACCTGTAAGTCATACGGTCTACACATTTTGTCTAAAAGCAAAGATCCAATTTTGTCTATATTCTACCAAAACACCCATTTTCCTCTGAGCTGTTCACAAAAAGCTTCTCGTGATGCATGAGACGTCTGATTTGTAGCATCAATTCCATCCCTCCTTATAGAACTTTAAACCCACAAATCAAACGTTAGCGACGGACTTCTTTAGCTAAAAAAAACCCCTTTTGAGCGGTGATTTAAGTGCGCTCCAGGTAGTCGTGATCTGAACCTGAAAATGTCTTATTTATAATGCAACATCGCTCCAGGTCCAGAATGACTAGTCCGTTTATCCCATTCCCAAAACAGCAGAGCTATTCAAAAACACTGCAAACAAGACTGTCAGACACTGCAGGGCCACAAGCTACATTTACACGTTAAAGTACATACTCCATTTTGTTCATGTAATAAAGGGAAATTTGTTTAGGCTCAGTGTGGATATTTTGTAGAAGAAGCTCTTAGGTTTAAATTGAGTGCTGTCTGCTTCGAGTTGGAAACTGTTTTGTAGTTTGCAAATGAAGAGGTGCAGTGTTAACAGTACTTTACTGAAGTACATTTTACAGTGGATACTTTTTATTTTTACTTCACTATGTATGAGAGCAGGTATCTGTACTTTACTGAAGTACATTTTACAGTGGATACTTTTTACTTTTACTTCACTACATTTGAGAGCAGGTACTTGTACTTTACTTAAGTACATTTTACAGTGGATAGTTTTTACTTTTACGTCACTACATTTGAGAGCAGGTATCTTTACTTTCTGCTCCACTACATTTTTGAACAGGTCTGAAAAGTAAAAGTATTTTTTATGATAGTCTGAGACCTGCTGAAAAGGCTGAGGGTTTATTTTTAACACATTAGTAGTTTGAGCAAGCAAAAATATACAAATAAAAACAGCTGGGGAAAAAAACAATCGATTCAGTTGTTTCTGCTGAACAAAATTCACCACAAAATCAAAATCACTCTCAGTGTACTTTTACTCTAACAAAATCGAGTATTTCTTCCATCACTGGTTGTTGTTCGTATTGACAAAACTCTGGCCTCTTGAGGTTGTGAAAAGCGTTTATTAACTCAATGCGGTGAATAATTTGCTAAGAATGTGTAAGGAAGTTTAAAAAGTGCCTTTAAAGTAAATAGACTTTTCTTTCTACCACGTTATAGCATTCCCTTATCAAAAAACATTTTAGATGTCATCCATGCATGTTTGAGTACTTTAAACAATTTCTGTCAAAACAATAAACTACAACTTCACAAACCTGGCGCGATGCAGTAGTTTCAAAGCGGAATGCACGGCGATTGTGTTGTGACAGCGCTCTGAAGGGGGAGCAACTTAGACGGTCAAAAAATGTGTTAATTTATTTTTGCTCTTTGTTATTATATTATATTGTGATGAGTGAGCTACTGTGTCCAAATAATTTCCCTTGTGGATCAATAAAGTTTGTCTAAATTTAAGTCTAATACGTTGTACAGAGATTTATTGGCGATAAAAGGTAATATTAGACGCAAACTTGTAAATAATGTAATTTTCAATCTATACGAAGTCTTCATAACTTCTCATTTTGTTTCTTCACTGACCCTGAGCGGCTGGAGTCCGGCTGCAAATCACATTAATGATCCCATATTTCACAAGCTGTGAGCTTTTAGCCATGTTATAATGTTGTTACTTCACCAAAAATATGCTCAGAGTTGTGTTTTGTTTCATTCACACATGTTTGAGTAATTCTTTATTATGTCTGTCTACATCTCCAAAGCTCAAAACGCTCTGTTCCACCTTGTGATGTCATGTAGTGGTAGATTTCTAGTTAACAGCTGCATTTTACCTGGTTCAGTAGAGATGGGCAATTCCAGAGCTGAAATCATCCAGATGATTCTAGTGAAATTGTATATGTAAATTTAAAAACACAGCGAACACTTCCTGTATTACCACATGACATCACAAGGTGGAACAGAGCGTTTTCTGCAGAGTTAGTGTGTTAAACATGTGTGAATGAAACGAAACACAACTCCAAGTGTGTTTGTGATGAGGAAACAACATTTTATCATAGATCAAAACTTGTACAATACAGGCCCTTTCTCCTGAGCGCCCCCTGCTGACAATAATGAATAGTGAGATGTACAAATTAGCAGCGTGGCTATAACAGAATCTTCCTAGTGACAGAAATGTTTTTAAGCTGTGAAACAACTTTGAACCATGGTTGAAAGCCCATTTTGCTTCGTTTTAGATGAAACAAAACAAGGATATGCACAGACTGTACTTGGGCTATTAATATCAAATGGCACATGATACTGCACTCTGTTAGCCCCGAGCGTGGGATGAGAAGTAATTAGAGGAGGTGGTACTGGGTTTACATTAGTAACTTCATTCTCAAAGTAATTTTCAGACATTCAACATACTTTTACTTCTACTTGAGTAATATGTTTGGCAATGTAACAGTACTCTTACTTGAGTAAAATTACCTTTATGTTTGTGTTTACTGTATTGCTCCTTCAGATATGATTTTGTTTTTCACATTTTTGTTGTCTACTACTTTGAAAATACCAGATTGTGTACATAATTTAATGTTTTGTCCTTCCAAGTACTTTAAAGGTGTACTGCATTTTTCACAATATGTTATTAAACTTATATAAGATGCATTTATTCAATTAAAGGTGTTTTTATTGCTCAGAAATACTTTTAAAATCATGTATTCGTACTGTGCGTGGGGTCGCCTCTTCACAGATCTCACCTGTAAACTGGCCTGGTGTCGTCTACTGCTTGTTTCTATGGAGATTGAAAAGTTTAATGCCATGCTTTGGAACATCTCCATGGAGAGATGCAACTGGCGGGCCCTTTAGCAGAAAAGTTGCACCTTAAACTTCAAATTATAAATCAGATGTTACTTCATATCGCTCTTGCAGTTATTCTTATTACGAGTAGTAGTTTCCCCAAATATTTTTACCAGAGAAATTTCGTTGACCACTACTTTGTACTTCTTCTCATGTAACATTATTTTGAAGTAACTGTACTCTTACTTAATGGTCCTATATTACATAAAATTGACTCTAGTGAGTTTTAAGTCACGTTATAATGATGTTACCTCCTCAAAAACACACCTGGAGTTGTGTTTTGTTTCATTCACACGTTTGAGTAATTCTTTATTATTAGTCTGTCTACATCTCCAAAGCTCAAAATGCACCTTGTGATGTCATGAAGTGGTAGTTTTTAGTTTTTAACAGCTACCTTTTACCTTCAGTTCAGTAAAGATTGGCAATTCCAGGGCTAAATTTATCCAGATGATTCTAGTGAAGGTGAATGGAGTTTAAAACCACAGTGGAGCACTTCCTGTATTGCCACATGACATCACAAGGTGGAACAGAGTATTTTTCGTTTGAGAGAAGAACTCAGCCTAAACATGCAGAATGTGTGAAGAAACAGCTATAACAAAGATCAGAAAATAACATCCTATGGGCACTTTAAGTTACTCTTGAGTAGTTTTTTTTTATTTTCGTTGATTCCTACTTTGTAATTCTACTTGAGTAACATTATTATTTTTATTTTTTAAGTAAATGTACTCTTGATTTAGTATATATATTCTACTCTACCCGCCTTAAAAGCCACAACCATAAAAAATCACCACATTCTTACATCTTATGTTACAAAACTAAAAGAATACACTGTACCGTTGGTTTGTTAATTAGACTCTGCGGGTTACAGTTTTGCGGCTTGGCTCGGCTTGACATTTCCTTCTCTGCCACTGCGACCCCAAAATGGACGCCGTTTCTTCTTCTACTGCTGGGCCCGGTCGGAGGGGTGCACGGAGAGGCCATTTAATTAGACTATGAATAAGAATAATGACAGACCTTTACACACAGATCACACACTGTTGGGTAGCTATAGTTCACTGTACAGTAGCATGCTGATTTCAAAGTGTGTTGGTTGTATTAATGTGTTTAATCAGGGGTAATGCTGTGTTTTTATTTTATTTTAAAAGGCCCATGTTATGCTATTTTCTGATCTGTGATAATGTTCTTCTCTCAAACTGAAAACACTCTGTTCCAAGTTGTGATGTGACGTCACGCGGTAATACTGGAAGTGCTCCACTGTGTTTTTAAACTCCATATAGCTTCACTAGAATCATTTGGATAATTTTAACCCATTTCTTCTGAACTAAAGGTAAAAGGAGCTGTTAACTTAAGCTAAACAGTGAAAATTCATATGTACAACAGGGGTACAATTATTGATACTTTGCGGTGGGGGTGTTCTACATGTATCTGTGTGGTGGAATGTTCAGCAGTTACCATGGTGATGTGATGTAATGTCATTTTGTATTTCAGCTCACCTGTTGTTGTTCCAGCTAAATCAGTTCTTTATGGTCATATTGTGTTAAAGTAAAGCGCAGATCTAAAGCGATCTAACAGAGCTTTAGACAGAGCAGAGCCTACAGTTAGCATCACAGTCCCACACTCTAGAACTTTAACGTTCTAGAGTGCACAGTTGTATGCAGTGGTGGATGAAGTACAAATACAACAGTTTCTCAAGTAAAGGTAAAAGTATCACCTGCAAAAATCTACTTAAATTTATTTTGCAGAGATTTTTAGAACAATTAAAGGACGATGTAGGGATTTTGATTTTTTTAAAAAGTGGGACAGAATCTCAAATTAAATGTGCTAAGTCTCAGCCTAAAGAGAAGTACTTTTTACTATCTAGTGGAGTAGAAAGTACAGATACATACACTCAAATGCAGTGAAGTGAAAGTAGGTATTGTACTTTACTTTTGTACTTCGTTTCTTTCCACCTCTGGTTCTACGTCTACATTTTTGTCCATATTAAGTACATTTTTATAGCCCGTGTAAAGCTCAAACTTTACAGATGTTTTCATGAGATTCAATTTTCTCTTTTCCTCTTCATAAACCCACAGCTCGCCCACAAAACCATGTTAATGACCTGGATCAATCCTAAAGAGGTTTCCCTCCGCTGGCCCCGCGCACATGAGCCCACGCCAGCATCGATCCTCTGCCGCCGGGCCCGTTCCACTGCATTATGGACGAGCACAACAGGTGGGGGAGCGAGGAGCCAGAGGAGAGCAAGGTGCCGCCGCCAGCTGCCCGCGCCCCGACATCGCCATCACACACTCAACAAATAATCAGTTCATCCACAGCCCTATTATTCATTCATGGTCACTGCGGCGTGCGCTGCAGATACAGGCGAAAGAGGGAGGAGACGGAGGGAAGGAAGAAGGGAGGATTAAATTAAACCGTTTAGAAGTGATGTGTGATTTATGTTTTGATACAATGAGACTGACAGAAAAGAACTACGATGTGTTTCCTCTATAAAAAGAACAATCAAATCTGCACCCTCAATCTTCTCCATATCATAAATAATAACATAATCAGTGTTGGTCAGATTACAAAACTAATCTGATTACTGACTACTGAGTACTCCTTCTAAACATAGTCTAATTACTACTTTATTCCAAAAGTAATTCGATTTTCTTAGATTTTTACTTTTTACTGAAAAAAGGAAAGATACAGCCCAGGAACCAGTTTCTAAAAAGCCTGAATGTTTCACTCTAATGACACTTTCTTTTTATAGAGGCTCATTTCACACAGACGCACAAACAAATCAGTGTTTGAGTTGTTTTGGTTCACAGATGATCTGTTTCTGACACCAGAGGGTTTTACAACACAGTTCTGTGGATTACACACAATTCTAACTCAAAGTTACTAGGGCAAGTAACTGTAATTTAATTCCTCACTTTTCAATTCTAACTAACAAAGCTCAACATAATATTAAAGGTCTGAAAGCTCAGGGTTAATCAGCTACGTGGAAACGAATGACCACATGACCTCATTTGATTTAAAATAAAAATAAACCAATGAGATTTTAAAGCATTTCACGTTATCTTGTGTTTTAAATGTGCTTTTTGGACTTAAAACAACCACATTATGGATATTAATTAGCACATAGCTGGTTAGCCTCAGCGATAATATTTAAAATTTTAGTCTAAGTCTATGTGAAAAACGAATGGAAAACTGATTTCTGAAACCAGAGTGGGCGGCACTGTTGAGCTCCACTGCAGCTCGGATTACAGATGGTAGCTTTAAAGTCAGTTTATATAGTGTTGTAATATAGTAATGATAGTTTTGTTTACTTTTCCTAGACACCAAATTTGCCTAAAATATACCAAAATATCTTCCAAGAAACTGCTAAACATTAAATCTTCACCCAAACTTTTGCAAATCAGACGCCTTCACTACAAATCTACCTCATTCCATTTCCCACTCTCCAAAAGAAATCATCATTTGAGAAAGAAAGTTGAGTCAGAAAGTGTGTGTGTGTGTGTGTGTGTGTGTGTGTGTGTGTGTGTGCGTGTGTGCGTGTGTGTGTGTGTGCGTGTGTGCGTGCGTGTGTGTGTGTGCGTGTGTGTGCGTCTGCTGAGAACAGAAGAGAGAGGCAGAATCTGTCTCTCTCTAAACTGTTTATGTGTAAATATGTTAGGAATTCACAATAAGGTTTTCTATCTTTTCTGTGTCTGCTAAATTCATCTCGGGTCAAAGGGTCTCGACTTGTGGACAAAACAAACAAAAAATACAAAGCTTTGAAAAATAATGTCAAGTTTTTTTAAGATTAATACTGTTTGGGAATGTTCAGTCAATTAGTGCTGTCGTGATAATAAAATTTCAAACTCGATACTAAGGAATAGACCCAATACTCAAGTAAAAAACAATCATAGTACTTTCTTTTCTGTTCCCATGTGGCCTTATATCTGTGTAATCCCTCATAGCGTTTTCAGGCCGACACAGAACCGTGCCGGCACCTAATCTCGAACCGACTGACGTGTTCAAGCCAAAAATCAGCTGCCGCCTTCTCCGCAGCAGATGTTGTGGCACGGCTTGGCGCAGATAAATAATGATTTGTATGAGTACAAATGCTCGCTGGTAGTCGATGTGATCCATGATTGTTATTTTCCTTCTGTGACATCCACTTTCATATGGCCTTGTTTTTATTTGGTGGTAAATCAACACCCTCTGTCGATGACGCATCATGGGTTCATTTAAATCGTATGAACGCGGCTCATTCACCGGTACGCACTTTGGGAATCTGGCCGGCCTGAAAACAGCTTCTGTGGTCCAGGTAGGTGGTCCAGGTAGGTTCAGGAACCTACCTGGACCACAGAAGCTGTTTTAAGGCCGGCCAGATTTGATTTTGTGATACTTATGACGAGGTTGTGTTCAGAATTATGAATTTAGTTTATTTAATCCAAGTAAATAAACAAATCTACACATGTTTTCTGGGCATGTCCCCTGCTTGTCCCCATGGAGATGTTTTCCTTGTAATGTTTGACAGTATAGCATTTAACTCATCCTCACCGAGACAAGAAGGTGACTCCAGCATGCCAAGTTACAAGTCAGATCTGTGGAAAGGCGACCCCACTCAGTCGAACACGTTTTTCATTGCATTTTGAAGCAATAAGAACTTCCATAATGAAATAAATGCAAGACAGACAAGTTTTATGCCATACTGTGGAACATTCAAGACGTAACACTGACATCTCCACGGAGACAAGCAGCAGGTCGTGAAAAGTTACACAGTTGACCTTTAAGTAGTTTTACACACCATAATTAGATCACAATGTTAATGATATATTTACCAAAAACAACAAATTAACATGACTCTCCCCTCCCTTTGCTCTCCACTCTAAATCACTCCCCCTTCAGAGCGCTATCACAACACAATCAGTGTGCATTCAGCTAATGAGCTACTGCACATCGCATCAGGTTTGTGAAGTTGTAGTGTATTGTTTTGTATCATGTACAGTTATTGCGTGACAGTGTGGATGATGTAGGTCTGTGGGCAGAGCTGAACTGTAAGAAGAGTTCAAATAGGACCTGAGAGATCGCTAAAAACAGGCATGGCTGACATCTAAAACCTCTTCTGGCATGTTTTTGATGAGGGAACAACATTATAACATGGTAGAAAGCTCAAAAAATCGATTTTGCATAATACCCCCTCTTTAAGTAGTTTCACATATACATTCGATTTAATAGTAAAGTGTAAAAAGTCCTGGAAAACTTTGAAAAGATTTCAGTTTTAAGGCATTAAAGGTGCACTTCTAAGGTGCCCGGAATGTTCCACAGTAGGGCATTAAACATATCTCCCTTGCATTTGTTCAGTTACAGGTGTTTTATAGCTCAAAACCCTTGTGCAGGCTTGCTTCTCCATAGATCTGACCATAAACCTGTCTCCATTGTGATTACCAAGTTAATTTCCATACTGCGGCGTACCCTCCGCTAGAAAAGTTACACAATGCACTTCTAAACTTTGTGCTAGCTTTTATATATGTTGACGCGAGCCTTCCCGGCCACTGACGCATTTTTACACTTTTATAACAAACTCTACCTTTGAAATTTTATCTGACCTTCACCTCCGTTTTAACATATAACAATTTACATGAACCTTACAAAGTGCTGGGGCTGTCTGGATGGGTGTGTGGGTGTCAGGGCATTACTTTAACACTAGTAAAATTATTTTCTTCGAGCTCTTGTAGGAGGATTTCCAAAACAGTGTTGGTGTTTGGGCTGGCCCCTGTTAACTGGCTTTTCATCTGTTTAATAGAATCCAGCCTACACCAGGACACAGACCCAGGCACTGTGTGGAGCTTTGACACTGCTGCGGAGGTGTAGCCACAAATGGGGTTGCATAAACACGCTACTTATATAAATTGTGCAGAGTTTTTACATCTGTTAAGTCCTGGTTTGAGATCAGTTAAACGGCCCTCTCTTCTTATCTATGTTATAATGTTATTTCCTCATCACAAACAGACCTGGAGTTGTGTTTTGTTTCATTCACAAACCCTGCATGTTCTTCTCTCAAACAGAAAACACTTTGTGATGTCATGTGGTAGGTAATAGCTTCACTGTGTTTTTAAACTCCATACACCTTCACTAGAATCATTTGGATAATTTCAGTCCTGGAATTCTACTGATGTATGAATTCTACTGAACTAAAGGTAACAGGAAACTACCGCTTCATGACATCACAAGGGGGAACAAGCATTTGAGCTTTGGAGATGTAGACAGACTAATAATAAAGGATTACTCAAACATGTGAATGAAACAAAACACAACTCCAGGTATGTTTTGGATGAGATAACATCATTATAACATGGCTAGCAGCTCACAAGAGTAAATTTTGTGTAATATAAGACCTTTATGTGCTGGTTTGGTCCTTTTCTATAGTTAGGGTTGTCAAAAGAATCACAAATCAGATGTTAATCGATACTAAAACTAATATCAAAACTTGATACTCATTTGAGCAGGTGTCAAGACTAAAAAAGTCACATTCCAGGACAGAAATGAACCTTTCCTGAATAGCTTTAGAATGATTTTGAGCTGTATCAGAACAAGTTTAAGAGCACATAGACTAGTATTCCAGGTAGGTTCCACTGTGGAACAAGATGGTAATATAAAAGAAAGTACTACAATTCAGAGTTGAAAATCACAGTATATTGTCTAAAGAGTGTTTTTGTTATCATCGTGGTTTCAGAATCAGTACTGAGTATCGAGTCTATTCCTTAGTATCAAAATCAAGGTTGAAATGTAAGTATTATGACAAAGTTAGTCCTGGTTTACTCCTGATTTTGTCCAGGTTTAGTTTCTGGTTCAGCCCTAGTTTAGTCCCAAGTTTGTTGTGAGGTTTGTGAATATACCCAATAATTCCTTGCCTCCAAGTTATTTTAACCGGTTTAGGTAAGACTAGCTTTTATTGTCCTTGTATGGAAATTTGTTCTCTGCATTTGACCCATCATTCAATGCCGCTGGTGCTCCCTGTCACGGTGCAACACCCACCAGATCTTGAGCTAGTCTTGGTCAGGACTACCGTATCTGGAGGATTTGACTTGTTGTGCATGTTTTGGGTTGATGGGGAAAATCCACGCAGACACAGGGAGAACATGTAAACTCCTCACAGAAAGGCCTGAGCTGCTTGGGAGTTGAACCTGTAACCTTCTTGTTTGAGGTGCCACCTTGCCAGTGATCACTCAAGGTAAAGTTGAACTTTGGATCAGCTCGAAACCTACTGAACTCCACCAACAACCGCCTCCAGTGCGCACGGAGAAAACTTACGGCGCTGTCCTTGGTGCTGAAAACTAATTGCCATTTCCCATCCACATTCCGGAGAACCGCGGCGCGCACGGCACATCTGGCTCCGCAGTCCCCCCCTCCCTCCCTCCCTCTCTCCCTCCATCCCTCCTTCTCCCCATCCCTCTCTCCTTCGCTCTCTCCCACCACTCCGCCTACAAACTCCGGATAAATAATACAGAGCGAGAAATGACAAAACAGCCCGAGCGATGAAAGATTTAACGCGCGGATAGCCTAAAAGCAAAATGGGCTTCTTCTTCAACTCAACGTGACGCCGTCGTGCTTCCTCCCGCCCCTCCGCGCTCGTAATGCGGTGGGCGTGGCCATATATAAGCAACTGCAGCCTCTCGTTGTTGTACATAGCGCGACACGACCGCGGAGTTCGTATCTGGGAAAGCGAAACCAACAACTGCGGCCATGGAGAGTTTTACGCGCGGGATTTACTGGAGACTTTTCCTCGTAGTTTGCCTCTTTTTGGAAACTTCGTCGCAAAACTTCGGACAGACGCAGTTCATTTGCACGTCCGTACCCAAGGACATGGACATATGCGCGGCAACGTTGCAAAATTCCGTGCGCGGGGACAATAACTTGAAGAGCAGCGTCATGCAGTTACGGGAGACGGTGCTGCAGCAAAAGGAGACGATCATGAACCAAAAGGAGACCATCCGGGAACTCACGTCGAAGTTGGCGCGCTGCGAGAGCCAGAGCGGGGAGCCGGGAGCGCGCAGGAAAGACGCGGGGACGAAGAACACCATGGGGGACGTGTCCAGGGGCCCCGCGGACACTCTAGCGCAGCTGTCAAATACTTTGCAGTCGCTCAAACAGAGGCTGGAGAACTTAGAGGTAGGCATCGGCATACGGGGACGATAATGGATAGATTACATTTTAGTACGGTGTAATACGGCGTAAAATTGAAAGTATTTTAAGTTTTCTGTCAATTTGTGCCGAGATATTGGCTGGTCAAGATGTTATCGGATCTCTTGAGCGGTTTTAAGTTACGTTGTTAGGGCAGTTTTCCTCATAGGCTGTGAAATGGACACGAGAAGAAAGCAGCAGTACGCGTCAGTGTTTTTTTGCACTTGAAATTCTACTCGTTATAATAGTTCATACAGTATTTTTAGTTTTAAATACATTTTTACGACTCAAAACATTAACGATCAAGATATATTACCGAGCTAGTTACGTTCACAGATACGGTGACCACTTCAAATTGTACACGCTGTTGAATACGGTTGGAAAATTGGAATACACTTGGAAAATTTAAGATCGTAGTTAGTATCTGCAGTAACACCATCACTTTTTAAAGTTTTCATTAATCGTAACCGCACAGAGAGAGACTGGAACAGCAAAACGTGTCAAATGTTGCCAGTTATACTCAAAAAGTCTTGATTCTTCGCGACAAAATGTAATAATATAAGTTTTTTTTTATGTAAATCTCACTTTTTATCATTCACGTGACAAGGAAAAAGTGGAACAAGAGTCTTAAGAAAAGAGGGACAGATTTTACGCGTATTCGTATAAAAGTTCCGCATCTAGCGCAGACAAAAACATCGGAAAATACGCTTCAAATTTCTCCCCGTTTCAAGACTTTTTTTTTTTTAAATATACGTTGTTTTCTCGTCCCTACAGCAGTACAGTCGCAGTAATAGCTCGGTACAAGCCAACAGCCTCAAAGACCTGCTCCAAAACCGCATAGACGAGTTGGAGAAGCAGGTCCTGTCGCGGGTCAACAGCATCGAAGAAAACCGACACGGACTGCGCAACGAGACCGAACAACGCGGACGAGTGGAGTCCACGCTCACGTCGCTACACCAGAGGATTTCCGATCTGGAGAAAGGTAAGGCAATAATATCTTTTACAGTAATACTTTTTTCTTTATAGTTTTAATGAGATTGGAAAATAGGGAGTAAAAGTTGATAGTAATTTGTTGTATTTTCTATAGGCCTGGATTTGGTGATTTGGGGGTGTCCATAGGCAAATGTGTTAGTTAAAAACATTATTATTTACGTTTCTATGGTCTAAAAAAAGTAATTTATTTGTGTTTAATGGCTGTAGTTGATTAAAGTCTTGCTCGACTAAAGACTAGCCCCGTGCGTCCTTGTGCATCGATTAGACAGCCAAAAAGGGGTGGGGAATTTCTATGATTCGACCATATTCAAGCCCAAGTACACCGGCCGGACAATAAAAGTACTAGTTAACTGTATATTTGTATGAAAATGTGTTATTTTACGGTGTGGTACTAGGAACAGTCTTGGTTTTGAGTCCTGAGAATCATAAAGTCCTGATTTAGACCTACTAGTCTAAATCCTACTAGACCTAATAGTCATATCCACAGATCTGACCTGAGGTGCTTTGCTGTAGAATGGCTGAAATATGGAGGTTTATAAAGTCCTTGGTTTTGGTACTGCTTTAGTCCTGGTTTAGATCTGGTTTATTTCTTTTACAGTCCTGATTTGAAAAAGGCCTATTGCTGTTTGTTTAGTACTTTAACCCTGGTTTAAAACAGATTTTGTGCTTCCTGGTTTTGTCACTTTGGTTGGTTTGTGCTCTAACATTCTGTCCTGGTTTAGATCTGGATCATTTTTGGTGCAGCCCTGGATCTATGAGTCTTTTTAAAGTCCTAATTTAACCCTGATAAATCCTTCTTCAGTTCATTTAGTCCTGATTTAGTTCTGGTTTAGACTTGGTTTTTGACATTGTACAGATGTGCAAGTTTGAGATCAGGTTTAGTCCCTGTTCTGGTACTGATTCAGATCTGATTTACTTGTGGTGTAGTCGTGGCTCAAATCCTGGATCAAGTTTAGTTCTGGTTTAGCCCTGATTTAGTTCTGGTTTAGCCCTGGTTTAGGCCTGGTTTAGTCCTGGTTTAGTTCTGGTTTAGACCTGGTTTAGACCTTGCTTAGTCCTGGTTTAGTCCTTGTTTAATCCTGGTTTAGTCCTGGTTTAGTTTTGGTTTAGTCCTGTTTTAATCCTGGTTTCGTCCTGATATAATTGTTGGTTAATCCTGGTTTAGTCCTGGTTTAATTCTTGTTTAGTTCTGGTTTAATCCAGGTTGAGTCCTGGTTTAGTCTGGGTTTAGTTTGGATTTAGTCCAGATTTAGTCTTGGTTTAGTTCTGTCTTAGTCTTTTAGATTGTGGTTTAGTCCTAGTTTAGTCTGAGTTTAGTTCTGGTTTTAGATCCCAATTTAATCCTGGTTTAGTCCTACTTAAGACCTGGTTTAGCCCTGGTTTAATTCTGATTTAATCCTGGTTTAGTCCTGGTATAGTCCTGCTTTAATCCCAGTTTAGTTCTGGTTTAATCCTGGCTCCGTCCTGGTTTAGTCTTGCTTTTAGATTGTAGTTTAGTCCTGGTTAAGTTCTGGTTTTAGATCCCAATTTAGTCCTGATTTAGTCCTATTTAAGACCTGGTTTAGCCCTGGTTTAATTCTGATTTAATCCTGGTTTAATCTTACTTTAGTCTTGATTTAGTTCTGCTTTAGTCCTGCTTTAGTCCTGATTTAGTCCTGCTTTAGTCCTGCTTTAGTCCTGCTTTAGTCCTGCTTTAGTCCTGCTTCACTTGCATAATTCTCTTGACCTCTGAGACTTCTATGTTGCCAGTCTTGCTGTAGTCACAATTTATTCTTATAAATGTCACAAACACAGTGTGAGAATAAAAAAAAAAAATGAAGAAAATAACGATTGGAGCTCTCCGAGGTGCTGAATGTAACTGTTGCAGGAGATAACACTAGTCAGAGCTGACCTTGGTGCTGAAAACACTGCAAAATTGAACGCTAGTCAAAAGGTGAAATATGTAACTTTTCCAGTGGGGGTGGTGAAGTGTCTCCCAAGTGTTTGTCTCTTTGGAGATGTTATTGCTTTGCCTGGAATGTTCCGCAGTGTGTCATTAAAGAAGACATGTTATGCGTTCGTCTGCTTTTCTGTAGGTTTTCTAGCAATGCTGTTTTTTCTCTTTATGCGGTGAAAAGCAGTTGTAATATGTCTCAGTTAAAGGCATACTATGTAACTTTTTGGTTGGGGGTCCGTCATCTGCTTGTTTGTGTGGATGTGTCACTACTCTGCATGGAATGTTCCACAATATGACTTTAAACAGCTTTCTTTACCTTACATTTGTGGTGGTTTTGTGGTTTTATAGCTTAAAAATACATAGAAAAACAGGCATCCTGTCTGTGAGCGGGGTCACCTCTCCACAGATCTGACCTGTAACTTGGTCTGGTTTGGTCTCCATGTAGATAGAAAGGTTTAATGCCATACTGTAAAACATTCCAGACAAAACAATAACATCTCCATGGAGAAAAGCTGAGTTTGACGTACCCTTCATCAGAAAAGTTACACAATGCACCTTTAAACATGTCTTTAAAGGTCATATATTCTGCAAAATTGTGTCTTGTGAGCTTTAGGACATGTTGAATGTTGCCAAAAGCATGCCTGGAGTTGTGTTTTCTTTCATTCACACATGTTTGGGTAATCCTGTGTACATCTCTGTCTACATGTGCAAAGCTCAAAATGCTCTGTTCCACCTTGTGATGTCATGAAGCGTCAGTTTTCAAGTTAACAGCTACTTTTACATTTTATTTAGTAGAGACTGGCACCTCCAGGGCTGAAATGATCCAAGGGATTCTAGTACAGGTATCTGAAGTCTAAAAACCCAGAAGAGCACCTGCACACTTGTATTACCACATGACATCACAAGTTGGAATGGAGTGTTTTCTGTTCAAACATGTGTGAATGAAACAAAACACAACAACATTAAAACAGATCAGAAAATAGTGTAATATGGGCCCTTTAAAGTGGAACTAAACACTAAATCCACTTTTCTTCATTACTAAACTGTGTATATGGTGTCTTAATTGCGATGTCTAGTTATTTTTGTCAACTTAAGTACAAACTAGGTAAATTTGCAGCTTTCTGGTCAAAAACGCCAAAATCTTAAGTTGGTTCTGCCTTCAGTGGCCTCTACAATTTCCTGTAGTTGGTGACATCACAAAAGACTGCCCTGATTACAGACAAGTGTTTCTGATTACAAACAGGGGCGGAGTTTTAGGTGTGGATACCTGTTCGACCAATCACAGTGTTCCTTATACCTCCAGACCCCGCCCTTCTACCCGTCACTCTTCTTCGTTTTTTTGTTTTTTTGTTGTTGTTTTTTCCCGGTTACTGCCCAGTTTAGCAGCTCGGACGGAGTTTAGGTGTTTAGTCCCCACTTTAAAAACCTGGTCCTGTCCCATCGCCTCCTTGTCTCCATGGCGATAGACACGTTTAATACCATGCTGAGGAATATTCCCGGCAAAGCAAAAGCATTTCTATGGAGTCAAGCAGATGACAGACCCTCCACAAGAAAAGTTATGTAGTGTAGCTTTAAATTGACAGAAAACTATAATATTTGAGTTGGCTATAAGAAACAATGAACTCACATTTGAGCTTTGTTGTATCCATGGGTTTCAGAATTAATAGAAATTAGGACTGTTTCCATAGTGATAAACAAATTTATTAAGCCCATTTCACGCAATTTTTTTAAATCTATCTTGTTTCCCCATCACAAACACACCTGGAGTTGTGTTTTGTTTCGTTCACACAGGTTTAGCGCACAAACCCTGCATATTTAGGGTGAATTTTTCTCTCAAACAGAAAACACTCTGTTCCACCTTGTGATGTCATGTGGTAATACAGGAAGTGTTTTTAAACTGCACACACCTTCACTAGAATCATTTGGATCATTTCAGACCTGGAATTGCCCATTTCTACTGAACTGAAAGTAGTAAAAAATAGTTGTTAACTTGAAAACTACCGCTACATGACATCAAAAGGTGGATTTTAATATTTGGAGATGTAGACAGACTAATAATGCAGAATTACTCAAATGTGTGACTGAAACAAAACACAACTCCAGGTATGTTTTTGATGAGATAACGGCATTATAACTGTCTATTTTGTGTCATATAGGACCTTAAAACAAAATATAAGCCCTCAGAATGTTGCATATAACATGAAACTGAAACCTATGAATAAAATAAAATAAAAAAATGAAAGTCAGCCGCTGCACTTGATTTGAGATTAGAGATTAAACTAGAGCAGATCAGTTGTATAATGTAATTCCTGTGTAAATCCCCTGTACACTGGCAATGAAATATGACTTTAGGCAAATGGAAACGCGCTCTACAGCATAATATGGGATTTAGCAGACGTTTACGATATGGCATCACCCATACGCAAGGGTACAGGGGTGAGCGGCTCATATGGAGTAAATACATGGGATTTCGAGTGGTATGGAGATGGAGGCACTTGAGAAACGAAACCTTATAATGAAGCTGTTTTCACACTCCAAATATCAATATACTTTAATTAAAATCAGTTATGTATGATTAATATCGCCATATCGCTTTTCTATACTGTGATCTGTGTTATAATGTTGTTTCCTTATTACAAATAAACCTGGAGTTGTGTTTTGTTTCATTCACACACGTTCAACACAAACCCTACATACAAAAGTGCTCCGCTGTGTTTTTATCGCTAGAAAATAGTGGTTTGTGAGCAAGACTCGGCTCTCTGCTACACGACAAGGTATGCTGCGTGCTTGTCGCCATGGTGATAGATAAGTTTAATGCCATACTGAGGAATGTTCTATGGTATTGCTTGCCTACAATTCCTATAGTGTAAAACAGAGTTGGAGAAAAGGCCAGAATTTAATGGCGGAATTTACCTTTTAAGTGTCAGATTGCAGATTTGTTTACTTGTTTTTCTGGTGAATATCTTTGTAATTACTGGACCGATCCACATGAAACAAAAACTGTCACAAAGTCCGACATTTTCTCATTTCTCAGCAGAAATAAAAAATAGTTTTAAAAAGCGGAGCTATCGTTTAATCCGAAGATGTGACGTCAGTTGTGAGGACTTAAAGAACTATGCACTATGTAACATTTTAGTTGGGGGTCCGTCACCTGCTTGTTTCTATGGAGATGTCATTGCTCTGCCTGGAATGTTCCACAGTATGACATTAAACAGCTCTACTTTACATTTGTTCAGTAACAGGTGGTTTTACTGCTCAAAAATATCTAAAAAAAAAAAACTAAAAAAAAAACAGGCATTGAGACTGTGAGCGGGGTCGCCTCTCCACAGATCTGTCCTGTAACTTGATCTGGTTTGGTCTCCATGTAGATAGAAAGGTTTAATACCATACTGTGAAAGCATTTAACGGGTCCTCCACCAGAAAAGTTACACAATACACCTTTAAAGACATAAGGTTAATACGTTTTTTTGGAGCCAGTATTTTGCAAAGAATCAGAAGGATCAACATTTGGATATTTCTTTTAAAACAGTGACTCTCCAAAAGATTTCTATTAGTGACTAGACATATTAATTATTGTATTCCCTGGGGGTGTGATGCTAACTGTAGGCTCTGCTCTGTCTGAAGCTTTGTCAGACTTTAATCTGACTTAGCCTGAAAATGTGGTTGTTTAAATCCGTTTTCTATTTTACTTTTATTTTAAACTTTTTTGACAGTATTTGCTAATGTGTGCATCGTGCCTCCATGCTAACTGATGAACATTCCCCCATAGAGATGCATGTAGAACACCCCCAGTGTGATGTCACTGCAGAGTATCAATTAGATCGTATTGTAATGTTGTAACGTCATTTGAAACCAGCAAGAGTTATAAATAGGCCTCTGCTGCTTGTCTGAAATTACAGAAAATTTGAGAATGTGAATGCGGCCTATTTGATCCTGCCTTCCAAATATATTTTAAAGGTGCACTGCGTAACATTTCTAGTGGAAGGTCCGCCACCTGCTTGTCTCCCTGGAAATGTGATTGCTTTGTCTAGAATGTTCCACAGTATAGATTAAAGCTGTCTATCACGAGGGAGACAAGCAGGTTACAGCACTGCGCTATGTTACAGTTCAGATCTGTGGAGAGTCGCCCCTATTCACAGAAGGAATTACTGTATTTTTGAGCAACAGAAACACCTGTGATGTTTAAAGGTCCCATATTATGTAAAATGGTCTCCTGTGAGCTTTAACCCATGTTATAATGTTGTTACCTCCTCAAAAACACACCTGGAGTTGTGTTTTGTTTCATTCACACATGTTTGAGTAACTTTTTATTAGTCTGTCTACAACACCAAAGCTCAAAATACTCTGTTCCACCTTGTGATGTCATGAAGTGGTAGTTTTCAACTTAGCATCTACCTTTTACCTTCAGTAGAAATAGGTAATTCCAGGGGTGAAATCATCCAGATGATTCTAGTGAAGGTGCATGGAGTTTAAAAACGCAGTGGAGCACTTCCTGTACCACCACATGACATCACAAAGTGGAACAGTGTTTTCTGTTTGAGAGAAGAGCTCAGCCTAAATATGCAGGGTCTGTGAAATGAAAAACAAAACACAACTCCAGGTCTGTTTGTGATGAGGAAACAATATTATAACATAGATCAGAATATGGGCCTTTAATGTCATACCATGGAACATTCCAAACAAAGCAATAACATCTCCATGGAGACAAGCAGCACCAGAGAAGTTACGCAGTGCAGCTTTAAAGATATCACAGTTCATCTCCCTTCCTTTCTTGTTGTTCCAGGTCAGAGGGAGAACAGACCATTGGATAAGTTCCAGCTGACGTTCCCTCTGCGCACTAACTACATGTACGCCAAAGTGAAGCGCAGCCTGCCGGAGATGTACGCCCTCACCGTGTGCATGTGGCTCAAGTCCAACGCGTCTCCAGGAGTGGGCACCCCGCTGTCCTACGCCGTGCCCGGCCAGGCCAACGAGCTGGTGCTCATCGAGTGGGGCAACAATCCTATGGAGCTGCTCATCAATGACAAGGTGAGAGAGCAGTGGGGGAGTGCAAAGTCTACACACCAGTTAAACGTCTTATATTATGCAAAATTTATCTTTAAGCCATGTTAGAATGTTGTTACCTCCTCAAAACACACCTGCATGTTTGAGTAATCCTTTATTATTAGTCTGTCAACATCTCCAAAGCTCAAAATGCTCTTTTCCACCTTGTGATGTCATGTAGTGGTAGTTTTCATGTTAACAGCTACATTTTACCTTTTGTACAGTAGAGATTTCATGACTCAAATGATTCTAGTGGAGGTGTAGGGAGTTTCAAAACACAGTGGAGCACTTTCTGTATTACCACATGACATCACAAGGTGGAACAGAGTGTTTTCCGTTTGAGAGAAGAACTCAGCCTAAATATGCAGGATTTGTGTGTTAAACATGTGTGAATGAAACAAAACACAACTCCAGGTCTGTTTGGGGTGAAGAAACAATATAACGCAGATCGGAAAATAGCGTAATATGGATCCTTTCATAAATAGAAACAAGTCTACATGCCTCTTTACGTCAGAGTGTTCGTCATCACAACAAAGATTTGCTCTGCCAAAACACACTGCCAGCTCCTCCTATGAGAGCTACAGTGAACTGAAGTGAGCAGCACATTTTTCTTCACTGTCGCCAAAATGGCAAAGCAACGACACTGAATCCTTTGTGTAGTTTCAGTCCTGAATTTGAAGCATGATTATTATTATTATTACTGACATTTTCTTCCCCCTCTCCACAAAATGTTCTGCAGAAAAAATACAGAACTGCAGAAAATTGTCCAAATAAAAAACATGTATTATCGTTTGAATTAAAGTTGTAGTGCAGTAAATGGGAAGCTCCTTATGGCTAAATGTGTATTTTTGTTGTGGACAGTAAACAGAAACACAGTATAAAAGTGAAGAGCAGTTTCAACAACACTGAGAGGTGATCATATTTAACACACTGACCATTGGGGAACATCTGTCTCCGTTTTATGAATGAAATAAAACAACTAACCCTAAGAGTGTTGCGGATCCATTAAACATGGAGCTGATGTGGTACAAAAGACGTGATTTGCACATTACATTTCATTTGACGTCACTGATTTCAGAGCAGCTTTGCCCTGTGCTGAACTCTTTGCTTTTCTTTTCTCCGTGTGACACATGAAGGAAGAGCTCATCACTTCTAAAACTCTGCTCCTGTGAGTGCACTCAGCATCCTGTCTGTCGCCAATTCAATTTCCAATGCAAGAAAGTGGGGAAAATAAAAATTTTCTTCCAGTGTGACCTAAAAATGTGATTAATCGATTTTTTCCCAGCTTTAACTCAAATCAGAAGATATTCAGGCCTCATTGTTAAATTCAAACTTCATATTGTTTCCCAGGTGGCCAAACTGCCCTTTCTGATCAATGATGGAAAGTGGCACCACATCTGTGTGACCTGGACCACCCGTGACGGAGTGTGGGAGGCCTTCCAGGACGGAGTGAAGAGAGGGAGCGGGGAGAACCTGGCCCCCTACCACCCCATCAAACCCCAGGGCCTGCTCATCCTGGGCCAGGAGCAGGTGAGGAGGGGCCACTGCTACATTAGTTCAACTAGACCAGTACAAGATCTCAAACCATGACACACGCTTTACAAAGTCCTCTTTTGTTCCTACTGTGGACCTTTACTATTTACAATCTAAAAACTCTAAATTACATATTTATAATTTGTTAGTCGTTGTGAGTTACTCATTGATATATACAGTCCCTGACAAAAGTCTTGTCGCTTATCCATTTTGTAGAAACAAAAGCTTATAACCTGACTTTAAATTAATCGATTGGTTTTAGAAATGTCTCATATGAAAGCTAAAACCCTCCCAAATTATGCTCAATATACTAAAATAAATTTGCTTCACTGAAGAAAGATTGATCATTTAATGAACACAGAAAGGTCAGATTTTGGCAAGACAAAAGTCTTGTCGCCTTGTCATATGATGCACCCAATCCTAGATTACAGCCTCACCTGTGATCAGTTACTGATCAATCAATTAGTGGGTGTGTATAAAAAGAACCCCAGCACACCAGACCTTCACATCAACTGACAACATGCCTAAGATCCACCCTGAGACCAAAGTGTTAATTATCAAGAGGCTGAAGACCAGATCCACTGCTGAGGTGGCTGACACCTTCAATGTGTCTCAGCGTCAAGTACAAAGAATAAGAAAAAGATCTGAAAAGACTGGAGATGTTTTTGACAAGCCCAGGTCCGGCAGACCCCGCAAGACAACTGCTCGGGAGGACCGTTTGTTGATTCAAAAATCCAAGGCCAGCCCCTTTTCCACTGCAGCAGAGCTCCACCAGGCCTGGTCACCTCAAGTCCCTGTGTCAACCAGAACAGTTTGTAGAATTCTGTCTCAAAATGGCCTCCATGGTCGAATCAGTGCACAGAAACCAGCACTAAACAAAAGGCAATTAAAAAACCGTGTGGCATTTGCCAAGGCCCACAGCCTGCTAAAAGGATGGACACTGGAAAAGTGGCAGAAGGTGGATTTCTCAGATGAATCCTCGGTTGAATTACATCACAGCCGCCGCAAATATTGCAGGAGACCTACTGGAGCCCGCATGGATCCAAGATTCACCCAGAAAACAGTTAAGTTTGGTGGCGGAAAAATCATGGTCTGGGGTTACATCCAGTATGGGGGTGTGCGAGACATTTGCAGGGTGGAAGGCAATATCAATAGCCTAAAATATCAAGAAGTATTAGCTACCTCTTACATTCCCAACCATAAAAGGGGTCAAATTTTGCAGCAGGGTGGTGCTCCATCGCATACTTCTATCTCTACATCAAAGTTCCTCAAGGCGAAGAAGATCAAGGTGCTCCAGGACTGGCCAGCCCAGTCACCAGACATGAACATCATTGAGCATGTCTGGGGTAGAATGAAAGAGGAAGCATGGAAGGCAAAACCAAAGAATCTTGATGAACTCTGGGAGGCATGTAAGACTGCTTTCTTTGCTATTCCTGATGACTTCATCAACAAATTGTATGAATCATTGTCGAACCGCATGGATGCAGTCCTTCAAGCTCATGGAAGTCATACAAGATATTAAATATGGATCTCACAGCACCACTACTTAATTCACTGACGTTATGCAACATATTTTTGTATTTCAAGTAAATTATTTGTTCAATTTTCTGTAGGCGACAAGACTTTTGTCTTGCCAAAATCTGACCTTTCTGTGTTCATTAAATGATCAATCTTTCTTCAGTGAAGCAAATTAATTTTAGTATATTGAGCATAATTTGGGAGGGTTTTAGCTTTCATATGAGACATTTCTAAAACCAATCGATTAATTTAAAGTCAGGTTATAAGCTTTTGTTTCTACAAAATCGATAAGCGACAAGACTTTTGTCAGGGACTGTATATTTTTTATCTACCTTTTTCTTTTTCCTAGGCTGTATTTTGGGTGAGATCAGCAGTACTTGAAAGCCATATTGCTTATCTGACTTTGTTCATTATTGTGCAGCCTTAAGTTACCGTTTAGCAGGTTTCAAAAGAAGGACACAGAGGCAGAGAAGTGAGGCACAATGAATGGTCTATTTAATACATAGAATGATGGCTCGAACTCTATAAAGGTATACTATGTAACTTTTCCAGTGGGGGTGGCTACTACGTTATTGCTTTACTAGAATATTCTACAGTATGGTATTAGACTTATCTAATGTGCATTTATACAAGTGTGGGTGTTTTTATTGATAAAAAATGCTGTGGAACATTCTGGGTAAAGCAATAACATCTCCATGGAAACAAGCAGGCAGCAGGATCTCCACCAGAAAAGTTACATTATGCACCTTTAACTGGAAAATATTTCAGTTTGAACCCATGTTTTAGTATGAGAGAGGGAATTCCAACTTTAAAAACAGAAACATACTCACATGTCCCAGAGCCGTTTAACTAGGGATGCACCGATACGATACTGGTATATCGCATCGATATCGTATCACTTAAGTCACTCTACTGATATTTATCCTGTCTAATGCTGCTGTACATAAACATAGTCATATTCCTGTAAATAACATTATAATATACTGAAGTCACTTACTGAGATTTATTCTGTTCATTTGCTGCACTGTTACTTTTATTGTACATAATAGTTTTTTGGTATTTTATATTTTTGCTCCACCGAAACATTAGAGTCTATTTTTAAGTCTATTTTTAAACTATTTTTAAGCCATTATCTATTATCTTGTTTTATTGCATGTTCCATTTACCTGCTGTTCTTGAACTGTGCGTTGCAACACTGGAATTTCCCCACTGTGGGACTAATAAAGGCATATCTTATCTTATCTTATCGGTCTATATATTGGTGTAAAAAGACGATTTACTACCCAATGTTGGCCCAAAACGTCTCATAATATTCAACTTGTATTTTTACAAACAAAGCTGTTCTTTAATTACAGAACAGTTTTGGATCTTTTTTTTTTTTACCATATGCTGTTTGTGTTTAAAGGAAATAAATTATATTTTCAGTCTCTGCTCTAGTGTTGATATCAGGTATTGGCGGATATTTAAAGTATCAACATCGGTATCAGAACAGAAAAACCTGGATCGGTGCATCCCTAAGTTTAGCAGATCCGGTAGGGTCAGCAGAAGTGTCCTTCCTCTCTATCCTGCACTCTGGTTTTCACAGCAGCATCCAGGGAACCGGGTAAACTCTAGATTATGAGAAAGGACCAGTGTCGTGGCTGAGACCTTGTTCAATCATAGCACTGTACATGATAACACGTTAGCTATAGCTGTACAGATGAAATCACTAGCACTATTATACACCTGATTTATTGTACCTCACCTTCATTTCAACATGTAATTAGATAAAGACTATTACAACATCAAAATCCATCAACCCTTCCAGCAAACTGACAGCAGACATTTTACATAGAATTCAATTAAATCACAATGTCTATCTAACCCACAGTGAAGCAAATGAATGACACTAGCACTGATTAAACCCATTTCTCTCCACTTCAGGACATGCTAGGTGGGGGTTTCGACGCCACCCAAGCTTTTGTGGGGGACCTAGCCAACCTGCACATCTGGGACCGCAAGCTAACCGTGGGCGAGATCTATAACCTGGCCACCTGCAGCAGCAAGGCCCAGATCGGCAACGTCTTCGCCTGGATGGAGACGAACCTGGATATCTACGGTGGCGCTTCCAAGTGGACATTCGAAGCATGTCGCCAACTCAACTAAAACCAATACGGAGGATGAGAATTGAGATGATTTTTGTCTGTTTTCGCTGCTATCGCTATAACGAAGCAGTAAAACTCGAGATCCAGGTTGAAAACTGGATTTGGACAAGAGAGTTCGCTTAGCTTGATGGATTTTGATGGGATTTAAAGTTGCATAGAGGCGTTTTGTCGGGCGTCGGGTAGTTTGGATTGGTATGAAATCTGTACTAAGCGGTAAGGACTGCAGCGGACTATCCGAACATTACAGCAAAGCAAGGAGTATGATTTTGACGATTGTAGAGGTCAACGAAAAGACTTTGAAGGATCTACAAACTGTTTCGAATGCTTGGTTTTGTCACTGTGAGAGATTGCACAGTGGGCTTTGGGGCAGGAGCACGATTTCAGCACCAGAATGGACTCTGTTGTGAACTCTTCTCACTATTCTTTTCTCAGCCACCACCTGCTTGATGTGATTTTGGGTAAAAAAAAAAAAACTAAAATAAAATGTGTAAAAGAAGATAGATCTATTGCCAACGTTTGAGTGCCTTGGGCTGTTTGAATCTCAGCACATTTTTTATCATTTGCTTTGTTTTGTGTAACTTGCTTTTCGGAGTTTGTCGTAGAGGTGGGCGGTGTTGACGGAAATACAAATACGCAATGATATTTTGGATAATTCAGATAACATTTCGATAACTATCAGGAAGTGCGAAAAAGCCATGCTAAAGGTCCAATAGTATGCCAATTTGTTTTCATGTTATAATGTTGTTTACTCATCAAAACATACTTGAGTTTTGTTTGGCTTTATTTTCGTAGGTTTGAGTAATCTAGATGAAGCTCCTTTGCGTTTTTAAAATCAATTCACTTTCACCAGACTCTTTACGATCATTTCGATACTCAAATTGCCTTCGCTATGCAGTTAATCGACCGTGACTTTAGCTAGTTAAATCTGATTCAATATTCACTCTGGGGTGTGTTCTTGCTCCCCCTGCTGATGGTTTATATATAAAAATGTATATGGGAAGTGAATTTACTTTTTCTGCATACAGTAAACGTTAATATTTAAAAGTTAATCTACATCCAACACAAAGATAAGTTTTAAAAGTATATAAAAATGCATATTAATGGACCTTTAATGTGTTGCTTTTTAACTTACAAATGTTTGATTGGCTTTACAATTAGTGTCCATTATTAATATGGACGTATATTTTTGGCCTTCTTTGATTTTTAAACATGCCAATGTTTAAAATTTAAAAAAGCAAGGTCACATTTCCAAGCTATTAGTTTTGTGTTAGAGCGCCCTCTGCTGGCATTAATCGGGATGAATCATGAAAAAAGCCATGTAGCAACAGGACCGTCAAGCCATTTTAGCATAGAAATCCTTAGAACAAGTCTGGTGACGGTTTATGGGCTTACAAGTGACCAGAAGACGTCATCACAGCCCTATCTGTGAGGTAACAATTTGGGAACATTTAAAACAGCGATTTCTACGGCTCAGGGAATGCCAAACTTGTAACCAGGATTAAAAACAAGCAAGCAAATTACAACTCTAGGTATGTTTTTGATGAGTGAACAACGTTATAACCTGACCAAGCTAAAAAGTCAATTTCAGTATGTTCCCTTTAAAATTTTGCTAAGAACAATTTTGATTCAACTTGAAATTGCGATATCGCCCACCTCTGATTTCTCTGTGACCCGGTGAAGACCCGGTGAACTGGTGATTGGTGCATTTTGCAGATGAGAATGTCTTGTGTACAGTTTATCAGCATGTCTTAACTGTGTAAGTGGCGCGCTGGCCTCCTCTGCTTTGACCCCTCATGTTTTCTATGGATTCTACTCTTAGAGGCTTTAAGCATGGCAACACCCACAGATCAGAAAGTTCTAGTTTTTGTAATAAATTGTGATACTTGAATCATAAAAGCGTGAATTTATTCTTGACGCGATTATGCAAATGTTATACAAGGGGTTTGGACGGAACACAGCGAAAGTTTTTGGAATATGGGTCTTGGATGTTAAAATTTCAAACTTGATTTCGATACTAAGGGATAGACTTTATTCTCAATACTGATACCACGGTGATCATGAAAAAAACACTCAACATTGAATCGTACTTTTTATATTCCTCAGTGGTCCAGGTAGGTTCCATAATGGTCCATTTTGCGTACACTAGTCTTTGTGCTCTCATACTTGTTCTGATACAACTCAAAATTATTCCAAAGATATTCAGGAAAGGTTCATTTCTGTCCTGTGAATGTGACTTTTTTAGTATTGATACTTGTTCAAATGAGTATCTAGTTTCAATAGTAGTTTTAGCATAGATTAGTCAGATTTTCGATACTTTTGACGACCGTAGATTCTTGCGCAAGGCTGGATCGAGTCGAGGGGAAGAATATTTGACTTCAGTTTTCTGAGCGTAATACATATAACATGTCCAAAAGCTTTAACATCAAAAGACAAAGTATTACTGGCTAAATTAAAGCAAAAATATCACTATCATAACTGTATACGTCCTCATTTCAGCTATTCAAATTTCAATTTTGATTATTCAGCCCTAATCTAAGAAATTTAACGTACAAGTGACAGCAAAAAAAAAAAAAAAATCTGTTCAATTTCCAAATCTACTTCTCACTTTCTTGCGATCCAGAAAAAGGTTTTAATAATATTGGTGTTACGGCTGTACGATGTATCGGTCCCAGTATCGATATCAGTTGATGTCAATACCGATATTCAGAATTTATTTTTATCAAAGTGAAGAGTTCATTTGTGATCTTTCCTTTAACTTAAATTAAATTTATGGGTCTTGCTATGGGTTTTAAAAGCTAAATATTGGTATCAGTTAATATCGATTATCGCCACAGCAGAAGGCCAAAGATCGGGTATCAGTATCGGCTCCAAAAATCCATATAACTGATGTGACACTAAGGAATTACAATTATAAAAACTATTTTTGTACCAAGGTTGGCAGATTCAATGCAACTGGGTCAGAGAAATCATTCCACTGTTAAAATATTTATTTAACCTTTACCAACTTGAACAATGGATATAAAATTGTATTAACCTTTCATATTTTTCCAAAAGATGAAACATAAAGTCTAAAATCAATACAGACTCCAATTTTAAACTTCAGAAAGATCACCAGGGCTGGATTTCCTTTGAACCAAAATAAATATTTGGGTTAACTCTACATTTTTCCTCATCATCCAATAAATAGGCCTGTCACAATAACAAATTTCAAAGTATCATATGTTGCTACTGAGATATACTGCAATAAACGTAGCCATAGAAGCCACATATTCAACCTTCTGCAGCTCAAAACTTATTGGAACTAAAATAACAAAAAAATCATGCAAAGAAAATGTACACACGATAAAAACTGAGACCCAAAATATATCGTTACACCTACATAGTAATTAACTTGAGGGGCCTACCTATAACATCTCATTTCTCTTTCCTCGCTTCCTTCTCCTTGATTCCTCTCCTTGATTCTGCAGGAAATGGGTGAGGAAGTCCTGCCCACAGAGAAGACAAAGCGAGGAGAGAGGATATAAACTCCTCACTGAGACCAGTAAAGTTTGATTCTTCAAACTTCATCACGTTTACTCCTTCTGTGGTTTTCTTTGGGACGACACTTAATATGACACATTTGATTGACGGCTGAAAAATGGACGATCGAGGAGAGGAATCAAGGAGAAGGAAGCGAGGAAAGAGAATTGAGACGCAGCCCTGGAGAAGGACACCCCCTTGTGAAGAACTTCCTGGAAAAGGCTGGCACTACCTCATGACATCATCTGGTGGAACAAGGTGTTTTGGGCTTCAGAAAAGGCGACAACCAAAACACACAAGCGTATTCAAACATGCAACAATAAAAGAAAATAGGACTCCAGGTATGTTTTTAATATTATTATTTAGTTCAAGCTAGGACAAATAATCATAGTACGGGACCATTAAAGTGTACCTGTACCTGTCCTAAAAATGTGGAAAAACAGTACTTAATTTGGTTTGCAGAAGTCCAAACGTTTTCCCCTAAAACATTTTCCTAAAACATTCATGGCATTCTAATTATTCACCATGATGAGTTTAAAAGCACATTTCAAGCCAGAGCAAAGTTTTGTCATCATAGTAATGCCAACTAGCATGCTAACAGTTCATTTCCTGCTTCACCGAGGATAAAATGCTCTACAGTTAGATGCAGACATTATTACATGAAAAAATGGGAACAGATAAAATAAAATAAACTAGAAAAGCACTCAGAGCGCGCAGACCTCCGCCAAGCAGCTCAGTTTTCAAAGTGATCCAGAATCCAGGATTTCTTCTGGATCATCACCAAAATGTAATCATCTGTTGGATTTACCATTAGGAACATTTCCTGAAAATTTCATCAAGATCCGTCCAGAACTTTTTGAGTTATCTTGCTAACAAACAAACAAACAAACAAACAAACAGACAGACTCAGGTGAAAACATAACCTCCTTGGCGGAGGTAATAAAAGTATGTTTTGTTTATTTTCATTTTGGTTGGGTTTTTGCGCTGAGATACTTGCAGTGTGCGGGCTTGCATCTCCACAAACCTGACTCTGGTTTGGCCTGGAGGGGGGCCCGCTACTGCTCGTTTCCATGGAAATGTTGCTCCTTTGGCTATAATCTTGAACAGTATGGCATAAAATGTATCTCCATGGAGAATGTTCTGAAGTAGGGCTTTAACTCAGTCAATCAGGTGATGTTCCTCCAGAAAGTTACATACTGTACCTTTAAGTGCCAGTTTAGTGCATAGGCCTGTAAACTCCGCGGGATAACAAGACAAAGCCAACTTTCTAACCCTCCATTGTTTCTAGCTGAACTTCGGTGGTCTGGAGAACTTTCCCAGAAGCCATTGCAAACATATTAGTGTAAGAGTCAGCAGAAGTGTAGCATGGGGTCCATACATCAAACCCGTGGAGTTTTAAGTGTGAATGAATCAGATCTGACAGTTCTCCTCCCTTTGTTAGCGCTGTTGTTTTGTACCCCCCCAAAGGCAGGTCATATGTTCCACAAATTGGCTTCTCTTCTGTACCTTTAAGCTGGGAGGTGGTCCACGCTGGCATCAATAGTCTTTTCCCCAGACAACAGAGGCACTTCTTCTAAATGAATGGCCCCTGTGAGATGTTTGGGAGAGGTCATCCTGAGCACTGAAGAAGAGAAGAAGGCTGCTGGTTGTCACATTGATATAAATACTATATTCTATTGATACTTTTCATGCTGTTTTTATTACATTATGCTTTATATTGCTTTGTTTAGTTTTCTTTGCCCAAAAAACACTCCCAGGTTGAGATGTGTGCACCAGGTCTGTAGTCGACTGAAGAAATTCTTGGTCGATTAAAGACGTGGGTTGCTGATTGGTTAGTTAACTAAAAAGGGGGCGTGGCAAAAGCTCTGAAAACTATTATGTATCTCTATGTATCTGATCCAAACTGCACTCACAAGACTAAACCTGCAGGGGGAGTTCATGCAAAGACAACTATTTATGCAGAAAATAGTACCAGGAAATAATGCATTTATAGAAAGACAAATTAAATATGTAAATTATGACTTTAATCTGCCTTTTTACAACGTAAATTCTGCTGTTGTCACATATACAACATTATATCTAAATAAAATGATTAGTCGACTTATATAAATTTAGGTTGACTAAGACACTTAAGCCCTAGTGTGTATGGCCCTATCTTTGCCACAAAACTGGCAATGTGTGCGTCAGTATAGGGTGTTTCCTTAATAAACAATGAATGCAACTTGTTAATGTTTATTTATTCAAATACGTATTTTGAGTCCAACTAAAAACTGCTCGTCTGCTGTATACTCTATTGTAAAACGATAAAAAAAAGATTTTTGTTTATTTTGTTTTTGTTAAATAAATACAAAACATGATCTTTTAGTTTTCTGTGTATTTGTTGCAGGTAAGGACAGTGTTTGGAGGAGCTTTATTGTTTGTGATGGCAGAATTGTCGTGTGGGAGCGTGGATGACGTAGGTTTGTGGGCTGGAGGGTTGAATATGGCCCGGGAGAAATCACTAAATTACTTAAACATGCATGCATGACATCTAAAACCGTTTCAGGCATGTTTGTTTGTTTCGGCCTACGTTTCCTAAAATGCCTGAATAAGATGACTCAATTCAAACTGAATCTGTTTCTGAACTCTTTGGGGCACAGACAAATGCCTGGACTCTTTGTGAAGCTGAGGCTCTGGAGGTTTGGCCTCCGCTGTCCTCTGTAACTCTCATTATAAATGGAACAAGTGCTACACAGAGGAAAGTCAATTCAAATTCCGCCTACATTTTTGGAGTAAATATAAGAATAGGTATAGCAGGTGTCCCCGGGGACGGCCTGAGACAGAGCAGCCTGAGCTTTTGTTGGGTCTTGACACTTCCCATGTCAAAGCTGAAGTTGATCTCACTAAACATGAGATTTAGGGACTTGTAATTAAGCAAAAAAAAAATCCAGCCGGAATTCATATAAAATGTATTTATTATTATTATTTTTGTATTTGTGGGTTTGGAGCACAAACTGGTCCAGATTCTTCTCAGAATGCTTGATTTTAATGAAAATAAGTGGGTTACAGATTTCCATTCATGTTTTAGTTCACGTTTTGAGTTCTTTTATCAGAAGCTGGACAAACAGAAATTAAGAAAAAGTACAAAAACCCACATCAGCCCCCTCGGAATATGAACAAGATAAGTTTGAGGAATACAGTGACACAACACCCCAATATTCTTTGACCTGGTTTGAACCGGCTACCCTTTGGTCCAAGGGCAAACACTTAACCCACTCCTCCAACATAATTAAACACAACAATACGCTGACCTAGCCTGTAATAGAAGCTTAGAGGTTTGACTGCCTTGACCTGATCTATTCTTTTCTGCCTCTGTTGACTCAGATATTTCCAGGTATATTTTCGGCACTTGAATACCCCGCTGACCTCTCGGCTGCTTCACGACTAATTGGTGCGTGTATCCTTCCACTTTCAGGGCAAATTAGTCCCGAGAACAGGGTCACGATACAGGTCTCCCCTCAAATCCACCCCAATGGAAAAGCGTGTTTAACTGTCGGCTTGACACAGGGGGGAGCAGGTCAGGGATAAACAGACATAATTGGAGTATTGGCTGTAGAGCGGTGATAACAAGAACATCACGCATACCTTCCTGCTTTGTTCAGTGTTGTTAAGGTTAGAATATAATAGTTGTAGGGGCAAAGGTAGCTGTTGTAATTATACCAAGCTGAACTGCTAACTGGAATTGAGGATGTTTTCATTTTTAATCAACTATGTATAAAAAAACAGCTTGTGTTGTTAAATTAAAGGGCCCATATTATGCTATTTCCTGATCTACGTATGTTATAATGCTGTTTCTGAATCGCAAACAGACCTGGAGTTGTGTTTTGTTTCATTCACACATGTTTAACACACAAACCTGCATATTTAGACTGAGTTCTTCTCTCAGACGTCATGTGGTAAAACAAGAAGTGCTCCAGTGTGTTTGTAAACTACATGCAGCTTCATTAGAATAATTTGGATGATTTCAGACCTGGAATTGCCAATTACTACTGAACAAAAGGTAAAAAAGGTAGGTGTTAACTTGAAAACTAGCGCTTCGTGACATCACAAGGTGGAACAGAGCATTTTGAGCTTTGGAGATGGAGACAGACTCCAGGTATGTTTTGCTAGAGGCTCACAAGAGTCCATTTAGCATAATATAGGACCCTTAAATTTACAACTTTTGCAGCTTTTTCTTCACTTGTGAATAAATGAACATAACAGCATGGTGGTGAAGTGGCTAGCGCTCTTGCCTCTCAACCAGAAAGTTCCAGGTTCAACTCCCAGGTCACTCAGGCCTTTCTGTTTGCACGTTTCTCCCCATCAACCTGAAACGTACAGAACAGGTCAAATCCTCCAGATAACTAGTTTTGCTCAGGACTGCCTTATGTCCAAAAAATTAGCAAAAAAAAAAAAAGTTTTAATAATAATTCTATTTCAACACAATTTCGCTCTCACTTTGTACAGTTTTACTTTTCTTCAGACAATACGAATGATTGAAAGCGCCAAATAAAAAATACTTTCTATACGATATTGCCGACTCAGGAAATATTAGATCAAGTAACTCATGAAAAATGCATAACACAAAAATACGAAAACAAAGATCGACTTGGACGTGAGAGAAATCTGGAGCTGTGACAGACTGAAAAAGAGATGGCGGCTTCACAGAGACACCAGAAATCAAACTTTGCTTAACTTTACTGTTTTTATTAGATTTCCCCTGCAAAGAAAGTGCATCTGAGGTCTGGTATTGTCTTAGAATTCAGTGAATATAAAGCATTTCAGCATTTTGAATAAATATAAAATACGGATTCCTTCGAAGTATTGTAAAAATGTAAAAATGTACTTTATGTAGGCTGAGTGTCTGTTTAAAGGGCCCGTGTTTCGATATTTTCTGATCTATGTTATAATGTTTCCTCGTCACAAACATACCTGGAGTTTTGTTTTGTTTCATTCACACATGTTTAACACACAGGCCGAGTTCTTCTCTCAAACAGAAAACACTCTGTTCCACCTTGTGATGTCATGTGGTAATACAGGAAGTCCTCCACTCGGTTTTTAAACTTCATACATGTTAACTAGGAATTGCCAATCTGTACTAAACTTAAGTTAAAAGGAGATGTTAACTTGAAAACTACCACTGCATGACATCACAAGGTGGAACAGAGCATTTTGAGCTTTGGAGATGTGAACAGACTAATAATAAAGGATCACTCAAACGTGTGTGAATGAAACAAAACACAACTCCAGGTTTGTTTTTGATGAGGTAACAACATTATAACATGACTTAAAGCTCACAAGAGTCAATTTTGTGTAATAAAGGACCTTTAAGGCTAATTAAAATGTCGTTGTTATTATAAAGTGGTTTTGTAATTTCTCTTTAAAATTATAATATTTACACCTGTATTTACTCTTTTAGTTGTTGTGTTATGTGATAAAAATCAGGATAATTGAAACGAGCTCTCTTTACGCTGGCGTCCACACATAATTTGGCAAACATGTTCACCCCTGTTCTTCTCTTACGTTTCTATGGCGATGTTTGGGACCGGCCTGAGTATTTATAAACACGGACACCAGGCTCACCCATGAGGCGCAGGGTCTGAGCCGTCGTCATGAGAACCGCTCCTGCGGCGAGGGCGTCTGCTGGAAGTACACCTGCAGAGAGAGAGGTGTGGAGAGAGGAGGATGGGAGCTGAGAGAGAGAGGGAGAGGGAGGAGGGAGAGAGGAGAGAAGAAAGAGAGAGAGGAGAAAGGAGAAAAGAAGAGGGGGAGGTGAGAGTGGAAGGAGGAGAGAGGAGCAGGAGGGACAGGAGAGGAAGAGAGAAGGAAGGTAGGGAAAGAGACAGGGAGGAGGGGATGAGACAGGAGAGGTGGAGAAGAAAGAGGGAGGAGAGGGGTAGGAGAGAGGGAGAGAGAGGAGGAGGCAAAGCTTAAGAAGAGGGTTGTGAGAGATAAAGAAAAAGAGAGGGGTGGGTAAGAGTTAAGAGGAGAGAAAGTGGAAGATAAAGGAGGAGGGAGAGAAAGATAGATGGGTTGTGACAGATAAAGAAAGAGAGACAGGAAGGATAGAGATCTGCATAGAGAAGAAGAGAGTGAGAGAAAATGGGAGAGACAAAGAAGAGAGGAGAGAAAGAAGGATGAGAGAAAGACAGAGCAAAGGAAAGAAAAGGAGAAGGAATAAAATAAGTGAAAAAGAGGAGGAGAGAGCTGGAGAAAGAGGAAAAGAGGGGAGACAAAAGAGCAAGAGACGGGAGAGTAGGGAGAGAAAAGCAGAGGAAAAAGACAAGGAGTAAGAGAGAGGGAGAGAGATGGACAGAGCAAGGAAGAAGAGGAGAAAGATGAGGCTGAGATACAGGGAGCGAGAGAGGGAAAGAAGAGAGACGGGGTTAAGTGAGAGAGAGGATGAGAGAGCTGAAGAAAGAGGAGGAGACGGAAGAGCAAGAGGCAAGAGGGAGGGAGATGGATAGAGCGAGGAAGAAGAGGAGAAAGATAGGGCCGAGAGGGAAAGGAGAGAGAGAGAGAGGGGATGGGAGAAGAAGCAGGGATCGTAGAGAAGAAGAGGAGGAGAGGAAGAGACTGACTTTAAACAACAAAAACAACATACAGAGGAAAAGTTTGAGGGAAGATAGAATAAAGGGAGAGAGTGAATAAAGCAATGGTGGAAAGAAAGGAGGAAGAAAGAAAGAGAGAGAGATGGGGTCATTTATCCAAAGACACTGAGGCATATTTATGACACTGTAGTAGCCAGAATTATGGAGCATCCTGTTGTGTTGAATTTATGGTAAATATTATAGATGGTACTGCACTGGAGTAATTACAGCCGGGTACGCAGTGTTCTTAGAAGTGATTTGTACTTTTGATCACGTACTTTGACACCAGGGGGAAACAAGTACTACACAGAGGACCTAAAGTGTTTAGAAGTGAGTTTTGAGGTCATAATCAAGCTTTGTGAAATGTTCAGAGTGATATTTTTTAGTGGAAGTAAATGTATACACACACAAAAAAAAAAAGAAGTGTATACAATAATTTGCATTTTTGGCTGTCTACATAATTTGAGGACGCATTCAAAACTGCAAAAAACCATCTCAAAAGGCAAAATTGACTCGTGAGCTTTAAGACATATTGCAGTGCTGTTACGTCCTCAAAAACACACCTGGAGTTGTGTTTTGTTTTATGTTACCTTATTATTAGTTAACAGCTACTTTTTACCTTTAGTTCAGTAGAGACCAGGGCTGAAATTATCCAAATGATTCTAGTGAAGGTGTATGGAGTTTAAAAACACAGTGGAGCACTTCCTGTATTACCGCATGACATCACAAGGTGGAACAGAGAGAAGAACTAAATCTGCAGGGTTTGTGTGTGAATGAAACAAAACACAACTCCAGGTGTGTTTTTGAGGACGTAACAACACTACAATATGTCTTGAAGCTCACAAGAGTCAATTTTGCCTTTTGAGACGGTGTTTTTGCAGTTTTGTATGCGTCCTCAAATTGTGTAGACAGCCAAAAATGCAAATTATTGTATACACTTTTTTTTTTTGTATACATTTACTTGAGGAAACAACATTATAACAGATCAGAAAATGGCGTAATATGGGCCTTTTAAAGAACAAACATGATGTATTTGTATTATTTGTATTATCATGGTGTTTCATGATTTAGAACTTAAAGCTGCATTGTGTAACTTTTCCGGTGGTGGGTCTGTCAAATGCTTTTCTCTATGGAGACGTTATTACTTTGTCTGGAATGTTTCACAGTATGGCATTAAACCTTTATATCTTCATGGAGACCAAACCAGATCAAGTTACCGGTTTACATTCCAGGCAGAGCGATGACATCCATAGAAACAAGCAAAACCAACCAAAAAGTTACATACTGCCCTTTAAAACAATGTTTTATGGACTTAAAAAAGTGTAAAAAATTAATGAAAGCAGCGTGAAAGATGCAAAATACAACTCCAGGTATGTTTTGAACGAGGGAACATTTTTCTAACATGATTATGAGCTCAAAAAGTCAGGAGACGAATGGAGGGAGAAAGAAAGAGGGAGGGAGACAGAGAAAAACTGAGGGGTAGATGGCAAGAGATAAAGAGATGGAGAGGAAGGATAGAGAGGATGTGGAGAAGATGTGAACAAAAGACAAAGGGGGAAGAGTGAAAGAAAGGGGGACGGGGTGAGAGAGAGAGAAAGATTAGAATAACGAGAGAGAGGGAGTGAGGTGGAAGAGAGGAGGAGAGCAAAGGAGGGAGAGAGGGGAGGAACACGATGAGAAGGAAGAAAGGAGGATGGAGGATAGGTGAGGGAGAGGAGGATAGAGGTGAGAAAGAAGAGGAATAGAGAGAAAACGAGGTAAAGAGAGATATAATATTGGTTCTTTAATGGGCTCAACTCTGGACCAAATCCGAATATAAGTGTAAACGCTCCCTGAATGTGAAATAAAAAGTACAAGGTTAGAAATCTATTTTTTAGCTCAAAATTCAAGCAAATACTTAAGGGAATCCGGTTACGATCCAGGACTTGACTTGGACTACTGAAGTTCTGAGGGACAGTGATTCAACTCTTGACTTAAAGTTCAGGCTGAGGAATATCTGGAAAAACCTGGTGGTCACCTGCTTGTCTCCATGGAGATAGTTAAAACTACTACTGCGGAACAACGAAATAAGATCGCCATGGAAACAAGCAGGTATTGGACCCTGTACAAAAAAAGTTACATAATGCGCATAAAAAATTCCCAAAGCAACTTGTTAGTATTTTCCTCTTTCATACATTCAGTACATTTTGATTTTAATTTGTCACTTTGTTAAATTTTTCTTCAATTTCTTGGCTATTTTATAAAATTTTTGTTTCTTGGAATTAAACATTTTTTCTGTGGAGACAAGCAAATGTCGGTACCAGGTCAGATCTGCGGAGAAGCGACCTCGCTCACGGTCAAAACGAGTGCTTTTTGAGGTATTTTCGTGCATCCTATTTATTCACAGAGCTTTTCTCTATTTTCAGAGTTTTGTTTTCATGGTAACGCACAACTAGCATGCTAACAGTGCAATTTTTCATTTTCGGAAGATCCTGTTTTGTTCTTACAGTGTATTTTTTTAGGTATGGTTTGTTTTTGAATGTCATTTTGGTCAATTCATGTTTTTTCTTCCAAGTTTTCAGGTTTTGTTACCTTTTAGTTATTTTGATATATATTTTTTGTCATTATTTATTTGGAAATGTTCAGTTGTAGTATGTGCTTGGTTGAACTTCTTGGACCTCCAGCCTGATTGATAGTTCACATATATCCAGGTGCAGTCAGGTTAAGGATAGTGTTAGTCCAGGAGACACTCAGGTAAAGGTCAGACTCTAATGAATGTGACTCTATGGAATGTCCCCACCACGCACATAAACCTGATTTATGTAAGAGGCGGACTGTACCTCAAAAGACACGGTAAACCAGGTCATAGGTACGCTGAGGTAAAGGGAGTGACGATGACGGTAACACTAGGGACATTTAGAAATCAGATAACTAGAGTAATCAGATAACCCAGTCATTACAATTGGTGTGTGTTTCTATAAGAGAAATTTGATTATCTGTTGTATTTTGAAGACAAAGTACAGTGAATAAAAAACAGGGTATTTTACTACTATGAGGTACTTAAACATATATAAATCACAATGTTATCTTTTATCCATCCATCCATTTTCTTCCGCTTATCCGGGGTCGGGTCGTGGGGGCAACAGTCTAAGCAGGGACTCTCAGACTTCCTTCACCCCGGACACTTCCTCCAGCTCCTCCGGGTGGACCCCAAGGCATTCCCAGGCCAGCCAAGAGACATAGTCCCTCCAGCGTGTCCTGGGTCTTTCCCGGGGCCTCCTCCAGGTGAGACATGCCCGAAACACCTCCTGATGTTATCGTTTATTGTTTTGAAAATGCCATTTTCACCAGTAACGTATTAAAGGTGATTTTTGACCTCCCTTTGCCCCACAGTATGGCATTAAACCTTTCTATCTTCATGGAGACCGACCCAGACCAAGTTACAGGCCAGATCTGAGGAGAGGTAACCCCACTGTTTGTTTTTTTCTTAGTACTTTTGAGCTATGAAACCACATGTAATTGAATAAATGTGAGGTAGATCTGTTTAATGTCATACTGTGGAACATTACAAGCAGAACAAAGGCATCTCCATACAAACAAGAAGGTGAGGGACGCTCCACCAGAAAAGTTACACAATGCTCCTTTTCCATCCATAAAGCCACACAAAATTTATCAGTCTCTACCAAATAAATACGGCAGCAGTTCAAAGTATGTGAACAGATAATTTCAACAGTAAACCAGTACACGTAAACACTTCAAACCAACATAAAAAAGATCCCAAGAGCATCTCAAGTGGAATACTACTGCAACTATTCATGGTATTGTATTGTGCAAACAGAAGAAACCTATCAATATTTGTATGTCTTTTGTAGTACTACCATAACTGTGCTTTCATGTGAAGGTCGGCTATTCATGATGAGGACAACAGGCCCGTGTGTAGCCTTGTCCTTTGTGTGGATCTGGGCCAGAAGACAATGGAGTTTTTCATCGGTTTGGAAAACAAAAAGTCCAATCAAATACTGTGAATAAAAGAGTGCACGAGCTTTGTGGAGAAATACATTATACTCTGTGGTAAAAACGTGTTGCGCAATCAAATTAATGAAATTGTTGTATGAAATGATTAAAGAACGAGTATGAAGCTGTATTTGTATTGTTGGTTTTTAAACATGCTCTTGAGTCGCTCGCAGTAAGAATACATGTTTTTCAAGGGTGTTTTCAGGGTTAGGTGAGCCTTTATTGTGCCATTAGGGAAATTTGACCTCTGCATTTGATTTGACCCATCTTTTAAAGCTACTGGGATAACAGTGGGTGACACACTGCAGCGCTCGGGGACCCAAATCTGTGATCTTGAACAGTAGCCGAGTTGGTAGACTGCTTTTTAGATTTGCTTTGCTCTCAACATGAACAATGTTGGTAGATCAGTAAGATCCACTGACCCACAGGTTAGAAGTGCAATTCCAGCTCCCACAGGTGAATACTGCGGTTATGTCTTTGGTCTGGGTCCCACAGGAATTCAACCCAGGACTGCTAGCCACTCTGCCACTGTGCCGTCTAACCTGACAACCTAATTATTCCCCATGAAGACTACAAGTGCTATAGAGGCCAGAGTGGAGTTTTGTGGTCACGTTAATGCCAACCGCAGCACTTCCTGATTCTCAGAAGATTAAAAAAAAGTCGCAAACAGCCCACAGAGGTCTCATTATGTTTCGTTTTCTTTTACAACACACACGGCCAGTCAAAAGTTGGAACTGGCCCCTCCCTTTGGGGCTGGACTTGGTTAACTCAGAGTAGTGAAAATTCTACTGCCCCAAGCCAGCACCATCAAACTGAAAATGCCTTCTGGAAGCTGAAACAAAGAGTCCAGATGACACCCACCGAAACCTTCTTTACATAGCAGTTTAATCAAGTACCTCAAAAAACTCCGCATGATTATTACCCACAGTCAGACAGTAATCCCCACCACAGCTTCACCAGACAGCGTTCTGCATCGTCCCTGTGTACCCACTTCTGTCAGCCCCACACTGGTCTGCGACATGATGCTCCCAGCCCCTGAATTACCCATGAGCGCCGAGGCTGTCAGCGAAGCGCCACTGTGACACATGCGCTAGGCAAAACAGGCCAAACAGGGCTGCAGGCTTTCTCTATGTCACGAATCTGTGTGGAAGAGCTGCACTGAAGCAATGCAGAGTGTGATGTATGACAAAGAACTTGGAATGCTAAAGTTAAATGTGCTCCACCTGATTTTTACTGAATGAAAATGTGGAAAATAGAACTAGTTCATTTTAAAGGTCCTAAATTACACAAAATTGATTCTTGGAGCTTTGACCCATGTTATAACGTTGTTACCTCCTCAAAAACATACCCCGAGTTGTGTTTTGTTTCATTCACACATGTTTGAATAACCCTTTTTATTTTATTATTAGCCTGTCTACATTATAAACTGTGTATATAAAAGGACATAGCTAACCCACTAGCCGCCGCGTTCCAAACAGGAAGAGAGCATGGGTGTGGTTCTGGGTCCGACTCAGACTCCAAAATTCACGTTACTAACGGCGCTACTTTTTTCAGTAATGGGTAATCTAATGAATTATATATATTTAATATTTTTATCATTATAATGCCGTTATCGTTACCAACACGCCGTTACTGCGAGTTACTGAAGCTACCTCCTTGAAGCTGTCATCCAACTTGGCTGTCACTCATACGATAAAAACTGAATAAAGTTCACTCTTTTGCAGCCTCGTCTCCGACTGTCCTCACTCCTCCGAGCTGTTATTATAATCCCTAAACTTTACGGAGGAGCGCGTATCGCAACATCTGCCTCACTATTTAATTGATATTTCATGCAGCTGGACTTACTTGCGTAAAAAAATAAAATAAAAAAAAATACTGGAGTAACTAACTTACTTCTCCCAAAAAGTAACCGAGTTAGTAACTAGTAACTATAACTAATTACTGATTACTAGTAATGTGCCCAACACTGATTATAACACAATGAGCGTAATATGGGCCCTTTAAATTAGATTAGTAATTGCCGTATTAGCTGAGTGCGCAGTAGAAATGTCTTCTTTGCAGCATGACAGCGCTTAGAATTCACCTGTGCCTCTGTGGAGAAGCTGCTTATTCAACAGTTACCTCAGACACCATTCCAGAGCCTGTGCCTTCACTAATCTGGTGTTTTTTGACAGGGGGGTCTATAATAGCAGACTCCCCTCAGCTGCTATAGAGCCCTGTCCTCCGCCTGACTGTACCTGCTCCCTCCCACACATTCAAAACCATATGGCACACTGGCTTACCTGGCAGTTTTAATGAGCCTTCTATACATTGTGGATTGTCATCTTAAACAAGTTGATTTTGCGGTTGGATTCGCTCTTACAATGTCATTTGATTCAAAATGTGTGATACAATTTGTGTGTGTTAAAGGTTCTATATTATGCAAAATTGACTCTTGTGAGCTTTAAATCATGTTAGAATATCGTTACCTCCTCAGAAACAGACCTGGACCTGTGTTTTGTTTCATTCACATGTTTGAGTAATCCTTTATTATTAATCTATCTACATCTCCAAAGCTCAAAATGCTCTGTTCCACCTTGTGATGTCATGTAGCGGTAGTTTTCAGGTTAACAGCTACTTTGTGCCTTTAGGCGAGTAGAGATCTGCAATTCCAGGTCTGATAAAAAGTTATTAAAATAGTTAAATATTCAAAAATTATTCTAGTTAATAGTTTAAAAAAATTCTAGTGAAGGTGTATGGAGTTGTAAAACACAGTGGAGCATTTCTTGTATTACCGCATGACATCACAAGGTGGAAAAGAGTGTTTTCTGTTTGAGAGAAGAACTCTACATATGCAGGTATGTTTAGGAAACAACATTAGGGCTTATTAACACAGATCAGAAAATGGCGTAATATGGGTCCTTTAAGATATTGCTTGTTTCATTTGTCCAGCAGTGGTTCAGTTTAGAGAAGCTTTCAGTGGTGGTCATCTGAACACTGTTTTGCGATCAAGACATTTCAACTCCTACCCAGAAACAATGAAAATGGGAGACAGATCACCGCCGGTGAAACTTTCTCTACATATTGTCTTACATGATCTACCCATCCATACGGATATAACACATTGTAAAATCAACTTTTTACAAGTCGTCTGAAACAAGTTGATTTTGTGGTTGGACTCACTCTACATTGTCATTCGATCCAAAAAGTGTGACACAAACTTCTCTAATAGAACGTGAATTTGTTCAGAATATTTAACAAGCAAAATGGACTTTTGTAAGATTAGAGATAGATGTTGTTTCTTTGACAAAAAAATATAGCCATCTATACACAATCTTACATTGTGAAACTTTCTACAAATCATCTCGAACAACATTTGAGTTCTTACCCGTCCCATCAAATAATCTAGATTCTAGCTCATCTGCTGGACGCATGTTTCTAACTAGCTTTCTGGAAAAATAAGTATGGTTAAATATGACGTTCAACATACCTTCTATCTAGAAATAATACTGTATATTGATAGGCAAAGAGTTCTTGGAAGTGTCTTGCTGAAGGACACAACACTGGCATGCAATCAAATATGTGAATTGACCTGTAAAATGTCATGTCTAGACAAATTACTAGTTAGTTGTAGTTCCCCCAGATACTTAAACGTTTAATATTATTATAACATAACAGTATTCTAACTTGATTACATTTTTTTGCTACTCTAAATCGAGGTAATTGTCTTGCCCGAGGACACAACAACAGTATATACAGCTACACTCAGTTACAAGATAATTGCTCTACCAGCAGGACACATCATGACAGTTCGGTGGCTTTAAGGGACTGCTGGGTGACAGAGCCTATGAGCGTTTCCTCTGTGTAACCTTTAAGGACAGTGGGAAACGGCAGGATTCTTTAATAAAAGCCACACGATCTGATCTGGCCTTTTACCATAACCTTTATGAGGCTCGATCAGGGCACGAGGCTGTGTCCAGGAAATGTGAATAAAGCACAGACACTCCACCCCTGTGTCATATGTGGCATTTATTAACAGGGAACGCTATGTAAAACTGGACTATTAAAATCAGGCTCCTTCAACACATTTTTTTTGCACATCTAAGAGTGATTACAAACATTTTACACTATTTCTACCTAAATGTACCAAAAATATATTATTTTAAAGGGCCGTATTACACCATTTTCTGATGTTATAATACCTGGTCTTGTGTTTTTTTTTTAATTCACACATGTTTAACACAAACCTGCATATTTAAGATGTATTCTTCTCACAGACAGACAACATTCTGTTCCACCTTGTGATGATACATGAAGTGCTCCACATACACCTTAAAATTATTTGGGTGATTTTAGCCTTGGAATTGCCCATCTCTAGTAAAACTAAGGATAAATGCTAGTTGTTAACCTGAAAACTACCACTACATGACATCACAAGGTGGAACAGAGCATTTTGAGTTTTGGAGATGTAAATGAATAATAAAGGATTACTCAAACATGTGTGAATGAAACAAAACACAACTCCAGGTACGTTTTTAATGTAACAACATTATAACATGGTTTAAAGCTCACAAGAGTCACTTTTGCATAATAAAGGACCTTTAACATTTTTAGTTTTCCAAGCAGACATGTGTGAAAGTTGTAGTATTCCATTTTTCTGCTGTATGTGACCCAGGACCTTCTTGCTGTGAGCCTGAAGCACTAACTCAGCCACAGTGACACTGTGTGAGGCACTATATAAAGTTTTGGGATGAGATCTGTCTGGCTGTCCTTCAGTTGTCCGCCCTAGTTCACTTTTCTGTACTTTTCTGTGTGAAGAAGCCGTTCTAAAGCTCAGCTGAAGAGTTTGTGAGCTCTATAGGAACTTGTGAGACAGATTTAAATACCTAGACTTTCTCCTGCCACTTTTTAAAAACCAGGTACCACTGTTTTACGCTGTAAAATATTACAGAAATAAATAAAAAAGTGGCTTGATGAAAACTTCAGGAACCAAGTGAGGATCTTGATATTTTTGTTCTATCCAAATATATTTTTCTTCTTATTCTTATTATCATGTTTCTTTTTTCTTTCCTTAACAGACCAGTGTATTTTCAATTACCTTGAAATGTTTCAGATGCCATCTGCATCCTTCAAAAGGGTCACGTGATGTCTTGCAGCTGACTTACACAGGCTTTGGCCACATTCTCCTGCCTGAATCAGTAGGGGAATAGTGCCATTTGCAGCTTCTCAAGCACAACATTCCAGGTCCTTGAAAGCCGGTGAGATACATCACTGTAACATCACGTGACAATTTTGAAGGATACAGAAGGCATATGAAACATGTCAAGGTGAAAACAACACATTGGTCTGTTAAAAAGAACCTTTATTTAGAAATAATGTTGGAAGACCTGAATGAACCTCTTTGTAGTCCATTATTGTTCTTATTTTATTTTTGCAAGAATCTGTAGTGATACTGGGCAAAATAATGATTCATGACCTTTGCGTGTTCAGATCCCAGCTGGAGTCTAGAGGAACACAACATCCAACACTGGTGTAAACTTAAGTGTCAAGATTCTTCAGTAGAATTACCATCTGTATGAATTACAAATATCAGATAATAAAAACAGCTATTGTGGTTGATGATGGCGTTCCAGTCAATTTCACTTTCCAATCTATCCAAAACACACAAGATTTATTTTTGTTGTTCGAAAACCACTTTTCTAATCTTTTTTTCCCCCCCTTTGCTTAGAAATCTCTCAGATCTTCACTAGCACAAAGATGAAACAATTCCATTACTGAAAAAAAAAAATAAAAATAAAAAAAATTTAAAAAGTAGAGCACCTGGGGACCTTATTAGCAAAACACTGTACAAACACAAAAATGGGCTAAAATAATACTCCAGGGGATAACCATCAAAACACGTACATAAAACTTTAAATTAAATTAAAATGATTTCCAGATAAACCACAACATCTCATTAAAAGATCGTAATTGCTTTTGGTTGGGCTTTTGATTTGTCTGATGTGAAATGCTAACAAGATTGTAGCGGCTAACCTCTGCTCCGCTCGCCCGGCGCCAAATTGCTTTGTTGACGTTTCAATATTTCAGAACGCTAGCATATTCATGAAGGAGCACTGTTGACAAAAATTGTGCGATGTAAACAGGCAGATGGACAGTGGAATTATTCTATTGTGGAAATACAAAATGGCCGCCAAGCAAACCCATTAAATCAGGTTAATTTGTTTGGCTTTTTACAGCGGTATGGATGCAGGATTGGAAGTCGGAGTTGTGTTTGTAATACTGTTCAAGAAATGCACAATGGGATGTCTATGCATTTAAAATGTGTATTGTACAAAATGGATTCTTGCAAGCTTTTTTTTTTGGAGTCGTGTTTTGTGTCATTTACATGTTTGAGTAACGCTGCATTATTAGTCCGTCTACATCTCCAAAGCTCAATTTTGTTACCTAAGTAAACGTACAAACACTGGAGTAAAAAAAATACTTAAGTAAAAGTAATGAAAGTACAATGAAAAAAAAAAAAAAAAGACTTCAGTAAAACTATTAAAAATCCACTTATAGAGTAAAAACTAATAGTATTTTGAACAGAGTTTGTTCAATTGAACTGAACTGAACTCATACTCTGTTCCACTTTGTGATGTCATGTGGTAATACAGGAAGTGCTCCACTGTGTTTTTAAACTCCCCACACCTCCACTACAATCATCTGGATGATTTCAGCCCCGGAATTGCCAATCTGTACTGAACAAAAAGATAAAAGGCAACTGGTAACTTGAAAACTACCGCTTCATGACAGAACTTTGGAGATGTAGACAGAGTAATAATACAGGAAACTCAAACATATGTGAATGAAACAAAACACAACTCCAGGTATTTTTTGATGAGGTAACAACATTCTAACATGACTGCTCAAAAGAGTAAAATTGAGGTAATGTAGGACCTTTAAGTGAAGTACTGATGCGGTCGCTGTACCGGACTGTTGTGGTGAAGAGGGAGCTGAGCCGAAAGGCAAAGCTCTCGATTTACCGTTAATCTACTGTATGTTCCTCCCCTCACCTATGGTCATGAGCTTTGGGTAATAACCGAAAGGACAAGATCGCGGATACAAGCGGCTGAAATGAGTTTCCTCCGCAGAGTGGCTGGGCGCTCCCTTAGAGATAGGGTGAGGAGCTCAGTCACACGGGAGGAGCTCGGAGTAGAGCTGCTGCTCCTCCACGTCGAGAGGAGCCAGCTGAGGTGGCTCGGGCATCTGTTCCGGATGCCTCCTGGATGCCTCCCTCGGGAGGTGTTCCGGGAGGAAGCCCAGGGGAAGATCCAGGACACGCTGGAGGGACTTTGTCTCTCGACTGGCCTGGGAACGCCCTGGGGTCCCCCCGGAGGAGCTGGAGGAAGTGTCTGGGGTGAAGGAAGTCTGAGAGTCCCTGCTTAGATTGTTGACCCCGCGACCCAGCCCCGGATAAGTGGAAGAAAATGGATGGATGGATACTGCAGAGATAAGAGAAGAGCCAGGGTCACTCTATGCTGTTTGGAAAGTGCTATGTGGGATCTAAGTGCCCACTCAGTCCCTGTATCATTATTATTATCATGATTTCATATTTATCCCTGCTGAAATGATCATCTCTTCACTCCCATGAATCATCGCACAGTTAAAAACACAGAGCGAACCCTTGACATTTGGAGAGATCCAGGAGCGCACTGGTGATTACTGTGCTAATAAACACTTCACTGACTCGCACTTCCACGAGGCGT